>OX031009.1:205232580-206432580 GCA_943735925.1 Pollenia amentaria | reverse complement strand
CAATAAATTTCAGTATTTTCATTCAAAAATTGGGATTATTAGCACATCATTAATAAACGAATTAATTAATAAAATATTTCATTCCCGAAAATAATTTTTGATAATGTGGTCAAATTTTATTTGTTTACTATTTTTTAATGTACTTATTCATATTAAACGATAAGCAAAAAAAAAAATATTTATGTATACAACAAAACAAAAACACTATACATTGAAAACTTTGGTAACTCCATATTTTTCCACAGCAAAAGTCTTGGTACATCTTAATAAATTTTGCAAACATATTGGCAGCGCTATTTTTTAATTTGTTTATTAATTTATTTATTTTTAACGGTACTTATAAAATACAGTCTGTGGAAAATCTTATTACTAACAAGTGGCACAAAAACAAAGCTACATTCCTGTATAGAGTAGTTTTTAAAGATGTCTCGAAGGGAATTAACAATTGAAGAACCTAATATTATAATTCACAACCACAAAAGTGGAAAATCTTAGTCATAAATTGCCCATTTAAAAATTTGAAGCAAATCAACGGTACAAAAAGTAATAAATCGCTTCAAAAACGAAAAACGAGTTGAAAATAAATCAAGAAAATTAATTTAAAACCAAAAGAAATTATTTCTGGGATAAAGAAATTTTTTCCGATGAGTCAAATTATAATATTTTTGGGTCGGACGGACGTGCCTAAGTGTGGCGAAAAACAAATGAAGAGCTTAATCCGAAGAATACACGTAAAACAGTTAAGCATGGTGTGTGGATGTATTTAAGCTGCAGGTGTGGGTAACTTGGTGTTTATAGAGGAAATAATGAATAAAACCGATTATTTAAATATTCTGAAGAATAATTTAAATCAAACTGCTGAAAATCTAAAAATTGGTAATGATTATTACTTTCAACAGGACAATGATCCCAAGCACACTGTGTAAAACACTCCCTACATGCTTAATACCCTCGCAACCCCTCCTCCCTCACAGAACCCCGATTAAAGCCCTATTGAGCATTTGTGGGATCATTTGGAAAAAGATTACGTAGTCATCAAATTTCTAATAAGAATCAGCTCAAAACAAAGCTCAAGACTGAATGGGAACAAATATCTGCTGATTACACAAAAAAAATTGTATATTCAATGCCAAATCGTTTAAATAAAATTCTTCGTCTCAAGGGATATCCTACTAGATATTAGGTATGAAATTTTTTAAGTAATCTAAAGACATTTGTAATTACACCCTTGTTTTTTAAGGGGTACCAAAACTTTTGCTGTTCAAAAATATGGAGTTACCAAAGTTTGCAATGTATAGGTTTTTTGTTTTGTTGTATACATAAATATTTTTTTTTTTTTGCTTATCTTTCCATATGAAGAAGTACATTAAAAAAATAGTAAACAAATAAAATTTAACCTCACATATTTTTGTAAAAATTAAAAACAAAGTTAATTCAGCTGGGGTACTTTGAATTATGCTGGATACTGTATATAACTTTTGTTTCTAAGTGAAATAAGAAGAATGGTTGTAAGGGGTTTTTTTTTTAATTGATCCTTATTAAGTGTACTATAGTAATTTGAACAAAAAAAAATTTTAAGTAATTCAAAGAAAGAAGACTGAAAATATATTTAAAAAAATAAAACAACAAATTTGTATCCACTTAAAACTAAAAAGTTAGAGTGCTGTATTCGGTTGTTCGGAATCTTTGATACCCTCAACGGACAGGAGTGGGCTCTATATGATAAATACTAGGGAGATCGATTATTCGACTTTTTTCAATAACCGGTTTTCGTATATTACGAATAGTTGCTATTTTAAAAAAAACCTGGTTTTCGGTTAAGCAATTTTTAAATAACCGGTTAACCGGTTTTTATTTTACTTAAAAACACAAAAATCAAATAAGTTTTTAAAATAAAACGGTAATTTGAATAAAAACAAAACAATTTGCAAAGGTAAGGAACCAACAAAATACATATTTATGACTTAGATCAGACCTAATAAATATTTGACGATAAAATCCAAGAAAAGTGGGACCAGTAAATTGATCGAACTTTAACTTAAATTTCAACAATTTTTTATTGATTTACTAAACTGTATTTGTAAGAAGATGTTTGTATAATGTAATTTAGAAACTGTTGAAGGATATTTGATCTAGACAAACGTTTTGCAAAAGCAAATAAATTATAGGAATTTAATAAAGTTATTTTTTGAAATATTCTCCCAAATTTATTTTGAATGAGTTTTAATTTGTTGGTGGTTAAGCGTGTCTATATAAATCAACCATATTTTTGAAAACTTGGAAACAGAACCTCATAGCAAGGATTATCCATTTTAAATTATTTTGTTTCAGCATTATAGAAACGAATACTAAAATGAATATACTTTTTGTGTGAAATATTTGTCAATTCGTCGACTACAATTTAAAACCGTCCATTACATTGTGTGATTTCTTCGATTTTGTTTTTTAGTTCTTGGTGTTTTAATAAATAAAACTGGTAGAAATTTTTCCCATATCATTAATTCCGCCGTAATGTTGTAGTTTTCAGCATGAAGAGATGCTAGAACTACTTAAGAGTTTTTAGCGCATTAAAGGGCATTTCGTCCTCGGCAACACAATGGGCTAATATTTCACCAATGAGACTAATTAAAGGTTATTAGTAAGGCGTGACATGGAAGAACCTTTGTAACTTATCATTTTAGGGCACTTCAAGCATCTAACTTTGCCTTTTTAATCGCGTTCGAAAAATGTCTACTGATGACCTCTATATGAAAATATATTTAATATTTACAATACTCTCGCACAAATTACTATTTACTTTTTAACTGCACACGTTTTTGTAGTATTTTGAAGTTTTTAGTTTTTTTTTTAACAAGAACATACGCTTTTATAAGCGATTTGTATTTACAGTGTTCATAATGTTTTTTGATCTTTGTTACATTTTGTTCATTAAAAGTTTAAGTTTGACCCATATTCAATTAGAAAATACTTAAATTACGGGTACATCTACAAGAAGAGTAAGGAAAATGTATATTAATTACACATTATTAAAATAACCGGTTTATTATACCAAAATAACCGGTTTATTCGATATTCGAAAAATGGGCAATTTAAAATAACCGACTTGGGCAAAGCTAAAATAACCGGTTAAAACCGGTCGAATAATAACCGTTCGATCTCCCTAGTATTCATATTCACTTGCTTAAGCAAACAAAAACACTGCATTTTATTCGTCTCTTAAATTTCGTGTGTTTGTTGCTTTAATTTCGTAGTTATTCATTATACTGTAGCTCGTTTCTGTATTTCTCGCATCGCAAAATTTCACACATTAAGTGTGAAACAAAAAATTCCATCGTTTCTCGATTTGTGAGAAAAAAGTGTTTCTGTATATTAATGAGAGAACAGACAACACAGATTCTGTTTTAACTGGAATACTTCCAGTAATTAAGTGTCAAATGCAAGCGAAACGTCAACGAAAGAAATAGATATATTAAAAATAGGGCTGCCAGATTTGACGATTTATCGTCATTTTGACGATTTTTGTTCCAAAATTGGCAAAGTGCCGAATTGCTGATTTTTCCTAGTGACGATATTATTTAGTCTTCGAAATAAAATAATTTTAAATAGTTTAATATGTTTGTATATTAGGCACCACAGAAAAACGATATCGTTAAAAACAAGGCAGGTTAAAACATTTATCGGCAAATTCAAAGTTTCGAAGGAAAACTGTTTAAGTTTTGTTTCCTTAGATTATTTTATACATATGTTTATGTGATCAAAACATTAAACTATTACCCCATTTTTCAGTCAATGCACTTTAGGAAATGGTTGCCTTTTATTTTGTCCAAAAGTGTTTATTTTAGTTCAATATGATATTTTGTCACTCCTTTGTGTGATTTCTGCAGGGAAAAATAACAATCTGAAATTTTAAATTGTTATCGGATTAAGGAAAAATAAAATAAATAATTTTATTTAAATAGACCTCAAGCTTATGTATGTATAAAATATGTATTATACCCATGAACTTAATGTTTTTTTTTCTTTTTTTGATTATGTGTTTATATGATAAAAATTTTTCATTATATGATAAAAATCTAACGAAATTTGTCAAAATTAATTTTAAATTGTCCGAACAAAATAGACGATTTTTTTTATTTTTTCTTAGGATATTAACGTTTTTTTCAAAAATTTATCTGGCAGCCCTGCATAAATCAAAAATAATGAAAGGCTATAAAAATTAAAATAACAAAATATAACAATTGTGTTTTATATACTTATTTTGATCATTTAAATTCTTTCTTTTCAAATTAAAAAAATAATACACATTCTTGTGTACATACATACATAACTTGGGCTCCATTTTTTGAAATTTTTTTTTTCTCGCATCAATTTCAAATATGACTTATTTTGACAGTTCTTGCGAGAAACTTTTTGCAAAATATTGTTACAGAAACACTTTTTCTCACATCCTTCCAATAATTGCTGGAAAATTATTTAAATGACAGATAATTTTCGCAAAGTAAAAATACAGAAACACTTATGTGAGAAAAACCATTTTTTGTTTCATATTGCACTGTTTTTGTCATAATTCACTTGTTTCATGCGGGAAATTTTACGATGCGAGAAATACAGAAACGGGCTACTGAATACAAACGAAGCAAATACAAAATTATAATGAGAGTTTCGTGAACATCATTATTAAGTTTCATGCAGATGTTTAATAGCTATCTTATAGCAATTGAGATTTTTAATTGAACTGTCGGTTTTTAATTGAAGTTTTTGATATTTTAATTAGGCTTAAGTTCGTCAAATTTAATTTTCATTAAATTATTTTTATTGAAGAAAGGAATTTACACAATGAAATGAATTTTTTTTTTTTTTTTTTTTTTTTTTTTTTGATAATGAAACTTAAATTGGATAAACTTAAGCCTAATCAAAATATCGAAAACTTCATATTGAAGAAATGTTGGAGACTGTAATAGCGTAGAACTTTTAAAATTTTTTGCAAATCACAGTTCTCCCAAGGTAAGATCGTGTAGGGCATGGAAAACTATTAACAACTGCTTGTTTAGTTTTTTGCTATCGTTAAAAATTACACGCGCCAAGCGCCATGCGGTTTTTAATTAAAATGTTTTTTTATTACTGAATGTTTATTTTTTTATTACTGACTGTTTATTATAATGTTTATTTGAAAATACTTTGCATTTCATGTAATTGCGTCAAGAAAATTTCTCAAAAGTTTACTCAACTGACTTCTTTGTTGGGTATATATTAAATCATTCAATAAAAAAATAAATTAAACATCGATGTATCGTATGTTTTTTCGATGTTTTTCGGAACGATGTTGCATCCCTAGTTATAATACTAATAAAATTAAAAATTTTATTAAATCGGTTAGTCGACTCAAATTAACCGGTTTAATCGTTAATCGAAAATAGACAATTTTAAATTAACCGATCAGTTAATCAGGTAGTTATTAATCGGTTAACCGATTAACGGTACCCTAGTAAATAGCAGCAAAATAGCATCTTAGCATCTTGATACCGCAAAACGTGTACCTGGTGGTACTGATATAATATTATCTGCTGAAGCTCCAATATGACTTGGTAAAGAAATTACACTTCATTGCATTTTGTTTTTCGCAATGTAAAATGCATCGATACCACAATCTTCTTCACCATTTTTAATATCATATTCACATGTATCATCAATACCACCTTCACTTTGAATATTTTCATCTAATATGGAATATCTGAGTCACTTTCATTTCGAATTTCAGCAATTGCACTGCTCTCCAAATTTCGTCGATTTTTAATTTTTTTCTCTTTGATAAAAAGTTAATCATAAACTGGAGGAAGAATCATACTGGTTGTGCACATCTGTGTAAAAAAATTTCCAAATCCCGAAATAGAACAATATAAAGCAACAAAATATATTCAATGCACAATAAAACAATTTGGGGAATTTTATTAAAAATTATTATTTCGTTCATAAATTATTTCATAAGTCTGGGCAAATGAGTGTTATATCTTCTTACTTATAAAAAATCCGTAAGTTTTTTCAACCCAACAGCAGGGTTAATTGTTCCACAGTCAGAACAAAATAAAATTCAAAGCAAATAAGCCAAACAACTTCGGTGATACCACATAATTATTTTTTTGTTCCCGCGGAATTTATAATTGGAGGATTTTTTTTCTCGAGAAAAGTATTTTCGGTAAATTCCTTTCGAATATTTGTGATTGGTCTGATTAAAAAATTGTTGCTATAAAAATTTGTAATATGAAACGGCGACAATTTTAGTTCCTCTTATAAGTTTAGATTCTAAATATATATATTGTTTTTACTTACATTTTGGTTTGGGTTTATAGGTTTTACTTTGGATCTATTTGGGTTTTATAATTTTTATATTTTGAGTTAGCCTTGAAATTTTTATAATTCATTTGGAAAAATTTTATAAAATTGAAATTATTATCAGAAGTTATTTTCGGGAATACAAAATTACCCTACAATTGGCTGCTTTTTTTCAAAATTATTATAACATTAGGTGTGTTGGGTTGTGTACTCGAATTTGTATAACTTTTACCGAAGGTAAAAGAGTATATATAACTTTGTCACTCCGTTTGTAATTTTTACAATATTGATCTAAGACCCTATAAAGTATATACATATGTATATTATGGGAAGTTCAAATCTGGTTGTCCGTCTGTCCGTCCGTTTAAATGGGTTTTTCTGAAGACCCCAGATATGATGGAAGCTAGGTTGTTATACATTTATGTCGCATATAGTCCGGAATTGTTTGCTATTTAGATTCAGGAATACCGGTTTATAAATTGCTGAGATATGAGCAAAAAACTACGATTACCTCTAATTTTTTCCATAAATCCCATGCTGTTGTTTTTTAAATTCTTTTTTTCTGTATATTTTGAGAACGGCAAGAGCTGAGGCTTTCAAATTTGATACAAACATCTTAGTTGCTAATACACCACCTTTCTAAAAAAATCGGCGCGATTAGAGAAGCGGGTGGTGCACTTTCCATACAAAGACGTTATACATTTCTGTTTATCTGGAGAATGAAACGAGCTAAAGTTCCCAAATTATGTACAAACATATATACAATACACAGCACCCCACAAAATATGGGCGAGATTGGAAAAGTGGGCGTGGTACATCCAGTACAAAGACATTATTGAAAATACTCAAAATTTTAAATTTTAGGGCTCTAGTATGACATATGAACACGTTTTATATATCAAAATATCAACAATTTTTAGCAGAATATATTTCCCGAAAACCCTGAAAGTTTTTTCCCAGAAATGGAAGAGTAATGCCCATTTTCGGGAACAAGAGATCTTCCCGAGTCCAAGTTTAATAATCTAAGTAAATGGAAAATTTCTTCCTAAAGACGTGGGTATATAAGTCTGCCAAATCGATAGACAATTTAGAGCTGTTATATGACCTATGGATACGTCTAATATATCAAAAGATCGGAAGTCTTTAGTAGAACATATTTGCTAAAAAACTCGGTTCAGACACAAAAAAGTTATTACCAAAATATTATTTTTTTAAGAAAAATACCTATTTTTTTAAGAAAAATACCTATTTTCGGGAACCGTAGATCTTACCGAGTCCAAATTTTATTACCAAGGTAACTTTCTTCCTAAAGACGTCGGTACGGTGATTCCCATTGGTGAGGCTGTTAGTAGGTTATGGGATAATTTAACTTTTTATTTTTAATTTTGCGATTGGGCTGACAACGAAAATTATATTATGTCAACATGGTGGGTGGGCATACGCCTATCATCATCAACACTTATTTTGTTTTCTTTGCTGTATGAGTTGTTTGATTAACGCTACATAAAGAAATATGTACCTCTTAAGATGATTAATAAATATAGCTAATAATTATTTTATAAGGGAACACTCACCCCCCCAAAAGGACGAACACAGCCGATTTATTAGGTAGCCCGTTCCCAAAACTAGTTCAGAATCGTTACAAATAAAGTTTAAGCTCTCCTAGATTTTTAGACGTTTTCCTTATCAGAAGCTTTTATTTGCTCAACTACTTAAATATGCACACAGTATGCAATATTACAAGTTAAAATCATTTTCTTAATAATCATCGAATCTTCACCGAAAAAGTAGTGATTTTTAAGCAATTTTGGAAAATACCTATAGATTGAATCGTTTTCAATTCAATTTGAAGTTGAAGTTTCAAAATGTTAAGTATAATAATGCCGGTAGCATGCAAAAATATTTGAATCAGTACTAAAAGTAAATCACAACAAAAAAAAAAAAATCAAATATTTTATAAGTATTCCTTAAAATATTTTTAAAAAATTAATTATTCACTTAACATTTTTGAAACACCTGATTTTATATAGAATCGAAAACGAATCTGGGTTAGACTTCTAATATAAAAAAAAAAAATGTAATAAAATTTCAAAAGTACCAAAAAAAAGGGAATATACCTCTTTCAAAATCTAAATAATATGTACACCAAATTGTGGTTTTTCCACGTATTTTGTTCAATTTATTTAAATTTCAAATAATATTTTATAAATGGTATAAAAACAATCTATCCTGAAAAAGGATAAGTTGGCATCACTGCGCTTAATGGCTCAAATAATGACCTGTGCCCATGTTCTGTAACTTCCGCGGCGAGAAATTTTCGATTGAAATGTGATAAATGAAACAAAAATGCCATAAATTGTAACAAACAGCTATTTTCTCACTTAACTAAGTCTGTAACATTGTTGGCGAGTAAAAGCTGTCACGTAAGGAAATTTCTCGCCAATATACTAAACAAGTTTGTCTATAAAATTTTTGTGAGAAAGTTCCCGCTTTTAACGGTTAAATGAACTCACGCATAAAAACCGGGTGAGAATTTATAAATTTAGGCCATAATCATGTTAAACGCAACGCCAAAGAATAACATTGAAAGCACAAACAATATTATAAGTATTTTGTAATTTTGTTTTTGCTTTCTACAATAATTCACATTGTGTTTCAAAATTTCAAACGCTGCATATTTTGTAGCGTTGAAAAATTTAAAACGGTACATGAATTTTTGTAGAAAGAAACAACAAAGTTACAAAATATTTATGACATTGTTTGTGCTTTCAATGTAATTCTTTGGCGTTGCGTTTTACATGATTAGGGCCTTAATCTCAACTACCTGTGCTACATATTTATATGTATCAGATGCTCTACCAAAATCTACCCACTTGTTTGTTTAAATTCCGTTAATATTAAAAAAAATAATGAATGAAAATAAAGAATTAAAAAATAAATAATCCTGCCTGTTAAAAACGTTATTTGCTCTCCTGAAAAATAATAATTTTGTAATTTACAACGTTATTCGCAGCTGTGCTTCAATTACACTGTGCAAGAAATTGACACTTTTTTTCGTGACAAGCTGGGCACCTAGCGTTTAAACATAATTCGGGTACGCTGAATCCAGTGGTGCCCGCGGTTTTTTAAGATTGGCTCTGGTTTTCGAGATATACCGTTATTTCGAAAATGGAGGAGGTTGCACAACATATGCTCGCGTAACTCAAAAACCCTTTAGCGAATTGAAAAAAATTTTCTTTCTAATATCCGCAGTCGTTTTAGAAACATAATTTTTTCAACTAAATTTCGAAATTTTTGTTTTTTAAAAATTAATAAAAAATTGGAAAATGCAGCTATGCTTCTAATTTTTTGCAGACGAAATTCCAAACAAAACAAGCCATAAATGATTAAAATCTGTTTGCAACTTTTGATTTTATTCACAAAAGTCGACAAATTTTAATTAATTTAAGAATTTCATAAAACGCAATATTTGTATGGGAGCCCCCCTAAGGGATGGTGATAAAGGGAAAGTATAATTTGAGAAAATGTTAAGAACAAAAAACTAATGGAGGCCAGTCATACATTTTATCCCCCTAGAGGCAACTCCTGGGCATTTATGGGACTTTTTCTTCAATATATTTCTAGTCTGCATTGAACATTTTGTATGGAAGCCCCCTTAAGGAATGCAGATAGCGGGTGGGTATGTTAGAAATAAAGCGTTGAGATGAAAAATAAAGTGGGGTTGGTCATGCATTTGACCCATTTGGCGCTGCAGGGGCCAAATTTAAGAATTTCATTAAACGGCCATATTTGTATGGGAGCCCCCCTAAGGGGTGGAGATATATGGCAACTATGTTTTAAGAAAATGATAAGAACAAACAACATTGGAGGTCGGACATACATTTTATCCCCCTAGGAGTGAATCCTAGGCCTTAGAAACAAATGATGGGAATGAAAAATAAAGTTGCGCAGGTCATATATTTGGCCCGTCTGGGGTATCTCAGGCGCTGCAGGTGCAAAATTTAAGGCTAGGGTTCTACACGTATAAAAAACAAAGTTCCAAACAAAATAAGCTATAAGTGATTAAAGTCTGTCTACAACTTTTGATTTTTTCAGAAACGATGAATTTTTTTTATTTTTTATAAAAACCAAACTTAAAAATTGTAAAACATTTATTTTTGTTGTTAATTAGTTAAAGTTAAAGTTTTTATTTAGAAATTTATTCTTCTTCCTCCTGCAGATTCCAACAAATATCCCCTAATAGCGAATCAAGTTGTTTGCCGCTATACCAGTGTTCGAGCCTGGCTGTTATTTGGTGAAATCTCTCGCCATGTTCATCAAACTCGGCTGGTGATTGTTCATTAAATTTTTCGGCCTGGTTATGCAAAAAATGTATTTTCAATAACATTCTAACGTTTAAGTTTCTAAATGCGGTTAGCATATTTTTTATTAAAATTCGCCAGTTTTCAGACCGATGATTTCCTAATTCATTTTCTATTACTGATTTCACACAATTCCAGGCCAATAGCTCGATATCATTCAATGCAACCTCAAATTGATGGTCCTTCATAAGACGACGAATGTCCGGTCCATTAAGAGTTCCTGTAAAATAAAAACATTATGATATGAAATATAAATCTAATTTAATAAAGTAGTTAGAGTTCATACCTTCTTTTACTTTCATGCCGCTTAATCGTGGAAAAATTCGGCGCAATTCGGTAAAAGCAACACCATCTGGGCTCAATGTTTTTATAAAATTTTTTACAATACCCAGTTTGTTGTGGAGCATTTATGACTTTATTTCCTAATTCTAAGAATTTTTTAATCGGTAACTGTGGATTTTTCAAAATTCCTACCGCAAAGTGAATGTGTGGTAATAATGCATGCATATTTCTTTGGAATAGCATTAATTTTAATATTTGTTCTTTTGTTTTGTATTGTAAATGGCACAAAAACCGCATTTAAAAAAATTTTACGTAAAAATGTCATTGAAAATAAATTTTCTGCATTGGCACATTCTCCATATCGGCCCTTTGCTGCAATAGAGTTATAACTCAAATTTGAATTTCTAGCATCTAAATATTTTATTCTTCTCGCTAGAGTTGAATATAGAAGATATTTGTATGAAATTTTTACACAATATGAAGAAGCGATATGATGATTAACTGCACATTATTAGCTAGTAGGCGGCCCTATGTTCCACTGTGAGCTAAAGCATTAAATACATTAGCTAAAAAAAAAGCGTTTTTGCGTTATGACTCTATTGCAGCAAAGGCTCGATATATACATTATGTTGAATAAAGAATTAAATAATTAAAAAAATCCTATAAAATGCTCCATATAAATTATATTCTTCATATATATTGAAGAACAAGTCCCACAAATTCCCAGAAGTCGCCCCTAGTGGTATATAATGTATGACCGACCTCAATTAATTTTTTGTCCTTAACATTTTCTCAAGACATACTTGCCCCTTATCGCCACTTCTTAGAGGGGCTCCCATGCAAATATTGCGTTTTATGAAATTCTAAAATTAATTAAAATTTGTCGACTTTTGTGAATAAAATCAAAAGTTGCTAACAGATTTTAATTATTTATGGCTTGTTTTGTTTGCAGCTTCGTTTTTGATATGCCTGCAAAAAATTAGAAGCCTAGCTTAATTTTTTATAAATTTTTAAAAAACTAAAATTTCGAAATTTTGATAAAAAAATTAATTTTTCTTTCAAAAAAAAAAATTATGTTTCAATAACGACTACTCATATTAGAAATTTGAAATTTTATTGCGGAATTTCGTTTTTTTAGTAATTTCAATAAACTAAACCGTTTTTGAGTTACGCGAATATATGTTTTGCAACCTCCTCCATTTTCGAAATAACGGTATATCTCGAAAACCAGAGCCACCACTGGATTCAGCGTACCCGAATTATGTTTAAACGCCATGTGCCCGGCTTGTCTGTTTTATCAACTAGCATACTGTTATTAAGGTAAAAAGTTACTTTATTTACTACAAAACTTCTAAACTAAAACCAAACATGTTCACCTGGGACTGATTTGTTCGTCGTTCGCGGCGTATGAAATTAAAATAAATCTATTGCATGACGAATTTTGCCGGACGCTATTATTGTGTGAATTTCATATACACCAATATGTTTTATTTTTGGCGACGAATATTTGTCATTCGTTCCAGTTGTGTTCCTAGCATAAAGCTGCATTTATAGTTCACAACTTTTTCTAGAGGCTTATGGTTCCTGTATTAATTACACTGTGCTAGAATTTGACAATTTTTTCGAGACACCCGTGGCACCTATTGTTATAACCTTATCTGAATCCAGTGGTGCTAACCTCTGTTTAGATTAGCTCTTATTTTCGAGATATACCGTTATTTCGAAAATGGAGGAGGTTGCACAAAAAACCGTAAAGTTTATTGAACAAACTAAAAAAAACCGAAAGTACGCAATGCAATTTCTTTTGGGCAAGGTTAAACTTTTTTCTAATATACACAGTAGTTTTAGAAACATAATTTTTTCTTGGCAAAAAAAAATTATTTTTTAGCAAGATTTCGAAACTGATGTTTTTTAAGAAATCATAAAAAATCGGGAAATTAAGCTATCCTTCTAATTTTTACTTGACATCTAAAAACGAAGTTGAAAATAAAACAAGCCATAAATGATTAAATCTAAGGGCGTCTAGGGTCATTATGGGCGATGCAGGGGCCACATTTAAGAATTTCATTAAACAATATTATTTGTATGGTTGAAGTTCTTAAATTTGGCATCTGCAACGCCTAGGGTGGCCCTGGACGGGTCAAAGGTAAGGCCAATCCCACATTATTTTTCATCTCCATTATTTATTTCTAACATATCTGCCCGCTATCTGCATGCCTTAAGGGGGCTTCCATACAACATTTTCAATACAGACAGAAATATATTGAAGATAAAGCCCCATAACTACGAAGGAGTCACCCCAAGGGGGATAACATGTGTGACAGATCCATTAGTTTTTTGTCCTTAATATTTTCTCAAAACATACTTGCCGTATATCCCCCTTAGGGTGCTCCCATAGAATTATGGCGGTGTAATGAAATTGTTAAATTTGGCCCCTGCAGCGCCTAGGATGCCCCTAGATGGGTCAATTAACTAAACCCACTTTAGTTTTCATCTCCATCATTTATTTATAACATACTGACTTACTATCTCCATTCCTAAAGGGGGCTCCCAATCAAAATTTGCAATACAAACTAGAAATATATTGAAGAAAAAACCCCATAACTGCCAAGGAGTTGACCCTAGGAGGATAACATGTATGAACGATCTCCATTAGTTTCTTTACATTTTCCCAAAATATACTTGCCCTTTATCTCAACTTCTTAGGGGCGCTCCCATACAAATATATGGTTTTATGTTAAGTTTAATAAATTAAGTAAACATTTTTCGCCTTTTGCGAATAAAATCAAAAGTTGTAAACAGATTTTAATCAC
Organism: Pollenia amentaria; assembly: GCA_943735925.1. NCBI lineage: Eukaryota > Metazoa > Arthropoda > Insecta > Diptera > Polleniidae > Pollenia > Pollenia amentaria. The sequence goes on along the minus strand of OX031009.1, from coordinate 206,418,794 downwards.
TTATTTGTTGGCGACTTCGTTAAATATATGTCTAGCTAGAAGCATAGCTGCATTTTTATATTTTTTATGATTAAAAAAAAAAAAAAAAACAAAAATTTCCAAATTTTTCTCAAAATTACTTTTTATTACCAAACAAATTATGTTTCGAAAACAACAGTGCATATTAGCAACAAGTTTAACCTTACCAAAAGTTTTTTTTTAGTTTGTTCAATAAACTAAACCGTTTTGAGTTACGTGAAAATATGTTGTGCAACCTCCTCCATTTTCGAAATAACGGTATATCCCGAAAACAAGAGCTTACCTAAAAAAAAGGTTAGCTCCACTGTATTCAGCGTACCCGAATTAGGTTAAAACGCCAGGTGCCCGGCTTGTCTGTCTTTTCAACTAGCACAGTGTTATTATGAAATAACTTTTATGCATCGATATCAAGAGTCGACTTTTAGGTGTTACAAATATTTTTCACTTACCAGTACAGTGGAAGTGAAATACAATGAATCATAAGTTTCGACAAATTTTTAGAAATTGTGTGTTTTGCTCTTTTTGGAGGTACACATATAGATCGGTATACAGTGAGAATAAAGGGCTAATATCAGGGCTGTGGAGTCATCAGAAAAAAGTACTAACTCCGGCTCCGACTCCAAACGCTAAATTTTTTAAGTGCTACTCCGACTCACGAATCCAACTCTGACTCCAACTACAACGCCTTCTCTAACCTTGATGCTAAATGTATATGAGACTGGTCCTTATTGGAATTTAAACTCTTTTTAAACCCTCCTCCTCTAGTGGTGAATGAGGGTATACTAAGTTTGTCATTTCGTGTAAAACATTTTTATTATGAATCTAAGACCCCATAAAATATATATATTATGGTTTCTTAAGTAATTCTAAGTCGATTTAGCCATGTCCGTATGTCTGTCCGTCTGTTTAAAACACGCTCACTTTCGAAAAACTCAAAATATAAGAATAATGTTAATTTCAAATTGCTTGAAGTTATCCTCGGCAGTTTGGGAATTATGATCTTATTACTGATATTTTAAATTCAATTGATTGGATTGATCTCTTTTCTGGCAAGAACCCTGATGAAAGCTATGAACTATATATTATAAAACTCTATGAAATATTCTCGTTATATGTACCCAGGTCTAAAACTAATTTTCACAAATAACCCTGGTATACTAAGGGGAAAAGATTAAAAAACTTAAAAAATAAATTTTTAATTAGGCATAAAAAGTCTGGAAATCCAGATTATCTTCGGCTATATAAACACTATTTGAAAGAATTTAATTTTTTAAATAGGTATTTATATAATCAATATATTTTAGGATTTGAGGAATCTATAAGATTTAATTCAAGATCTTTTTGGTCATTTATAAATTCTAAGAAAAGTAAATCCTCCTTCCCTTCTTCAGTTTTTTTGGAGCAAAATGTTTCACATTCCCCTACTTAATCTGCAAATCTTTTTGCAATGTTTTTCAAATCCAATTTTACTTTGCCATGTAATACTTTTGATTATACAGTTTTGGATAATATATCTTCTGCTGGTAGTTTTTCCAATGTGGAATTATCCATCTTAGATATAGTTTCTGCTATATCTTGTTTAAAAAGTCTTTTGGTTGTGACTTAGATGGTTTAAACTCTTTTTTTATTAAACTGTTGTAATTCTATTTCGTCACCTCTACAATTGATATTTAATAAATCGTTACAATATGGAGTTTTTTTTAGAGAGGTGGAAACTTTCTGTAATTACACCGATTCACAAATCTGGCGATAAGTGTAATGTTACCAATTATAGGCCAATATATAAACTATCTACGGTTTCAAAATTTTTTGAGCACGCAATTACAAGGAAATTATCATTTTTTATAGAATCAATTTCACTTGATGAACAACATGGTTTCGTACGAGGGCGTTCTACTGTGACGAACTTGGCAGTATTTACAAAATATTGTATATCTAGTTTTGAATTAGGATTACAAGTTGACACTTTTTATATGGATTTGTCTAAAGCTTTTGATTAAATCGCTCATGTGATACTCCTGGCTAAATTGAATAAAATTTGATTCAACTCAACATTTCTGAAATGGCTGCGTTCATATTTACTAGACCGCATTTGTTATGTAAATATTGATACATCTTTCTCTATACCGTACATTGCAACTTCTGGTGTGCCTCAAGGAAGTGTTTTAGGTCCTTTTCTTTTTAATTTGTACATGACTGATATATCTTCATGCTTTACGGAGTGAAATTTTTAATTTATGCTGATGATTTGAAGATATATCATAGAGTTAAATGTTTAGCAGATAGTTTACATTTGCAGAAAACTTTAGATAAAGTCGTTGCTTGGTCTGTTCGAAATAATCTGCAATTTAATATTAATAAATTCCTGTTCTATGTTTCCATAAAATAAAATGTGAAGTTTATCTGAGGTATTCTATTAATTCCATCTCACTGCATCAGGTAAATGTCGTAAGGGATTTGGATGTACTGTTTGATGATAAACTAACTTTTACTAATCACCTGGATTACATTATCCAAAAATCGTTTTCTTTACTTGCTTTTGTGAAAAGAAATAGTAAAGAATTCAAAAATCCTTCAACGAGAAAAATTTTGTACTGCGCTTTCGTAAGATCAATTCTTGAATATGCCTCTTTTATTTGGAATCTTTTTATACAGTTCATATAAACAGGTTAGAGAGAGTTCAGCGTAAATTTACAAAATTTGCTCTGTTGCTGAATTTTGACGATAATAATCCATTGTATTCCTATAGTAATCGATGTAATATTTTAGGAATAAATACACTTGAGGAAAGGAGATCGATCCAATATATTTTGTTCTTATTTGATATAATAAATTATAACATAAAATGCCCTAATTTATTAGCACTAGTAAATTTTAAAGTTCCTTGTAGATCTTTAAGGTATCACGCATATTTTGATATTGGTTTGCATAAAACTAATTATTCTCTCAATGAGTCACTTGTCAGATCTCAACTATTGTTTAACAAATTAAGTGAAAATGTTATATTAGATTTTAGTTTTTCTAAAGAAAAGTTAAAAACTAATTTACTAAGTTTAATATAAGCGAGTAGTCTGTAAGGATAATTTGTAAGTCCAAAGACTTTATAAATAAAATTGAAATTGAAAAACGTAATAAATAATGCTCTTGTGATACAATTTTGTACTTCAAAGATGTATAGGACTAAAAATCACACGATAAAATTTACGCTTCACAATTTACCATATAATGTCCAATATGATGGTCACTCTGGGAAATTATTTAAAAACGTTTAAACCGTAGCATATATAAATATTGTGATAAAATTTGGTCCAATTTTGGTTCAATCCCAGAAATAATATCATGCAATTTTCCGATTATCGGCCAATATTTACCATAGATCCCTTATTAAGCAAACTTTTGAAAAGCACTTTAAACTCTAAAACAAATTTCACTACTGTATTGAAATTTGTTCCATTTATATTTTTAATAAGAGAAAACCCTCGACAGGATTTCGTGATGATTGGTCCATAATTTACCATGGCTCAATATAAATTCTGCTCCTAAAAATCATTTTAGTTTGGCATAAACTGTTGATGATATTTTATTCAAGTTATTTCAACCTGCTAATAATAAAAGCACGGCACTGTCTGATTGTCGTCCAATTGGTTTAAACCGGAACCAATTTTTATACTGACGTCAGTTTTCATAAGGATTCATTAATAATTTATAGTTCTCATATAGTCTAACTGTCGGTGGAGGGTACCACAAACTTTTAGTACAGTACCTTTTAAATGGTTAGATATAGCAAGAAAATTATTCCGGAAAAATTTCAAATTGATATTTGAAATCTTGCATAGCCAATTTCGAATAATTTTTATTTTGTTGAATATTAAAAAAAAAACTTTTTATTTCTTAAGCCGAACAATTTTGGAGTCGAAGTCTCAAGTTTTTGTGGACACTACGACTCCGACACCTGTATAAAGGCCTCAACTCCGACTCCACAGCCCTGGTTAATATGTAGTTGGCATGGCGGTGAAAAACATTTGGTTCTTTATTATTTTGATTAACTTTTGTTTTTATTTTAAATATAAAAGGAAAAATAAAATTTTCACACATAAATAGCCAAGGCGAATTCATTTTTCAGGTGCCGTTGAAAGCACAGCTGTACTACTTTTTTTTCTTAGAGAGAGAAATGTCAAAAGTTGCTTGTGTTTTTGACATATCTATCAACGAAAGCAACAAAAAAATACTTTGTTGTGTTTTTGGTGTTGTTACTTGTTGAAGTATCGACACCAACGTATACATGAATTCGCCTTGTACATAGCTTTCAAATTTAACAAATCAATTTTCAGAAATTTCATTGAAAATTTTCTTTAAGAAAAGGTTGGGGAAAAAATATACAGTACCATGAAAATTGTTTAAATAGTGTCACAAATTTAAAAAAAAGACAAAAAGAAAATATAAAGAGGAAAGGCCAAAAGAATAAAGTGGTTTTAGTAGATCTGAGGAAGATTTAAAAAAAAAAATAAGTTTTTAACATGCACTAAACTCTTTTCCGCGATAAGGGGGCTTATGGTAAATTATTAACCGATCATCACGAAATTTAACAGTATGATTTGAAGTCGCATAGAGCGAATTAGTTAAAAATGTTATGTCATTCCGTGCATCATTCCACCATTTATGTTAGTTTTTGTTTCAAAATTATCAATTTAGGGTGGTAGTTCCACATTTTGATTCATAGTTCTGATCCTACTAAACCGATGTTGCTGGATTTCAATCCCAAGCTGCTTAGGATAACTACAAGCAATTTGAGACCAAGTTTGTTCTTTTCTTTTGCGTTTTTCGAAAGTGTGAGTGTTTTCAGCAGACGGACAGACGGTCAGATGGACAGACGGACAGACGGATAGACAGACGGACATAGCTAAATCGACTTAGAATTTCTCAAGAAGCCAGAATATTTTATATATTTTTTTATGGGGTCTTAAATGTATTATAAAAAAGTTTCACACGGAATGACAAACTTAGTATACCCTCATTCACCACAGTGGTGGTGGAGGGTATAATAACTCGTAAAATAACATAATTTTATTGTAACTCTAATTTATCTTATTTACCATAACATAATTTACTCAACATACTATAATTTAATTTACCGTAACTTAATTTAATCTACCATAAGTCTATTTAATATAAATTTCCTTAAGATAATTTAACTTAAAAAAAAAATTTATTCATACTTAAACATAATTTATAAAATCTTAATTTGAAGATTCATTTATCTAAAATCTAATTTAAATTTAATTTAACCTTTATTCAATTTAGAAGTTTTATAGTCAAATATTTTTTTTTGGCTTGGTAGCCACCAAATTTGCTTATAATGTCTTAAATTATAAATTGAAATTCTAACATACACATACATTCACACAAACATACACTATACTTACATGCATACATAACAAACAGATTAAATAGATACACATTTAATTGTTACATACAACTAAATAATAGTAGTAATATAACCATCAATAAACCTCTGAACTTCAGGCCTGCAGTCTTCGACGAAAATTATATGTGGTGAGTTTTATTTTTTATCATTAAAAACTACATATAGATATTTTAAACCCAATACAACATCAATATACAAAAAAAATCAAATAAAATAAAATTAAAGGATTGAAATGAGAATATAGGTATGAGAAGAACCAAATAACTAAACCCATACAGTACTTTTCGATTATAGTCCCATCCTTAAGTTGCAGACAAGTCGTGGACTATATTGCTAAAGTCACTATAAGTCTAACTTACATATACATATGCCGCTATGAGGCTTATAACCGAATTCGAATATAATAAAGTGAATATAGTAAATAAAAAATTAATATAAATAACACAGACACCAGGCTTATGGTTTTACAACAGAGTTGCATACAGTATAAAAAAAATGGTGAAAATAATAATAAGACATTTCATAACTGATGCCAACGGAAAAAACTAATATTTTACAATTAGAGAAAAATTAAACGATTTAATTCTTAGTTCTTTAGATTGATTGTGGTTACGAAAACAAAAAAGAACATAGTTAATTTTTCAAATGTGTCTATAACGCCAATAATTTGCTTACATTTTACCTTTGATAGCCGCTGATAGATGGCATATATGGCAAATGTGCTTATATTATAATTACTTATAGCGGCAGAATAAACAGAAAAATGGACTATATCGCTAATGTGACTAAAGCCGGTAGCGACTTTAAACGAATAGTACTGTTAACCGATTGACGGTTAACCGAATGAATACCCTATTTTTTACCATCGCCCAATTAGTAGGTCTGCGCAAAACTACAACAATGCAACAATAGAAAAAACAGCACGCATTTTGTTTGTGTAAATTATGTTAAATTTCTCAAAACCCAATGAATTTGTTTGTGCACGAAATGGGCAAGATCTCAAAAACAATTGCTAGAAAAACAATTAAACGATTAAAACACAACTCTACAAAAAAATCAGCAGGCGTTTCGAGCAGACCTACTAATTGGGTTTTTACTAGGGAGATCGCTTATTCGACTTTTTGCAAAAACTGGGTTTTGAATATCCCGAATAGTTGCTATTTAAAAAAAACCGGTTTTCGGTTAAGCATTTGTAAAATAAACGATTAACCGGTTTTAACTCGAATACATAGAAACTAAAAAATCAAATAAGTTTGTGTAATAAAACGTTAATTTCAATAGAAAAAAAAGCAATTAACAAAGGACCTGTTAAATGATGTTTGATCTAGACAAACGTGTTGCAAAAGCAAATAAAAATGTATACGAGTTTAATAAAGTTATTATTTAAAATATTCTCCCATATTTGTTTTAAATGAGTTTTGATTCGTTGGTGGTTAAGCATATCTATTTGAATCGGTAGACTTCAAATATATTTTTGAAAAATTGTAGACCAAACCTCTTTCAAATTATTTTGTTTCAGCATTATAGAAACGAATAGTAATATGAACATGCATTTTGTATGAAATATTTGTCAATCCGTCGACCACAATTTAAAATCTTTCAAGATATTGTTTGATTTCTTCAGTTTGGTTTTTTAGTTCTTGGTGTTTTAATAAATAAAACTGATGAATTTTTTCCATATCGTTGATTCCACCGAAATGTTGTAGCTTTAAGCATGAAGATATGCTAGAACTACTTAAGAGTTTTTAGTGCTTTAACGGGCAACACAACGGCTTAAAATTTCACCCAATGATTCATTTTTGGCAGCGTATTTAAGTAAAGTATTATTTGTCGTCTCTTTAGAACTACTTCGAACGGAGATAAGTTTTTTGTTTTTTTTTGGAGATATTAATGTCAAGTATGTGGTACTAATTAAAGTTGATTAATAAGTCGTCACGTGGAAGAACCTTTGCAACTAATCATTTTAGGGCACTTCAGGCACCTAACTTTGTCTTTTTAATCTCGTTCGAAATATCTCTGGAGTAAACATCTACATATATAAAAATATGTTTACTTTTTAGAATACTCTCGCACAAATTACCATTTACTTTTTAACACACGCTTTTATAAGCGATTTGTATTTACATTGTTCATAATGTTTTTTGACTTTTGTTACATAAGGTGTGTTCATTTACAGAAACTTATTGCTTATTTACAATAATTGTTACCAGAAAGTGTTCACGTACTCGAAAAACTTGCAAGGAAAGAGTAGAAAAAGATCATGAAAATTTGAGAGACAAAAAAATTTGTTGAAAATTTCTGATAGTAAAATTTTTACTAGCAAAAATGATTGCACCACCTGTTTCATGTTTTTGTTTGCAAAACAAAAATAATTTTCATAACTTTTCAAATAAAAATTTTTCAATTAAATAGGATATTTATTTTCTAAAATTTAAGAACAATATAATTGCGCACATAGTTGAAATCAATGAATTTATTAAGAAATAATCTCGTATCTTCCAGCTGAATAGTATCGATATCCCTACCTTGCTAGTTTTTGCTGGTAAAGCGTTCATTTACTATTTTATTTTTTTAGTAATTGGGTGAACAATTTTGTTAATTGTAAATTTACTCTCTCGTTGCAAGTTTCTGCTAGTAAAGTAAATAAGCCCCGTAATTTAAGAAAAATACTTAAATTGCGGGCACATTTACAAAAAGAATAAGGGAAGCGTATATAAATTACACATTATTAAAATAAGCAGTTTATTCGATATTCGAAAAATGGACATTTTTAAATAACTTAAATAACTTGGGCAAAATTTTTGTACATGAAAATAATGTGTTTTCTTCTTGTTCTGTTATTTTGTGTTGTTGTAGTGTCTACAGCAAATTTTAATAAGTCATACGAATTATACATTTGTCATATATTTTGATGACTTCAGGTACCATGTATAATCCTGACATTTTTGGTATATTTTCAATCTGTACACGACATGTACAGAAATAAAATATTAAACTTTCCGTCTCTGACAAAGTTTTTTAAAGTTAATATTTCGTTATGAATACTTAAAAAAAAAAACAGTGACAACTAAATACAAAAATAACATGTATTTTGCTGTTAGGTTTTCTAAGTTCTTCTGTCGTCTGTTTATTCATGTGCATGTGTGTAAAGATGAAATTTTAGAAGAAAAATTTATATAAACTTTTTGATATAATAGCTTTACTATATATGTACGGCTTAACTCCTATATTAATGAAAGAAGAAATTTCACCGCAATATCTATAAATGCTATGGTTTAAGACGAATTTAATTATTTTCCCAAAGTGGGCTTTATTTGGTTTAAGGCGCAATTAACTGTTTTCCGGGAGTATGGTTTATATGGGGCCTAGTGTAAACTGTGGTCGGTCTTCAAAAAATTTTACAGTGTGATTTCTGGTCCTACAAAACTGTACCGTACCGAATTTAATTACGATAGCATTATTTATAACGGTTTTAGGAGTACTAAGCTGTTTTCTCAAAGTAGGGTTTATATGGGGCCTAGTGTAAATTATGGACCGATCTTCAAAAAGTTTTACGTGTGATTTCAGGTCCTATAAAACTGTGACGTATCAAATTTAAGTATGATAGCGTTATTGATTTCGGTTTTAGGCGTACTAAACTAATTTCCGGGAGTAGGGCTTATATTGGGCCTAGTGCAAATTATGGACCGATCTTCAAAAAATTTTACAGTGTGATTTCTGGTCCAATAGAACTGTACCATACCGCATTTAATTCTGATAGCATTATTTATTACGATATTAGGAGTACTAAACAGTTTTCCCGGAGTAGGGTTTAAATGGGGCCTATGGTCAATAATGGACCGATCTTCACGAAATTTTGCTGTTGTATAAAGCGCATTCTTGCAAATTTAAACTTATCCCGTGCATTATTCCACCATTTATGTTAGTTTTTGTATCAAAATTATCAATTTTTTTAGGGTGGTGGTTCCACATTTTGATTTATAGTTCTGATCCTACTGAACCGATGTTGCTGGATTTCAATCCCAAGCTGCTTAGAATAACTGCAAGCAATTTAAGATCAAGTTTGTTATTTTCTTTTGCGTTTTTCGAAAGTGAGCGCCTTTCCAAACAATGTGTTAATTTGTTTAATTAAATATTGACAATTCCCAACAACAATTCTACAAGTTTAAGTTATTTTATTTTAAAGGAAAAAATTAATTGATGTTTTTTGATATTTAATTAATATTTAAATTACTAATTTATTTCAAAACAACTTAAATATTTATTAAATCAAAATTATATTCTTAACGTTCTTTCACCTAAAAAAATAATTGATTCAATTATCACATTAATTAAATTTAAATACCTTTTAAACCATTTTTTTTTTTTTTTTGATAAAAAACTTTTTTCTGTGTGATATTTATGACTTAAATAAATATATTAATGAATTTATATGATATCATTATCTTGACAATATTTATTAAATATGAAATAAAAATGTTTTATTAATAAATGTCAAACGTTAAAAATGGGTTTTAAAATTGTTTTCAAAATGTATCTTTTTTAAACTAAAATGTATCTTTCTCGAAATTTCACTGACAACACTGGTTATATGAGATTAAGACGCTCACCTTGTACTTTTACTCTCAAGGTGGCACTACCAACGAAAAATTCAATCTTTTTATACCCTCCATCACTGCTATTGGTGAATGAGGGCATACCTAGTTATTATACGTCTAAGACCCCATTAAGTATATATATTCTGGCTCCTTGAGTAATTTTAAGTCGATTGAGCCATGTCCATCTGTCTGTCCGTCTGTTAACAACACTTTCACTTTCAAAAAACGCAAAAGAAAAGAACAAAATTGGTATCAAATCGCTTGTATTTATCCTAAGCAATTTGGGATTGAAATCCAGCATCTGATCTATGGATCAAAATGTGTAACCACCACCCTAAAAAAGTTAATAATTTTGATACAAAAACCAACACAAATGGTGGAATAATGCACGGAATGAATTAAAAATTTGGTATGCCAATATTTTATAAGACTGCAAATCATACTGTTAAATTTCGGAAAGAGCGGTCCATAATTGACCCAATATAAGCCCTACTCGCGGAAAACCTTTTAGTACGCCCAAAACCGCAATAAATAAAGCTAGCACACTAAATGTTTTATTGGACCAGAAATCACACTGTAAAATTTTTTGATATCGGTCCATAATTTACACTAGAACCCACATAAACATTACTTCCAGCAAACAGTTAGGTTAGGTTAGGTTAGGATCCATTGGCAGCCGTGATCAAGCACAGCTCACGTGGGTCCATTACTTAGTTCCCGTTGTGTTACCATATCACGCCGTCTCCCATGGGTCCTATGAAATCTGGCTGCTAGTATTCCCATGCAGCCAACCGGTCGATTCAATAAAGGAGTGGATCCTGTTTACATCAACATCAGAGAGACAAGTTTTGTCCCCAAGGGTTCTTCGACCAAACATTTTGAGTCTTAAGCCTCCGAAAGCCGGGCAGTTACAGAGAAGATGTTCCGTTGACTCTTCCTCCTCCTCATCGCCGCAACTTCTGCACAAGTCGTTATAAGGGAGCCCCAGCCTCTGGGCGTGCCTCCCAATTGGCCAGTGGCCAGTTACAACCGCAGTTAGGTTTCTTAGATGATGTCTGGACAGCTGTAATGCCCGCCGTGTCCTTTTTTCATCTATGATGGGCCAGATTTTCCTGGTTTCCCCACAGGTGGTTTCATCGTGCCACCTCTGACTGGCGATAAGATGAAACTTGTGCGCTGTAAGTTGCTTACACCTTGGGAGTGAAGCACCTACATATGTGGAACCGTCCCGATTCAAGGTGGTACCTGCATGCGCCAACGAATCCGCCATGCAGTTCCCATGTATGTCCCCGTGTCCGGGGACCCAATTAAGGGTGACCAGTGAATGTCTCGCTATCTCCTCCAGAGACATCCGGCATTCTCGGACAATTCTCGATGTGATGAACACATTCTCCAGGGTTCTTATGGCCGCCATGCTATCGGTAATAATGTGAATATCCCTTCCAGATATTTCACCGTACCGGATGCTGTGTGGATGGCCATTATCTCGGCCTGGATGACACTGCAGTGGTCCGGCAGCCTTATAGGAATGCTCCAGTTTAGCTGCTCGGAGTATATGCCAGAACTGACACCATACAGTGTTTTAGACCCGTCCGTGAAGAATCGAATCGCATTCGCGGGGATTTGCAGGTCATCATAGTGGACCACGTTATCCACAATGCTTACCGTGAAGCCAGGATCAAAGATTGGCTCGGGTGTGACATAATCAACATCCATGTGCCAATTAATATCATTCAGAATGTTAGCATGTCCGATATTATAATCCCTCCATGCTCCGGTGGCCCTTAGTCTTACCGCCGCGTTCGCAGCTAACCTTTTCGCCAAAATGTCTGGTGGTAACCAGTTTAGAATCGTGAACAATGCCTTAGAGGGGGTTGTTCTAATGGCACCTGTTACCGCTATCGCCACCATTCTCATTGTACGTTCAAACCTGGTTTAATGACTCTTCGCCTTGAGCGCCGGCCACCAAACAGCTGCCCCGTAGAAGAGAATGGGTTTAATGACACATTCGTATAGCCAGTATACATTCCTCGGGTTAATTCCCTAGTTTAGGCCAATGGCCCTTTTGCAGCAATATAATGCAGTAGCCGCTTTATTAGTCCTGGAGCTGGTGTTCATCCTCCAGTTCAGTTTACTGTCCAATATTAGCCCAAGATACTTGGCGCTGTCAGACAGTTCCAGTGACACCCCTTTTATCCTCGGGGTATTAAATTTGGGAATTTTGTATCTCCTTGTGAAAAGTACCAGTTCTGTTTTGGCGGGATTTACATCCAGTCCACATCCCTGGCACCATTTTGTTAGGACGTCCAATGCGGCCTCCATTAGTTCAGACAAAAGTCTGGGATCTTTACCCATAGCCACAACGTCATCCGCATATGCAACCGTTCTGCAGCACGTCCTTTCCATGGGTCTGAGTAGGGTATTTATATTCAGATTCCAAAGTAAAGGTGACAGTACACCACCTTGCGGGGTGCCCCTAGTCGCAACCATTGAAATGTTCGAGGCGCCCAAGTTGGATTCGATACGCCTGAAGTGCAAGATACTGCTGACAAATTGAATGATCGCTGGGTCGATCTCCAAATGTCTCATAGCGTTAATAACCGATTCAGGTTTAACGTTGTTGAAAGCGCCCTCAATATCCAGGAATGCAACTAAAGCAAATTCTTTGTAATGCAGGGATCTCTCTATGTGGCCCACCAATGAATGAAGCGCAGTTTCAGTGGACCTTCCCTTCGTGTAGGCGTGCTGAGCCGGTGACAGGGAATTGGGTCCTAGTGATGATCTAATGTGAATATCCAAAATCCTCTCCAGTGTTTTCAATAGAAAGGAGGATAGACTAATTGGTCTAAAGTCTTTAGCCATAGTGTGAGATGTCTTCCCACTCTTGGGGATGAAGACGATCTTATATGATGTCCACGTTGATGGGACATGTGATAGACTCAGGCAGGCTCTAAATATTGCCAAGAGCCCCTAAAAGTTTCCTCCCTAGGCACATCATCAGTGCAACCTGGGAAGTGTGTATTCATCAGGACCTCAAGGGTGTCCCGACTGTTTGTGGTCCAGGATCCATCCATCTTCCGTATATATGATGGAATAGCTGGATTAGAGGATAAAATCTTACGAAGCCGACTTGTCTCCGAGGAGTTTTCCACGTCACTGCAGAATTTCCTCCATGACTGTCTCTTGGCCTTCCTAATAAGATTCTTGACTCCATTAACTGAGGACTTGTAATTGTTCCAAACACCATTACGTTTTGCCTCATTAAAGAGCTTCCTGCTTTCCTTGCGTTTTTCAGCAATTTCCGCATTCCACCATATGGGCTTAGCTTTGCCCCTCCTGTCAATTATTTTACAGGCTTCGTTTGTTGCCTCCATTAAGGCACCGGTCAATGACTCCACTGCGCAACAGTTAAGCGCGTTAAGTACGCCTAAAACCGTAATAAGTAATGCTATCATACTGAAATTCAGTAGCTCACAGTATTATACGACAAGAAATCGCACTGCCAAATTTCGTGAGGATTGGCTCATAATTTACCCTAGTCCCCATAAAAACCCTACTCTCGGAAAACAGCTTATTGCGCCTAATACCATATAAAGCCCACTTTAGGAAAATAATTATGTACGCCAAGAACCATAGCAAATATAGATATTGCGGTAAAATTTATTCCAACTTAGATTCATGTGGTCAGAAAAAATATCATGCAATGATGTGATATACGGTCCATAATTTACATTAGATCCCATATTAAGCAGCCTTCTGAAAGTCACTGTTAACGCTAAAACTTAAAACACTGTTGTATTAAAATTTATTTTTTTTAGTCCCAGAAATCAGTCTTTAGAATTTTGGGATGATTGGTCCAATACAAATTACCCTCCTAAAAATCATTTTGGTTCGGCTAAAACTGTTACGAATCATGATATTTTACTCAAGCAAGTTCAAAGAAGCGCATAAAACTTTCTTATTGTCGGTCAATAATTTAATATAGGTCTAAACCGCAACCAATTGTAATGCTGACGTTCGTTTTTGTGAACCTTAGCTAATAATATATATGTATTTACAATATTGGGCCCACTTCTGTCGGTGGAGGGTATCTAAGATTCGGCGCAGCCCTCAGCAGCACTCTAACTTGTTTATTCTTGGTTTAAGAATTTTATACTTATTTTTAGAAATTCCGAGATTGATTTTCAAAAGTTATCCCATTTAGGACTGTTTTGGGTTCGTTTAAGTGTTATTCGTACTTGAATTTTTGAGTACGAATCGTACCTAAAATAAGTATAAAAAGCTAAATTTATCCCGCGTGTTTTTCTTTCCGTGTAAAGTTTGTATGGGGCCTATAGTCAATTATGAACCGATCTTCACGAAATTTGATAGTGTGATTTGCAGTCTTATAAAATATTGGCATACCAAATTTTGTTATGACATCATTGCTTATTACGGCTTAGGGCGTTCTTAACTGTTTTCCGAGAGTAGGGTTTATATGGGGTCTAGAGTAAATAATGAAACGATCTTCACGAAATTTGACGGCATCATTTTTAGTCATAAAAAACTTTGGCATACCAAATTTTATTATAGTAGCATTATTAATTACGGTTTTAGGCGTACTAAACTCTTTTCCGAGAGTAAGTGTATAAGGGGCCTAAAGTAGATTACGGACTGAGCTTCACGAAATTTGCTAGTGTGATTTTCAGTCTCATAAAACTGTGACATACAAAATTTTATTATAGTAGCATTACGTATAACGGTTTAAGGCGTGCTAAACTGTTTTCAAAGAGTACACTCGTAAAATTATTACAGTAAATGATTGTAGGTTATTAAATTCGTTTTCCGTACTGTTAAACTTAAATGAAAATATATTACGAATCAATTTATTTTTTAACATTTATGTTTGTTATTCAAAAAACTAACTACCAAAAAATGCTGTTTTCCGTACTTATATTGTTTTGTAGTTTGATTTTTTGGTTAAATTATATTTTTTAAAAGCAATAACTGTTAAATTTTATGGAATATACTGTTAAATAAAACAAATTCAAAAATTATGTAAAGTTCATTTATTTTAAATGAAATGTAAATTATCCGTTTTTTAAATAAATTACACTATGCAACAAGTAAAAATTCCCTGAATAACCACTATATTTTTTTGATCCGCTATAGTCACCTAACTCCAAAAATCATCATTATTTCAAATTCTATGGTAAGGTTTTTTTTAAAAAAATTTTTTTTTAAAAATTGAGGTTTTTGAAAAGGCTGCTCCTTACATCTTATCGTAACTTTGGAACGACGTACCCGATTTTGTTATGCAATCCGTCAATTACGCCAGATTCAAGTTTCTCATATATTATTTTTTGATTTAGCCATTATTTTTGGAGGTATTGAGGCCAAAGTGCAAAACAAATATTTTTTTTTTGTTTTTTTATAAAATTATTGAATTCAATAAATTCATAAAAAACTGAAATCAACAAATACTTACCAGTTTTAGTACTTTAGCTCAATTTTCATGAAATAAAATTTATTTTTTTCTAATATATGCAGCTTTAAAAAAAAAAAAAATAAGGGATTAAAAAAAATACTGTGCAAAAAACAGGGTAAAACCGTTAAAAAATCACAAAAGTTTTAGCTCTACACAAATTTGCGATAAAAAATGTCAAAGTAGGTACTTTCACTTTATTAAGAATAAAATAGGATTTTATCCATGGATTTTCATGAAATAGAATTTATTTTACTTCTAAAACTGGTAAGTATTTGTTGATTTAAATTTTTTATGAATTTATTGAGTTCAAAAATTTTATAAAAAAAAAAAAAAAAAAAAATATTTTTTTTGCCACTTCGGCCTCAATAACTCCAAAACTAATGGCTAAATAAAAAAATGATATTAGAGAAACTTGAATCTGGCGTAATTTAAAATGTTTTGACGGATTGCGTAACAAAATCGGGTACGTTGTTCCAAAGTTACGATAAGATGTAAGGAGCAGCCTTTTCAAAAACCTCAATTTTTAGAAAAAAAAATTTTTAAAAAAAACCTTACCATAGAATTTGAAATAATGATGATTTTTGCAGTTAGGTGACTATAGCGGATCAAAAAAAATATAGTGGTTATTCAAGGAAAAAAAGTTCCCATATGTTGCATAGTGTTATTAGTTGTTTTAAATGAATTTTCTGTGGAATTTACCTACATAATATTTTGAGTGTAGGGTTTATATGGGAAAGAGCCAAAGCTTTCAATTTAGGTACAAGCACATCGGCTATAAGAACACAGGCTCCGATTGGGCGGAATTGGAGAAGTGGGCGTTGCACAAAATGGGTTTTCACATCTTAAAACTGTATGTACATAACTTTGGGATCTTATCGAGCCATGGTACATATATAAGGCATAGCCGAATATATCACTCATACTTGTTTTTAATAGGTTTCGTCTCGATGACAATATTTAGTACTAAATTTCATTCATTTTTCTATAATACTGGACCTGTAATTTGCGTACAATGACGAACGAACAAAGCTACATGTTTGTGCAGAAACTGTTTGTTGGTAGATTATTTGTAAAAAATTTAAATTATATTAATATAAGGCTACTAAGATGCGTGGTGGGCGGGTTTTACGCAAAGGTTATATGCCGCCTACGATACCTTGCTAGTGATACTCAACAACATTTATTTGATAAATTATTATAACTTTATTGATTCTCTTCACAAGTAAATATATTTTTGAATATTATATTTTATTATTAATATTTGGTTACAAATCATATACAATTCCAAAATAAGAATTTATTAAACCTAATTCTGTTTCGCTTACTAACACTTTTTCTCAGGAGATTGCTTAAACCCATTTACTATGTAATCTTTCCATTTGCGTTGCCATTTTTCCAAAGCGTCTCCTCTTTGTGTAAAATTTAAGGAGCTAAAGTTAATAGAATTGAAAGCCAATTGTTTCAACAATCTTAAGTCCGAATGAGCTGAAGCTGTAAGGAAGGCTATATAGAAATCATGGGACAAGGGCTTTGCCATCCAAAAAGATGGATCATCCGAGGATATTACTACTCGATAATCATTAGCAAAAAAGTGTGTCAAGGGATGATTACGTAAGTCAGTCTGCAACTGCAATACCTGATTCGATATAGGAGAAACTTCGATAACTATACCAAATTCCTTTACACGATCCAATACCGTAGGATGTTTAAGTAAAGCAAACGCATGGCCAATACGTTTGCTGCGCAGCTCCACAGCATCTATTAGGTTTTCGTCTACCGATGTGCCGAACCAATTTGTTTCGCCGGCATGAAAAAAAAATTTCGTATTATTAGGCATTTTTAACAGTTCAGGTACGAAATCCTTAAGAGGGTATCCCAAATCCTCATGACCAACCAAATCGAAACCAGCCACAAAATCGGGAAAGTCTTGCTGTTATGTTATTTAATGTTATGTACTTATTTAGTTTTTCATTTGTATATCTCAAGAAAACTTACCTCAATTTGCGAAAAAGTTTTTATATAGTTTCCGAAAGTAATATTGTTAACAAGACGGTGGGGTGCATATATCACTTTCGATCCAATGAAATCT
Organism: Pollenia amentaria; assembly: GCA_943735925.1. NCBI lineage: Eukaryota > Metazoa > Arthropoda > Insecta > Diptera > Polleniidae > Pollenia > Pollenia amentaria. The sequence continues at coordinate 206,401,197 of OX031009.1, read as the reverse complement.
GGATTTTTGACCATAAATTTATCCAAAGTTTCTTTATATATACGTACAGTATCATGTGATGTGTAGTTATTACCATCCATATCATACAGCTGTAAAAAGCAGGGACCGAAAATAACAGTTATTTTGAAATTTTGAAACAAAAAAGCATAAAGAATTAAATGTTAGAAAACTGATTCAAGTATTCCATATTGATCCTTGTGAACTAGTCTATGAGAAAATATATTTCTTTTTTTTTATCTTGATTGTTTCCGGTAAGAATAAACGTTATTTTTTAATGTTATTGTTATGCAGCAATAACAGATATTTTTGATTTTTAAATAAAAGTTATTTTTTGATTTTTATTTCTTTGAGCTTGAATAAGAGTTATTTTTTGATTGTTATTTTTTTTGAACAAAAATAACAATTGAATCATTTATTTCGAAAAGGGCTCAGGTACAAAAATACAAAGCGTTCAGGAGGCGCAAAAAACTGAATGTCTCTTAAACAATTTGACTTTTTGAAGCAGAGTTTTTTTCCCTAAAATTGTAAGCTCTGCTTATGTCCTAATATTAAAAAGGAAAATTATTCTAAGTAATAAATGAAGGAAAATATTGTAAATATAGTTTCCGGAGATGAGCCCTTCTCGAAAATAGTTCAGATTATCCTTAACGTTTTGATATATATTTTGCATTTTAAGATAAGATTAACCCTTTGAAGGTTTATTTCTGAACTCGAAAATTTTAACAAAATGTTTAACGATGTCGTTTTAATATAAAGGAACAATAAGAACATTTCGATAAATTTGTATCTGATTATAAAGACTACAAGTTAGACCCACGTACATTGATAAAATATCAAAAACGAAAATATTTCATCACGATAAAAACATGTCGGTTGGCCATTGCAAAATATCTTAATAAAAATTTTGGATATCGGCAATCTGGTCATCATTATCCTTCGAGCAACTGGATTCACTCATTTTCGAAATGAAGTTAAAAAATATGTATTAATTAAAATTTATCTCCTGAAACGGTGTTCACTTTTCCGATTTTTTAATAATGGCCAAATCAAAAATTATTTTTCATAACAAATTGACCACATATTCAAAAATTACCTCTCACTATGAAAATTTTCAGTTCAAAGTGTTTTTCCATTGCTAACTAAAACACATATAACAAATATTCCAAATAAATATATAAATGAGCCCTTTACGAAATTTATTTAAGAAAGCTATTTGTTTTTCACCGCTATGGAAGGAGTATATAACCTTTCATTCTCGCATTATAACGGTCTATATGTGATCCTCCAAAAACAGCAAAAAAACTCAATATCCAAACATTTTTACTTGTGCCCTTTTCGAAGTAGATGATTCAATTATTTTTTAATTTTTATTTTTTCGAGCAAATATAACAGATATTTTTTTGGATATTTCCAATTAAGTTATTTTTAGATTTTTATTTTTTTAAACAAAAAAATAAGTTATTTTCTAAAGAAATGTACGTGTTATAATAATTTAGTTGAATTTAAATATTTATTTTGATGTACATAAGAAATCCCCCTGAGGATAACATATTAAAATAAATGTCTAAAGACAACTAATAGCCTAATTCCGATGTGCGAAAGAATTCTTTATTTCGAACCACTGAAGAATTCTTTCGCACATCGGAAATAGGCAGTAAATTATAAAGTTATACAGCATTATAAAGTCTAAATTATAGAGTTATAACTCATATATTTTTTTAGTCAATAACTTTTGTTTTTGCTGGAATAATTTATAATCAAAAAAATAACTGTTTATATGCTCAGAAAAATAAGAATCAATAAAAACTTTTATTCTTGCTCGAAATAATACAAAAAAAATTGCTTTTATCATATGACTTCTATGAAAAAAAGAATAATTATTAAAAAAAAAATGTTATAAAAATAAATGTTTTTCTCACTTAACTGCGTCTATAACATATTTAGCGAGTAATAGCTGTCACGTAAGGAAATTACTCGCCAATTTACAGAAAAAGTGTGTCTGTAAAATATTTATGAGAAAGTTCCCGCTTTGAACTGTCAAATAAACTCACGCATAAAAACGGGGTCAGAAAAAATATTACCAATAAAAAATATATTATATATGCAAAATGAAATGAATTATAACATGTTAGAGATAAGTATTTTGTTTTTGAGTGATTTTTTCATTGTTTAATTATTTTGCCATTAACATTTTTGAAAAATATACGAATGTTTTCAAAGCTATTTTTTAAAGAACAAAAATTAAAGTCATACCAAAGACTACAGATTTATAAATCTATAATCTTTGGTCATACCCTACATTATTTGCTATAGCCGACGGTTATATTTTCGCCGCCGTCATTGAAAATGTTTCAATTTTAATCATTTTGGCCGCCGTCAACGATATGTGTTACTGGCGTTCTGAACGTCTAAGAGTCCACGTCGGCTTCGAGTGGAATATTATGACATTTATAACGTAACGACGTAATCTCTTTTGATAGTTTTCGACATGAGTTAGAGATACACTTTTTTCTCACTTTTCGAGAAACTATGGAATATTTTGTTTCATATCTTTTCGATGCGAGAAGTTCTCACCAAAGTTACAGAACATGGCTAATGGCTCATTGTGAAACTTTAACCGCATTTTTTAGATAGATTATTACCCTTAATCTAATCATTTAAAGAGGCAATACTATTTGAGTTTATAACCATCTCTTTGCATGTTTCGACCACTAAAAAGAGATATATTGATTTGAAAGAACTAGATTTTCTAAAAAAAAATCGTATAATTGTTGTAACTGCAGAAAACATTATTTGAATAGACATAATATTGGGTTGGCTCCAAGAGTCTTCTCTTAAACGACTTTGTTTATTCCATTTCGATGACGACCAAAACTTTTTTTAAGCTATTATTTAAAATATCAGCATTGGAATTTTGAAGAAATAAGCTCCTCACTTATGAAAAATGCTTTGACTGTCAAGCGATTTTAGAAAAACATTTTAGTGATATACGATCTCATATTAGTTATTAGCAGAGCATTCTTAATTAGAGTACTTTAATAACTTAAACATCTAAAGGCACCTTAAAATGTTATTGATCAATGAGTTTTCCTTGTGTTACTTTAAATAAAATTTTAGGGTTCTTTCTTTTCAAGCATTTTTGGAAAATATTTTGTAAGCGTTACTAATATCTCTGTACAATATTTGAAAATATATGAACTCATTTCTGGAGCGCAATATTGTACCAAAGATGCCTTCAGAAAGTTCATTCGCAAAGGTTTTTAAGGTTGGCAGGACTTTTTTTTAATTTATTCAGCGCGTTAATAGAAATTTAATAAGTCCCCACCACTGAACTAGTTGTAATTTTGAGATAATTAATGTTTGGTATTTTACTGCTTACAGAACAGCCTTGTCACTTTCTCGATAGTTTTTCAAAATCTATATTGTTTTTGAATGCTTTTGCTTATTTTTTGTAATTTTACGCAAATACTTTCGCAAAATTAGGTAGCTTTAGGTTTTTTTACAAATACATAAGTAATTAACCCTGGATGGTTACTGTTCATGAAATCGGCGAAGCTCATTTAATCTTTGTCCTATAACTTGTTTACGTTTATTTAAATTACGCTATTTTTCAACAGTGTTGGCTGATGGCGAAAGCTTTAAAATGATAATTAATTTGAAAAGCTAAAAAACAGTTTAAAGTCGTATCAAATTTAGAGAGAGAAAAATAACTTTTTTTTAAATGACTTATTTTATTTTTTAATAAAATGCTTAGTTAAAAAATTTTTGTTGATTTTTTTACTTTAGAAATCGTTTTATTAGATCCTTTTTTTATAGTTTGTTAATTCGACTAAAATAAAGAGTAACCTTCCAGGGTTAAAATCGACTTTTAATTTAATATTTAGCCATTGAAAAAGTAAAGCATTTCACAATTATATTTCTATTGCAAAGAAATACTCTAAAGGATAACTGAGGCATATTTTTATCTTTTTTGGGCTTTGGGTAAAAATATATTTAAAAAAAGGATCCGCGTTGACAAGTCTATTAGTGCGAGTGTTGCAAGTTCGGGTTGCCCCAGAGTATCTGATCTGTTTCACTGCAACGGGCTAAACGTTTACATAACTGTATCTTGGTAAATTATGTAAGAAAAAAATTCGCCTAATTTTAAACGATTTTGAACAGCCAGTAACTTTTTGCTGATACAGTAGAATAAAAAGAATTTTCACTGGTCGAAATCTTTTGTTTATTTATTTTTTTGCAATGTAAATAAACTGTGTTAAAACACACTTAGTTATCTGCTTCTTCGTGCTTGTTATAAATGGATAAATGGATTTTACTGAAGTTCTTAAAAAAGTTTTGAATTATTATAAATTAATTTTCGAAGTTTTCTTTATTTTTTTTAGTATTATTGGACCAAATTGGAAGACCGTCAGTTTTAGTTTTAAAACACTGTCACTCTTATCTGAGTGTATTATCTAAAATCAATAACTTTAATTTCATATTCACAATCTTTAAAGTTAATGTTGTTTTTAAGTTATTGGGGTAAGTCTTCTATATAATATTAATTTTTGCCCCTCTTCTTGGCTCCTTACAGTCTACGTTATCACATATTTTTTTTCACATACTTACAGGTGGCAAAGTTGAACGGAATTCTACATATTGTACACCATCAGCCTGGAACTCTTCTAAAGCTTTATAATAATACTCCGCCCATACAGGAGCATAGTACAACAAGCCACTGATAAGAATAAATATTCCTTCAAATTTTTTCCAAATTTTGATGCTATCTGAAATATTTTCCATGGAATATAAAGTTAATTGTTCACGCAAGCTTTTATCAACAGTTGCATTTCCATGTAAAACTCTAACATCAGACAACAATTTCCAGATGCAGTCATCTTTGTCTTCCGAGATTGGTTGAGTTCTTGAGAATATGAATTTCACAGCTTTTTGATTGTCTTTGCTTTCACACATCCATAAATGTTCTTGATAAGTAAGACTTATAACACAATCGGTACTACACAATGCTGCATCATGGGCATGTAAAACACCTCCTTTAGGCATTTTAGCAATATATTTATAAAGAGTCGATTGTTCTATTTTCTCCAAAACTTTAAAGAAATTTTGGGAAGGTGTAAATAATTCGGGATTACCCAAACCTTCTTCATATGCTTTTGCCTTCTCTATCATAATAATTTTATTGGCTAGTAGTTCTTCTTCTGTTAGCGGCATATTTGCTCCAAATGCTTCATTTATTTCAGTGGTAAAGGTATTATCACGCGAGGTATTATACTCCTCTAAGGAAGAACTTTTGCGAGGTCCATAATCTGGCTCCAGTTCAGGAAAAGCATTACAGTTAATAACCAACAGAAGGATAGCTGCTGTCCAAAGGAATTTTAAAACTTGCATTACAATTTTATTTTTTACCTTTTCCTGTTAATTTTTTTTTTATTTAATATATTTTCTGTGTCTTGTATTAAAGGCAGCTTTTCGGAAACTAATTTTTAAACACTGATGTAGTACTGTCGTCTGCACTTCTTTAAATACCTCGGCAGTTTCAATACTGCCGATCATTCTACAATTTGTTCAGATATGGTATTTTGTATGAACATTTTAAGTTTTTAATTAGCTTTGTTGATTTTCAAAAAAAAAAAACACTTTTCAGTTTAAATTTTTAATAATTTAGTTAATTTACGCAAGTGTTTCTATTGTCGAATGTTATTTTGGATTTAAATTAACTTTACCGAACTTTGTAGAGGAGGGAATACAAGGTTATTTTTAGGGAGGGGTGGGGAAGGGAGGTTAATTATTATTATTTAAGTACTTATTTGGCCATAATATAAATTTATATTTATCTTTATTCAAATAAAACATTTTTGTTTTTGCATGTATTTATCATTTTTTAGTTTTCAATATTTTATTTTGTCTTTTCTTAAATATAGTTTTTACTTGAATCAACCTGTAGTTTAAATCATTAGGGTGGTATACTAAAGTTTTGTTATAGGATTGTATGATTAAAAATTTAAAACGGTCTAGGAATATCGCTCACACTCTTAATTTCTGTTTATTTTTAACCAGTAATATGACAGCCAACGCTTTTCTTGTGCCTTATAAGCGAACAGCCTGGCATCACTCAAAGCAAAAGACACTTCCTTTTCGACACAGCATCGACACACGTGATTTACCCGCCACTAAAGCTTTTCAGCATGATAGGTCAATCGACAATGCAAGCGAGCGATAACGTTATAGTTTTCATACAAATTTGCGCTCAACAAGGAAATATTATGAGTCCTCAAATGTCAAAATCAGTCACTTGTCTTGTAGTTGTCGACAGAGGCATTTTGTTGAAACACCAACTCAAATTATTTTGTTTTTAATAATAAAATTTTATTGTTTTGTAAAATATTTTTTCACAAAATTCTATTGTTGAAAGCATGTTAAGTAGAAGCATATGAAAATGAACTTTGAAACCAACCGTTTCATTACCAAAAAGTAGACAAAATAGCACGATATTTTTACAGCTGGTAGCACGATTTTTTGTAAAAAAAGTGAAAAATACAAAATTTGAATTAATACATTATTGTTATTAATACATATATTTTTTGCTTACCGCTCTGATGTCATTTGTAGCTTATCAAGTAGCACAGAGCTGTATTTTAACAACTTAATTTACATGTTTCACCGATATTTATTTTCAAACTAGCGTTTAATATGTGAAATTGTTGTTCTGGCAACATTTTTAGTCAATTGACAATGATTGAATGGACTACGTTAAAAACGTAAAACCTGATAACCGACAAGTCGATGCTTTATGGGGCGCTTATTAGAACGATAATGATGATTTGTTATAACTCGCGTAAGTTGTCGATCGACATCGTGGGCCAGGCTTATCAAATTAAGTTTTTACGAATCTTATTATTTACAACATGTTCAAAATTCGTATGCACAAACTTTTGTTTTTGTTTAGTTATGATACAGATTTATATTTGTGTACTATATTTATGTAAACAATAATTAGTATTGTGGATATTTTATTGAACTGGTTTTAATCCAAATTTTTGTATTTTCATCAGGCTTAAGCTCATTGAATTTAATTTTCATTAAATTATGATTATGAAGAAAAGAATTGTTACAACATGAAATGAATTAAAATTTATTGATAATTTTTCATTCTTGACTGAGCTGGGAAGTGAACCCAGGTTTTCACGGACAGGTTGTCCTGACTAGTTTCGATTGTAGCCACACAATCTCTTCAGAGGGGTTTGCCGCTTTACGTATATATATATATATATATATATATATATATATAGTATAATTAAAGGAGATGCCGCACCATCTGGTGCAAAAGTGACTCAACTCCAAATGTTCATTGTTCGGGCTTATATGCTTAAACTATGCACAATACACTTATTTATTATACAAAAAATATCAGTGTATTTTGTTGTTGTTAACTGTTGCAAAAAAAAAAACAAGTTAGAGACCTATATTCGGCTGTGCCGAGTCTTTTATACCCTCCACCGACAGAAGTGGGTTCTACATTGCAAATACATATATATTATTAACTAAGATTCACAAAAACGAACGTCAGCACTTAAATTGGTTGCGGTTTAGAACTATATTAAATTATTGACCGAAAATAAGAAAGTTTTATGCGTTTCTTGTTAGAACTTTGAACTGGCTTGAGTAAAATATCATGATTCGTAACAGTTTTAGCCGAACTAAATGACTTTAAGGAGTGTAATTTGTATTGGTCCTATATTAAGTTATGGACCAATCTTCCCAAAAATCTGAAGATTGCTTTCTGGTATTAAAAAAAATATATTAGAATAAATTTCAATACAGAGGTTTAATTAGTTTTAGCGTTTACAGTGAATTTCACAAAATTGCATGATATTTTTTCTGGTCATATGAATCTAAGTTGGAAAAATTTTTACGCAATAAATATATCTGTTATGGTTTAAGGCGAATTAAATTACTTCCCTAAAGTAGGCTTTATTTGGTTTTAGGCGCAATAAACTGTTTTCCGAGAGTATTGCTTATACGGGGCCTAGGGTAAATTATGGAACGATCTTCACGAAATTCAGCAGTGTGGTTTCTAGTCCTACAAAACTGTACCATACCGAATTTCATTAGAATAGCATTATGTATTTCGGTTTTAGGCGTACTAAACTGTTTTCCGTGAGCAGGGTTTATATGGGGTATATGGTCAATTATGGACCGAAATTTAGAAGTATGCTTTGCAGTCGTGTAAATTTTATATAATTCCGTGCATTATTCTACCATTTATGTTAGTTTTTGTATCAAAGTTATCAATTTTTTTAGGGTGGTGTTTGCACATTTTGATTTATAGTTCTGAGCCGACTGAAATGATATTGCTGGATTTCAATCCCAAACTGCTTGGGATAACAACAAGCAATTAGAGACCAAGGTTGTTCTTTTCCTTTGCGTTTTTCGAAAGTGAGCGTGTTTTCAACAGACGGACAGCCGGACAGACAGATGGACATGGCTAAATCGACTTAGAATTACTCAAGGAGCCAGAATATATATACTTTATGGGGTCTTTAAAAAATATGTATATGTATGTATAAAAAAATTCATATTTGTGCCTAAAAAGCGAAATGTATGCTTTAAAATATCTGAAGAAATCCAAAAGACTAACTTGCTCAGAATATTCAAAGGATTTGTTGTTTTCGTTGGATACGACGTTGGATAAAAAGAACTTTGTTTTGATAAATGCACAATTGAACAGCGTAATTGTTAGGCAAATTAACGGTGTTTGTGTTAATGAGTTCTCATAAAAATTTTGACAGTTCATTTGCGAGGGTGTAAAAATGCACAGTTTACACAGATTGCTAGAATTTTAAGCGATATCACGAAAACCCTTAATATAAAAGAGGCTTCTGAAAGTGAAAGTCTGAAAGGAAACTGACTGTTTTGTTCAATTTTTTTTTTGTTTTATTAGGCTTTTTATTAATAAAAAATGTTAAAAAGATGCGCCACCTTTATTATCTCAAACGACTTTTTTGTGCGACTTTATGTTTATGAAACGACCTTTTGAGTGACTTTTCAAAAATTCCTAGCGGTAACCCTGCTTGGAATATGTCTTGCACATATATTTTTAGTTTTATTACATCGACTAGTGATCTCACATATAAAGAATTTATTACCTCATACCAGTTTTATTTGAAGGTTATTTATTGTAAGCTCCATTGTTGCTGTTGCTTTAAATTTTAAAGTTTAAAAAGAACAAAACCAGCTGTGTTTTGCTGGTAAACAAAGACTTTCTAACATTCTCTAAATAATATTCGCCTAATAATTATTATTAAACATAAGTTAGAGTGCTATATTCGGCTATGCCGAATCTTTGATACCCTCCACCGTCAGAAGTGGGCTCAATATTGGAAATACATATATATTATTAGCTAAGGTTCACAAAAACGAACGTCAGCATTACAATTGGTTGCGGTTTAGACCCATATTAAATTATTGACTAAAAATAAGAAAGTTTTATGCGTTTCCTGTTAGCACTTTGAACTGGCTTAAGTAAAATATCATGATTCGTAACAGGTTAAGCCGAACTAAAATAGTTTTTAGGAGGGTGATTTGTATTGGACCTATGGTAAATTATGGACCAATCATCCCATAATTCTGAAGACTTATTTCTGGAATTACACAAAATTAGAATAAATTTCAGTACAGCAGTGTAATTAGTTTTAGCGTTAACAGTGAATTTCACAGATGATATTGCATGATTTTTTTTCTGGCCATATGAATCTAAGTTGGAAGAAATTTTACCGCAATATTTATATCTGTTATGGTTTTAGGCAAATTAAATTATTTTCCTAAAGCTTTATTTGGTTTTAGGCGCAACAAGCTATTTTCCGAGAGTAGGTTTTATATGGGGCCTAGATTAAATTATTGACCGATCTTCACGAAATTTTACAGTGTGATTTCGAGTCAGATAAAACTGTGACGTACGAAATTGTATTCTAATAGCATTATGTATTACGGTTTTAGGCGTACTAAGCTGTTTTCCGGGAGTAGGTTTTATATGGGGCCTAGTGTAAATCATGGACCGATCTTCACGAAATTTGACACTACAATTTCAAGTCTACTAAAACTGTGATATACCAGATTGTATTATGATACAATTATTAATTACGGTTTTAGGCTTACTAAACTGTTTTCCGGGAGTAGGGTTTATATGGGGCCTAGTGTAAATTATGAACCGATCTTCTAAAAATCTTACAGTGTGTTTTCCGGTCGTATAAAACTGTGACGTATCGAATTAAATTATGATAGCTTTATTTATTTTATTTATTTATTATTAATTTTTTCATTCCGTGTATTATCCCACCATTTATGTTAGTTTTTGTATCAAAATTAGCAATTTTTTTTAGGGGGGTGGTTCCACTTTTTAGTTCATAGTTCTGATCCTACTGAAATGATGTTGCTGGATTTCAATCCCAAACTGCTTAGGGTAACTACAAGCAATTTGAGACCAAGTTTGTTCTTTTCTTTTGCGTTTTTTGAAAGTGAGCGTGTTTTTTCTAGACGGACAGACGGACCGACCTAGAATTACTCAAGGAACCAGAATAAATATACTTTACGGTGTCTTAGATGTATAAAAGAAAAAGTTGACACGGAATGACAAACTTAGTATACCCTCATTCACTACTAGTGGTGGTGAAGGGTATAAAAAGCACACACAGACATAAAATTTAATGAAATCATATTGTTAATCATAAATATTTATGCACTGAAAAAAATGTTGAACATAATTAATATAAGGCCCAATTTAGGCGGTTATTTTTTAGATGCTGCTACTTAAAATCTTTTGCATTTATGCGATCATTTTAGTAACATGTCTTTGTTTATCAAATTAAAATTGTTTCTTAGAGCCAGGATTAATTTATTGTTTATACGATAAATTGTCTTCAGTTTGTTGCAGTGTTCAACTCATTTTCCTCAGCCGTTGCGTTTTCGCAACACTATCTTTGGATGCATATAGAACTGGTTTTAACACTTCGATTTGAAAAATAAAGCTCTGCCTTTGTTGCATTTAGGTCAACACGATTTTAAAACAGTCCAAAAAAATCCTTTTTCAAAAACAACATAATATTTGATCTTTAATTTAGCTTGTAAAAGCATTGAAATAAATTATTACATATTTGTTTCCTGAATGAAAAGTAAATTATGCTCTATTTTATGCATATAGGTATAAGGTAATGAAAATAATTTTATAACTAGATTTATCTCCTTGAAACCGACCAATTTTTAAAATATATAGTCCCTAATTGTGTAAAACGCAACGCAACGTCAAAAATTTAATTGAAAGCAAAAATAAAGACAATAATATTTTATAATATTGTTGTTGCTTTCTACAGACATTCTTTTTGTATTGGGGGTTTCTTCTTAAGTATTTACAATTTCAAATTATGGGCTAGGTATTTAGAGAAATCATCTTTAGCCAACTATTTTGAAGGCGTGATTATTTGTAACATTTAAATATCTTCGAGCTTTAAGTAAAAACATCGATAATAAAAAACATCGATATTCATTTGATGTTGATGAGTAAAAAAAAAACATCAGATTGTTTTGATGTATCGATTTCTTACATCGCTGTTTGAATATCGTCCACCACTATCTCATGTGTATTTTAGCTAAAACTTGATTTTTCCGAAGAACATGCAATTTTTCTCACGACTATATCGCGGAAACCAATTGGAATTTTGTTTTCCGGCATTCGGCGCAATTGTAGCTGTAGACGAAAAAGTGTGGAAAAATGTAAGTTTCAATCTTCAGGTTAATAAAAGTTAACATTTTCTAAGTACAATTTATCTGAAAAATGTGAAAAAATAAATTAACTATATAACGTTCTTTATAGTATGTATTTGTAGTTTGAATATTTTTATTATACTAGTATGGGCCAAAAAAAAAATATTATTTTATGCCCCACCTTTTTTTGAAAGCTTATAGTGTGAAGTATTTTTGTAATTTTTTTCAGATTTTTCGGAAGAGGTTTAGAGGTCGCTAAAATCGAATTTAACCCAAAAATCGGGTTTTCTCGACTTTTTTGAATTTTGCTGATTACCCGGCCCATTAGCACGATTTTCTTTGTTACTAAGTCAATTTTTTTAAATAAAACTTCTCAAACTTTACTTCTCTGTGCAGATATTAAAAGTTTCGGTTATTTTTTTTGCTTATTTGGGTCCCCTTAATCACATTTTTTTTGGAAAATTTACCATAAATTTGAAAAATAATGCTCTGTAACTTTTAAAATTTATATTGAAGTTAAAAAACCAATGATTCAGTTTAAAAGGTGGATAAATTCTGAGTCATTGCAAAATAAAAAAATAATTGAATTTGCTCTTACTGTTCCAAAGCCCCTTTAAGTTTTGTACCCATTTTGTGAAATTAAAAATATTGTAATATGTTTGCCAGTTATGCTTCGGATTTGTTTTAATGTTAGATATAAGGTATTCTTTTAAAATAATAAATATGGGTGGTTTTTTGTTCTGTTGCACATACTTCAGCAATGCGAGTCCAAAAAATTCTAGGCATCTTACTTCTCATACCCCAAAAAAAAAAAAATTAAAAAACTATTTTTTTTTAGCTTTCAATTATTTATTAGAGCTTTTACGATGAAGCTCTATGCCCTGCAATAAATTCTGAAAGTCTGTTGCAGAGGTTGTTAAATTAATGTAAGTATATTAGCTAAGCCCACGCCGCGTTCTGTGACATCATTTACCACGTGCAATTGCTGAACTTTGTTCTTTGCTTCATTAAATGATTTGTTTGTATGCCTTTTAAACTGAATCATTAGTTTTTTTAACTTCAATATAAATTTAGTAACAAAGAAAATCGTGCTAATTGGCCGAGTAATCAGCAAAATTCAAAAAAGTCGAGAAACCCCAATTTTCGGGTTAAATTCGAAAAATCTGAAAAAAACCACAAAAATACTTTACCCTATAAGCTCTCAAAAAATGCTGGGGTACCTATAAAAATCAAAAAAAAAATTTTTTTTGGGACCCACTAATATACATATATAGAAATATATTTATTTAATGTTAAAAAACATATCGCACTTGATTATAAACAGAGAAGTAACTCAAAATGTAATAATTCTCAGTAGAGCAGAACAATTTTTTAATATTATGAGGTATATTTCTTTTAGGCATATGAAATTTAGTGACAATTTTTCTAAAAATGTATATATAACATAAGTTCCCTAATCTCAATGTTTATAACAAAGCCTGTTATATATTTTCCATTTATATTTATTTCGTTGATGAATTATGTTCTTATAACCTCTCTATATATATATATATGTTTTGTAAATACATGATTTTCATATAACAAATGACCATGATCGGTAGTGTTTGTTATATAAATCGCAGCCCATCAAAATATCGCACTTTATTTAAAAAAAAATGCAATAAACACATTCTTTACAATGTAACCATATTAATAATATAACAATAGGTGCGTTTGTTTACTTTTCCAATAAAATCCAGTAGTTGAGTAAGTTTTGGGCAATATGAAAATTTTACTCTCAAAAATGGCTCTTGCACAAAAAAGTAAACGAACGGAAAAATTGCAAAAACTTGCAGGTTAATTCAAACAGCTGATCACTAAAAAGCTTAGTGTTGTAAAATATGTGTTGTTTCGACTACCCAGTACATAATGTTTTTGGTACTTGATGAAATGCATTGTAATGACTATAAATTCGTAGCAAATTTATTAATTAAATGAGCTTCTGTGCAAGTTTTAAGACTTGTTTATTTTGTACATGACTTTTAATTTTGTTTCTAGTTGAATTACATACGAAACTACATCAATATTTGATTTTTGATATTTGGTACCTTCAATAATAAGCAATAAGAAGTAATCATATATTCATTAGCTTTACATCTATAAAATATTAATGTAAACAAAAACAAAAATAAGTAATATTGAACAATTAACACAAATTTTACCACGGATGCCAAAAAAAGAAAACTTAATATTAATAGCTACAAAGTGGTAAGTAAAATTGTTTAGGATGTAATAAATATTTTTGGTTTTTGTTGCACTTTTAATTCAGCTTTTGTTCTTTTAAATGTTTTTATTACAAATTGTATGCTTACTTTTGTTTGTTTACTTAAATGAAACATATGTTTTTGTTTTCTACTGGTTTTTACTGGTAAAAATTTGTTCAGTAAAAATTTGCAGACTCTTTGCTTACAACTGTCACTTTACTCTCTCAGTAGATGCTCTCTTTTGCAAATTTTTGTGTAAGCGAACGCATTTCAGTAAAATCCAGTAAAAACTTGCACAAATTTGTGCAAATTTTGGGGTAAACGAACGCACCTAATAACATTAAAATTATTCATAAGCGCAAAAATTTAAGAAATCAACGGTAACATTTAAAACAACAACTCTCCCAAAAAGAAAACCAAATATTTAAAATTGTCTTTCTCTATTTTATTTCTTAATCTCTACTGTTCTCCAATTTAATGCATAGCAGATAACTCTGCATGTTGTTGTTCTTTTTACTATGTAAACACAAAAAAAAGCATACTGCTTCTGTTATTTGTTTACATTGTTTATGCTCACACGTATGTGAATTGTTTCAATGTATTAGTACCACTTTCTAACGCATATAACTCGTAAAATACTGAACCGATTTTAACAAAATTTACATTAACAGAATCTACCAAAAAATATCTTTCGATTGATATATCATTTGTTAAAATAATATATAGTTTAGGCGTAAAGGGGATCCAAAGAAATCCACTTGCCTATTAATATATTAAAAAATAATATATTTAGTCAATTCACAAGGTATCCTAACATGTCATATTGTCAAAATGTCCTAATATTTCACAATGGTTTAAAAATATTGTTGTTGGTTTGTTAACAAAAAGTGTCTTAAATAAATAGAACGTTGCTTGCTGTGTTTATTGTGCTGTCGTAATTAATCAGAAAAGTCCAGCGCTGAGCGGCTGAGCCGTACAACAATATTTTTAAACCATTGTGAAATATTAGGACATTTTGACAATATGACATGTTAGGATACCTTGTGAATTGACTAATTATATATATATATGATGATGATGATATACATAAAAATATATGTCCATATATACACACACACACGCACATATATGTTTATATATATATACTGATATATATGTATGTATATATACTGATAGAGAAGGCGTCATAACGCTGATGTATTTTGACATCAGTACTACGACAAGTGTCTTCGTTTTTGATTCCATGACACTTGTCATCACTGTGATGTCAGCCAAATTGTTATCAGTGTCAATAATTTTAATTATGTCATCAATGGGATCACACATTGACATCACAGAAATTACGAATCGGAGTCGGTTTTATAAAGCATGTCATCAGTGCGATGACAAACTGTTTTCGTAATAATTCTACTTTGAAAATTTGATGTATTTAAATAAATAATTTAAAAAAAAAATAGAATATGGGTATTTTTGCTTCAAATTTTACTTTTTAAGCGTGAAAATAATGTTAATAATATTTTATGACATGATGTATTATGTCATCGCACTGATGACAGTTTGTCATCGCATTGATGACATGATATATTATGTCATCGCACGGATGACATAATATATCGCACTGATGACATTTTGTCTGTACTAATTTCAAAATACATCAGCGTTATGATCCTTTTCTATCAGTAACACAAAATGTGGCGTCGAATTGATGTCACTGTATTCATAGCGTATATGACGCATAAAATATGAAAAAATCTTAGGATGACGTTCGCCATTGGATTGATGTTACTCTTTGCCTTGTTGATGCTATTTATAATAACATTGATGTCACAATTCTGATGTTAGGGAATCATCAATATGAAGAGGCATTTTTCTTTGTTTTTGTTCTGGCTGCGAACCAGGGTCAACTAAAGGGTTGAGAACATCCCCCTAAGGAGATGACACCGAGTAGAGCTAGAAGGGTAACCATGGCCCAACCGTAACAGACATGGTGCCCGGTTCGCAACAGAAATGGCGAATATATTAATATATACATATTAGGCCGGGTCGATTTGTGGGGAGCCAAAAAAATCGCCCATGGCTCAGTGAAAATCGTATTCTAGGGATCAAAATAAGAAACTTTGCCGAAGGAACCATACCTCTAAAACGAATTCTACTACCCCCCAAACTGTTGTCTTTTTCCCGTAGGGTCAAGTTTTGAAAAATCCCACTTTGACCCATTTAGAGTGCCCCAATCGAGTCCAAATGTATGACCGACCCCCACTAAATTTGGAGGGCCGATCCACCCATGCCAGTGGCACACCCCCTGGAACTCCCCTGGGGGGTTCCCCATACAAACATTTCAAAAAATCACAATTTTTGGCACTTTATTTTATTATTTTTTATTTATTTTATTTATTTTTATTATTTTATTTATTTTTTTCTCTTTAGAAATTTATTTAGAAGGAACATATGTAAATGAAAAAAATTAATTTAACTTAGTAATAGAAAAGAAAATAAAAAAATTACTGTTTGAAGTCTTTTTTGCTTTCAAGTCTGGGCAATTTCGCACGGCTCTCTAATGTCGTCGCCATAACAGCCTCTACATTTTCCGGTATAACTCGTTTGGAAACGTTAGCTAGCAATTGAACGTGTCGTTCTGTTCCTTGTATGTGTGATGGAATTTTTGGACCATTAAACGGTGGATCATCTTGATTTAAATATTCTTTCAAAGTATCGTATGGAATGCTTCGCGTGAATGGTGGTTCAAATACGTCATTTATGTCATTCATATTGATCATTTCCGTGTAACTTGTGCAATAAAAGTTTATATCTGGTTTTTTATAAGCTCTAAGTCCCGTTGGGTCGTCAACATGTTGATCGTGCATAAACTCTTTGAGGCGTTCGGGAACCAAACCGCATGCACATGGAGCTGCATTCAAATCGCATTTACATGTTCCAATGAAAAAAATTGCTTCCAGAGATTTTACATACTCTGTAAATTGTTGGGGTTTGTTTCTTCTCTTGATTTGCTCTTGATATTTGTCAAGCAATCTATGCAATTTATTACATACACTTTTTTTCAGCATTATTTCCATACCAAGTTTTTCCCAAATTCCAATCAACTTATCTTGTACTTGAATAGTGAATGCTTTATAGGACAACTTTTTTTGTTCGCTCAAGTAAAAATAATATTTCAAGATATCCAGATGGGTTGGTAAATTAAGACCAGTTAAATCAGTAGACACACCAAAAACCGTAACATCATGCCTGGGTATATGACTCATTGGGGTTTCGGTAGTTGTTGATGTTGTTATTGCTTCATCTTGCGGTGTAGAGGATGGTGGATTCATTGTAAACTTTTTGATTTGGAAAGATTTTTTTTAAATATTTTTTATCTGAAATTAGCACTTACACTTCGAGTTCTTCACAATGACTTAATGAATTCACAAAAACTGTTGCGTTATATATGGTCTACGAGACGAGGCAATAAGAATGAAATGGTAATTTCAATTCTACCTGTAACCGATTTTGTTGTCAAAACTGCTCATAAAGTACTTAAATGTAAATTAAACGTTAATCTGACCACAAATTCTGTTAAGCAAGTGCGCCTTTTATTACTTCTGGAAAATCCTTTATGATAATGTTATGCTCAATTCTACCTGTAACCGATTTTGCTTACGTAAGTTTACGACATGCAGCTGTGTCTTGTTGTGTCTTAAAAAACCCACACAACCTATTTTACGACCTGCAACAGAACGACACGTTCAATTGCTAGCTAGCGTTTCCAAACGAGTTATACCGGAAAATGTAGAGGCTGTTATGGCGACGACATTAGAGAGCCGTGCGAAATTGCCCAGACTTAAAAGCAAAAAAGACTTCAAACAGTAATTTTTTTATTTTCTTTTCTATTACTAAGTTAAATTAATTTTTTCATTTACATATGTTCCTTCTAAATAAATTTCTAAAGAGAAAAAAATAAATAAAATAATCACCCCTATCGTGAAAAACAAGTGGAATTTTTGTTCCCATGAAATTTTTATTCCCCTCGAAGGGAAAAATGCTATCGTGAAACTCACGTGAAAAATTTTTCGCGCTACCAGTTCTCGGTGAATGTAAAAAAGAAGAAATATTAAAAAACATTAAGAAAAATTTTTTTGTTCAAAAATATACACATATATTTTAAAGAAAAGTTAAAAAACTAACAAAATAAAATATATTGTATTGGAGTGATTACAACATTAGCTTATTGCGCTTTTATGTAGTAAAACAATTTTTAAAATTCTGCCACCACGTCTTGGAAAAGCTTCATAACTTCTCAGGCAATCGACCAGTTTTTTGCATTTTGTTGAACAATATACATATAAGTTTGTGCCTCTTTTAACGGAAACTGACCTTAAAATTAATTTTGTAAACTTCAATATTTGAATTATGAGAAGAATTACTTACATAAATGTTTTGTTCCCCAGCAAAAATAAAGTGAGAAATTCAAAGGGAAAAGTGAACAAATTACGAGGGAAAAAATTGTTCACGATAAGGGGAATTTTTCGCGCGAACATTTTTTTCACGTTATTATTCTCCTATGAATTAATTTTTTTCATGGGAGTTTTTCATGATCGCAAATACGTGAAAAGGGAACAAATTACGGGGGAAAAATTATTCACGATAGGGGTGAATAAAAATAAATAAAATAAATAAAAAACAATAAAATAAAGTGCCAAAAATTGTGATTTTTTGAAATGTTTGTATGGGGAACCCCCCAGGGGAGTTCCAGGGGGTGTGCCACTGGCATGGGTGGATCGGCCCTCAAAAGTTAGTGGGGGTCGGTCATACATTTGGACTCGATTGGGGCACTCTAAATGGGTCAAAGTGGGATTTTTCAAAACTTGACCCTACGGGAAAAAGACAACAGTTTGGGGGGTAGTAGAATTCGTTTAAAAGGTATGGTTCCTTCGGCAAAGTTTCTTATTTTGATCCCTAGAATACGATTTTCACTGAGCCATGGGCGATTATTAAATCGACCCGCACTAATACATATATATAAATATAGATTAAATTAAATACAAAGAAACCTTGTTGTTGAAATAATAGTTCCAGACGAATTTTTGCAGAAAAAGTGTTTTGATATACAATGAAATTTCTTAAAAAATGTGTTAATTTAATTCAACAATAAAACAAGGCTAAAAAAAATATTTTTTTCATTTATCTATTTCAACAAAAAAAAAAAAATTTTTTTGTTTCTACTCGTATAACGCAAATATTTTTTACGGAAGGCTTATTCAGAATAATAAAGCAGTAAGGAAGTATGTATAGTTGGTCGAGCCCGACCATATGATACCTTATATCACAGTCGGCTTAAGCTTGCGTTTAAACAATAAAAACATAAAAAAACCATTGAATAATTGAATTAAAAACAAATATAAGATATGAATTTATTGAATTCAAAAAATAAATTATTGTATTAAATTAAATTATAGAAAAACCCTGAAAGAAAATTAAATTGAAAACCGGAAAAATTGAAAATGAAATGTTAAATACGAAGATTGATTGTTAACCCTAAATAATAATAAGTTACATTTATAGTTTAAGATGCACAGAATTCAAGATATGTAAATTTATTGTAAAAAAAATTTAGTACCAATGAAATTATTCCAAACCGGTTCGGCTTTTGTAAACCGAAGACGGGTTTGAAGAAAAATTTAATTTACTAAATCCTTCACTTGGCACTTAGCAACCGAACTAATGAGTTGATCCAGAAGTACTTATCTTCATTGAAATTCTGATTGTACGTTAACATATATAAAATTAAAATACAACTCTAAATACCTACACTTTAATACTTTTGTTACCCTACAATTAAAATACTTACTTGGTAAATTCTAAAATAATGACTACAATAAATACCTACCTACTCTTAGCATACACTCTTATACTAGCGTTTGCATTCATCTACGTTGGAAAGGAAAACCCAAAACTAAAAGGTTGTTCTATTACATTGCTCGCAGTGACCTCACTTTGGTTAACTTGGAGGCCACACGATCAATTTTTGTCTTTCAATTCCTTTCAATTTGCTCTCACTCTAATTTTTTTTTACTAACACCCTCACACTTTTAAAATTGGCCACGGGATTGCTCTCAATTTTAATCATCCATTTGTTTGGCAATTTTACTTTCAATTTAACAGCTGATTAGAAGTTAAGTGAGCAAATTTTTCGTTTGTCAGTATAAATTGTTTTCTTGATGACATCTTGAAAGTAAATTGCTTAAAAATTGCGTGCAGCCTACGTCACAGCTTTCAATTTATGTAAATTATGACAAACAGTATATGTAAAGGAAATTTGTAATTGTTTCTACATATTTTACTAATTTCTTTTTACCCACATCCCCACAATTATAATCACTGATATGAGTGGTTATAATTACAATCTTCAGTTCTGCACCCTCAATTAGAAGATTGGTTAGACGTTCTGAATAGCCCTTAAACAAAGAACTACATAGTCAATGCTAAATTTTGGATCTACCAGTCCACATTTCGCATGTCATAGAAGCAGCGTCAAAAATTATATCAGTACAACCGTTTGTAAGAAAATAATTGTATAAAAAGCAATTCTCGAGAGCTTTGGTCAAATATGGACCGATATAAATAAAATTTGGAAATACAATGCAAGCGCGGTATTCGCGACTACCCATTATCGCGACGGCCCGGTTATCGGGACGGCTAAATTTTTTAAATTGCAGGTTCTGCAATAGCGATAGTTTACGAAAAATGGGTTCTATTTTCGAGATTTTTATCTGTTTTTTCTGTCTATAACCAACAAAGAGAAACCCCTGTCATTTGGTATATTAACCTTTTTGGATGATTTTGATCTTCAATTTTGTCAGTTTAATCATGGCATTAGTTGTGTAAATACATCTATTACTATGGGAAAAGTTCCAAATATTTTAGAGCCAACGACTTCTTACAAATTGAAGATACAGTCGACTCTTGATAATCTGAAATTCGTTAATGTGAATTTCGCGATAATTTGAAAAATGCTATGTAATTTGGTCCCCTCGGTAATTTGAAATTATCTGAATGGCATATTGATCGGTGACGCTCTATAATTATAATTGTTTGGCACTAGGCTCTATTGTTTGAATTATTTTAATGTGCTGTGTTTTATGCAAAATACAAAAAACAATCAATTATTTTAGTTTATATGCGCTGTTCTATAGAAATAACATTTTGCCCGCCAAGGTTCTATAATTTTGGTTGTTGTACACTCTATAATTTGAATTAGGGAGGTACCGAATACCGATACCGATATATGGGCGATACTTCACGTTTGCCGATATATCGGTATTGGCGATATGTTACAGTCGATACGACGATACTTTTTTATAGTTTTTATGAACAAACAATTTAATTTTCAATTTTTATTTTTTTCCTAACAACTAAGAGCAAAAAATCAAACAATCTAATTAATTTTTTCTTTTAATTCTTAAGCGTTTTTCGTTTTTTCGAGACGTACACTAAAGTAGAAAGTGCTTTCGATACAAATATGGATTTTACGCGTTTGCTGTGTAACTTGTCAATACAATTTGACACTACGACTTCTTGGACTGATGCATAAAAGCATTGAACGCTTGTTGTGGACCTTCATCATCAGCCGTTTTGCGTTGCACCATAATGGTGAAACGTTCTCCCATTGATTATTTTTGTATGTAATTGTTCGTTTTAAGAAATTTCTGCTAATTTTTAATGAATTTTTTGAAAATAAAAATCATTTGGCTACAAATTTTGGGTCACTTCAAAGAAACCACAAAATTCATAAGCACAGCCACTGGTAAATTTTCTGACGCAATTTCGTAAGTTAACAGTCTTCGCACATTATTAGAATATACGATAAATAAATAAACTGAGATGCAGAATAATTCGAAAAATTGGCGACTTACGTAGCATTAGCTCTGAATGAAAAATTTGAGTGTTTAGAGAACAATGGAATCTATTGTTTATCTAAAACTCTCTACCTTCAATACAAAGCCAGAAAATTTCAAATTCAATAGATCGAAAAAACGTCTTAGTGACTAATCAACATGACTCTAAATTCCGAAAGTGTTGAAGACACGGTCACGCCTACACCTAATAAATCTTAAAAGAAAATTTGGAGAAGAATAATCCTCTGTCCATCCTACGCTAAATAATAAATCTAGATCTAGACCTCAGATCTACTAATTTTTCTAGATGCAGATCTATTTGTTTTCTAGCACTACTAAATATTATACTCAAAATTTAAGACCATGGCGCATAAATACTTAAGTTTTCAAATAAGTTCAGCCACATCTGGGATACGATTTTTTACTACAGGTCTGCTTCAAACGGAGTTGCGAAATTATCTCCGCAAAAGTTAAGAATACGTTGTTTTTTAAATAAAAATCTTATTAATTTTGAATATTAATAATCTCTTACACTGTTATTTTGTTTAAAAAATAAATTAATTTTACCATGAATTTAAATTTAACAACGAAATGATGTTTCTAAAATCTTATTGAAATCAATTTTAAATATTAATAATCTCTTACACTGTAATTTTGTATAATAAAGAAATTATTCTACTTGAAATTTGTTAATTTTACCTCGAATTTAAATTTAATATTCGTATCGGAATCGCGTTTTGAGTATCGGTATCGTAGCGGCAAAAAGGCGTTTCGTTACATCCCTAATTTGAATTCGTAATGTGATTTTGTTTCTGTTTTGAAACAAAAAACAACTACAACCCTTGGCTTTTCGTTTTCTCCGCGTTTTTAGCAAACACCACAACATCGAAAGTTGCTAAAATAAAAAAAAAACTTCTTTGCTTTGCTTTTTGCTCATATGCGGAATATAGTGCTTGGTGCAAATGCTTTTGCGGAAGTGCAAATGCAAAATATTCTAACTTTTTTATGAAATCCAACGGCTAATCTTTATGTAAAAATGATTGTTACAATGATAAAAAATTTTGACAATTGTTTATCCAGTATTTCGCATATTGGATATCAGTAATAGCTGATTTACACTATCACACAAGTCTTACGTATTTTGAAAAAAAAAAAATATAAACCTGTCATGATAAGTTGTTATTGTTTTTTGAAAGTTTTTAAACAATAACTAAACCAGGGAAGCAATTTCGAAAAATACTCAAGACTTTGTGGGATAGTGTATAACGGCCTTAGGCTGGTAGTCTTGAGCCTTTTTTCAAACATTTGTTTTTAATTAAATTGAGTTCAAATAAGAACAAGTGCCTTTTCATGAAAAAGAAAAAACTTGTGATTGAAGCTTTAGATAATGGACAGTTAAAGAAAGATGTTGATAGAATATATTCGCAGTGCAGAGACCAAAACGTTCCTGTGGGTGGTTTCATCTTGATGGAGAAAGCCAGGTCTTTTGCAAAGTTTCTGGGCATTAAGGGACTTAATGACAGTGATGGGTTGGCTTAAAATTTGAAAAACCCATACGCCATCACTTTTTAAAAAATAGGCGGGGAAAGTGCGAGCATGGATTTGTTCTGATTGGATTGACAACCTTTGTCAACTTCTGAATGGCTATGACTAGGGTATTCATTTAATCGAGCTTTTGCTTTAATCGGTTAATAGCTCGATTAATTAACCCAGGTTTTGGTTTAATCGGTCAATAATCGGTTAATATTGTTTTTGATCATGGTGGTGCATCCGCCGAGCGAATTTTTTTTAAATTCCTTATAAAAAATTTCCATACCGTGAAGTTTTCTTTAGAACGATCCAATTTTTCAACAATAAATTTGACTTTCATACATTTTTGTCTCCACATATAAATTATTTTTTTAAAAAATGTTCAATTAGGCGCTTTCCAAGATGAAAATAGGAATAAAAGAAAAAGGTTCTGCGATAAAAATTTTGACAGCAGTCGATCGTGTTCAGTGAAAGAAAATATAGCAGCATTTATTATTACTAGTATGGGCCAGCAGTCGACACAATCGACTGCAATCTAGAAATAACTTATTTGTAACGTTATTTCTAATATTTATTTAATCATATGAGATAAAACTTTATTAAATATGTGTATACATATCGCACTTAATCAACAAGAGGGCATTAACTCAAAGTATAAAAATTTTCAGTAGAAGCAAAACAATTTTTAATTTTACATTAAAGGCATATGAAAAATACGGCCGTTTTATAACCAAAAACCAGACAAAATAACAGTATATTTTTACGGCATGTAGATATAAATAGTACGTGTCGGTTTTTTCCAAAAAGTGAAAAAATAAAAATTTCGAGTTAATACCCTCTTGTTGATCAAGTGCGATATGTAGAAATATATTAATTTAATGTTAAAAAACATATCGCACTTGTAAAGAGGGTATTAACTCAAATTGTAATAATTCTCAGTAGAGCAGAACAATTTTTAATTTTATGAGGCATATTTCTTTTAGGCATATGAAATTTAGTGACAATTTTTCTAAAAATGTAAATATAACATAAGTTCCCTAATCTCAATGTTTATAGCATTTTCAGTTTAAATAAAACATTTTTCAAATAAAACGAAACCTTTTTCAAATTAAACGAAACTTTTTTCAGAATAAACGGAACTTTATTCAAAATTAAACAAACTTTATGCAAAATAAACGAAACTTTTTTCAAAATAAACGAAACTTTATTCAAATACCGTAACACATTTTTCAAATTAAATGAAACCATTTTTTAAATTTTGTAGGAATTTAGTTTTTTGCTAAAGAAGGTGAAAGAGCTCATGGTGTTTTGCCAACCGTAAAGAGAAAGAATATGATTCTAATTGCTACGACAGATAATACTGGCGTTGTTTACCATAAAGTTATTTCTGTATCCACTGTGAATTCGGCCGGTTTCCAAGTATTTCTTCGGGAGCTCTTAGATAAAATTGAAATCAGCCCAATGCTACAAAACTCATTTTTAATTATGGAGTATGCCAGAATCCATAAATCCCGAGTTATATGACATATGGTCGACAATACTGAATCTACATTGAAATGTTACCACTATGTTCTCCTATGCTGAACCCGATAGAGAAGACATTTTCAAAGTTAAAATTTCATGCCCAATCATCAGTTAGATATTTTACCACGGATCGTAACATTGTAAGTGTCGCCTCTTCAATAATGAGTAATTCAAAGAAATCCAAAAAATAAATTCCCTACAAATTTTTAAAAATGGGTTAATTTATTTTTAAAAATTTTTAACTGTTTTTGAATAAAGTTTCATTTATTTTGAAAAAGGTTTCGTTTAATTTGAAAAATGTTTCGTTTAATTTGAAAAGGTTGCGTTTAATTTGAAAAAGGTTTCGCTTAATTTAAAAAAGGTTTCGTTTAATTTGAAAAAGGTTTTATTTTAACTGAAAATGCTATATAACAAAGCCTTTTATATATTTTCCATTTATATTTATTTCGTTGATGAATTATGTTGTTATAACCTCTCTATATATAAATTTTTTGTAAATACATGATTATCATATAACAAATGACCATGATCGGTAGTGTCTGTTATATGAAATCGCAGCCCATCAAAAGATCGCACTTTATTTAAAAAAAAAAAAGCAATAAAGACATTCTTTACAATGTAAACATATTAATAATGTAACAATAACATTAAAATTATTTATAAGTGCAAAATCAACGGTAACATTTAAAAACAACAACTCTTCCAAAAAGAAAACAAAATATTTAAAATTGTCTTTCTCTTTTTTATTTCTTAATACCCAGCGGCTAACTTTGCATACCACAACACATCTCTTCAATGAAGTTTGTTACACTTTGTTTTCAATGAATTCTAGCTTACAAAGTGTTGAAGGCAGTGTATGGAATTTACAAAAATGAATTTCGCTCATCTTTTAAAATGTGCTGAAATATTCTGTATGTATGTATGCATATATACCTATATGCAGGTTTTTGTTTTGTTCCGTTATTTTTCATTTGCTACTTTGTAAAGTTTTTTGTTTGTTAATTGATATTCAAACGTTTGCCGGCTGTTGTATAATAAGCATCAATATAAGAATAACGTGAAAAAGGTAAAAATGTCAACAAAAAATTATAAAAAAGGATTTAGTGCGAAAACATAAGACATTTAATGAAAAAAAAGAAAATAGTTACAAAATCAAAAATTCTGAAATAGCCCGACAATCTAAAAAAGCTACCTGATTACAATGTGTGAGAAGTTGTGTGCAATACGCCTACTACTTGCCCACGAAGTAAGCCACAATGTGTATAGACTGTCTACTGCCTGCTTACAATGTGTGCGAAGTTGTTTGCAAGACGTTTTCCACTTGCCCACGAAGTAAGCGAGATTGTGTACAGACTGTCTACTGCCTGCTTACAATGTGTGCAAGACGCTTTCCACTTGCCCACGAAGTAAGCGAGATTGTGTATAGACTGTCTACCGCCTGCTTACAATATGTGCGAAGCAGTACAGAGTTTATATTTATTAAATGAACACTTCACTATTCCGCTTACTTTGTGTGCAAGTGGTAGGCGTTCACTCCATAAATGCGGCAATGCATTCGAAAAAGTGTACTAGGTTGTAATTGAGATGGTGTGCATTACTATCTTACTTGTGTCTATCACATCATCGCTTCTGTAATCGACAAATTCGCCCCTGGGTATCTACTGTTCGTCAATTTAATGCATAGCAGAAAACTCTGCATGTTGTTGTTCTTTTTACTATGCAAACACAAAAAAAAGCATACTGCTTCTGTTATGTGTTTACATTGTTTTTGCTCACACGTATGTTTGAATTGTTTGAATGTATTAGTACCACTTTCTAACGCGTATAACTCGTGAAATACTGAACCGGTTTTAACAAAATTTAAATTAGCAGAATCTTGCAAAAAATATCTTTCGAATGATATATCATATGTTAAAATACAATATATAGTTAAGGCGTAAAAGGGATCCTAAGAAAACCACTTGCCTATTAATATATATGATGATGATGATTATTTTAAAAGCAGTAACACATAAAGTTTTGTAGATAAGCAACTTTTATTACAGCACTATATTTAATAAGCAATTCTAAAAATGGAGAAACAAGCAATTAAGCACTAAGCGCAAAATACTTCAATTTTGACCGGTTAAGGATATTAATGAAGCAGAAGTCAAATCGAACACCGCCGTACGTGGAAGTGTAACCGAAATTAAAATACAGGTTTTTATTAAAAAAAGTGAAAAAATTTCAGTTCGGCTTAATGAAATTTCCATATAATGAAGTGATTTGCTGGTCCCATGCGGATTCATTATAGGGAAGTTCGACTGTTTATGTATTTTCCAAACAATTTGTATTTTATATTATACATATAAGCACATATATTATGTATTATTTATACATACACACAAAAAAATTCAATGTTAAATCGTCGAAAACAAGGTTGATTATACATTTTTCGGTAGTGATTTTGATCATAGTTACCTAATGTTAATTTAACATGATATACATAGCAATAACTTGTGAACAAAATGTTTTCCCTTTAAAATTTAACATTGATAATTTTTTTGTGGTGTGTAATAAGTTAATTATTTTAATGTTTATGTTTTTAGTGAAAATAACTTAAGAAATATGTTTGATTTTTAAAAATGTTTATGTTTTTCAAGTTGCCCTTTTTTTCTCAGAATTCTCCTTTTTGTGCCACTTATTTTTTGAAAATTGCCATTTGTGCCCCTTTTTGAAAATTTTGAACGATAACGCTGTATGAGGCTGGGGCTTATTTGACTTTAAACTCTTTTTATACCCTCCACCACTAGTGGTTAATAAGGGTATACTAAGTTTGTCATTACATGTGACTTTTTAATTATGCATCTAAGACCCCATAAAGTATATAGCCTACCACCTTGAATAATTCCAAGTCGATTTAGACATGTCCGTCTGTCTGTCCGTCTGTTGAAAACACGTTCACTTTCGAAAAACTCAAAAGATAGGAACAATGTTGGTGTCAAATTGGTTCAAGTTGTCCTAAACAGTTTGGTATTGACATCCAGCAGAATCCCATCAGTAGGATCAGAGTTATAAAAAAAAAGTAGAACCACCACCAAGGTAGCATAATGCACGGCATGATATAAGATTTGCACAAACCCGTTCTATATGACTAGATATCATACTGTACGTCCCAAACCGTAATAAATATTGCTATCATATTAAGATGTGCTACATACGTCACAGTTTTATAAGGCTAGAAATCACACTGTCAAATTTCGTGAAGATCGGTCCATAATTTACCCTAGGCCACATAAACGCAATAAATAATGCCATTGTAATACAAGTTGGTACGTCAAAGATGTATAGGACTAAAAATCACATTATAAAATGACGTGAAGCTCGGTCCATAATTTATCTTATAATGTCCAATATTATGCTTACTCTGGAAAATTACTTAAGTAAGCCTAAAGCCGTAGCAGATATATATATTGTGGTAAAATTTGGGCCCATTTTGGTTCATATTATCAGAAATAATATCATGCAATTTTCTGATTATTGGTCCATTTTTACCAAAGATCCCATATTAATCAGCCTTCTGAAAAGCACTTTAAACGCTAAAATAAATTTCACTACTCTATTGAAGTTCGTTCCATTTCCGGCATAAGCTGTTACGAATCATGATAATATATTTAAGTTAGTTCAAATTGCTAGAAATAAGAGCATAACACTGCCTGATTGTCGTCCAATTGGTTTAAACCGGAACATATTTTTATACTGAGGTCCGTTTTTATAAAATTTTATTAATAATGTTAGGCTCTCATATATTGTAACTGTCGGTGGAGGCTATCAAAGATCGCGCACAGCAGAATATAGCACTCTAACTTGTTTTTAATACAGTAACTTTTAAATGGTTAAAAAAGCAAGAAATTGATTCTCTAAAAATTCAAATCGATATGTGAAATATTGCATCGCAAATTTCGAAAAAATTTTAATTGGGAAAATATTAGAAAATTTTTTATGCCGATAAATTTTGGAGTCGGAGTCGTGCGTTTTTATGGGTAGTATGACCCCGACTGCGGTACAAGAACCACAACTCCGACTCCACATCCCTGATACATAAATTTACTCTTTTTGTTAACTCTCTGTTCTTATCGCATTATTGTGAAGGATATATGAGATTCGACATAGCCGTATATCACTTTTACTTGTTTTTACCAAGCAAGAAATTTGTATAATAATCGAATTTTTTAGGAATCAGCTTCAAGCGCAAAATAACCGAATGTGAGCTCATTTTTCGATTATATAAAATACTCTCGTTGTGAAAACAGTGAATCATCTGAAAGAATCGTTTTTGATACAATTTTCTGATTCCTTTTTCAGCAATTTTGTGGTAGTTTTCAAAGTATTAAGAAATCATTATTGTTGCATATGAATGAATCACATGCACATCCCTTTGCAATCGCTCTAGTGATAAATAAGTTTTGAATTCAGAACATTTGAAAATTATTACCGTAGGAACACAATTGCATCGTATGAACGTAGTAGCGTACGACGCACTATGGCTGAAAATTTAATTTCATCGGCCAAAAGTCCAATTTTTTCTGTTTTCGCCGATTTCAAAAATGTTAATGCCATTTGATAGCAAACAAATTAGAAGTAAGGTAACCAACAAACTTGGCGCCCTATGCTCCAATGGGAGTTAGAGGAACACATATATATATATATAACCAACAAACTGAATTAAAATATTGGTAATTGTGGGTGTTGCATGCTGCTGGAAGAAAATATTTTATGTTGTTTTAGCAAAAATTTAATTTTTGCGAATTTGATCAGAACTAAATTATGATTTCTCGCGAACTGTTATCAATAATGGGTTGATTTTTTTTTTTGTTATATTAGTGGGATAGCAGTCTTTAAGAAATGCTTCGTTGTATTGATGTACCGGTTATACCTAATGTGTAATGAAATGTTTCCCCAGGTTCTATATTTTAGTTAAATCCGAACTTCAGATGAATAGAACTTGTTAGGGTCAAAAGGGGTTAAAGATATTTTAGTACCATTAGAAAGCTGAAAGTGTCCTCTTTAATAATCCTTATACTTTTCTAACTGTCTGTTCAACACTTTTTCATTTAAGTGAAATTACTCGCAACATTTTTTTTCCTCTTTTTATTTTACTGAAATATAACTCAATGGTTTACGAACGTTTTGTTTTGAAAAATAATTATGCAGCTGATGCAATTCTTGAAACTGTCATAGCCGGACAGCTTTTGAGTTGATTTGAAAGAACACAGGTCTATAGAGGGTCGGCAGAGGGACTTGTAGGCCTCTAAAATTGATAACCTCGAATATTCCAACTTTTAAAAAATTCGCAAAAATATAGGTGCTTATGGATTACAAAAAAATTAGACTAAAGTGGTTTAAACATTTTTTTACATTGGTAGGAAAGCAGACTTTAAGCAATGGTATGTTTTATTATTAAATGGTTATGTATTTTTCTATAAGTGTAGTGGTACACGCAGAGAAAAAACATGATTAATGAATGGTCACTACGACCATTTTTGTTTATACTTGCCTTATATGTTTACCCTCATAAATTAATTATAGTCTTAATATAACTTAAAAACTTGTTTTTTGTCCTTAACATTTTTAAATTCACTATAATAATATTATATGGTGGCTTACACCTAAAAAGGTACTCTGGTCTAGCTAAACATATTATATTATTTGATATGTTAGCTACTATAATATATATATTTTAAACTATACAGTTCCAATCATAATATTAGTTGAACACAAAAGGTATGTTTAATACCATCATTTTTGTTGGCTTGAAAACACATTCTCTTAAGATGCAAACATTTATTGTCAAAACAAACAGTGTGTGCTTTAAAACTACATTTTCTCCGTCCGCGAGCGTCAGTTAATCAGGAAACATGAATGATGACAGAATAATTAAAACATTTTTCGGGGAGAAAAATGCCATGCTGCCTTGCAAAACTAACGAAATAAATTATTATACGTTTATTGAAACAGGTAAGTTATTTAAATATAATTATAAAAATATATAAATATGCAATTATTTTGTCTTATTTTGCAGGTATATGAATATGTGTATTTAATTTTATTTTTAATATATGTATGCTATATTTTATTTATTATATTTGTAATAAAACATAAATTTTTAAAATACATTTTTTATTGTTTTTATTGTAAGAACCATGTAAAATGTTGAAGTAGACATTTTGCATGGTATTGGGAAATATAGAAAAATGGTTTGAAAGATCGTGCGCATTTTTCTTCTGAACATAATAATATGTTTGAGACAACAATAATCGAAAATCATTATAACTAAACATATATTGTTGCTTAAGACGTGTTTGACACAATCATAACCACAAACATTAATGATAGTTTGCGATTGTGATTGTATCAATCATGTTTTTTCTTTGCGTGTACATTCGAGGCGAATGTATATGTGTAAAGATAATACATATGAATACTAATATTTACTATCTCACCAAAAAATGGCCATGTTCCTTCGCTGATAAAAAATATTTTCTCCAGAAATATATAATAAATTTTTTTATAATAATATTTTAACAAAAAAAATTAATTTAAGTAAAAACTTCTAATAATTCAACACACTGATTTTTAAAATCAGAACAGTAATGTTTTGTAATATGTCCACTGTGATTTGGGGTTTTCAGCTTACACAAATTCAAAATTTCATTATGATATCTCTAACCATGTCAGATTCATTAAAATTATTATTTCTATAGTGTAAATGAATGAAAGGGCTTTCAATCTGAGTAAAAACATTGTTATTTTAAAGTTTTACATTCTATAAATCAAATATTTATCAAGATAACATTATGAAAGTTGGCATTTATCTAGATTAAAAAGTTCTTAAACACTGTTCTTAAAAACAGTGGCTTTGCATTACAAATACCACAATTCACAATCTCAATCACTAGCATTTTCATACTAAATGTTAAAGAAAACATCAAAAGTTAAACTTGAAAACTGTAGAAAAGTTCAAGCAGTCTTCTCTCCAGCAAAAAAAAAAAATTGCAAAATTATCTCTACCGTTTCAAAAGTTACAGATTTTTGGCCGATTAAAAACGATTTTCAGCCATTGTGCGACGTATATACATTGTCAACTTAAAACTTATAGGCCCTTATCATGTAAAACGTAACGCAATGCCATAGAATTCCATTGAAACCAAAAACAAAGTCATAAATTTTTTGTAATTTTGTTGTTGCTTTCTACAGAAATTCACTTTGGTTTTAAAATTTCAAACGCTTCACAGCTTGTGGCGTTGAAAATTTTAAAACGGTACATGAATTTCTGTAGAAAGCAACAACAAAATGACAAAATATTTATGATATTGTTTGTGCTTTCAATGTAATTCTTTGGCGTTGCGTTTTATATTATTAGGGCCATAATATTTTATGCAAAGGCACACAGTAGCTGACAGAAACGTAAAAGCGTATCTACGTCGTACGTTCACTTAGATCTAATTCTATTCATCTCATGCGCCTGTTACGACCGTATTGTTATAGAAAAGAAAATAAGGAATTTAGAGTGCTTTGCCGAAACTTTGATACCCTCCACCGACAGAAGTGGGCTCTATATGATAAATACATATATATTATTACCTAAGCTTCACAAAAACGAACGTCAGCATAAAAATTGGTTGCGGTTTAGACCCATATTAAATTATTGACCGACAATCAGAAAGTTTTATGAGCTTCTTGTTAGAACTTTGAACTGGCTTAAGTAAAATATTATGCTTCGTAACAGTTTCAGCCGACTTAAAATAATATTTAGGAGGGTAATTTATATTGGACCTATGGTAAATTATGGACCAATTAACCCAAAATTCAGAAGACTGATTTCTGGTATTACAAAAAATAAATTAAAATAAATATCAATACAGAAATGAAATTAGTGTTAGCGTTTAAGTACATTTCAGAAGGCTACTTAATATGGGATCCAACGTAAATTATGGACTGTATATCACTAAATTGCATAATATTTTTCTGGCCATATGACTCTAAGTTGGAAGAAATTTTACAGCAATATTTATATCTGCTGCGGTTTTAGGCGAATTTAATACATTTCCAAAGGTGAGCTTTCTATGGAGCTTATAGTAAATTATGCACCGACCATCACGAAATTTATTAGTGTAATTTCTAGTCCTATAAAACTGTCAAGCACTAAATGTTATTATAATAGTATTATTTGTTGCGGTTTTAGGTGTAATAAACTGTTTTCCGACAGTAGACCTAATATAGGGACTAGCGTAAATTATGGACCGATCTTCATACAATTTGGCAGTTGGACTTATTTTCCTGTAAACTTTGACGCACTAAATTTTATTGCGATATGACTATTTATTACGATTTAAGGCGTACCAAACCTATTTTCCGAGAGAAGGACTTATATGGTGCCAAGTGTTTCACGAAATTTACCAGTGTGATTTCTAGTCCTATGAAATATTGACGTACCAAATTCTATTACGATAGCATTATTTATTACGGTTTTATGCGTACTTAACTGTTTTCCGGGAGTAGGATTTATACGCGGCTTCGAGTAAATTATGGACCGTTCTTCACGAAGTTTGATAGTGTGATTTCAAATCCTTTAAAACTGTGACGTAACAAATTTTATAATAATAGCATTATTTATTACGGTTTAAGGCGTAATAAACTGTTTTACGGAAGTAGGGTTTATATGGGGCCTAGGGTAAGCTATGGGCCCATCTTTACTAAATTTCACAGTGTGATTTATGGTCCTATTAAACTGTGACGTACAAATTTTACTATGATAGCGTTATTAACTACGGTTTTACGCGTATACGTCTTACGTTCTTACGACGCAAATGTGTTCCTAGCATTAGTTGAACATATAAATAAATCATATGTGAATCATTTTTTTAATCACCCCAGTGATAAATCAGTTTAAAATTTTTTAAAATCAAATTATTAAATCAATCTGAGAAGATATTTACAAATGCTTACTGGGAATTGTTGATAATATGATATTTTCTAAAACATCACTTTCAATTAAACTCCAAAAATGTTGTTGTTTAAGTACTTAAATAAATAGTTAAATAAATACAAAATATGTATCAACAAGTCTCGGATAACCTCGGTGAAGTACGGGGACACAGCTGTTATAAAAACCATAATATCTTAAGATATTTTCATTAATTTTCATTTCATTAGTTTCCAAAAATAAAAATATTACTCTAAGTTAACCCTTTGACGCCCGTATATTTTCGGCTGAACCGAATAACTTTTTATACCCTGCACCAGCACTAGTGGTAAATGAGGGTATACTAAGTTTGTCAATCCATGTGGGACGTTTTTATTATACATCTAAGACCCCATAAAATATATATATTCTGGCTCTTTGAGTAATTCTAAGTCGATTTAGCTATATCCGTCTGTCTGTCCGTCTGTTGAAAACACGCTCACTTTCGAAAAATGCAAAAGAAAAGAACACACTTCGTCTCAAATTGCTTGAAAATGTTGATACAAAAACTGACATAAAAGGTGAAATAATGCATGAAATGATATAAACATTTGCACGAATTTGCTTTATATAACTGCAAATCATACTGGTAAATTTCGTGCAGATCGGTCCATAATTGACCATAGGACCCATAAAAACCCTACTCGCGGAAAACAGCTTAGTACACCTAAAACCGTAATAAGTAACGCTATCATACTTAAATTTGGTACGTCACAGTAGAAATCACACTGTTAAATTTGCTGAAGATCGGTCTATAAATAACCCTAGACCCCATATAAACCCTACTCCCGGTAAAGGGTTTAGTATGCCTAAAACCGAAACAAATAATGCTATCATAATTAAATTCGGTACGGTACAGTTTTGTAGGCCTAGAAATCACACTGCTCGATTTCGTGAAGATTGGTGCATAATTAACCCTAGACCCCAAATAAACCCCACTACCGGAAAACAGTTTAGTACGCCTAAAACCGTAATTAATAACGCTATCATACTAAAATTTGGTACGTCACAGTTTCATATGACCAAAAATTACACTGTATAACTTTTTGAAGATCGGTCCATAATTAACCCTAGACCCCATATAAACCCTACTCCCGGAAAACAGTTTAGTACGCCTAAAACCGTAACAAATAATCCTATCATATTGAAATTCGGTATGTCACATTTTTATAGGACGAGAAATCAGACTGCAAAATTTCGTGAAGATCGGACCATAATTTACCCTAATCCCCATATAAACTCTACTCTCGGAAAACAGTTTATTGTGCCTTAAACCATATAAAGCCCACTTTGGGAAAATAATTAAATTCGCCTAAAACCATCACAGATATAGATATTGCGGTAAAATTTCTTTCAACTTACATTCATATGGCCAGAAGAAATATCATGCAATTTTGTGAAATTCACTGTTAACGCTAAAACTAATAACACTGCTCTCTTGAAAATTATTCTTATTTATTTTTTGTAATACCAGAAATTAGTCTTTAGAATTTTGGGATGATTGGTCCATAATTTTCCATAGGTCCAATACAAATTACCCTTCTAAAATTTATTTTAGTTCGGCTAAAACTTTTACGAATCATGATATTTTACTCAAGCCAGTTCAAAGTTCTAACGAAAAACGCATAAAACTTTCTTGTTTTCGGTCAATAATTTAATATGGGTCTAAACCGCAACCAATTTTAATGCTGACGTTCGTTTTTGTGAAGCGTAGTTAATAATATATATCTATTTATCATATAGAGCCTACTTCTGGTGGTGGAGGGTATCAAAGATTTAGCACAGCCGAATATAGCACTCTAATTTGTTTGTTTTATTTTCGCAATTTATGGCCTAATAGTCCCCTTCTGGATAGCCTATAAGTCCCCAATTTCGTTTGGCAAACATTGTTTCCTATGGGTTGAGATTATTAGATCAACTCAGATTATCCAGTTACACGTCGCTTGACCTTAAATTGCGCTGTTGGGTCAATAAAATTTGATGTGAGTTAAGCCTCTAGTACACGGCATGTAAAAAGCCACATGCGCATGTGGTTCTGACGTAATTTTGACGTCATCACACACCACGCAATGCTTATTGTGGCTTTGCATTGACGTCAAAATTACGTCAGAACCACATGCGCATGTGGCTTTTTACATTCCGTGTACTAGAGGCTTTAGACCCCACGATTAGCCATCCATTTTAAATGCTATCCGAGATGAAGTAACTAATGCCCCACTTTTCATATCCTTATCCGCCGGAAAATTCTTTGGCATGTGCTTTCTATTACATCGAATTGTTCCGCACGCCATTATGTCATTTTGCATTAACTTCAGGCTCGTAAAAAAATTGTCGAAGTAAACTTCAACCTCTTTTTTGCAAGAGGCTCGCATAACTGCAAGACAACAGCATCACCAAGACCGTGCTCAACGAATGGTTTTTTCCGGTGTAAATATCAATATTATACAAGTTCCCAGTTTCAGGCTCACATAAACACGAAAGTGTGAATCTCCAGGAAATACGTTTGTCCTTCATGTACTGTTTCATGGCATTGTGTCCTTTAAACTTTACCATATGTTCATCAATTGACAGCTTTTTTGAATACGTGTATGAGTCTGGCATAGCCTTGTTAATATGACCGGATCTTATAGCCACGGTCACTAACATCTGCCTGATTGTTGTCGCAGAATTGAAGATTAGCTGTTATTTCTTCAAATCTGAGCCGTGGCATGACACTTGCTATCTGAGCTTGGTGAAAAGTTGGATCAGTTTACCAATACAGACGAGCTGATAGGAGCTTCACTAAGCTCATTCGTATGATAATACCCATATACATAAGCCTTTAACTCAGCCACTGTCAGAGTGAACATAACGCATATAGGTTGGATGGATCCACTATCAGCAAGCACATGTCTAAGATATAAATATGTATAAAAACAGCGAGTCAGCACTAACACAAAATATCAAAAAATTTGGGATTTATAAAAACGTACTCTTGAAATCACAAACACTGTTGAATACTTCGTATGCTGATGGGATTTCTTCATGCGTATGCATAACGGGCTTTAAAATTTGGGAATGTTTGTATGCGCTATCCATATCCGGTAAAATGGGATTCTTGTAAGCAAGAGTCTGTCTAAAGCGGGAGGTATTTTCGGATGGTATGTACAACACGGGTCTTGTTGCCTCTTGCGCAACATTTAAATTCCATGTTATTGGCTCATCTACTGTTCCAAATGGTTTATGGGCAATACGTCCTTTTCTACCAAATAATTCGACGCGCTTAGTACCCCCAATGATATTTTCTACGGGCTCATGATTTTGCATTTATAAAACCTAGTTTTTAAGATATAAGACATCTTCTTTATCCAAGTTTGTAAAAGCTTCTTCATCATCATAACTAGAGTCGCAAAGTAAAATGTGTTCGATTTGCCCTGGTCGAAGGATAAAGAAACGATCTCTGGCTGATCCACTTATTTTAAACTTAAATACTGTTTTCTTTCACTTTTCTATACAGACTGATGCAAATAGTGCCTGCGTTTTAAATAAACACTGTCAAAATACTTACATGTGTTCATATGGATTTATATATATGAACGCAATTGGGTGATTCCCCTTTTTCGTTTCAATATGTGAATGCAAAATACTAAACACAGGTATGTTTTTCAGTGTTACACATTTCTTTAAAAATAAACCCTGAAGAGCTAGAATTTTATATTAAATTAGAGATTCTAGTTGTAGAGGTTTTTAGGAATGTTAATTTTCGCTTCAACCCATAAGCGAACATCATTTGATAAGGTGTAGGCAGCTTGCAGCTTATGCAAACTTCTCCGTTTGATTTTCTGATAGATAAAGATTAAAGCCAAAACATGGTTGACTATCTGCTCCTTGCGCCCTTTTGCACCCGGTAGCCGCCCTCGACATAAAGCCCATTGTTTGGCCAAATTCGGAGCCTTGTAGGCAGCAAGTGTGAACAGATAGGCACTTCCACTCAACTACAAAATTGTTGCGCCAATCGTCTTCTTTAAAACAGTCTTTGACATATTTGCTCTATCTGTTACCTGTACCAATATATAAACTAAAAACCTTTGGGCAAGCATACTTGCCTATGGTCGCCAAAGGGTTAAAACAAGAATTTTGTTGTTTAAATACTTAAATAAATAAGAAATAATTATTAACAATTCTTGGGTAACCTCGGTGAAGTACGGGGACACAGCTGTTATAAAAACCATAATATCTTAAGATATTTTCATCAATTCCGCATTAAGTTTAAAAAAAATATTACTTTAAGCTAAAAACAAGAATTTTGTTGTTTAAATACTTAAATCAATAAGAAATATTTATTAACAATTCTTGTTATAAAAACCATAATATCTTAAGATATTTTCATCAATTCCGCATTAATTTATATCAAAAACAAGTTAGAATGCTATGTATATTCGGCTGTGCTGAATCTTTGATACCTTCCACCGACAGAAGAGGACTCTATATGCTATCTACATATATATTATTAACCAATCTTCACAAAAACGAACGTCAGCATTAAAATTGGTTGTTGTTTAGACTCATATTAATTTATTAACCGACAATAAGAAAGTTTTATGCGTTTCTTGTTAGAACTTTGAACTGGCTTGAGTAAAATATCATGACTCGTAACAGTTTCAGCCATACTCAAATGATTATCAGGAGGGTAATTTGTATTGGACCCATAGTAAATTATGGGCCAATCATCCCAAAATTCTGAAAACCAATTTCTGGTATTACAAAAAATAAATAATAATAAATTTCAATACAGCAGTGTAACTACCCAGGCCGAAAAAGTATTCCGTGCATTATTCCGCCATTAATGTTAGTTTTTGTATCAAAACTATCAATTTTTTTTAGGGTGGTGGTTCCACATTTTGATTCATAGTTCTGATCCTACTGATCCGACGTATTTTGCGTTTTTCAATATTCTAAAATGGTGAGTAGATTTAATTGTTAGTGTTAATTACATGCTTTTGTATAAAAAAATGATGACTTCAAATGGCAAGTGATGTAACAACATGAACTGAAAATTTATCCAAGCTCGGTTTTTTTTCTCAAAGCGAAGGCCGGATAAATCTAAATCTAAGTTCAAATTCAATAACGAGTACTAAAATTACATTGCAAGAAATGGAAATTCAATAATTTTCTTTTCTAATTACTTAAGTTAGGAATTAATACAAATGCAGCAATTTCAATCAGGGCTGTGGAGTCGTCAAAAAATAGTTCTAACTCTGACTGCAACCGCTAAAAATTTTTTAGTCCGACCCCGACTCCTACTCAAACCTTGATGCTAAATGTGTATAGGTTAGGTTAGGTTCCATTGGCAGCCGTGATCAAGCACAGCTCACGTGGGTCCATTAGTTAGTTCCCGTTGTGTTACCATATCACGCCGTCTCCCATGGGTCCTATGAAATCTGGCTGCTAGTATTCCCATGCAGCCAACCGGTCGATTCAATAAAGGAGTGGATCCTGTTTACATCAACATCAGAGAGACAAGTTTTGTCCCCAAGGGCTATTCGACCAAACATTTCGAGTCTTAAGTCTCCGAATGCCGGGCAATTACAGAGAAGATGTTCCGTTGACTCTTCCTCCTCCTCATCGCCGCAACTTCTACACAAGTCATTATAAGGGAGCCCCAGCCTCTGGGCGTGCCTCCCAATGGGCCAGTGGCCAGTTATAACCGCAATTAGGTTTCTTAGATGAAGTCTGGACAGCTGTAATGCCCGCCGTGTCCTTTTTCCATCTATGATGGGCCAGATTTTCCTGGTTTCCCCACAGGTTGTTTCATCGTGCCACCTCTGACTGGCGATAAGATGAAACTTGTGCGCTATAAATTGCTTTCACCTTGGGAGTGAAGCACCTACATAATATGTGGAACCGTCCCGATTCAAGGTGGTACCTGCATACGCCAACGAATCCGCCATGCAGTTCCCATGTATGACCCCGTGTCCGGAGACCCAATTAAGGGTGACCAGTGAATGTCTCGCTATCTCCTCCAGAGACATCCGGCATTCTCGGACAATTCTCGGTGTGATGAACACATTCTCCATACAGTGTTTTAGACCCGTACGTGAAGATTCGAATCGCATTCGCGGGAATTCGCAGGTCATCATAGTGGACCACGTTATCCACAATGCTTACCGTGAAGCCAGGATCAAAGATTGGCTCGGGTGTGACATAATCAACATCCATGTGCCAATTAATATCATTCAGAATGTTAGCATGTCCGATATTATAATCCCTCCATGCTCCGGTGGCCCTTAGTCTTAATTAAAATTATATTCTTAACGTTCTTTCACCTAAAAAAATAATTGATTCAATTATCACATTAATTAAATTTAAATACCTTTTAAACCATTTTTCTTTTTTTTTTTTTTTTGATAAAAAACTTTTTTCTGTGATATTTATGACTTAAATAAATATATTAATGAATTTATATGATATCATTATCTTGACAATATTTATTAAATATGAAATAAAAATGTTATATTAATAAATGTCAAACGTTAAAAATGGGTTTTAAAATTGTTTTCAAAATGTATCTTTTTTAAACTAAAATGTATCTTTCTCGAAATTTCACTGACAACACTGGTTATATGAGATTAAGACGCTCACCTTGTACTTTTACTCTCAAGGTGGCACTACCAACGAAAAATTCAATCTTTTTATACCCTCCATCACTGCTATTGGTGAATGAGGGCATACCTAGTTATTATACGTCTAAGACCCCATAAAGTATATATATTCTGGCTCCTTGAGTAATTTTAAGTCGATTTAGCCATGTCCATCTGTCTGTCCGTCTGTTAACAACACGTTCACTTTCAAAAAACGCAAAAGAAAAGAACAAAATTGGTATCAAATCGCTTGTATTTATCCTAAGCAATTTGCGATTGAAATCCAGCATCTGATCTATGGATCAAAATGTGTAACCACCACCCTAAAAAAGTTAATAATTTTGATACAAAAACCAACACAAATGGTGGAATAATGCACGGAATGAATTAAAAATTTGGTATGCCAATATTTTATAAGACTGAAAATCATACTGTTAAATTTCGGAAAGAGCGGTCCATAATTGACCCAATATAAGCCCTACTCGCGGAAAACCGTTTAGTACGCCCAAAACCGCAATAAATAACGCTAGCACACTAAATTTTTTATTGGACCAGAAATCACACTGTAAAATGTTTTGATATCGGTCCATAATTTACACTAGAACCCACATAAACATTACTTCCAGCAAACAGTTAGGTTAGGTTAGGTTAGGTTCCATTGGCAGCCGTGATCAAGCACAGCTCACGTGGGTCCATTACTTAGTTCCCGTTGTGTTACCATATCACGCCGTCTCCCATGGGTCCTATGAAATCTGGCTGCTAGTATTCCCATGCAGCCAACCGGTCGATTCAATAAAGGAGTGGATCCTGTTTACATCAACATCAGAGAGACAAGTTTTGTCCCCAAGGGTTCTTCGACCAAACATTTTAAATCTTAAGTCTCCGAAAGCCGGGCAGTTACAGAGAAGATGTTCCGTTGACTCTTCCTCCTCCTCATCGCCGCAACTTCTGCACAAGTCGTTATAAGGGAGCCCCAGCCTCTGGGCGTGCCTCCCAATTGGCCAGTGGCCAGTTATAACCGCAGTTAGGTTTCTTAGATGATGTCTGGACAGCTGTAATGCCCGCCGTGTCCTTTTTTCATCTATGATGGGCCAGATTTTCCTGGTTTCCCCACAGGTGGTTTCATCGTGCCACCTCTGACTGGCGATAAGATGAAACTTGTGCGCTGTAAGTTGCTTACACCTTGGGAGTGAAGCACCTACATATGTGGAACCGTCCCGATTCAAGGTGGTACCTGCATGCGCCAACGAATCCGCCATGCAGTTCCCATGTATGTCCCCGTGTCCGGGGACCCAATTAAGGGTGACCAGTGAATGTCTCGCTATCTCCTCCAGAGACATCCGGCATTCTCGGACAATTCTCGATGTGATGAGCACATTCTCCAGGGTTCTTATGGCCGCCATGCTATCGGTAATAATGTGAATATCCCTTCCAGATATTTCACCGTACCGGATGCTGTGTGGATGGCCATTATCTCGGCCTGGATGACACTGCAGTGGTTCGGCAGCCTTATAGGAATGCTCCAGTTTAGCTGCTCGGAGTATATGCCAGAACTGAAACCATACAGTGTTTTAGACCCGTCCGTGAAGATTCGAATCGCATTCGCGGGGATTTGCAGGTCATCATAGTGGACCACGTTATCCACAATGCTTACCGTGAAGCCAGGATCAAAGATTGGCTCGGGTGTGACATAATCAACATCCATGTGCCAATTAATATCATTCAGAATGTTAGCATGTCCGATATTATAATCCCTCCATGCTCCGGTGGCCCTTAGTCTTACCGCCGCGTTCGCAGATAACCTTTTCGCCAAAATGTCTGGTGGTAACCAGTTTAGAATCGTAAACAATGCCTTAGAGGGGGTTGTTCTAATGGCATCTGTTACCGCTATCGCCACCATTCTCATTGTACGTTCAAACCTGGTTTGATGACTCTTCACCTTGAGCGCCAGCCACCAAACAGGGGCAGCTGGAGAAGAGAATGGGTTTAATGACACATTCGTATAGCCAGTATACATTCCTCGGATTAATTCACCAGTTTAGGCCAATGGACCTTTTGCAGCAATATAATGCAGTAGCCGCTTTATTAGTCCTGGAGCTGGTGTTCATCCTCCAGTTCAGTTTGCTGTCCAATATTAGCCCAAGATACTTGGCGCTGTCAGACAGTTCCAGTGACACCCCTTTTATCCTCGGGGTATTAAATTTGGGAATTTTGTATCTCCTTGTGAAAAGTACCAGTTCTGTTTTGGCGGGATTTACATCCAGTCCACATCCCTGGCACCATTTTGTTAGGCCGTCCAATGCGGCCTCCATTAGTTCAGACAAAAGTCTGGGATCTTTACCCATAGCCACAACGTCATCCGCATATGCAACCGTTCTGCAGCACGTCCTTTCCATGGGTCTGAGTAGGGTATTTATATTCAGATTCCAAAGTAAAGGTGACAGTACACCACCTTGCGGGGTGCCCCTGGTCGCAACCATTGAAATGTTCGAGGCGCCCAAGTTGGATTCGATACGCCTGAAGTGCAAGATACTGCTGACAAATTGAATGATCGCTGGGTCGATCTCCAAATGTCTCATAGCGGTAATAACCGATTCAGGTTTAACGTTGTTGACAGCGCCCTCAATATCCAGGAATGCAACTAAAGCAAATTCCTTGTAATGCAGGGATCTCTCTATGTGGCCCAACAATGAGTGAAGCGCAGTTTCAGTGGACCTTTCCTTCGTGTAGGCGTGCTGAGCTAGTGACAGGGAATTGTGTCCCAACGATGATCTAATATGAATATCCAAAATCCTCTCCAGTGTTTTCAGTAGAAAGGAGGATAGACTAATTGGTCTAAAGTCTTTAGCCATAGTGTAAGATGTCTTCCCACTCTTGGGAATGAAGACGATCTTAT
Organism: Pollenia amentaria; assembly: GCA_943735925.1. Lineage (NCBI taxonomy): Eukaryota > Metazoa > Arthropoda > Insecta > Diptera > Polleniidae > Pollenia > Pollenia amentaria. The sequence continues at coordinate 206,357,731 of OX031009.1, read as the reverse complement.
ATGTTGCCCAAGTTGATGGGACATGTGAGAGACTCAGGCAAGCTCTAAATATTGCCAAGAGCCATGGCATCAATATTCCCAGGTTCCTTTGTCCGCTGGGATAATGCCATCCGGGCCTGGAGATTTAAAGGGATGGAAGCTTTTGACCGCCCATTTCACACGACGGCGAGTTATCGGAATATTAGAGATATCCCGAGCGCCACTAAATGTTTCCTCCCTAGGCACATTATCAGTGCAACCTGGGAAGTGTGTATTCATCAGGACCTCAAGGGTGTCCCGACTGTTTGTGGTCCAGGATCCATCCATTTTTCGTATATATGATGGAATAGCTGGTTTAGAGCCGACTTGTCTCCGAGGAGTTTTCCACGTCACTGCAGAATTTTCTCCATGACTGTCTCTTGGCCTTCCTAATTAGATTTTTGAATCTATTTACTGAGGACTTGTAATTGTTCCAAACACCATTACGTTTTGCCTCATTGAAGAGTTTCCTGCTTTCCTTGCGTTTTTCAGCAATTCCCGCATTCCACCATATGGGCTTAGCTTTGCCCCTCCTGTCGATTCTTTTACAGGATTCGTTTGTTGCCTCCATTAAGACACCAGTCAATGACCCCACTGCGGAGTCGAGCATGGACACACTGTCTATGAGAACCGGGCACATAGGCAGCTTGTCCCCGAGTACACTCGCATAGGTAGACCAGTTGGTCCTTCTTCTATTCGTGTAGGGTTTAACTGAATCCAACAAAATATGAGCGGGTTTGGATAAGTGGGCGTTGCACAAAATAGTTTTTTATATCCAAAGAACAGTAATTATATAACGTTCTGTTCTTTGCGCACATGATGAAGGGCATACAAAACTCTTACATATTTTGTAGTTATTTTCTTCCATTTGACCCCTTTCAGACTCGGCAAGATAGTTGCACAAGTATATAAAATGTGTATAACTGGTCCGTATTTCACTTTTAACTGTTTTTTTAATGCAGTACCTTTTAAATAGTAAAAATGATTCTGTTAAAACACGTTCTGCATTGAGCTTTAATATAGTTATTTACATATGTACAGTAGAAAAGTTTTTATGGGTACTCCGTCTCCGATTCTGGTACAAAAACCTTAACTCCGACTATACAACTCCGACTCCATAGACCTCGGGCCTGATTCTGGCAGTCGTGATCGAGTACTTTCTCGATTCGAAAGCAATTTTGTTTCTAATTCTTTCAGTCAATACTGAACGAACCGATATTATTTTCTCAGTATTGTGAAACTGAAATTATTACTATACAACACTGAAAAAATAATTCCGATTCGTGCAGTATATATTTATACAAAAAAAAGTTGATTTTTTTTTTTTTTTTTTTGTCCAGCAACAAACTCAAAATGTGGTTAGTTGAAACTTATGCCTCGTTCTGAGGCATAGTTGTGCGAAAGAAGGGTTCTTTTGCAGTTAATTAGGCAGTTAATTAAATTTTAAAAACGTTTTTTTAAATATAAACAAATTTAAAAAAAATTCTTTTTGGATAAATTGGGACCCAACCGAGATTCGAATCGGCATCTTGCTAGGCATTGGGCAGCCGTTAAGACAACTCAACTACGAGCGCTGGTGCTAACAAAAAGCAATTAAGCAGAAATTGAAGCAACTAGCTGTTTAATATGTATATAACAAATCATTTACATAGATTTGTAACAACACATACATGCGAAAAATTCACCACGTTAAAATAAAAATAAAAAAAAAAACAAAACCAACAACCACATAGAATTTTATGCGAAAAATTAGGGGCAGCACTGTTTTTTTCCTTATAAGGACCCAGAATATATACATATAGGGTCTTAAATCAATATTATAGAAATTAAAAACGTAATGACAGACTTATTTATACCCTTTTCCACATGAGGAGAAGGGTATAAAAATTATCAAAAAACTTTACCATTTCAAACAATGTGTTAATTGCGCTAATTAAATATAGCTCAGATTTTGATAATTACCAACAACAATTTTACAAGCATAAATTATTTTATTTTAAGCGAAAAAATCAACTAAGATTATTTGCTATTTAATTAATATTTTAAATTAAAATCTATTTCAAAATAACAAAAAAGTTAATTAAATCAAAATTATATTTCATATTTTTTGGTCGTGGCAAGAATATGTGGATTACGTTCAAAACGTAAAACCTGACGACCGACAAGTCAATACTTAATGGGGCTCTTATGAGAACAATAATGAGTGGCTTGTTGTCGATCAACATCGTGGGCTAGACTTATCAAATAATATTTTTGCAAATGCGATATCGCAAGCCTGGTTCACAAGTGACTCAACTCGAAATTTTCATTTTTCTGGCTTATATATAGTTAAACTATACACAATACACCTATTTATTCATAAAAAAATAATATCAGTGCATTTTGTTGTCGTTAACTGTTGCTAGAAAACAGAAATGACTTACTTTATGTTTCAATTGGTCTAAAGTTGCAATTCATAAAAGTGACTTATTTGTACATAGTTGTGTCAGAAAATATAATGGTAGTATATGGCTACTACTAAGTACTAAATAGTTTTAAGCCCCAGTTAGCTGACAGTAACAGTAACGTTCCAAATTAGCAGCTTCATTTTGTTGTATGCAAATCAATTAGAACGATTCATTTATATTATTCAGCTAAAGTGAAATATCTTAAAATAATTCGGTAACTTTTGCAAATAAAACATCATCAAAAATTACACAACTAAAATTTGTTCATTACCTAGTGTATAAATATTGAAAAGAAATCTATTAAGCTCATTATCTCTATGGATTTTCTACTAAATGGTCGAAAGCTTTTCTTTTTTAACTATTTTTATTTAGGTCTTAAAATGTTTTTTTTTTTAAATTTTTTAAAAATTAAGTTCTTTGAGTTGAGACACTTTTGAATTTGTATGTATAAAATAAGGAAATAGATAATGTTTTAGAGCACATAAAGACAATTAGTTTTCTTCGATTAAGGGATACGCCGAATAACCGGCGATGGAAATTACAATTACATTACAATTCTCCCGGAACAATAACAAGTATTAAGAAAAAAAATTGACATCCCATATGACTTCACTTTTTTTTTTTAAATTTTTCTAAAAAAATAATACTTTTCATGTGACCCGGGTTGCATTTTAACAACAGCATTTCCATGTGTGATAGTGTGAATACAAGCTGTAATGTTAAATTAGAGACTGGCAGCACTGCCAGTGTAATTTCTATTCCTAAAAAACACTGATGTACCGAATTTAATTATGATAGCGTCATTTATTACAGTTTTAGGCGTACTAAGCTGTTTTCCGGGATTGGGCTTTATATGTTAATTATGAACCGATCTTCACGAAATTTAACGGAAAGATTTGCAGTCGTATAAAACGTATTTGTACAGAAAATTATATCACTCCGTATATTATTCCACTATTTATGTGAGTTTTTGTAACAAAATTATCAATTTTTTAGGGTGGTGGTTCCACATTTTGATTCATAGCTATGATCCTACTGAAACAATGTTGTTGGATTTCAATCCCAAACTGCTTAGGTTACTACAAGCACTTTGACACCAAGTTTGTACTTTTCTTATGGGTTTTTCGAAAGTGGTCGTGTTTTCAACAGACGGACAGACGCACAGACGCATAGAGAGACGGACATTCCTAAATCGAATTAGAATTGCTCAAGGTGCCAGAATATATACATTTTATGGGGTCTTAGATGTATAATAAAAAAAGTTTCACACGGTGGTAGTGGAGGGTATAAAAGCAAAGTAAAAAATAAGTAACCAGAATATTAATGTATTAAAAATACTATTTTATTTACACGCCAATAAAAAAATATTATATACATATAAATATGTATATAAGGGTGGGTCAATTTTTTCGGGTGAGAAACACCGTGACAGGCGTTTAGCAAAATCGAAATCTACATCAAATTCTAAGAAAATTTCCCACAGAAGGAATGGGTCTAAAATGAAAACCTAGCACCTGCCGAGAGTTTTAATTATTCAAAATAAAAAACTAGCAACTTCTAGTATGTCACTACAAAACACAAATATAGTGGCTCTTCTAATCTAAACTTTTTTTATTACAAATAAATTATTATGTTCCCACTAAGTATTGCTCAAGAATAATGGCATATTGGTCTTACATCGATATTGTGTTTCAATTTTTATACGAATTACGAATGCTTTTCGACGAAAGGAAACCTGTTCGTGAAAGATCCATTAACAAAATTTTGTACTGTCGTCAACTAAAAAGCATTCGGTTAATTTCAGTTGCACAGATTATATGGATTAAGTCGACTTAGATAATGACAACATATTATCTGACCCTGCATTTACTGGAGGCATCCCACACGAGCACCTGTTGGAGTATATTAAGCCTGATGATGTACCACTGCCAGATCCAGGAGTTCCGTCGCACATTCAGCGAACCGAGCGATGTGTGCAGTTGCTAACGGATGTCTCATGACTGGTAATTGCAAAAAATAGTGAAGGTGTTATGGAAGTAACTTTACAAAGTCGAACCCAAACACATCGAATGGATTGTGAAAAAGATTTAGGTTCTGTTGTTTGAATTACAAAATAAAACATTAATAAAAAAATTGTGTTCTTTCTGATTGTTTAGTAACAGTACAAATTTAAGTTTTTAGGTAAATTTTCTAAATAAGGGTGTCTTAATTAAGGTTTGGAAAGATGAAGCAGAATCAGGCCCACCATTTCGCATAATACAGTTTTTTGCTCTCTTAACCAATTATTTGAAACCTAACTGAGATCTGCATCTTAAGGCTAGTTTACACGGTAATACAATGTATTACGACTTTGTAGAATCAAAATATTATGAAATTCTCTCCGTATTTAAAATAAAAAAAAATAAAAATCGGTTGCAAGTATTTTTCATGTTTACACGGATGGTATAAGTAAGATAAAACCAAAGATACTTAACAGCTGAGTTAATAACAAATAAGCAGATGGTTACAGTTTTACAATATTTACAAAAACAACATGAAAATTTCCTGATTTGATTTTAGTTGTAATTGTAATAGTATAAAAATGTTACCACCTTCAATATATACAGTTAAAATACACCTCTGGTGTGATGAGAATACAAAAGTTTCTAAAATGGTTTAGAAAACGAACATTTACCGACCGCTTGTCAAAGTTTGTATCCGTATTCTCTCTTACTCAATGCATTTTGCTTTTACATGATGAGATTTTTCTCATTCTACATCATTTTTCCACATGTCGTAATACATTGTATTACCGTGTAAACTAGCCTTTAAGAACTTTTTGCGATAGCAGCATTAATGTAAAAACACTGTTGCCAAATTTAATCGATTTTCCCAAATATCTAAGATGAGGGAACGAGATTTAAAAGTGGTTGATGAGAAAAAAATGACTTTGGAAGAAGTAAGCAAGATGTTCAGAATGGATAGAAAAACTATTTTATGTCTCTCGGCGGGAGCTAGGTTTTCATTTTAGACCCATAGGTTCTTAGTCAAGTTTGCTTAGAATTTGTTGTAGATAACGTTTTTGCTATACGCCTATTTACAAACAAAATTGACCCACCCTGATGTATATAATAGATACCTAAACCTCTGAATCGTAGTTCATTTCAAAATATAAAAATTGAATAAGTAATATTTAACAAATAGATGAATAACATTTTTATTTACGTGTATATTATGCAGTTCATATATACATATGTATATTTTTATAAAAAGATTTTATAAATAGAAAGAATCAGTTACACATGCAGTGTAACTGATTCTTTTCGAAAAAAAGTTTTTTTTTTCAGAAATGAAAAGATTTTTGAAAAAAATATGACAACCCTGGGTACAATAGGCCTTTTAATTTTTCGAAGTTTTCAGTGAAATTGACACCAAACAAAGCTTAAACTTATTTTCGACTATTTGCAAAGCTGTATGAGTTAGTGCCTTCAAACTTTTGAAGAATCATCCGACCATTGATCTATGTAGTACATGACATTAGGTTTCATATTGCTTCAGTTGGAGTAAACAAATGATACCCCAGATAATGGCTAATTACACTTCAAAGTATGTATAGCGCATATGGCTTAATTGCTAATCGGATACATACAAAGTCATTATAAAGTGAATGAAAAAGTGTTTATATGTTGAATGAACCATATACATATGTCCAGAACACATACTGCTTGTGAAAATTCACAAAAATTCAAAGCTGTGTCAATTAATTTTCAAGTTGTCACCAAAAAAATAACTTATAAAGACAATCGAATTGTAATTAGCTGTTTTCCTAAACGTAAAATTAAACGCTCAACATGAAAGAGTAACTGAAACCGAATTTCTTTCAATTTTAAAAAGTATGAATGAATTGGTAAAATAGTGTGATGGTTTTACAACTGGTAAGTGAAACAAAAAATTGGCTATTTTTCAATTGAAAACAGTAACCATAATGGAAAAAAGTACACAAGTATACATTGAGAAAAAAAGTAATAAATTGTTGTTAAAAGTAACCAAAACGCCAACGCTGATTGCTACAACAACAATTCCACATATTAAGCGCTAGTTTGAAAATATATATGAAGTAATAAAAATACAGCTCTGTGCTACTTGATTTGCTACAAATGGCATCAGAGCGGTAAGCAAAAAACATTTGTTTTCAACAATAGAATTTTGTGTAAAAATATTTTACAAAACAATAAAATTTTATTAGTGGTGTTCTTTTAAAGAAATATGTACTATTTAAAACAAAAAACTTAGATTTGGTGTTTTAACAAAATACCTGTGTCGATAACTACAATACAAGTGACTGGTTTTGAGATAATATTTCATAGTGGGGCGCAAATTTTTATGAAAACAATAACGTTATCGCTCGCCTCACCGAAAAAAACCATCAGTAGTTTTTTATCAATTAAAAAATTTGTTTAAAAAGTATTTCAATTCAATTAATGTGATAATTGAATCAATTATTTTTTGAGTTAAAAGAAAATCAAAAATTTAATTTTGCTTTAATTAACATTTTACACAGAAAAAATTATTAAATTTCTCCAATCACCAAATTTGCTCTAAATTCATAATATCAAGCAAACAATTTGTTGATTTTGCACCTATTACCAAAATGATTATATTGATTACAAAAAATTTTAAAATTTTGAAAAAATATTTTCAATAAATTATATTTTTAATTTTAATTAAAAAAGTGATCAAAAAACTAAGCCATTTCAAACAATGTGTTAATTTATTTAAATAAATATTGACAACTCCCAACAACAATTCTACATGTTTAAATTATTTTATTTTAAACGAAAAAAGTCAATTAAGATTTTTTGTTTTTTAATTAAAATTTAAATTGAAAATTTATTTCAAAACAACTAAAATGTTAATTAAATCAAAATTAAATTTTTAATTTTCTTTCAACAAAAAAAATAATTGATTCAATTATCACATTAATTAAATTTTAATACTTTTTAAACTATTTTTTTAATTGATAAAACACTTTTTTCTGTGTAGTTGTTTTGAAACGAATTTTTTAATCAAATATTAATTAACAAAAAATCTTAATTGACTTTTTTCGTTGAAAATAATATTATTTTAACTTGTAGATTTGTTGTCGGGAATTCTCAAAACCTGAGCTTTATTTAATGAAATCAATTAACACATTATTTGAAACGTTAAGGTTTTTGGATAATATTTTTAATTAAAATTAGACATATCATTCATTGAAAAAAAAATATTTAAAATTTTGCATTTTTTATAAATTGGCTCTTTTTCGACCTTTAAAATTTTTTAATTAATCCTTTTTATTAAGCTTTTTCTTTTTTTTTTTTTTATATATAATATTAAATTTTATTGAATCCAATATTTCGGCACTCCGTTGTGTGCCTTCTTCAGGGATTTTTTTCTTGAATATTTGACAAAAAATTAACAATTTTCAATAAATTTAACAAACTTAACAAATTTAACAAATTTAACAAAATGTCATATTTTCAATTAAATACAAAAAGGTTTTCCAATTTTAACCTAATCTATTACAGTTTAAATAAATTTTTAATATCCGTTTCTATTTTTATAAATTAAATGTCTATAATTTTGGGCTACATTTTCAGTATCTGACTTAAAATTAATTCTTGATATTGTTGGTATCTTTATAATTTGCAACATTTCTAACATAAATCTACGCTTATAATTCTTTTCCGTGTCGTAATGTAGGTATCATTTCTAATTTTATAAAGAATTCTACTAATAACATTTTAAATATTTTTCATGAGAATAAACGTTTACCATCATGTCGTCAAACTGTAAAAAATTATCTACAAGATCTACAGAATAAAATTCTAAATTTGAGAATAAATCAACAGCATCACTTAATGAGGGAAGTTCAAAAGGAATATAGAATGACCACAGAGAATTTACAAAGATATTTTAATAAGGAGGAATACGAAAAATTTTTGGAATTTGAAGATAAATTAGCAAGAAATTTTAATGGAAAGTTCAAGAATAGACATAGGAGAAAGTTCAAAAATCTGGTGAATTTACAGAAGAAACAATTTGGTATAAGTTTAAATAGTAAATGGTTTGTTAATAAATCTAAGATAGATATACCAATAGATGCACAATGGGTTCTTTCATTAGGACACAAACACTTTTTACCAACAGAAAGAAAATATTTTCCGATTTTAAAAGTTATAACTGAAGGAGAGGATTTAGTTCAAACACTGAATAATAAGGAAGAACAAGAAATAGCTAGGACGAAACTAACAACAAATATAGATAGCTACATGAACAAAATGAGATTGACTAATAGGGATAAATTTGTTCTTGATAAAGTAAAGGAAACAGAAAAGTTTTTAAGACTTAATAGGAATATTCTTATTTTAAATGCAGATAAAAGTAATACCACAGTAGCAATGAACAGAACAGATTATAATTTAAGGATTAATAATATTATAAAGGACAACTCAGTTAATAAGAAACTGGGTAAGGATCCTACTAATAGATTACAAAGGATAAATAATGATTTTGTTCAGGAACTTTTTAGGAGGAGTATAATATCGGTTACGGAAAAGAATAAACTTAAAACTAATATAGCAAATGCACCTAGATTATATGGTGTTCCGAAAATTCATAAAATTGATTTTCCATTAAGACCAATATGTTCATGTATAAATTCTCCATCATATGAACTTTGTAAATATATTACAACAATTCTTAAAAAATTAACGGAAAATTCAAAATATAATGTAAGGGATTCTCTTCAATTTAAAGATAAAATTAAAAATATTAAATTAAATGATGATGAGAAATTAATTTCTTTAGATGTAGTTTCATTATTTCCAAGTATACCTTTAGATCTTGCTATAGATATAATAGAGGAACAATGGAATAAGTTAGAGGAACACACTAATATAGATAAGGATTTATTTTTACGTATTCTGAAATTTTGCATAATTGATAATAGGTATTTTCAATTGGATAGTAATATATATGTTCAATTAAAAGGACTTCCTATGGGTTCACCTGCATCTCCTATTGTAGCAGATATTGTTATGGAGAAATTAATAGATAAATGTATAGATCAGTTAACTATTAAACCTAAAATTATGACAAAATATGTGGATGATTTATTTTGTATAATTAAGGAATCAGAAATAACAAACATTTTAAATACATTTAATTCTTTTCATGCGGATATAAAGTTTACAATGGAAAAGGAGTTTGAATCAAGATTATCTTATTTAGACACTTTGATAATAAGAAAAGAAAAAAGTTTATTTATTGATTGGTATCAAAAACCAACATCGTCTGGTAGAATAATTAACTATTTTTCAAATCATCCAAAAAGAGTAATAATTAACACTGCTAAAAATTTTATAGGAAGGGTATTGACAATAAGTGATACATGTTTCCATAGGAATAATAAAGAAACAATTTTTAGAGCATAAATGGAAAATAGTTTTCCAAAAGAAATTATATCTGATTTATTATTAAAATATAATAACCATAGAATAAACAATTCCAACAGTAACGCAGAACCGAAAATTTATAAATCGGTAACTTATGTACCAAGATTTTCGGAAAGGTTAGAAAAATCAAATATTTATGATGCGAAAATATATAAAATTGCACATAAATCTTATAACACAATAGGTAGATTATTCACTAATATGAAGGATAAAATAAATAAGTTGGAAATGTCAAATGTAGTTTATAAAATACCTTGTAAGGGAAATGTTAATGGACAATGCAGTAAAGTGTATGTTGGTACAACGAAAAATAAACTTAAAACTAGGATAGCAGGACATAAGTCAGATCAAAAATATAGGAATATTTCATCACAAAAAACAGCTTTATCAACCCATTGTGCAAATCTAAACCATTATCCTGATTTTGAAAATATATCAGTTTTGAAAACGGAAAAGAATTGTAAGCGTAGATTTATGTTAGAAATGTTGCAAATTATAAAGATACCAACAATATCAAGAATTAATTTTAAGTCAGATACTGAAAATGTAGCCCAAAATTATAGACATTTAATTTATAAAAATAGAAACGGATATTAAAAATTTATTTAAACTGTAATAGATTAGGTTAAAATTGGAAAACCTTTTTGTATTTAATTGAAAATATGACATTTTGTTAAATTTGTTAAATTTATTGAAAATTGTTAATTTTTTGTCAAATATTCAAGAAAAAAAATCCCTGAAGAAGGCACACAACGGAGTGCCGAAATATTGGATTCAATAAAATTTAATATTATTTATAAAAAAAAAGGATTAATTTTGCATTTTTATAATTTTTAGTAATCAATATAATACTTTTGGTAATAGGTGCAAAATCAACAAATTGTTTGCTATGAATTTGGTATGAATTTGGTGATTAGAGACAATTTTAAATTTTTTCTGTGTTGCATTGTCGATTGACTTGTCATGCTGAAAAGTTTAAGTTGCGCGTAAATCAACTGTTTGTCGTTGAAAAAGCAAACGAGAGATAGCAGTGGACAGCGCATGCCAAGCTGATAGTTTCACGCGTGTCGATTCTGTGTGGAAAAGAACTTGTCGCTTTTAGTGATGCCAGTCTGTTCACTTATAAGACACAAGAAAAGCGTTGCCTATCATATCACTGGTTAAAAATAACAAAATAGCAAAAGTTAAGAGTGTTCACGATATTCGTAGCCTGTTTTACATTTTTAATAACATAACCCTATAACAAAACTATAGTAAACACCCTAATGATTAAAACTACAGGTTGATCCAAGTACAAACTATATTTAAGAAAAGACAAAAATAATATATTGAAAACTAAAAAATTATTAATATGTACATGCAAAAACAAATAATCAATATTCAAATAAAATGAATAACAACAAATATACATTTTTATTATAGCAAAATACGTACTAAAATAATAATAATTAAGCCCTCCCCCCCCCCCCCCCCCCTAAAAATAACCTTGTATTCCCTCATCTACAAAGTTCGATAAAGTTTGTGATAAAGTTTTTTTGCGTCTTAATTTAAATTCAAAATAACATTCGACAATAGAAACACTTGCGTAAATAAACTAAATTATTAAAAATTTTAACCGAGAAATTTTTTTTTTTTTTTTTGAAAATCAACAAAACTAATTAAAAACTTAAAATGTTCAAACAAAATACAATATCTGAACAAATTGTAGAATGATCGGAAGTATTGAAACTGCCGAGGTATTTAAAGAAGTGCAGACGACAGTACTACATCAGTGTTTAAAAATTAGTTTACGAAAAGCTGCCTTTAAGAATACAAGACACAGAAAAAATATTAAATAAAAAAAAAATTAACAGTAAAAAATAAAATTGTAATGCAAGTTTTTAAATTCCTTTGGGCACCAGCTGCCCTTCTGTTGGCTATTAACTGTAACGCTCAACTTTTGCCTAAACTGACGCAAGATTATGAACCTCTCGGACGTCCTACTACCTTAGAGGAATATAATATTTTGCGTAATACAGTCTTTAACGCTGAACTAAAAGCAGCATTAGGAGCAAGAATAAAGCTAACAGAAGTAGAACTACTAGCCAATGATATTATTATGATAGAGAAGGACAAAGCATATCAACAGGGTTTGGGTAATCCCGAATTATTTACACCTTCCCAAAATTTCTTTAAAGTTTTGGAGAAAATAGAACAATCGACTCTTTATAAATATATTGCTAAAATGCCTAAAGGAGGTGTTTTAAATGCCATTGATACAGCATTGTGTAGTACCGATTGTGTTATAAGTCTTACTTATCATGAACATTTATGGATTTGCGCAAGCAGAGCCGATTACAGTGCTGCGAAATTCCTATTCTCAATAACTGAACCATTCCCGAAAGACGAAATTTACTGCATCTGGCAATTGATGTCTAAGTTTAGAGATGTACGAGGAAATGCAACTGTTGATAAAATGTTGCGTGAACAATTAACTTTATATTCCGTGAAAAACATTGCAAGTGCCAAACAAATTTCGGAAAACCTTGAAAAATTATCTATTCTTGTCAGTGGATTGTTGTCCTATGCACCTGTATGGCAGGAGTATTATTATAAAGCTTTAGAAGAGTTCCAGGCTGATGGTGTACAATATGTAGAATTCCGTTCAACTTTGCCAGCTGTAAGTATGTGAAAAAAAATATGTGATAACGTAGACTGTAAGGAGCCAAGAAGAGGGGCAAAAATTAATATTATATAGAAGACTTACCCCAATAACTTTAAACAACATTAACTTTAAAGATTGGGAATATGAAATTGAAGTTATTGATTTTAGATAATACACTCAGATAAGAGTGGCAGTGTTTTAAAATTACAATTGACGGTTTTCCAAATTGGTCCAATAATACTAAAAAAAAAAAATTTAAAAAACTTCGAAAATTAATTTACAATAATTCAAAACTTTTTTAAGAACTTCAGTAAAATCCATTAATCCATTTATAACAAGCGCGAAGAAGCAGATAACTAACTGTGTTTTAAAATATGTAGTTTATTTACGTTGCAAAAAATAAATAAACAAAAGATTTTACTGTATCAGCAAAAAAGTTATTGGCTGTTCAGAATCGTTTAAAATTAGGCGAATTTTTTTCTAACATAATTCACCAAGATACAGTTATGTAAACCTTTAGCCCGTTGCAGTGAAACAGATCAGATACTCTGGGGGCAACCCGAACTTGCAACTCTCGCACTAATAGACTTGTCAACTCGGATCCTTTTTTTTTAAATATATTTTTACCCAAAGATAAAAATATGCCTCAGTTATCCTTTAGAGTATTTCTTTGCGATAGAAATATAATTGTGAAATGCTTTACTTTTTCAATGGCTAAATCTTAAAATAAAAGTCGACTTTAACCCTGGAAGGTTACTCTTCATTTTAGTCAAATTAACAAACTATAAAAAAAAGATATAATGAAACGATTTCTAAAGTAAAAAAATCAACAAAAATTTTTTAGCTAAGCATTTTATTAAAAAATAAAATAAGTCATTTAAAAAAAAAGTTCTTTTTGTCTTTTCAAATTAATTATCATTTTAAAGCTTTCGCCATCAGCCAACCCTGTTGAAAAATAGCGTAATTTAAATAAACGTAAACAAGTTATATGACAAAGATTAAATGAGCTTTGCCGATTTCATGAACAGTAACCATCCAGGGTTAATTACTTATGTATTTGTAAAAAAAAACCTAAGGCTACTTAATTTTGCGAAAGTATTTGCGTAAAATTACAAAAAATTGGCAAACGTTTTCAAAAACAATATAGATTTGGGAAAATTATTGAGAAATTGGCAACGCTGTTCTGTAAGCAGCTAAAAACTAAAATATATTTATCTCAAAATTGCAACAACTTCAAGGGCTGGGGACTTATTAAATTTCTATTAATGCGCTGAATAAAATAACAAAGAGCTGCCAACCAAAAAAACCTTTGCGAATGAACTTTCTGAAGGCATCTTTGGTACAATATTGCGCTCCGGAAATGAATTTATATATTTTCGAATATTGTACCGAAATATTTTCCAAAAATGCTTGAAAAGAAAACAGCGTTAAAGTTGTACCTTATTTATTAAAAGTAACACAAGGAAATCTCACTGATCAATAACATTTTAAGGTGCCTTTAGATGTTTAAGTTATAAAAGTATTCTAATTAAGAATGCTCTGCTAATATCAAGTATGAGATCGTATATCACTAAAATGTTTTTCTAAAATCGCTTGACAATCAAAGTATTTTTCATGGGTGAGAAACTTATTTCTTAAAGGTTAATAAAAATTTAAGAGATGACTCTGGAGCCAACCCAACCAAATAAAAGTGCCAACCCAATCTAACAAATACATATAAATATGTATTCAAATAATGTTTTCTGCAGTTAGAAATTTTATATTATTTTTTTAGAAAATCAAGTTCAAGGCCTATACATTAGGTCTGCACAAGGAGCCAGATGTTTATTTGGTTTATTCCTCAACGATTTCAAAGGTTGTTTACATTTTGCTTATACATTATATTTTTGTTTACGTTTTTTGCCGCACATACATGTATACAAAACACGTTTTTCCTTTTGTTTTCCCTATGTAGTAGTAAGATTTTGACAACCGTGAGGAATTTTACACAAGCAAAATGCCTGTTGTTTTTTGTATTGTTATATTGTTGTAGCGGTAAGCAGACCTATTGGATATGCCTTGATCAAGTTCTTTCAAATCAGAATGTCTCTTTTAAGTGGTCGTTAAGTTTTAATGAATAGGGTAAAAATCTTTCTAAAAAAGCGGTTTAAGTTTCACAATAGGCCAGGGGTCTTAAAAATTTATTTTTATAAATTTTTTTTTTATAATAGTTATTCATTTTTTCATAAAAGTCAGATGATAAAAGTTATTTCTTTGTTTTTTATTATTTCGAGATTTTATCGATTCTTATTTTTCTGAGCAAAAATAACAGTTTTTTTTTTATTATAATTCTTTCTTTGTAATTATAACTCTATAATGCGTTATAACTTGCCCATTTCCTATGTGCGAAATAATTCTTTAGTTGTTCGAAAGAAAGAAAGGTAGACAAAGAAATATATTTTCTCATAGACTAGTTCACAAGGATTAATATGGTATACTTGAATCAGTTTGTCGACATTTACTTCTTTATACTTTTTGGTTTTAAAATTTCAAAATAACTGTTATTTTCGTTCCCTGCATTTCACAGCTGTATGAGTTGAATCGTACCTACACAGCAGTTGAGACTATACGTATATATAAAGAAACTCTGGATAGATTTATGAAGGAGAATCGCGATTTCATTGGATCTAAAGTGATATATGGACCCCAGCGTCATTTTGGAAAATGTACTTTCGCAAAATATATAAAAAAATGTTCGGAAATTGCGGTAAGTTTTCTTGAGATATACAAATAAAAAAAATAAATAACAACATAACATAATTTAACAGGAACAATATCCCGATTTTGTGGCTGGCTTTGATTTGGGCGGTCAAGTGGAATTGGATCTCCCTCTTAAAAATTTCGTACCTCAATTGTTAAATATGTCAACACAAATTAATTTCTTTTCCCATGGCGTCGAAACTAATTGGTTTGGCACCTCAGTAGACGAAAACGTAATAGATGTTGTGAAGCTGCGCTGCAAACGTATTGGCCATGGATTTTCTTTACTTAAACATCCTTCAGTATTGAGAGAGGCAGAGATAAATAGTATAGTTTTAACAGTTAATCCTATATCGGACCAGGTATTGATGTTGGAGTCTGACTTACGTAATCATCCCTTGACATACTTTTATGCTAAAGGTTTTCGAGTAGTAATATCCTCAGGTGATCGATCTTTCTGGAAGGCAAAGCCCTTGTCCCATGATTTCCATATGGCCTTCCTTATAGCTTCAGCTCATTCGGACTTAAGATTGTTAAAACAATTGGCTTTCAATTCTATTAACTTTAGCTCCTTAAATTTTACACAAAGAGGAGACGCTTTGGAAAAATGGCAACGCAAATGGAATGATTACATAGTAAATGAGTTTCAAGCAATCCAACAGAATAACGTTTAATAAGTTCTTATTTTGGAATTGTATATGATTTGTAACCAAATATTAATAATAAAATATAATATTCAAAAATATATTTACTTTTGAAGAGAATCAATAAAGTTATAATAAGTTATCCAATAAATGTTGTTGAGTATCACTAGCAAGGTATCGAAGTCGGCTTATAACCTTTGCGAATAACCCGCTCACCGTTAATCTAAGAAGCCTTATATTAATATAATTTTAATTTTTTACAAATAATATACCAACAAACAGTTTCTATACAAACATGGAGCTTTGCTCGTTCGTCATTGTGCGCAAATTGCAGGTCTAGTCTTATAGAAAAATGAATGAAATTTAGTTGTAAATATTCTCATAAGGACGAAACCTATTAAAAACAAGAAAGAGAACTATATGCTGAATCTTATACATATATGTACCATGGTTCGATAAGAAACGAAAGATATAAACATACCATTTTTAGATTAAAAAAAACTACTTTGGGCCACTGCCACTTCTCTAATTCCGCCCAATCGATTTGGAAGCTTTGGCTCTTTCCCATATAAAACCTACTCTCGGAAAACTGTTTAGAATGCCTTTAGCCGTAATAAACAATTATTTCATAATAAAATTTGGTATGTCAAAGTGTTATAAGACGACAAATCACACTATTCAATTTCGTGGAAATCGGTGCATAATTTACCCTAGGCCCCATATAAACCCTCCTCCCGGAAAAGAGTTTAGTAAGTCTTAAACCGTAATAAATAATGCTGTCATAATAATTGTCACTCGGATGGATGAGTACGTTTGAGGGAGGGCAAACGTACCGGGACAGTACGTTTGCCCTCCCCGATAATAATTAAAAGACGGAAGTCTTTAATTTAGTGTAATATAATTATTAATAAAAATAATGGAAGTCATTGATTTGCGTCTTTGCTTCTCAAAATATCAATCGTAAACTACTCGTGTTCTTGTCCATACCAAAAATAGATACAAAAAGGATTTCACAAAAGGAGATAACCAGACGAGTTGCCATCATAGTAATAGTAAAATAGTATAATCGTCATCCACTTCTGGGAAAAGAGCACACCATGGCTTCATCTTATCGACATTGACTTTCGTTATTCCCCTCTGCATCGCACTTTCAATCAGAATTAGATCACCTTTTTGATAATGATGTGGTGTTTTGTGTTTTGCATCGAATCTATCTTTCCATTTTTCTAGAGCTGATGATATATTATTGATGGCATCTTCACGACGCTCATTTGGAGGTTTCGATGTCGTAAAGGGATTATCACCATGGATTGCAGATAGCAATTTGTTGGCACTGATGTCCTTTAGTGGAAAATCATAATTAAGATCAATTGGTGAATATTTCGTTGTTGAGTAAATAGTTGTATTAATCTTCCATGACAAATAACGTAGTTCGTTGTCCCAATCTTCGGAGTCGGATGAAGTCCTTAAATATGCTAACACAGACTGATTTACTCGTTCAGCAAACCCATTAGCTCATGGCATACGCAGTGTTGTTGTATTTTTTTTTTCAAAAATCTTTTCATTTCTAAAAAAAAACTTTTTTTCGACCAAAAAAGCTTTTTTTCGTTACAATATTCACTAGACCTGCATGTGTTTTATTTTTATTTTTTTTTAAAAAAATAACATAAATAATATGCATACACATGTATGAACTTATACAAATTACATTACAAATTAAATTCATCCATTGATTTTATATCATCTATTAAATCCTTATATTTTTAAATGAACTAAACAGAGTGAAGATTTATTTTTTTAAGCATTATCACTAAGCCTATGTAAATAACTTATTACTTATGTAATTTAAAAAAAAAATTTCATTTTAGAAAAAAAATAATTAAAAACTTGTTTTGCATCTCAAAAACTTGCAAAATAAGATAAATCTTACGATATGACAACCCTGTTCGTACGTACAGCGACATTGATGTGTGGAATATCAATCTCGCTACAAAACTCCCTGAACATTGATGACGTAAAAGCTGTACCGCGATTAGTCACAATTCGCTTTGGCAAACCAAAATATAACGGTAAATAATTTACAGCATCTACTACAGATTCGTTGATTTAACTGGTACAATGACGGAATAACGTGTCATTGAATCCACAATAAAAAATATGTGTTCATTACCGCTTCGACTCTTGACCAACGATCCAATGGTGATCCATATGAATCATCTCAAATGGTATTAAAGGAATTTCCATTCCGTACAGCTGGCATTCTTTTTGTGATGGTTCACGGCTACAACAATATTCTATACAACATTTTTCATAGCCCTTAACAAAATTTCGGATTCGTCGGAACGATAAGTTTTGGTCTATTCTCTTCACGGTAGAATCTATACCTGGATGACTAACATCGTCATGCCATAGTTTGACTTATCATTTTTCCTTCTAATGGTGCTATAATTTTCATCATCATCTTTTGAAACACACACGGCGCACAGTGGCTGAAAATCGTTTTTCATCGGCCAAAAATCTGTAACTTTTGAACCGATAGAGATAATTTTGCAATTTTTTGCAGGAGAGAAGACTTCTTGAACTTTTTTGCAGTGTTAATTTTGTTAAAATCGGTTCAGTAGTTGTTGAGAAATTTAAGGTAAAAGTTGAACTTTTGATGTTTTTTAGCATTTAGTATGAAAATGCTAATGATTGAGATTGAGAATTATGGTATTTTTAATTCAAAAAGTGGGATGTTTTTCTGCCCACTGTTTTAAGAACTTTTTAATCTACATAACTGCCAAATTTCATTAATATATCTTTGTTCATGTCAGATTTATAGAATGTCAAACCTAAAAATTATTATTTTTTACTCATGTTGAAAGCCCTTTTATTCATTTACACTATATAAATAATAATTTTAATGTTTGACATTCTATAAATCTAACATGAATAAAGGTATCATAATGAATTTTGCCAGTTATGTAGATTAAAAAGTTCTTAAAACAGTGGACTGAAAAACATCCCCATTTTTGATTGAGAAATTCCCAATCCCGGAAAACGGCTTTAAATTTTTTTTTTTGTTCAAAAAAGGCAATACAATTTACCACTCGATATTGAAGAGAATTTTCTAGAAAATAATGGACATATTAGAAAACATTACTGTTCTAATTGTATAAAAATCGGTGTGTTGAATTATTAGAATTTTTTACTCAAATTATTTTTTTTTTTTTGTTTGAAAAATTTGATTTGGAATAGGGCATATGGGAGTAAAGATGTTAAACTGACTAAAAAATTGCTTCTACAAGCATACTCATAATGTTTTCTTTCGAAAAATATAAACATTTTTATTTATTTCTGGATAAAATATTTTTTTTTATCAGCGAAAGAACAAATGAGTATTCGTATTACCTTTATATGCATATATGTACATTCGCCTCGTATATACCATTATACCTTTAAAAAAATGCAAAGGCATGTAATAATACCTATGATCATTTTGTGAATAGGTTTCTACATTATCAACTCTACAACAGGTTCAACTGGAACCAGTTCCACTGGAATACTTTTTAGATTAAAAAAATAAATAAGTGTAAATTATTAAATGTTTTATTTTTTTATAGTAAACGCTGCACAGTGGCGCCCGTAGAGCAAGCGAGGTTACAAAAATCAAAATTTTCATGAGTGCCGACGAAGTTTTGAATAAACCCATGTTATAGGAAACTTTTCAACGATTTCAAATATGCCACTCTTAATAATATCACATTTTTAGTTTAGAAGATATAACCGTTCAAAGTTGACCGACTTTCGGTTTTCAAAAAAACACACAATTTGTAGTCAATTTGTTGCGATTTCAGGTGTAATATCACGAAAAATAGTTAACGAATCGTCTTATTTTTTGTTTGTATTGATTGATGTATTTATTAAATGTATAATGATAAAAAAAAAAATTAACTGTTTGCTTTGTGTTTCTCCTGGTAAATCACTATTTAAAAACTATCCGTTTTTTCACTATTTTTCAACTTTGACGGAAAATAAAAAAAAACTATATTTTTCTATATTTGCCATATTTGCAAAACCTGTTCTTTGATTATTTCTTTACATAATTCAAAAGGTTTTATCTGCCCGTACGTGCCCGTTTGGCTTCTAGAGGTAAAAAAGTTTAAAAAGACATGGTTGCAGAAATTGTATGGCGTCCATCCCTTATATGTTTTGACTGACAGTAGTTTGATCTAATAGTTTGAAAAAAAACTACTCATTGAAATTAGCAGGTACGTACCTCACATAAACAATACTTTGGCGTACAAATGGTCAGGAACAATATTGACTTATGGTCCCTACAGGTAGGCACAAATCTTATTTGGACACGTGCATAATATCAAAATTGCATTATTCAGCCTAAATCCATATGTATGCAGGGAACAGGTAAATTTTTAGGCATGGTAGCATAAGCCTTTATATTGCAAAATAAGCATAATGCCTGGATTAGTCTACGCCTGAAAGTTGGCGCAACAATTACTGAAACCATTAAACAATTTAAGTACTGAAAACATGGCGTTGAAAAATTTAAAATTATTTGAACTGTTTAGAAAGTCAACAACACCAAAGTTTTTCACGGAAGTGAAAAATCTTCCTGAGAAGTTGACATTGATCAGCAAATGGGGCTGCGATGGATCATCCGGACAAAGCGTTTATAAGCAAAGGATATCTTCCGATGACGCTACAATATCGGACGGAAATATGTTTATGGCATCTGTTGTTCCTTTGCGGCTAAAATCGGATGATTCCCTACACTGGAAAAATCCACGTCCGTCATCAGTGCATTATTGCCGACCAATAATGTTTCAGTTTGCAAGGGAATCGGCAGAACTCATAAGGACTACGGTGAAGGAGATTGAAGAACAAATAAGCAAGATTAAGCCTACAAAGCTGCAAATTGGAGAAGGAAAATATATTGAATGCAATTACGAGTTCCACCTGACCATGGTTGACGGAAAAGTCGTAAACGAACTGACAGGAACAACCTCAACAATGTCATGCCCGATTTGCAAAAAGAGTCAGAAGAACTTTTTTCAATTCAATTCAATTTATTTCATATATAATATGTTACATCTCAATTTTATATAATTAGTTGTAAAGAGTTTAAGATTAGTATCTTTTTCTACTTAATTAAAACATATTTCAATTAGTTATCATATACATATATATAGACAGAATTATATTGGAGGTAAAAATTTAGCAAAAACCTATTTAAACCTGGCATATACCCTACCACAAGAGGAGGAAAACTTCGATGAAAATACATCATTAAAGGATAAGGAAAAGATCAGAAAGAAGCAAATACAGGATGCTTTTTTTAAACAAGTTGGACTAAAAGTAGACTGTCCCAAGCACGGATACGGTAACTCAAACGATGGAAACACTTCTAGGAGATTTTTTGAAAATGATGAGGCAGTAACTAGAATCATTGGAATTGACAATCAAATCGTGAAAAGATTGGGAACGATCTTGGATGTTTTAAACTGCAAAGAAAATGTCAATTCTACAAAATATGGAGAATATGCGTCGAAAACTGCATCTCTTTTAGCAGAAATGTATCCACAGAAGAAGTTGACCCCGACCGTCCATAAAATATTGGCGCATGGCAAAGATATAATTGAGTACCAGTCTTTGCCAATTGGAGAGCTTTCTGAAGAAGCACAGGAGTCTCTTAACAAATTTTATAAAAAATATAGATTGCAGAACACATTCAAAGCATCAAGGGTAAGGCAAAATGAGGACCTCTTCAACATGTTGGCAGCATCTTCCGATCCACTTATTTCTTCCCTGCGGCATGTGAAGTCACGAATAGAGTTACAAAATAATTATAGTTTAGAAATGGTTAGTCTTTTAGATATACCTTCTCTTACGAATTGTGATGAATATTTTACAGAAAATTGAAAAAATAAATTTTAAAAAAAAAATTATTTTTTTTTTAATTTGTTGGGTAATAATTTAAAACATAAAACCCTAAAGAAAAAAAATAAAAACAATCTAAAAATGTAAAAATAATTTTTTTTAGTTACCATAAAATTGATTTTTCTACTAATTTTAACTTTGATAACCCATAAGTAGGCCCCTACAAAGCGTAGCACCCTTTCCAAACGCTCATTTCATAGGCTGAACAGTTATCTATCATATGCTGTTTAAACTGTTCAATTATCTTATTCGGTTCAAAAGATATGATTTTTGCAACGAAAAAACTCAAATGGCGCCACTGTGCGCTGAGCTGTATGATTCAGTAGACCTTGAAGTTTTACCTCTGCCGAAATTGGTGTGTTTTTAATAGTGTCCCTTGGTGGCAAACATTCCTTCTTAGCAGCAGTTATGTGATAATAAGCAGGATACAGATTTGAACCTTTTTCAATTGCACGTACTCTGAGCTGAATATATTGCTCTTTTGTTAACTTCAAATCTAAAAATAATGCTAATGCCTCTTCATTTGAAAACTGTTTTTCATCACTTGGCGTTTGAACACTCTTAAGAATCCGTTTTGTTCTCTTGGGACTAGCGATAAACACTTTTTCAATAATATCGACTTTTGTGAGTTGTTTTTGTGATCGCAGTTGATATAGCAAAGCTTCTTGACTATTTTTATCCCCGATTTCTTCGTTGATATCCTTAAGCTTTCGCCTTTTAGATCTATCGCTACAGTTCTCAAGTGATTTCTTTGGTCTCCCAAGGTTCTTTTCATTTGTACCTTCTGAAGATATCTGGACACTGAGTTCGCCATCTAACCAGTTTGCAAAACTGTTGTAAAATCTAGGTTTACTCCATCCAACTTGTTTGAAGCGCTTTTTTTAAGTTTTTGACGAAATCGGTTATTTTATTTTGCAGTTCCGATCGTATTTCAGTACTGCAGGAATATATATTGAGTTTTCCTTCAATGTAACTTAAAACATCTTCCTCCTTTTTATTTTTAAAATACTCTTCGGATAATTCTTTATAGCTGAAGCTCTCCATTTTTATAGATATTAAAAAAATTAGATTGTTATTGCTTAGATATATTTTAACAACTGAGATTTTATTCGAATACCACTGGCTTTTATACATAGCTTGCGTTATACTGTGTTCATAGGTAGCAAAATAAGGTAGAATAAAGAACTAAAATGGGCTTAAGTAGGATACGCTTAAAATCCCACAGGTATTGGTAATTATATAATATAAAATACTTGGCTTGGTACACTTATATTTCAGTCATATGAATAGGTAAAATTAAAAGAGCAAAAGAAATGTTGCGAAAAATTTTACACAAACTAAAAAAGTGTTCTATAGGCTGGTCCAAACAGGTACAAAAGTGCATTTGGGTTTAAAGTGGATACTTTCACCTACCTATAGCTAGTAAAATTTCTTTAACCCCTTTTGACCTCATAAATTCTATTCTTCTGAACTTCAATTTGACTAAAATATAGAACCTGAAAAAATATTTAATAACATAGCAGGTATAATCGGTACAGTAATACAACATAACATTGTTTAAAGACTGCTTTACTACCAATATAAAAAATGTTGAACCCACTATTGATAACAGTTTGAGATAAAACATAATAAAAATCAAGCCAAAAAATCCGTTTTATCCGAAAATCTCCAAAAGCAAAGGAGATAACCTAAACATTTAAGCATATTTTTGGTAACTCAATTTTTTTTTTGCAATCCATAAATATATTTTTGGTGAATTTTTTAAAAGTTTGAATTTCCGAGGTTACCAATTTTAGAGGTCCGCAAGTCACTCTCCCGACCCTCCATGGACCGGTGTTCTTCCAATTCAACACAAAAGCTACCCGGCCATGACAGTTTAAAATTTCATTCAAATATGTTCAGCCGTTCATAAGAAGCAACATTATTTTTCAAAACAAAACGCTCGTAAACCATTGTGTTATATTTCAGTCATATGAGCAGCTTAAATAAAAAGAGCAAAAAAAAAATGTTGCGAGTAATTTCATTAAAATGAAAAAAGTGTTCAACAGACAGTTCCAAACAGTTGCACAAGTGTATATGGGGTTAAAGAGGACACCTTCAGCTTTCTGATGGTACTAAAATCTCTTTGACCCCTTTTGACCCTAACAAGTTCTACTCCTCTAAAATTCGGATTTAACTAAAATATAGAACCTGGGGAAACATTTAATAACACATCAGGTATAAATGATACATTGACGTAATGATCCATTTCTTAAAGACTACTATCCCATTAATATAACAAAAAAAATTTCGACCAATTATTGATAACGGTTTGCGAGAAACCATAATTTAGTTCTGATCAAATTTACAAAAATTAATTTTTTTCTAAAACAAAATAAAATATTTGTTTCCAGCAGCATGCCACAGCCACAATTACGAATATTTTAATCTAGTTTTTTTGATACCTTAGTTCTAATATGTTTGCTATCGAATGGCATTAAAATTTTTTAAATCGGCGATGACAAAAAATTGGACTTTTGGCCGATGAAATTCAATTTTCAGCCACAGTGCGGCGCATTTTTCAGCCCAAATGGCATACGATTAAATTCGAAATGACCATTATGAGTAATGGAAGCCGTAAACCTTTTCGAATCATCTTCAATCTCGATCTGGTAATACCCTGACATCATATCAAGCGTGGTAAAATACCTCTTACCTGAGAGTGTTGATAGCACCCCATCGACTGAGGGCATTGGCTAAGGCTGTTTTTCGGTGACGGCATTTAATGATCGATGATCCACACAAAGTCGGTCTTCGCCATTGGATTTTGAAATGAAAAATATCGGAGATGCGTATGCTGTCGCTGACGGAAGGATTATATTTAATTGCTGTAACTCAACTACAATACCGTCAACCACCTGTTGTTTCGAAATCGGTATTGGGTATGGTTTCTTTGCGATCGGTTTCGGTGACGTTACGAAGAAGCCCATTTTCATACTGCTGCACTTTCCTTTTTTGTTCAAGTTATCAGCAAAACAGTCTGCATACTTATTGAGTAATCCAGTTAACTTTTTCTTTTCGTCATTCTTTGGGTTATCGGCACATTTCATTTCGCCGCTATGTATCGCGTGCACCTGACAGTTGCCGCTATTAATTATCACACGACCGTTCCATTAAATGTGCAAGCCATTTATGACTTCATATGAAGTTATATTGTCATCGATAACAAATAATTTCGCATGAAAATATTGTTCATCTATTGCGATATTATAATTACCGGATCACTTGGTTTTCGCTGCAGTTTGGGACAATTCCACGAGATGTGCCCGATTTCGCGACAGTTATAGCACGTGGAACACGATGGACATGAAAAATATTGTGGGGTTGGTCATACATATTACCCGTCTAGAAGCATCCTACGCGCTGCAGGCCAAATTCAAGAATATCAACCATACAAATATGGCGGTTTAATGAAATTCTTAAATTGCCCTTTATCTCCACTTCTTAGGGCGGCCCCCAACAAATATATTTTTTTTTTTAGGAAATTCTTAAATTTAATTTAAAATTTTCGTCTTTTATGAATAAAATCAAAAGTTGTTAACAGATTCTAATTATGGCATGTTTTGTTTGCAACTTTATATGTCTGGAAAAAATGGGAAGCATAGCTGCATTTTTTAATTTTTTATGAATTTTTAACAAACAAAAATTTCGAAATTTTGCTAAAAAAAAATTTTTTTTTGCCAAAAAAAAAAAAAAATTATGTTTCTAAAACGACTGCGCATATTGGAAAAAAGTTTAACTTAAGGGAAATTTTATTACGGAGGTTTGGTTTGTTCAATAAACTTAACGGTTTTTGAGTTACGCGAGCATATGTTGTGCAACCTCCTCCATTTTCGAAAAAAAACGGTATATTTCGTAAACTAGAACTAACAAAAAAAAAAAAAAAAAAAAAAAAAAAAAAAAAAAAACGGTTAGCACCACTGGATTTAGCGTACCCGAATTAGGTTAAAACGCCAGGGGGATGCTTATCCCAAAAAAAAAGTGTCAAATTCTAGCACAGTGTAATTATTTTAATTATGAGCTAACCTAAAAAAAAAAAGAATTGCCCCACTGGATTCAGCGAACTCAAATTAGGTTTACCCGACGGGTGCCCATCTCGATGCAAAAAGAGTTTTGGATTCAAGCACAATGTTTTTAGTCTTGAGCAAAGAGGGAAAAAACTGTGTTTATGAAGTCCCGCTTTTCTTGTTTTAATAACGTTTGAGATTTCTGAATAAGATTTAAATATGTTAATATGCACTGGATAACATTTGGTTTGCTTGTGATGTGTTTACATGTATAAAAAAATGTTCAAAGCAAGTTGTGCATAAGCTTTTTGGAATCTTAGAAGTTTAATTTCGGGTACCATGACAGATTTGTCAATAAGCCATTGACTACAGACGTATTTTATGCTAAATTAACTCAATTTGGTAAGGGCATGGTAGAGTATTTGCCATTCGGTATGCCAGTTGAATGGAGGGATCCAATTTGTCACATGACTGATTGCTATTTCTGCATGACCAAAGTGTAACGCGGAAAAAATGGCAAAGTTATTTATCCCGATATAAAAGAAATTGCTCCCCATTCTCAAAGCGTTTAAAGGTAAAATCAGACAAAAAAAGAAAAAGATTTAAATCTGAGTTTTAATTCTACAAGTGATTCAAATATTAAATTATGAGTCGAATCGCGCTTAATGACTTATGTCATGACTTAAACTTGCCAAAAGGGAATTCCGAATAACTCGCTTCACGTTTGAAAGAAAGACGATTTTCGTAAACGGAGACACGCGTTTATTTACTATCGCAATCGCTTCAATTTATATGGAATTCTTTACAGAAAGCAGTAACCGGCCTTTTAGGAAACAAAAGCACTGACGACAGTCAACTAATTCAAAATATGATGGAACACTTTTATGTTTATCAAATAAATTAAATTAACCCTAGGGTTACCGTCTTGGTCTGGCCAGACCAAATTTGGGTTTTGCTTGCAATATTTTTCGAACATAATAAGAAATCGAAAGAACAGGGACGTGAATTCTATAAATGATATGTGCAGAATTGAATGAAACTAATTTGTAAAATCGATTTTTATGTAAAAGTCTTTTAAATAACCCTCTTAGGCTAGACCAAAATTTTTTTTGCATGCAATATCTTTCAAATAGGACAACATATAAAAAAAAAACAAAAACGTGAATTCTATAAATGATATGTTCTTAATCTAATGAATCAAGTTTGAATAAAATCAGAAAACTACGGCCCACTATGCGCTTAGTACAATTTAACTACAAAAACCAAACGCAGAACTCGTTTCAGCTGTGGTAGATGCGAAAAAGCAACATTGAGAAATTAAAGACTAAATTTTCGATGACTTGCATATAGAATAAAATAATGAAAAATTAAAATTATATGATAAATTCAAGTAGAGATACTTTTTTCAATAGCCTTTTTTTGACAGATCACGTGTGAGTCGTGTCATGCTGTCTTGTTTTTTTTTTTTTTTTGTTTAGTATTATTTGGCATTTCATAATGGAAAGACTTACGCATAAACAACGTTTACAAATCGTTTAACTTTATTACGAAAACTCACGTTCTGTGAGGAATGTGTTTCGTGCACTTCGATCAACTTATGGTTAACATAATCGGCCTACTGAGCGTATTATTCGCAACACCATCACCCATTTTGAGATCCAGCATTCATTATTGGATAATCTTCGACCGAATAGATCACGTCTAGCACGCTGTGAAGAAAATATAGCGGCCGTAGCTTAGAGTGCACACGAAGACCGTGAATAGTCGATTCGGCGCCGTTCGCAGCAACTCGGACTGACTTATGGAACGGCTCGGCGCATTTTATATCGAGATCTTAAATTGAAAGTGTACAAAATACAGCTTGTGCAACAACTGAAGCCGCTCGACCTTCCCAAGCGACATCGCTTCGCTCTATGAGCTCTTGAAAAGTTCCAACAAGATCCGGCGTTTTCGAGGAACATTTTGTTGGCTCAATGGGTATGTAAACAAACAAAATTGCCGCATTTGATAGGAAGAGCAACCTGAAGAGGTTCATGAACTGCCAGTTCATCCAGAAAAGACAACGGTTTGGTGTGGTTTGTTGGCCGGTGGAATTATCGGTGCATATTTCTTTAAAAATGATGCCGGTGCGAGTGTAACCGTCAATGGCGACCGTTATCGTGCCATGATAATCGACTATTTGATGCCTGAAACACATCGCATCAATCAATGGATTTATTGAGAGAACACTTCGGTGAGCACATAATTTCACGTTTTGGGCCGGGATATCATACAATTAGACTTTTTTCTGTGGGGATATGTAAAGTCTAAAGTTTATGCGGACAAACCCGCTTCGATTCAGGCCTTGGAGGAAAACATCACGCGTGTCATTCGCCAGTTACTAGTCGAAATGCTCGAACGAGTCATCGAATATTGTACTCAATGGATGGACCATCTGCGACGTAGCAACGGCCAACATTTGATAGACTTCAAAAAAAAAAATGCCAAATAGTGTTCTTTCAAATCATAATAAACATTCCCCATTAAATTTGAATTTTCTGTTTTTTTTTTTTCTTTAAGAAAGTAGGGAACCCTGAAATGGATCAGGCTTTATAATAAGCATTAGAGATGAGCGATATTTCTGTACCTGTGATTTAATCACTGTTACTGAAAAATCACGAATCACAGTTGTGACCAAATTTGTCAAGTAACAGGTACTTTCTAAGTCGTTCTTTTTGTATTTTGTTACATATACAAATTTATGATATTTCACTCTTTGTGTGGGTAATAGCGTTTTTTTGAATGAAATGTCGAATGATATTGCTGTTCCTTTCATTCTCTCTTCTATCTTATTAGAATTTTTTTATGCCAAAATTTATTTGTTCAAGTATGTATGTATATGAAAGTAAACAGATTTGAAAGCTCTTACAATTTGTTGTTGTTTCTTTGTAAAGTGCTTATAAAAGCTCTTGCAAAAGCTCGCGCATTGTACATATAGCTTGGCCGCAATTGGTTTAAAAGAACAGAAAACTGATAAACCGTGATCACAATCACAGTGATTTTTAAATCACATTCACTAATCACGATGATATTTAAAAATCACGGGATCGCTCATCTCTAATAAGCATACGTTCAATAAAAAATATATTTATTTACTTTTTATATAATTGGGTTTTTTAGCTATTCTAATTGTGGTCTGGCCAGACCAAGAGGAGAACTTAGTGGTAAAGAGTTACCGATAATCCTAGGGTTAATCAGAATTTAAAGTTTTTATGGGTTGCTTGTAATTACAGGAGCACAAATGTCATTAAAAATACATTTTCTTTACAACTGTTAATACTTATTTCATTGTGACGAATAAGGTTAATGATTTTAACGAGATCTTTCTGTAATGGAAAAGAGTTATCAGCGCCATTGGGTCCAGATAATGATGGATGACACCTGCTGGATGCAAATTCGTCAAAGGTCATCGCAACATAAAAGGAGAAACCGAAGAGAAAAAGTATTAAATTTTTGACCAAAATTTCAACTTTATAAACAAATTAAATAACTTAATCTCAATCCGATCAACACAACCAAGAAACGAAAACTTTTTTATTCAAAATTAAAATTTATATATTTTGCTAACTATATTGTAACTTTTTTATTTTTTGTCTGATGATAACAATTTTCTGATAAGATTGAAAGTATTGAATTTTGAAAAACCGTAGAAAAATTTCATATTCCCCCAATCTAAAGGCGTGTAACTGAGCGAATTTTTATGTGATAAGCATATTGTAAATCAGGGGTGCCAGATAATTTTGAAAAGAGATCGGCATATTTTCGAAAAAAAAAACCGGCATTATCGGCACTTTAATTAAAAAAATCGGCAAACTAATAACAACACTATGCGACAGTCAAAATCGGGATGGGATGAAACCAACGGGACATGTTATATCGGTAAAAAAGACGTTATACGTGTCCCGGCGTTTCACTAGGTCACGTCTAGGAATCGAGATATATCGATTTGAAGTTAGTAATTATCATATAGGGGATATTGTGACCTTTGGTGGTCTTTTTTTTGACATAACTCGAGAACCACTAGTCCGATTTTGCTGAAACAAATTTAAAATACAACGTTTCGCTACATAAGCAACAGTTTCGCAGTTATAAATAAATGTATGAAGAAAAAAACTATTTTTTGCCTAAAAATTGAATTTTTTTATTTTTAATTCATAAAAAATCCAAAACGGTAAAAAAAAGTTTGTTTACAAAGTTGAAAAAGTTTCCATTGGCATTGCCACTTGATGGAAGCGCTCGCCATGTTCATCCGACGCTGAGGCTAGCTGCTTGCTGAAGTATTCGAGATGTTGATGCAAGAAGTTAATTTTGAGGGACATATTCACTCCAATTTTCTGCAAGTAGTGCAACATCTTGGCCACAAGAGCGGGGTAATTGTGTGCTCGCGTACTTCCCAAAAAATATCGTATGACTTTCTTCACTGCCCTCCACGCAAAGTAATCATTACCGTCTAAAGCACCTTTAAATTCCTTTGATTTCATGAGCTTTCGTATATCCGGCCGATTCAGAACACCTTCCTTCAATTTTGCTTCGCTGATTCGTGGGTAAATATTTTCCAAACAATCAAGAATTTTCGGTTGCTTCACAATGGCCTTGATAAAATTTTTTACGATTCCCAGTTTGATATGGAGAGGGGGCATGAGGACGTTCTCCATTGGCACCAGTGGATCATTTACGCAGTTGTGTCCTTTCTCCGTTGGATCTCGAGCAAGCCAGTCATGCGTTTCGTAGTGGTTGCCTTTAAATCGGGTATCCCAAAGACACAAGAAAGACATGTTTTTCGTATAGCCTCCTTGGAGACCTCTTAGCATCGCCACGACTTTCAGATCACAACTAATCCGCCACATGTGATCAGTGTAGCAAACTTTATCCAAAATTATTTTCATGGAATCGTATGTTCCGCTCATGTCTGTGCTGCAGCCAATGGGAATGCTTGGTTTTTTATTATATTTATGTAGCAAAACGACTTTCAGGCTTGATTTCGAAGAATCGATGAACATTCGCCAATCAGCTGCGACATAATTAATGGCCATCGCCTTCATCAGTCCCTTTATATCGTGGCAGTAAAAAAAAAAGGTGTTCCCTTCGTTGAGTGTGTAGTACCGTTGAAATAGCAATTGTCGTCTTCGATATCCGGTGGCTTTGACATTAGGCTCCAAATTGTTGCCTTCTTTCAAAAGCTGGGCAAGTTTTTCTGCTTCACGTTGAGAAAGATTTAATTCTGCAACAATCTTGTCCATTCTTGCTTGTGATATTGGAATTATTTTGTTCGATGGGCCGTCTTCTGGTGTTGATTTATAGGTGAAATCGAATTGATCCATTGTTTCAATAGAAAAAGAAGTTTCTCTGTCAGGACTTGGAAGCGGTGGAATTGGTATTTTATCCGAATGCGGTAGAGGTATTTGTGCACTTTTAACAGATATGTAAACTCTTCGTTTAAGGCCTTTACGATTTACTCCACATATTTTGTTTGCGCAAGCGTAACAGTTGTTGGAATTGTCCTCTCCTGGATCAGTCCAAATCATTGGTACACCAAAACGAACTGAACTTCGTTTCCCTTGGATCCACATGTTAAGACCATTGTAGCACGTTTTACAAATTTTGTCTGGGACCCACGAAACACCGCGAATTATTTCGCAATCGAAATAAAGTTTTAAAGCGCGCTCCACTTGCTCAGTGAGTAATGCAGCATTTGTTGAAAAAGCTCTTTTGCCACAAACGTAACAAAATAAGTTGATATTTTCTGGACAATTTGCACTCATTTCGGTTTTATACTTTTATTACTTTTTCGTCACTTTAAAAAAAAACCGTACTTTACGCGTTCGGAGACACTTTTTGAATGACAAAAATCGATCAGTGAACACCTATAAATACTACGTAATTTTCAATATTTTACTGAGAGGTACTTATGAATTCGCGCATCTTGAAGGGTTCTAAAACATGACCACTAGGGTGGGTCAAAAAAAATTTTTTCTTCAAATCAACTTCTAATAGCAAAAAAAAAACCTGTCTTACTTCGTCAATAACAAACCTGTAAAATATTGCACAATTATTTTTAATGTAACAGCCCGCGCATTGCCCTCAAACTTTAACACATAATAATGGTAACATTATTCTTCTCCACTCATTACTTGTACTGTAAAGACTTTTTCTCTCTTTGTATTGGTCGCAGTTTATGTAAACACAACATAATAGTAACTGTATCCTAACGACTTTTAAGTTCTCTGGAACTTAAACACAAAGCACTTGTATTTGTAAAAGCACACGTACATATATACAAGTGATTCAAAGAAAGTGAGTCTAGTTCTGCAAATCAGACCGTGAAGGTGTATTTTTTTTTAACTTTTTAGTGCACAAATTTCGTGGTTGTGCACATATTTACTGCAGAATATACATAAATTTGTATTATTTGTATCATGGAAACTAGAAGTCAAAATAATATTTGCCCAATATTCGGTAATATGGAAGATATTAAGGGCACAACGTATTGCCGACCTACGAGGAAGTCATGAAATGTTATGAGTGGAATAGAATAAAGTAAAAAGCAATACTTTCGTTTCACATACAAGAGTCCTTCAGCTATTGAAAGCTTCCATTTGAAATGCAAAAACCTAATTAAATCTTTTTAACGATTATCTACTGAGCAGAAGAATGATTTCCTACAGCGTAGCAGAGTTCTTTTCGATATTTGTTCATGTAAATGTAAAGAAATTAAATTTTGCACTTGTCCCAAAAAAAACAAGGTGCCGAAAGAAGAGCAGGAGTTTTTGCTTGACCAAAGAGGGGCAAGGAAGATGTGTATTGGTGGAATTGATCGCATTGCAACAGCTACGTTACAAAAAAAAGAAGCACGAATACGTAAGACACAAACCAATTCTTCAAACACTCACAAAAATCAGAATAAAAATAATTCTGAAAACTTAAATTGGGCGACATATTCGAAAAGCTCTGAGAGCAATACTTCTTCTCCTGATAGATTGAACTTACCTTCAACTTCAAAAGCCAAAAAAAAACCAACTAAATCACTTAAAACTTTGCCAACGGTGGCAAAACCCTGCGACCGTTACGGTATTTCTGACAGAGCTGCGGCTGCTATCGTCTCTTCAGTATTACAAGATATATCTTCGGATGTTGAAGTAGTTGATAAATCAAAAATCCGTGGGGAAAGGAAAAGAGAACGAAATGAATTAATTAAACCCCATACGCAGCTCTACTTACCAGCCCTTTACTTTGATGGTCGCAAAGACAAGACGCTGGATATTATTAAAAAAGGAAACAAAAGATACAGACATTCATTGATTGAGGAACATATATCTGTTATTAAAGAGCCATATTCACTTTATCTTGGTTACGCAGTACCGCTAAATGGCACGTCTAAAAGTATTGAAAAATCGATTTTTGACCTGCTTTTTTCAAAGGACATAAAACTTGATAATTTGATGGCTATTGGTTGCGATGGTACTGTTGTCAACACAGGAAAATTTAGTGGGGTAATTAAACTTTTCGGAAAAAGGCTTAACCGCCCCTTGCAGTGGGTTATTTGCATGCTGCACCTAAACGAATTACCTCTAAGACATCTTTTTAATAAACTGGATGGTGCTACCACAGGCCCATTTTCTCATTCTGGCCCTATTGGTAGTTTATTAGGGAATTGCAAAAATCCAATCGTTAAATATGAAAAAATACAAAGTGAACTTTCCCAAGTAAAGATTGAAGACCTAAGTTCAGATCAAAAATACTTGTATGAAATAACAATGTCCGTTATTAGTGGACATTGTCCCGATTATTTAGCTAATAGATCCCCAGGTAAAATGTCCCACGCACGATGGTTAACAAAAGCAAACAGAATATTGAGGCTCTATATTTCCACACCAAACCCATCAAATAATCTAA
Organism: Pollenia amentaria; assembly: GCA_943735925.1. Taxonomy (NCBI): domain Eukaryota; kingdom Metazoa; phylum Arthropoda; class Insecta; order Diptera; family Polleniidae; genus Pollenia; species Pollenia amentaria. The sequence goes on along the minus strand of OX031009.1, from coordinate 206,323,849 downwards.
AAGTATTAGCTGAATATTGCGTTAAAGTTTACGCTCCAGTCTGGTTCCAAATAAAAACAAATCCAACTTGCAAAGATGGATCTAAAAATTTTTGGAAATTGGTTAAATGTTCACGATATCTGTCAGCAGAGTATAAACAAATAATAGACCCCGTAATTCAACGCAACGCCTATTTTGGCCATCCAGATAATTTGCTCCTGTCTATGTTGTCGGATGAAAACAAAAAGGTGAGAGAGCTCGCAGCAAAGAGAATTATAAAAGCTCGAAACTCGTCATATGCTGGAAAACCACCTCGTGTATTTCAAGTACCGAAAATTGATTTTGATTCAAATGACTATACTGGCCTAATAAATTGGAAGCAAACGTTTTTTGATCCTCCAATTCTTCGAAATATCACTAATGAAGAAATAAACGTATTTATTAAAACTCTAGATGGAGAAAATATGACTTTTTTAAAACTTCCATGTCATACGCAAGCTGTGGAACGCACTGTAAAAGTAGTGACAGAAGCAGCCATGTCCTTATGTGATAAGAAATCGAGAGAGGGCTTAATACAAGCGAAACTTGAATCAAGAAAAATTATGCCCAGATTCGAAAGCAAAAGAGATTTTATGGCCAAAAAATAATTAAATTACTTTTAAAGCGTAATTATGTTGTAAAAATTTATTAATTTTTAATAACAAAATAATAAAATATTTGTAATATTGAAGTTTAAAAAAAGTGTTTTTTATGAAAATTGCAGAAAGTTTCAGCCGCATGCGCGGGCTAGAGATAGCACTTAATTGAATATTTTTTTTTCAAGTATTACCTTTTTAGGTCTAAGGCAGCAATATATTAGAACTTTATTAATTAACTTTTATTTTTTCCCATACATAAGCGGCCCACCCTAGTATACAAGCTTTTGTGACCAAAAAATAACTAATACAATTTCGTGTTTTTATTGTTTTATGTTGTATAGGAACCAAAGTTTTATTTTTTTTATGTGTAATTAAAAATGTGTTCAGTTTTAATTAATAATAAATAATTTATAGTAAATAAAATATTAAAATTTAAAAAATGGCTTTTTTTAAAATACTTAATTCTTAGGAGCTCCTGCGCGGGCTCAAGATGTAACTTTTTTAAACTTTTTTTAAGCATTTTTTATTTGTTTTAACGTAAGACAATAAAATATTGCTATTAGAATATGACTCGAGAAGTTTTATTTTTTCTCATACATCCGTGACCCACCCTAATGACCACTCATAAATGTGGGTGCAATTTGTGTAAAAAAATCATTAAGGTAGCCAACGGAAAAAATCCAAATAATTAAAAAAGTGCACTTTCCTTTTTTTCCTTTTAATTGTCCACGCACATTTGTGACCGTTTTTTAGTTTCTTACCGTTACCATAAAAATCAAATAACTGTTTGTTTATTACTTTTTTTTAATTCTGACAATCATAAAAAAAGTCATCAATGTTTTTTCCAAGGAATTTTGAGCATATCTCGAGCAAATTTTTGAAATTCATACCTTCACTTAATTGTCGATTTTCATGATCTATGTCTCATTTTGCTTAAAGGTTATGTGACTTTACGTAAAAGTAATAGGACTTGACACTTTTTTTACCGTTTTGGATTTTTTATGAATTAAAAATAAAAAAATTCAATTTTTTAGGCAAAAAATAGTTTTTTTCTTCATACATTTATTTATAACTGCGAAACTGTTGCTTATGTAGCGAAACGTTGTATTTTAAATTTGTTTCAGCAAAATCGGACTAGTGGTTCTCGAGTTATGTCAAAAAAAAAGACCACCAAAGGTCACAATATCCCCTATATGATAGTTACTAACTTCAAATCGATATATCTCGATTCCTAGACGTGACCCAGCGAAACGCAGGGACACGTATAAGTTCTGTTTTACCGATATAACTTTCCCCGGTAGTTTAAACCCTTCCCGATCACTGACCCCTACCATTTGTCTCACAGTGTAACCATTTTAAGTACAATAAAATATATTTCTATTTACACACAAAATAACATAACAGAATAATTCAGCATTAACTTACATATAACCCATACAAAAACATAGAAATTAATATAAAAAAAAATTAATTATTATTTTTATAAATAAATTGTAGTTAATTTATAAAAATTTTGTACATTAGGTTAAAATTGTTTTTATAGTTGAAACTTTTTTTCAACATTTTATTTTAACAAATATTTTATAGATACATACATACATATTTGAGTTTAATATTTTAACTAAATCCATTTTAATATCAACATCAAAACAGTTTGCATTATTAAATTTTTGGTAATCTTTAGAAAAAAGAATACTTTGAAAGGATTTATATTCCAGGGAACAGCGAAATTTGGTTTTATTAAGGTTCACTTGGCTACAAATTCTTTCCACATTTGCGGAAGAATGTGGAACGTCCATAATTTGTTGAACAAACTTTGACAGCACTAGAAATGCACCCGTCGAATCCCCACGTTTTAAGTCTTAAATTGTTTGCCAAAAAGTTTGCAAATTTACTTCAATTCACGAGGCCTTAAAGGCCTCGTTACTCTTACGTAAACGTATACGTTGATGATCAGCTGTTCCGTTTTCATTACCAAGTCTATGTATAAATAGGTACTCTTACGTAAACGTAACGTTGCGTTGCGGACGAGCCTAATAAAATTAAAATTTCTCTCCGTTTTTACGTATCCGCTCTCGAGAATTTTATTTTTGTTTTCAAGCAGTGTTGTCAACAAAATGTATCCGGCGGTTTACTTTTAGATTTTATTAATAAGATTCTCTTTTTAAAACATAAATTTAAAGAATATAAACATTACATACATACATACATATACATATATAAATAAATATAAATATATATATATATTAGTTTATTTGTTTTACAATAACGCCCAAACCCTGTTTTTGATTAAACTTGGTAAGAAGATAGAATGTTACAGCGAAATTACTATAAGCTATAACTTTCCGGGATTTAGGAGCAGGGAGGAATAAATAAAATGGTAAAAAATTAGCAAAAACCAATTTTTTGGAAATAACCCTACAAATTTTTTTCGTACGAATTCCTAATCGGAAAATCGGCGTTTAAAAGGCAAATTTCAGGTTAATTTTGATAAATTTTAACTACAAATTTTTAAAAGTATTTTTATTTTAAAAAATAAAAAGTTTTTTCGAGCTCGAGGCCAATTGTTTATTTTTGAATAAAAAAGAGGTCGAAGGAATAATATTTAATTTAGTAAATTTATTTTTTTGGCTTAAGCTACCATTAGGGATATAGTTTTGAAAAATTAACTTAAAGGGACAAAACAAGGTAAAACTTTGTTTTAAATATTTTGGCGATGTTTGAATGAATTTTACATTGTCGCATAAAAGTACATTTTGAAAGTCATCGCCTTTAAGGTTTACCCCCTTAAAGTGGGTAAAATAAGGAATTTTTGGGATATTTTAATTAAGCTCATTTATACTGCAAAATCTGAAAAGTTTACGGCCTATTTCCGATGTGCAAAAGAATTCTTTCGTTCGTACAATTGCATTCGTACAAATTCTAAAAAGTTTGTTTTTGTTTTAAATGTAGTTGTTCGAAAGAAAGAATTCTTTCTAACATCGGAAATAGGCTATTAATTATTTCATGCTAAAACTATTACTAGGGACATACATATATAACAAATACTAAATTCTTTCATATAAAGGTAGCAAAGAAATAAAGTACATTTTAGGGCAAATAGGGGAAAAATTCGTACTCTTGGTACTTTTTTGTGAACTCCTTTTTTGCAGTAATTTTGATGGTTTTTCCCCGGGCTTCTCCGGAATTTATCACCGTCTATACACATATATAGGCGAGGATTTAGTAGCACTTTTTACTGATACCCATATAAGTGAGGTCAAATTTGTACTTAAATAGATATTAATAAAGTCTTAAAAAAATTGTAAGGTCCATAACTCCTTAACTAGGTGCTTACGTGCAAAAAAACTATATCAAAAGTTTTTATATTATAGAATTTTTCAGTGCTGTACATACAAACATATCTGTAAATATTCATATGCACATATATTTTACTTCTTTTTTAGAAAAGCGTCGATATCGTTATGTATTGGCGATTTCAAACAAGAACATTAACAACCAACACTGAGTACAAAATCAAAACAAAACAAAATTTTTTATTTCATTCTCTTTGTTTTTTTTTTAACACACTTTAAGAACATATGATACGTTTACGTATTCTTAGTAACTACCAACCATTTAAGTCGACCGCAACGTTTACGTATCCGCAACATTTACGTAAAGAGTAACGAGGCCTTTAATCTTCTTAAAAGTTTAAAAATTTTAACTCCCTAAATTCAGAGTTTAAAATTTGTTTTTCTTTTCCAGAAATTTCCATAAAAGAAATATTTTCCTTTTTCATTATTTTGTTAGGGTTAACATATTTAATGATTTATAAGATTTTTGTTTAAAATCAAGACATTTTAATATTTGCTTTGCAAGTTCTATATAAAAATTAATACAGTTATTAACAAGTTTGGTAATATCGCTTTTGTTGAGTTTTAATTTTGAAAGTAACTCATTAGCCAATAAGCCCAAATACAATCATAAAAGTTCAAAAAATTCTTTGTGTTCATTAATTCCGTTAAGTAAATTTAATTTTTTAATCGTTTTTTGTAAAATTTTTTAATACAGTTTTAAAAACACTTTCCATTTGGTTGTAGAGGTTATGACAATTGCTCCAAAGTTGCCCAAAATTTATAAATTACACGGTAACAAGCAAAGTTACCGTGGCTTAAGTGTATATCATGTAAATCGGCATTTTCGGAGCAAAAATTGGCAAATCGGCACTTTGCTAATTTTAAGGAAAAAAATCGGCAAAATGCCGATAAATCGGCAAATATGGCAGGCCTGTTGTGAATATTGACTGAAAGAGGAAACATCCTTGAAACAATTTAAAATCTGCATAATTCAAAACATCTTTTCCGGAGAATTTTAGAAATAACCTTATCAACTGCAAAAAATGGCCTCTAAAGAAAAATAAACGAATGCCAGATTCACATTGCGTCGGGAAACATGTCCCCCTATTAAAATCAATAATCAAATAATATCCCAAAACTCGCATGTAAAATACATCTAGATTAGCGTGGAAATGGCCTATATAAGCTTAATTAACTCAAATGAAACTAATTGGCTTATTGAAAGAAATTCTGTTCTTAGTCTCGATTGCAAACTTCTACTTTAAATCTCTATCTTAGACCGAAAAATAAATGGTACAATTTTAAATGTAATAAAGCCAGAGTTAAGGCTATGAAATGTTTTAAAAAGTATAGGGCTTCAAAAAATACAGCCGATAAAGAAATTTACCTGAAAAAACAGCATATATACAAAATAACATGTAAACAAAGCAGAGAAAAATATTTTCAACAGCTGTCGGTTAAAATAAATTATATAAATGATAGTAGGCAATGGTGGATGTTTGCGAGAGAAGTACGGGGCCAAAATCATGTAATTGGCACTCAAATATCATCAGCTGCTTTTAAAAATTACTTTAAAAAACTTTTGAACCCACCGAATACTTCACATGAGTTTATTAATGCACCCAAACTTATCAAAGATAATAAACTCGATTCAAATTTTACACTGGATAAGTTAAAACATATTCTGAAAAAAACGCAAAGGCAAACAAAGCCCCTGGAGAGGATGGAATCACATACGAGTTTATTATAAACTCGTCGGAAGATTTCAAAATACATCTGTTTAATTCTTTCAACAAAATGTATAATGAGGGTAAAATAAATGAAGTTTTTAGTAAAACAGTGGTTTTTCCTATATTTAAAAAAGGATATCCGAATACGCCAGAAAACTACAGAGGTATATCCTTTATGAATACATTAGTTAAAGTTATGATGGGAATTTTAAACAACAGGTTATATAACTGGGTGGAAGAGAATCAAGTTTTAACAGAATATCAAGCTGATTTCCGAAAAAAGGATTCAACAATCGACAATATATTCAATCTGGCTGGGATCGTTAATATAAAGTTTTCCGAAAAGAAAAAGTATATGCATTTTTGGTCGACTTCAAAGCAGCCTTCGATAAAGTAGCGAGAAAATCACTAATATATAAATTATATTCAATTGGTATTTCCTATAAATTTTTAAAAATATTGGAAGATATTTATACAGATACGAAATCCACTGTATGGAATGGCGAAGAGTTATCTGAGTATTTTCAAACCAATTCAGGTGTTAAGCAAGGATGTTTACTATCCCCACTTCTATTTTCGCTTTATATAAACGATTTACACGAATCCCTAGGTGGTGGAATACTAGTAGAAGATATAAATTTTCGGCTACTTATGTATGCTGATGATATAGTCATACTCGCTGATGATATAGGTACTCTTCAAGAGATGATCTTTAACCTGGAAAAATACTGCAATCCCTGGAATCTAGAGGTAAACTTGAACAAATCGGAAATAGTTGTATTCAGAAATGGTGGTAGATTAAAATTACAAGAAAAATGGCAGTTCGACGGAAACAATATTAAAATCACCAATGAGTACAAGTACTTAGGAGTAATTCTTACACAGAAAATGAAATTTACCAAACATGTGGAAAGTAGAAATACACAGGCAAAAACAGCTATTAATTGTACTTGGAAAAACTTTATATGTAATAGACAAATTAAATTGAGACAAAAGTGGAATCTCTTTTTAGCTGTTTTCAGGTCGATTCAATCATATGCAGCACAAGTTTGGGGTTATAGGTATTTTGAGGAGATTGATTTACTGCAAAGACATTTCTTGAAAAAAGTTTTGATGCTGCCAGATTTTTCACCTAATTATGCTCTGATGCTTGAAACTACCGCGGTAAACAACCATTTATATACATTGGAACTAAATCTGCTGTACTTATTTCGAGTTATGTTTCAATACCCGGCTAATAGGCCACCGTTTCAAACAGCACATATACTTGCCCGAAAAACGTTGTTCTGCTTTAAAGAATTGCAAAAGGTTGCAGACAATCTAAATATTCTATGGCCCAGTACACAACCTAATAAACAACAATGGATCACCCAATGCAATGAACTAACAAATAGTATAAAACAACATCAGCTTAATCTGTGGTTACAGACTAAAGCTGCAACCTCTAGAACTTATAAAGATTTGGATTTCGAAACAGGTTCAAGTTATTTTATAGACAACATGAATCAATCTAAAATAACGTGGGTCTTTAAAGCAAGATTTGGTCTCATTAAACTAAATTACAACACATTCGGGGCGACAACTGAGAACAAAATATGCAAGCTTTGTAATATGGGTACAATGGAAACATTTGAACATTTCCTAAGTGTTTGTCCAGTCCTCAAGGAGTTCCGAATTGCTAGTTTTGAAAAACCGAATTTACTTTACACTGAAATTATTGATATACTTAATGGTGAAAAAAATACAGATTGGGAAAGATTGGTTGATTATCTAAAGTCAGCATTACATTATCGTAATTTTTTAAAACAAGAATATAATTAGCTATTTTGTTAAATAATTCTAAAGTTTATTTTTTTTTTAAGGTTATCGACAGACGTTTTATAAAACATTGTCGAATATTACTTTCAATCTTCTAATTTTCAATAAGAATTTATTTCATAAATTAAGATGAAATTTGTAAACAAAATTTATTGTAAAAAAAGAAGAATCTACTATCTTAAGCCAATCTGGTGCTACGGTATTCAGTTATGGGGCACTGCCTCGGCTTTTAATATCAAAAAAATTCAATAGCGCCAAAATAAACTTCTTCGAATAATTAATCAAAGTTGTTTGTGGGAATACTATTATTTATTAAAAGATTTTGTTTGTTGTGCTTAATTCCCTCTTTAAATAATTGATAAAAAATACTGAAATTATATGTTGGGAGAATTCCAAATAATTGTAGCGGGAAATGTAAGAAAAGATAAAACTCATCACTGATTTATTGTTTGGTATTTTGTTTAAGCTTTGATATCGTTGCAAACAAGACTTTCTGAGTGTTTGTAGGTAATTCTCATTCCCTCTGTAGTTTTGTTTGCTGATAGCTTTGGCTTTTCTAAAATTATTTAGGAGAACGTTTCCTGATGATCTGGCCTAAGCAACCAGTGAAATGCGCATAGGAACAGCTTATCCTCCAACAATAAATTTCAGTATTTTTTATCAATTATTTAAAAGGGAATTAAGCACAACAAGCCAAATCTTTTAATTCTTCAATTTATTTATTTTTTCCCTAGAGTGGCACAGCAGTAATAGTACTGGAAGGTTGTAACTAATGTAGGTAGGTTGTAGGGGCTTGTTGTTTTTCCCTAGAGATGAGCGATCCCGTGATTTTTAAATATCATCGTGATTAGTGAATGTGATTTAAAAATCACTGCTCCTTTAAACTGTGATTGTGATCACGGTTTATCAGTTTTCTGTTCTTTTAAAGCAATTGCGGCCAAGCTATATGTACAATGCGCGAGCTTTTGCAAGAGCTTTTGTAAGCACTTTACAAAGAAACAACAACAAATTGTACATACATACTTGAACAAATAAATTTTGGCATAAAAAAATTCTAATAAGATAGAAGAGAGAATGAAAGGAACAGCAATATCATTCGACACTTCATTCAAAAAACGCTATTACCCACACAAACAGTGAAATATCATAAATTTGTATATGTAACAAAATACAAAAAGAACGACTTAGAAAGTACCTGTTACTTGACAAATTTGGTCACAACTGTGATTCGTGATTTTTCAGTAACAGTGATTAAATCACAGGTACAGAAATATCGCTCATCTCTATTTTTCCCTATATGTTCCTATAGCCCAATGTATGTTTATACAGCTGTATGGTACCAGCTTTTAGTTTGGCATCGCGAAATAAAACAAGGCTGATATAGCCGGTTAACGTTATAAATCAAAGTCTGCCTTTATTATTTTTTGATCTTCTTATATATGTACTACCTATGAGAACTTAACTTAACCTTTTCTACCTATTCTAATTATTATGAAAATGTATCCATCTCTTTCGATACCACGGAGGTATCAAGAATTTCTCTTTTGCATAATTATTTTGACCAATCAGAATATATGGGTTTGGAATGTACTCAATTATGTTTGTCACTCACATAGATATATTCTGATTGATCAGCAATTATATTTTCTTTATATATTTATTAGCATGGATTTGTATCATGCTATTTTCATTGACTTACATTCAAATATATGTACGTAAGTCAATGGACAAGTGTTGTAATGTGATCTTTTCATTTGCCAATAAGTGTTGCATTCACCCTACTCAGGTTGAGGAGGAATGTATAGATTTCAGAGTGGTTAGTGGGTATGCAATCTGCAACTAGTGTGCACACTACATCTGACTGAAAAATGGGGTAATAGTTTAATGTTTCGATCACATAAACAAATGTATCAAAAAATCGAAGGAAATAAAAATTAAACAGTTTTCCCTCGAAAATTGGCTTTTGCCGATACTAACAATTTCGAGGACAATTTTCACAATAGAAATAAATATAAATATTTAAGCTGCCTTGTTTCTAAAATATTTTTTTTTGTGGTGCCTAATATGAAAACATATAAAAATATTTAAAATTGTTTTATTTCGAACAAAAAAATCGTCAAAAGGACGATAAATCGTCATATCTGGCAAAGCTATTTTATTTACATACATTTCTTTAGTTGACGTTTCGCTTGCATTTGACACTTAGGCTCTTATCATGTAAAACGCAACGCAACGCCAAAAAATTACATTGACAGCAGAAACAATGTCGTAAATATTTTTTAATTTTGTTGTTGCTTTCTACAGAAATTCATTTGCCGTTTCAAAAATTTTGACGCCTCAAGCCATGCAGCGTTTGAAATGTATGTAGCTCTTCAGTGCACATTTGTATACCCACATTACAATAGTGGATAGGGTATTATGCATTTGTGCTAATGTTTGTAACACCTTTAAATATTGGTTATACACTGGACCGTCTCACTTTTCATTTTTTTTTTTTTCGAAATTTCTTCATGAACATCGATTTCCTTTATCTACTATAAAAACCAAGAATTTTGGAATTTTTGTATAACGCTTAAATATTGATATGGTCTCTCAAATCGATTTTTAATTTTTTTAGGCAAAATGCCTTTTTTTCAAAAAATTAAAAAATCTTGATTTAGTAATTTGCCTTAAACTCAAGCAGTTCTGAATGGATTTGAACATAATTTCATGCATTAGAAAGCTTATTTAATTTCCTAAATGTTTCTTAATGCAACATTGCCATTTTGACCGATGATTTTTTATTTATAGCACTACAAATTCAGATTTTCATATACAAACTTAACATTTTTTTTAATTTTTGCTTACCTTTTCATATATAAAAATTGAATGAGGCAAAACTTTTATATTCTGTAAATGCAGTATGGTAGGAAATTTTAAATAAAGATTTTGGTGTAAATAACAGTCGCATTCTGTTAAGAAAAACTGCAGTTTTAGTTGAAATGAGCAAAGTTGTTTATTTCTAAATTTGCTTCTATTGCATAAATACATTATAAAGTAAGAAGATATTGGTTTTTTTATTTTTTCAAATTTGCTAAAATTGTGCTTTTGTGCTTTTGTGAAAATGCTCGATGACTGTATACCTGGAGAACGACACGAGCTAAAGTTCCCAACTTAGGTACAATCATTTCGGTTATCAATACACAGCATCCCACAAAAGCTATTATTGAAAATACTCAAAATTTTAAATTTAAGGGCTCTAGTATGACATATGAACACGTTTTATATATCAAAATACATTTTTAGCACAATATATTTTCCGAAATCCCTGCAAGTTTTTTGCAAAAAATGGAAGAGTAATGCCTAAAATAAAATTTTTTTTTTAAACATACCCATTTTCGGAAGCAATAGATCTTTCCGAGTCCAAGTGTCATAATCTAAAATAATGGTAAATCTCTTCCTAAAGACGTGAGTATATAAATCTGCCAAATCGGTTAAGAAATGGTTAAGTTATTAACAAAATATTCCAAAAATGGGCTAAAAAGCATCAACATTTTTATATTAAATTTTAGAGCTGTTATATGACCTATGGATATGTCTAATATATCAAAAGATCGAAAAATTATTAGAATATATTTGCTGAAAAACTCGGAAAAATCGCTTCAGGTACAAAAAAGTTATTACCAAAATATAATTTTTTTTTTTATTTAGTAATAAACAACTTTACTCATTTCAACTAAAACTGCAGTTTTTCTTAACAGAATGCGACTGTTATTTACACCAAAATCTTTATTTTAAAATTTCCTACCATACTGCATTGACAGAATATAAAAGTTTTGCCTCTTTCAATTTTTATATATGTATGAAAAGGTAGGCAAAAATTAAAAAAAATGTTAAGTTTGTATTTGAAAATCTGAATTTGTAGTGCTTTAAATAAAAAACCATCGGTCAAAATGGCAATGTTGCATTAAGAAACATTTAGGAAATTTGATAAGATTTCTTATCCATGTAATAATGTTCAAATCCATTCGAAACTGCTGGAGTTTGCGGCAAACTACTAAATCAAGATTTTTTAATTTTTTGGAAAAAAGCAATTTTGCCTAAAAAAATTAAAAATCGATTTGAGAGACCACTTCCCATTCATCAATATTTAAGCGTTATACACCAAAATTCTTGGTTTTTATAGTAGATAAAGAAAATCGATGTTCAGGAAGAAATTTCGAAAAAAGTATAAAAACTGAGACGGTCTATTATACACTGGTCGGCATAAGTTTTTTGACGAAATAAAAATCGTGCATTTTTACGTTTGATTTTTAAACGGCTTTGTTAAAAATTCTTGTTTATTTTTTCCTTTTTATTTATAACTTATATTATATGAGTAAAAAAAAAGAAAAACTAACAATAGAAGTTATAAATAACAATTTAGAGTGCTATATTCGGCTGTGCCAAATCTTTGATACCCTCCACCAACAGGAGTGGGCTCTATATGATAACTACATATATATTATTAACTAATATTCACAAAACAGAACTTCAGCATTAAAATTGGTTGCGGTTTAGACCCATTTTAAATTATTGACCGACTATTACAAAGTTTTATGCGTTTCTTGTTAGAACTTTGAACTGGCTTGAGTAAAATATGATTCTTAAAAGTTATAGCCGAACTAAAATGATTTTTAGGAGGGTAATTTGTATTGGACCTATGGTAAATTATGGACCAATCATCGAAAAATTCGGAAGACTGATTTCTGGTATTACAAAAAATAAATTAATATAAATCTCAGCACAGCAGTGTAATTAGTTTAAGCGTTAACAGTAAATTTCACAAAATTGCATGATATTTTTTCTGGCCATATGAATCTAAGTTAGAAGAAATTTTACCGCAATATCTATATCTGTGATGGTTTTAGGCGAATTTAATTATTTTCCCAAAGTGGTCTTTACTTGGTTTTAGGCGCAATAAGCTGTTTTCCGACAGTAGGGTTTATTTGGGGCCTAGGGTAAATTATGGACCTATCTGCACGATATTTTACACTGCGATTCCTAGTCCTAAAAACCTGTGACGTACAGAATTCCATTATGATAGCGTTATTGATTACGGTTTTATGCGTACTAAACTGTTTTCCGGGAATTGGGTTTATATGGAACCTAGTGTAAATTATCTTCAAAACATTTTACAGGGTGATTTCTGGTCCCATAAAACTGTGACGTACCAAATTTTAGTGTGCTACCGTTATTTATTCCGGTTTTAGGCGTACTAAACTGTTTTCCGGGGTAGGGGTTATATGGCGTCTATGGTTAATTATTGACCGATCTTCACGAAATTTAACGGTGTCATTTCTAGACCTACAAAACTGTACCGTACAGAATTTAATTATTATAGCATTATATATTACGGTTTTAGGTGTACTAAACTGTTTTCCGGGAGTAGTTTTTATATGGGGCCTAGTGTAAATTATGGATCGATCTTCCAAAAATTTTACAGTGTGATTTGTGCTCCTATAAAACTGTGACGTACCAAATCTTAGTATGATAGCGTTATTTATTACGGTACTAAGCGTACTAAGCTATTTTTCGCGAGTAAGGTTTATATGGGGCCTATGGTCAATTATGGACCGCTCTTCACGAAATTTAACAGTAAGATTTGCAGTCGTAAAAAGCGAATTCGTGCACAAGTTTAATTCATTCCGTGCATTATTCCACCATTTATGTTAGTTTTTGTATCAGAATTATCAATGTTTTTAGGGTGGTGGTTCCACATTTTGATTCATAGTTATGATCCTACTGAACCGATGTTGCTGGATTTCAATCCCAAGCTGTTGGTTCTTTTCTTTTGCGCTTTTCGAAAGTGAGCGCACTTTCAACAGACGGACGAACAGACGGACATGGCTTAATCGACTTAGAACTACTCAAGGAGCCAGAATATATATACTTTTTGGGATCTTAGATGTATAATAAAAAAGTTTCACACGGAATGACAAACTTAGTATACCTTCATTCACCACTAGTGGTGGTGGAGGGTATAAACAGGAAAAAATAAACAAGAATTTTTTTGACAATTTTTATTTCGTCAAAATACTTATGCCGACTAGTGTAGACCCAACTTTAAGTATGTATATTGTTAACTATGTCCGTACGGATGGCTGGATGGCCGGCTGGCAATTTTGAAGACAATTTGATGACATTTGGTATACAGATTCAAATTGGCGCAAGGATCAAGTCTATTGAAAATGGGGACCGAATCGGTCCAACATTTCACATTGCCCCAATAGAAGCTTCTTTCTGGAAAATGGTCTTTGTACCCGTAATCCAACTTATTATATTGGTATTTATATTAAATTCGGTCCAAACTTAATTTATTGAAAATAAGATCATCTTACCAAATTTATTACAATCGGCCCATATTTGACCATAGCTCCCATACCATATTGACATATGCCATAATACCATATTTTCCCTATAAATATTGGCATTAACATAAAAATTGGTGATAATCACTTTTGCGATATTACTATGTCATGGCAAAAAGTTACCCTGGTAGGTCCAAAAATTAACCATAGGTCCCATATAAACCCCCATCCTTTAATATCATATAGATGAACATATCTAAATACTATTCGACGATATTAAATAAAAAATATTTATTAACAAATCTTGGGTAACATTGGTGAAGTACGGGAAAATAACTGTTAAGTTATTTTTATTAATTCCGCATTAAGTATTTTCAAAGAAATAAAAGTTAAAAAGAAGAATGTTGTGGTTTTAATACTTAAATAAATAATATATATTTATTAACAAATCTTGGGTAACCTCGGTGAAGTACAGGAAAACAGATGTTATAAAACCATAATATCTTTAGATATAAGTATTTAAAAAATAGAAGAAAAAAATAAAAAATATATTACTGTAAGTTAAAAACAAGAATAATGTTGTTTAAATACTTAAATAAAGAAAAAATATGTATTAACAAGGCTTGAGTAATCTTGGGGAAGTACGGGAAAATGACTATTACACTACGTGACAGTTTTTTTTACCAAATGAATCTGATACCTAGTTTTTATGTAAAATTGTCCGCTGAATGCGAATATGAAGTCAGAATTGTCAAAAGTAGAACAGTTTTCGAGATATTCCGAAAAACCGTTATTTGTGTTTTTAATAAAGATGATCTCACTTAAATGCAAATATTTTCAAAAAAGTTAGACGGATTACGTTTGTATTTGGTTTTAATGAAAGACAATAAAATTACTAAAATAACCACGAGTCGCTTGTTAACTTTGGTCAAGAAATGACAGAGTTACGGTGGACAAAATGTGAAAATGTATGAAAAATTTTATGATTTTTTTCCATTTTGTTCTTTTGAAGTTATATTTTTTAAACCAAACAAATGAAAAGTTTAATGTTTTATTACATGGGACATTAGCTTATTTTGATACGAACATTTTGCGCCCAACAAGACTAATGTATGTACAAAAATGACAAAGCTACAGAAAATTTAGTAAATTAACCCACTTTTCGCTTTTTATCGAATCAAAAACGCAAAGGAAGTCAAAATGCAGAATTTGAAAAACGAACGCTGTAAATATTAGAAACATTGAATTTTGTAAAGAAAAATCAATTAAAAAAAAAATCATTTGTTAATTTGTGTTACTGAAAAATCACGAATCACAGTTGTGACCAAATTTGTCAAGTAACAGGTACTTTCTAAGTCGCTCTTTTTGTAGTTTGTTACATATTCACATTTATGATATTTCACTGTTTGTGTGGGTAATAATAGCGTTTTTTAAATGAAATGGCGAATAATATTGCTGATCCTTTCATTCTCTCTTCTATCTTATTAGTATTTTTTTAAGCCAAAGCTTATTTGTTCAAGTATGTATGTATATGCAAATAAACAGCTTTGAAAGCTCTTACAATTTATTGTTGTTTCTTTGCAAAGTACTCACAAAAGCTCTTGTGAAAGCTCGCGCATTGTACATAAAGCTTGGCCGCAATTGCTATAAAACAAGGCGAATTCAACAACATGTAGTGTCGAAACTACAACAATCCAAAAACAACAGAAACAACATAGGGTTTTTTGCATTGCATTGTTATTGTTTACGGTCCAAAATGTCAACCATTCCAAACAAAATACTAACAAATAAAAACAAATTGGCTCGAACTGTCAACATCAGATGTCGTTTCGACACCACCTGTAGTTGAATTCGCCTTGCTATAAAAGAACAGAAAACTGATTAACCGTGATCAAAATAACAGTTTAAAGGAGCAGTGATTTTTAAATCACGTTCACTAATCACGATCATCTTTAAAAATCACGGGATCGCTCAACTCTAATGTGGATGTCGGGCGCAAAATTAGTATGCATTTCTTAATTGTATGTTTAAAAACTTTGCCTTTAGGATCTTATGTTAATTTCCTTTACCGCATTCGGTATATTTTATTTTATTTTATTTCTCACAATACTATAACCTATGCCATTTGATTATTCTGCAATTTGGCGTAAACCTACGAACTGCGATGTTGACTGTTATTTTTGCTTAGCCAAGGTAAAGCAAAATAGACGTCATAAGTCTGTTCAATATGCAGATGTAAACTTATTCACAAAACCAACTCCTCATATGCCTGAAATAAATTAATATTCATTTTTATATCTTACATAAAAAGGAGAAAATATGTCTTTAAAAATACACCTTCTGCATTCCCACTTAAATTTCTTCCCAAATAACCTTAGCGATAAAAGTGACGAGCATGGTGAGCGCTTTCACCCATAAATACAAGAAATGGAGCATCGGTATCAAGGGGCGTATGATGAGGCGATGTTGGGCGACTATTATTGGTTCCTTGTGCGGTAGACAGAAAATTTGTATATTTACGGTTCTGTTTTTTGTTTTATTTGATAAAAATCGAAAAATGGGATAATTCAATTAATCTACTGTAGCTTTGCCATTTTTGCACCGATCTAGACCCTATGGGGCACAAAATGTTCGTATTGAAAAATAAACTAACGTAATAAGAAAATTCTTGGCTTGGTTAAAAAAAAGAAGTTGAAAAAACCTAAATTCCAAAAAATCATTAAAATTTTTGTGAAACTTTAAATTTGGTCCACTGTAAGTCAGTAACTTCTTGACCAATATTTACAAACGACTTGTGGTTGTTTTGGTAATTTTGTTATCTTTCAACAAAAAAAAAAAACATCTAAAACAGCCATTGAATATTTTCGAAGATATTTTTATAAAAGTGACATTATCTTTCTACTTTTGACCATTTTGACTGTTCTACTTTTGACCATTCTGACTTCATATTCAGATTCAGCGTACAATTTTAGATAAGAATTAGATGTCAAATTCATTGGGTCACGACTTTGTTGAAAATTTGTGACAGTGCTATAAAACAAATTTCTGAAGAAGTGGCGCTGATTTTGAAAATAAGAAACATTTTATTTATTATATAATAATTTTGTATATGATAAAAATCGCACAAATCGTTCTCAAATTATGATATAATGTATTAGCACAACCGCCTATTTTCGGGCGAAATATTAGTCAGGCCCATAAAAAACTAGACATGATAGAACAAACTGAAAACGAATTTGAATTTAGGCGTTTAAAATCTTTATATTTCATATATTTTTATTTAAATATTTTTTTTGCCGACCAGTATATGTAATAAAATTTAGTTCTTTAACCTCTAAATTAGTTATTTATTTAAATTTTATTTGGCGCTTTTAGCGCTTTTGGATTAGCGGCACTGCGCTTTTTGATAAGAAATTGTCATAACCCTGGGTAGAAGTACCAAAATAAAATTTCTGAGTAAATTTTAATGCTTTTCAGCACCCAATTTATCACATTTGGTATTTTTAAAGAATTTCATAACAAATCATTGCCATCCATAACTGGATTCAAATACAGCCATTAATCATTTTTATATGTAAAAGTCATTATATATTATTTTTATTTAACGACCAGTTTTGCCAACTCTTGACCATTAAAAATTTATAAATTTGTAATAAAACATGACTCAGAATTTGCTAATCAATTATTAATAAAATTAATCAGATATTAAATTTTAAGTAACAATTAAATAAACAGAAGCAAACTCTCAAAATAACGAAAAACTCCAGTCAGGTGGGTAAATATGACCCTAGATTTTTTGACATTTTATTTTGCATAATTTTCAAAATTTGATAAACGTATCTGTAAGCAATATATACATGACTCGTTTAGCTATTTGTTATGTGCAAAAAAAACATATTTAAACTGTTTTAAATTTTTTCATTTATTAATTTAAAAAAAAAACAACAAACGAACTTGAAAATATAAGGAACTTCAATCAGTCTAATGCCATAAACTTAAAATCTAAAAAAACAAAAAATAATTGCTAAATTCATCACATGGGTGTTAATTATATATTAAAAAGTGTAATTTTCTTTATCTTTCTGCAAGGAGTTTGAGCATTCGTTGCAATAAGGAGCTATATGTTCAGAGCAGGTTGGGTCACATTTACCTTTTCTTAGTTGACGGTCAACTATCTCTGCTCACGTTCAATCATCAACTGAAACGAAATAATAAACAACATGCAAAAACGATACACTCCAGCTACTGAGAAATTTGGCAGCGTCGCAAAACGTTGAAAAAAGTTACACAGCAATTTAAGAGCATATGGGTCATAATGACCCAACCTGCATGACGCCGGGTTAAACATGTTTTTTCTATGCGTGTAGATAAAACATAGTTTTTATTGCAAAAGTCAATTGCCTTAACTTATTAAAAAGAATGTCATAGTTATAACCAGGGCTGTGGAGCGGAGTCGGAGTTGAGGTTTTTGTACCGGCTCCCGCTCTAATATTTTTCGGCATAAAAAATTTAAAAAAAAATTCTAATATTTTCCAATATAAAAATTCTTTGAAATTGGTGATGCAATATTTAAAATATCGATTTGAAATTTTTACGGAATCATTTTCTTGCTATATTTAACCATTTAAAAGGTACTGCAATGAAAAAAAGTTAGAGCGCTATATTCGGTTGTGCCAAATCTTTGATACCCTCCACCGAATTAGGGATATACCGATACGCCTTCTGACCGATACGATACCGATACTCAAATGAAATATCGCCGATACCGATACCGATACGTATATCCAATTTAAATCAAAGGGAAAATTAACAAAACTCAAATAGAGTAATCTCTTTATTATTCAAAATTTCAGTGTAACAGATTATTAATATTTAAAATTGATTTTAAAAGATTTTAAAAACAACGAAATATGGGAAAAAATTTTGTAGTGGATTTCTAAGTATCCTATTGTCCACCGATTTTAATGAAACATATATCGTTTATATCGAGATATGCACAATATAAATCTTTCTAAATTTTTAGGATTAAAGTGTTTAAAAAGCGTTTTAAGTTTGCTTGCAAACACACGCACATACATGTATAACTTTTATTTCACATTGCATGAAAAAATTAGATGAAAGTAAAAGAAAATGCCTGTTTTTTCAAAATAAAATAAAAATTGTCATTCAGAAATTTATATTTATTTTTTTGTTTTTTTCAATATATCTTTTTTATTTTAATTTTAAAAATAGGCAATTTAAACTTTATTTTACCTTTAAAATAATACACATTGTAAGTTAATTTTTTTTTTGATATATTCAAATGTTTTATGCATTTATAGTAAAGAATAAAAGGAAATATGAAAAGCAATTTATTTTCTTAAATTTATGTTGCCCTTTGAAATAAGAATTGCATATTCCATACGTGCATAAAAGGATTGACTTTAACTGTAAATGTTAAGTGGTCGAATTTTGACCACCTGGAGATCTTAATGAATTTAAATTTATGGTCAAATTAATTTATATTTTAATCAAACAAAAAAAAAAAAAAAAAACAGAGTTAGACATTATTTATATTCAAAATTAATATTAATAAGATTTTTGTTTAAAAAACAAAGTATTCTCAACTTTCGCGGAGATAATTTTGCAACTCCGTTTTAAGCAGACCTGCAGTAAAAATTAGAAAAATTAGAAGATCTAAGGTATATCTAGACTTGTTCATTCATCTCCAAATTTTCTTTTAAGATTTTCACAAACGCTCCAAAGGTCAGTTCTTGTAGACTTATTAGAACTTTTACTAGGTGGTAGGGTGACCGTATCTTCAACATTTTCGGGAATGTAGATTAATGTTGAATGAAGAAAAACTTCATGCTGGTCGAAAAGGTTTGATAAGAAAAACTGCTAAATCCACTCACAGAAACATGTTTGTAAGAAAAACTGCTAAGTCCAGTTCATTATTAGTTCAGTGTTAGTTCTAACTCCAATTTAGCTGTTTTTGCGGCAATGTGGGTAGTAATCTAATGAAATATCATTTTAATTTAAAAACACACTTTTTATCTTAGAAATCCTTGAATTTCTGACGGAGTCTTGATATTATTTTAAATTGTGCTTAATTTGTGTGAATTAGAGGCAGATATTTTTTTTTGCAAAGGTAAGTGTAAATATATTATGTGCGTTATGCGAATGGAACTATTCGGTCGAAAAAAACTATGAAGACGTTTAATTAGGGGTTGAATGGATAAAAAATTTACCTACTATTGCAGATGTCAATATTTAAAAACTCATCCTATAACTCCAAAGAAAGCGGAATGATGTTAAACCACCTCGAACAGAGTTCAATTTTGGTTTCACCTACTACAATAGCACAAGGCTTAGTACCTTATTCTATAAATTCGGAACTTTTGGCAAATGAATTGCCAAGAAAAAAAGGTTTATGTTTAAGGCCTTGTGACATCGCTTCTGACTAAAAGTTCACGGGGAAGAAAACATGATTAAGAGTCTAGAAGAAAGCAGTCTCTTGTTTACTATTTAAAAAAAAAATAGACGAGCGAACCGAGGTATGGAGAACTATGTTTCTTAAAACGCTCGGTATTGGAAGATGGACTGTGCTTAATTGGAAAAATAAAAACATTTTCTAAGAACTCAAATAATGTTTTGACAGCCTCCCGACATTATGTTAACAAAAATTTGCTCTCAACTCGCTTCTCTTAGGATCGCCAAGAGCTAGATAACTTTTTAAACTCGTTGCCTATTATTATTGAATCACACTACTGCCGCGCAACATTCCAAAATGTATTTCCAACCAGAGTGGCCAACAAAGGTGTCACTTCACCAATTTTATAAAAATTATTAGTGTTTGATGATAAAAATTGGCTTTATTTATCTCTAAAAATGACCAATGTGAAAAATGTTCATTGTTCAAAGTTGGAAATTTACCGGAAGTAGAGTATTTAGAACACCAAAAATATTGTATTAACAGTTGATCTGCAAGCCCTTCTGATGGCACCTAAGTCATATTATAGGACAAAGCTACAGGTACATAATTTGACTGTTTATAATCTAAAAAATAGAAGCGGATACTGTTACTTGTGGAACGAAACTGAAGGAGGGTTATCTTCTGAGGAATTTGCGACCATATGGATGAACTTAATTGAGGATGTTGTATTGCCACAAAATAAATCTTTAGAGCCACGTAAAATAATATTTTATAGTTACGGGTCTAATGCTTTGATTTCTATGGCCATAAATCACAACATTATTATTGAACAAAAATTTCTTGAACTGGGCCGCAATCAAATGGAAGCTGACTAAAGATTATGTCGAAGTCTGTTAATTAGCTAGATAAACCCCATAACCATAAGAGATAAATAACATCACCTATACGCTTTTTAAGAAATTTATTACTGTTCAGTTCTTCAAAAGCGTCCGACCTCCCCGCATCAAAGCTGACGCAAAAGTCATAGACATACGTGCATTACAATAAAACCCATGTGGTGAAATACTTTATAAATTAAGATTTTCTGATGAATGGCAACAAATGAACCAAAGAAAATCGACCGCAATTATTTCCTTTTTCACTGACAAAAAGTTTTAGCACTTACAATATTTAAAAAAGATCACTTCCCGAAGACTATCGTTCCTTTTTTGATAATTTACCCCATGAGTAAATTTGAAAACACAAAGAAATAAGTTACTTAGAATAGTTATTAGTTCTTTTGACATCATTTTGTTTTCATGGAAAAAAATGTTTTCGGTTAAGCAATTTTTAAATAACCGGTTAACCGGTTTTAGTTCGAATACTTAAAAACACAAAAATCAAATAAGTTTTTAAAATAAAACGTTAATTTGAATAAAAACAAAACAATTTGCAAAGGTAAGGAACCAACAAAATAGATAGATATGACTTAGATCAGACCTAACAAATATTTTACGCTAAAATCCAACAATTGTTTATTGATTAACTAAACTTTATTTGTTAGAAGATATTTGTATAATGTAATTTAGAAACTGTTGAATGATATTTGATCTAGACATACGTTTTGCAAAAGCAAGTAAATTATAGGAATTTTATAAAGTTATTATTTGATTATCAAATTAATTTTGAATGAGTTTTAATTTGTAAGTGGTTAAGCGTGTCTATATAAATCAACCATATTTTTCAAAAGTTGCAAACAAAACCTCTTAGCCAGGATTATCTATTTCAAATATATAAAGCGTTAAAATGCACTAAGCCATTTTTTTTTCAATTTAATCGATAATTAACACAAAACAAGTTACCAAATATTTAAAAAAAAATGGTGACGGTGTTGTTGGAGGACCATTTTCGTACATAACTTTAATTGGAATCATCATAAGTTGAGTTTGAATTGGGTTACAAAACACTTTTTAAGTAATATTTTGATTTTTTGTATTTTTTATTGGAAAATATATCACCGTAGGCACTAGATGGTAGAGTGTAATCACTTCAGCATGAATTATTTCGACGAAGTTCATATGAGGAATTGAGTTAGTAGAGTTCAAGGATAATCCGTTTCTAATTTTGGATTAACTGTACCTGATCGAACTAAATGTTCTTTCAACTTCGGCGTTAGGGTATGGCTAACTTAAGATTCTTATATTGAATTTTTAAAATCGTTTACTTCTATCCAAAAAGATCTCTTCGGTGTCGATTTTTCAATTTACAATTCTTATTATTTTCAAGCAACTGTCTTTATTAAAATGTGTAACGAAAACAACTACATCGTTTTTATTGCGATTTACAACCGATGTGAGATTTACAAAACAAGGCAGGATTGCAGAGCAGGGATGTTAAATGGGGTTTTAAATTTTGTACCAACTTCCAAAAAAAATGTACTTTTTGGACCTTAACGGTACCATTTTTTTTTTTTTTTTTTTTAATATATTAAAACAACAAAAAAGTACATAAAAGTCAATTGTACACAAGGCGAATTCATTACAGGTGATCCTAAAAGCACTGCTGATAACTTTTTTTCTTTAGTTTTATAATTGTTGGATGTACAAATTTTGTTGGTTATCTTTGTTTCTGTTTTGATTTGTTTCTGTTTTTGAAATTATACAATGATTTTACAAAAACCAATTGCTTGTGGTTTTTGTACGAGTTGTACTTGTTGTACAACCGAGATTACCTGAAATGAATTCGCCTTGATTGTACATAAAAAAGGAAAAATGACGAAAACTGAAAACAATGAAAAATGGAGAAATTTTATAAATGGATTTAAAAATTTTACAGAACTATGGGTGGTTAAATATGGTTCATACCAGGATATGAAAAATTTCTTTTGCATATATTTGTTAAATTAAGTAGTACTTCTATATTCCAAAAAAATACTTAATGTCATCGGCTGTGGTAAAAAGGAAACAAAAGTAGTAACACAGGTTTTGACTAATGTTGCCTCGTCTGCGGGTACCATAAGTCACCTTTTACAATGTGGCAAGTAAAAGGCAGACAGACGAAGTTTGTGGGCGAGAAAGGAAAAAAGTAACGTGTGTCACGCATACAGCGTCGCCCAATTAGCAACAAACATCATCTCTTTGCCTTTCACTTGCCACATTGTAAAAGGGGACTAAGCGCTCTATACACCACAATTCTAGTCGCATATTTAAGCCCCCATTACATTAACCAATTTGTTGTACAACATAAATGTAATGAAAAAGACTCAATAATTTCTTTGCTATACTAAAAATTAAAAAAGGGGAAACTATGACAAATTTTTAAATTGTACCACATGAGTCACGGTAGTACCACGGTACTTTAGAAGGTCAAAATTTCAAGTTACTTTATAAACAGTTGCCCTCAGGGCGGCCATATTTGCCGATTTATCGTCATTTTGCTGATTTTTTTGCCTTAAAATTAGCAAAGGGCCGATATGCCGATATTTGTTCCAAAAATGCCGATTTTTTGACAAACACTTAAACCACAGTAACTTTGCTTGTTAACGTGTAATTTATTAACTTTAGAGCAACCAAATGGAAAGTCTTTTTAAAACTATATTAACTAATTTTATAAAAAAAACGGTTAAAAAATTAAATTTACTTAACAGAATTAATGAACACAAATAATTTTTGAACTTTGATGCGGAGTACCTAGGCTTATTGGCTAATGACTTACAATCAAAATTAAAACTCAATAAAAGCGATATTAACAAAATTGTTAATAACTGTATTAATTTTGGTATAGAACTTTCAAATTAAACATTAAAACGTTTTGAATTTGAGCAAAAATCTTATAGATCTTTGAATATGATTAACTCTTACAAAATTATGAAAAAGGAAAATATTTCTTTTATGGAAATTCAGAAAGAGTTCTCAAAAAGAAAAACAAATTTTAGACCCAGAATTTAGAGAGTTGAAATTTTTAAACTTTTAAGAAGATTTAGAAGGAAATGAAGTAAATTTGCAATATTTTTGGCAAAAAATTTCTGACTTCAAACGTTGGGATTCTGCTGTCAAAGTTTGTACAACAAATTATGGTCCTGCCACATTTTTAGCGAAGTCAACCTTAATACAACCACATTTGGATGTTCCCTGGGAAATGAATCCTTTCAAGGAATTTTTTTTCTAAAGATTACTTAAAATTTAATAATGCAAACTGTTTTGATGTTGATAGTAAATGGAATTAATTTAACTATTAAACTCAAATATGTATCTATAAAATAATTGTCAAAATAAAATGTTGAAAACATTTTTTAACGATAAAAACAGTTTTAACCTAATATACAAAATTTTTTTAAATTTACTGCAATTTATTTATAAAAATATTCTTTTTTTTATCAAAGTTGTTTGTGGGAATACTATTATTTATTAAAAGATTTTGTTTGTTGTGCTTAATTCCCTTTTTAAATAATTGATAAAAAATACTGAAATTTATTGTTGGAGGATAAGCTGTTCCTATGCGCATTTCACTGGTTGCTTAGGCCAGATCATCAGGAAACGTTCTCCTAAATAATTTTAGAAAAGCCAAAGCTATCAGCAAACAAAACTACAGAGGGAATGAGAATTACCTACAAACACTCAAAAATTCTTGTTTGCAACGATATCAAAGCTTAAACAAAATACCAAACAATAAATCAGTGATGAGTTTTTATCTTTTTTACATTTCCCGCTACAATTAGTTGGAATTCTCCCAACATTAATTGTAGTTGTAAGTGGGTAAAGAAAAAACATATTAAAAACAAAAACAAAGTGCTTTTATTGTTTTCGCAAGAAATCAAAATAAAAACAATTTGCCAGTTCAGTTTTTTATGCACGTGCACTTGCTAAAATTTATTATCAAAGTTGTTTGTGGGAATACTATTATTTATTAAAAGATTTTGTTTGTTGTGCTTAATTCCCTTTTTAAATAATTGATAAAAAATACTGAAATTTATTGTTGTTGTTTATATGTTCTTATGGGTTATATGTAAGTTAATGCTGAATTAATATTTTTTGTGTTAATATAAAAATGTTTTACTGTTCTTAAAAGGTATAATTTTTAATATCGTCGCTTGATAATTTAAATGTCGTATGTGGATTTTTTGCGGTTTTGAGTTAAGATCGATTCCTTAGGTTTTCCGACCTGATCTTTCATTTGGCGTAATCAGTTTTTCGATACCTCATACGGTTTTCGAGATATGGAGTGTTGAGTTTGTCGTATGCGGTATTTGCTGAAGAAATTTTCAAATAAAATGTGTTCAACCTCAATTTACTCGAAAGTATCGGAATCCGCATACGACAATTAAATAAACAGCTGACGATATGTCGATTTTTGCCGATTTTCTTTAATTGAATTGCCGATAATACCGATTTTTTTTCAAAAGGTATATGCCGAGTTTTATCAAAATTATCTGGCATCCCGGGCTGCCATACTAAAAGAATGTTTTCACTCTTAACAAAATTTGACCTGCATAACTAATTAAAGAAATTATAGAAAATACAAAAAATTGCAGAAAGCACTAAAGGCACTAACGTAAAATTGAAAAAAGCACCAAGTTAGTGCTTTAACATTTTGGCATTTTAAATCATCATAAAGCACCATAAAAAAGTGCCAAAAGCACCAAGTTGTCATCACTGATATCATATACATTTAGCATCGAGGTTAGAGCATGGCCCAATTAGTAGGTAAGCCCAAACTACAACAATACAACAATATAAAAAAACACGCATTTTGTTTGAGTAAATTATGTTAAAGATGTCAAAACCCAATGCATTTGTTCGTGTAAGAAATGGACAAGATGTCAAAAGCAATTGTACGATAAAAACACAACTCTACAAAAAAATCAGCAGGCGTTTCGAGCAGACCTACTATTTGGGCTGTAGATTAGAGTAGGAATTGGAGTCGCAGTGGGAGTCGTGAAACGGAGTCGGATTCGTACTTAATTATTTCTTCGTTTGGAGTCGTAGTTAGTACTTTCTTCTGACGACTCCAAAGCCCTGGTTATAACACACCAAATGTAGTTTCTTAAGTGCAGCCATAAAATATATTTGCACCACCAACAGTCACAAACTAAATGCAATAAAAAAAAACAAAGAAAGATAAAAACCTAGAGAATGTTAAACCAAAACGGAACAGGAGAGATGAGAGAATAAGAAGTTGTTTGTATAAGCAATGAAATTAAGAGGGTGGAAAGGTCGAGCTGCATTTTCTAAAAATAAAAACAAAGCAAATGATAGTGAATACAACAAACATGTGTTTCCAACTTTATTTATAAAATTCAAACTCAGAAAACTACTGAATGATGCCACAAATGTTGATGATGGCGATAAAGACAATGCAAATGAACAAAATGCATAAATCGTTTCTTGAACCAGAGAGCGAGAGTTAATATTTCAAAACAAAAAAAAAAAAAAAAAAAAAAACAAATGTGGCATCAAAAAAGAAACATTGATGGGGGTTCTTTATATGACATTTGCATCATACAATTTTAAACGTGTTGAACACTGCAACGGAATAAATAAAAAAAACGCTTTCTAGTTATAGTAATTTGTTTAAAACCGAAAATTATTTTATCAAATCAAAAAAAATTAACAAAATGGAAAAAGTTTCAAAGAATATTATAATACCAAATGGTAAATATCACTAAACGAGTAAAAATTAAAGTTTGAAAAGTGTGTTTAAATGCAATTTCTTTTTATTGAAGATGTTACTTTGTATTATAAATAGA
The DNA here is from genome assembly GCA_943735925.1 of Pollenia amentaria. Classification (NCBI taxonomy): domain Eukaryota; kingdom Metazoa; phylum Arthropoda; class Insecta; order Diptera; family Polleniidae; genus Pollenia; species Pollenia amentaria. The sequence continues at coordinate 206,296,878 of OX031009.1, read as the reverse complement.
AAATACGAGGTGTCTTTTCAAAGCCTTCGTTCATGATAAGAAAACATAACCAGAAAGTAAGTGTTCGTTTTGCAAAATGTTGGGGGGCTTACAAAACTTTATTAACGTCCTTATTTACTAACCCGGGAAGTTCAAGGGATTTACAATAAAACGGCTTAAGTTATTATGTATATCGTCGAATGTTTAATTATCTTATGACTTTGAAAAAAGCATTTTTATCGTACTAGAGTTAAAGCAAAAAGTGACTTGTACACATAAACTTGCTTTTTACACAAAATGTCACTTTTTACACAAAGTCACTTTTTGCACAAAAATAGTAGTTTTGACCAGTGTTGCCAACATTTAATGAAGGAAAAATGGTAGACTTTTCTGGAAAATATGCCAAAAAAAAAAATTCCTTTTTCAGCTAGAAAAAAGAAAAAGGATTTAATTTGACATTAATTTCAAAATAATAAGCATGCTATAAAATAACATGAATTACGGCTAATTTTACAATGTTCAGTTAAAACAAATTTTTACTTTAACTTCCAGTTAACGATATGTTTTCGACAGATATTAACTGATAGCTAATTTACTGGACTTGGTGAAATTGACCGTTAGTACTTTATAGTCTTTAACAATTCAATTGGGAAATAAAATTAAAAGAAGTAAGTATGCTATATTCAGTTATGCCAAATCTTTTAAACGCTTCACTGTTAGTTCGAATGATTCAGGAGTGGGCTTTATATAGGATCACAGTAGCACAATTAGTTGCCTAAGTTAAATAAAATATTCTGATTTGATTCAAAAATATTATTAGGCGCATTAAAGTGATTTTCAAGAGCAGATTTTATGTTGAACCGATTGTAAACTCTAGATCGCTCATCAAAAAAATTAAAAAAAAAAAATTTTATTAAACCGAATTTCAGCACAGTAATACATGCTTTACATGGGGCCTATGGTATATTATGGACCCATCTTCATAAAATATAAGTGCGATTTTCAGTCATATAAAACGAACTTGTCTTAAATTTAATAAGAATCGGTACATTTTGCCACCACTTTTAATTTTTGTAAAAAAAAATGTAAAATTTGATCGCAACTTTAAAAATTTTATATTGAATCACATTTAAAAGTAATTTTGGTTAAAACAATTAAATTCCATTACGTTCACAATTTATTATTAAAATATTAAAAATAATATTATTATTTTAAATGTGAAAAAAAGGAATAATATTTATGTACATGATTGCACATCTAGTCAAAAGCTATAAATTAATGGAAAAAAATAAAAATGTATCGCTTAAACCGAAAAATGGTAAAAAAAGTGCTAAATAATTTTGGAAAAATGCTGAGAAAAGTGCTATATGCTAGAAGCGTTTTTTCCGTGCAAAAAGACTTTAAAAAATGCTTGATCTAGCATTAAAAGTGCTAAATTAGCAACAGTGGTTTTGACATACAAAGGCATCATTAATGTAAAACATATCTTTTAAGCGAAGAGAGACTCTTGATACAGATACGGAGTCATTTTGGAAACAAAAATAAAATTTTACTACATAAGTCGCATTTATATTTACTATATTTCTAATAGCCTTTTCACACTTGTATGTATACATTTCGGAGGAAGGTTTGGAAGATGTTGCAAATGTGAAACATGCATTTACACTTGCAACATCGCTATTGCTACGAATAAAATCCTTAATGAACTAAGTCCCCAAGACCAAAATGAACTAACTCTTAAAATTAGGGAATAAGTGCATTATGAATTACAAACCCGATTTCGAAAATGAAACAAATCCCCATAAATATGAAAAAACAACCAAAATAAAAATATCCTAAAACCACATTATTGGAAACTTACTTCACAATGATATAAGGCCCACTTTTATAATGAAACAAACAAGCTTTAGTTAGCGAAGCCGGTGTTTTTTATACCATAGAGGAGAAAATCCTTGCGACTAAACTTAAGCTTCTCTTACATACACTTATAGAAAAGGCGTCATAACACTGATGTATTTTGACATCAGTACTATGACAATTATCTTCGTTTTTGACCCAATGACACTTTACATCATTGTGATGTCAGCCTAAACATCACTTGGCCAAATTGTCATCAGGGTCAACAATTTTAATTATGTCATTATTAAGATTACACATTGGCATAGCAGAAATGACTAATCGGAATCGGTTTTATAAAGCACGTCATCAGTGCGATCATAAACTGTTATCAAATTAAGTCATTGTAATTGATCTTAAGTCAAATTGAGAAAATATCATTATTTGCTTACCCGTTACACATGTTTGTTTCACCTTTGTTGTATTCCGCCCTTTGTTAACAGAAGAACTCTCAATTATAACCCCACACCAGCAGCATGGCCGATATGGGTTTCGTAATAAATCTTCTTGAAAAATTTGTTGTATTTAAATAAATAATTTAAAAAATGTAATATGGGAATTTTAACTTCTAATTTTACTTCTTAAACATAAAAATAACGTTAATAATATATTATCGCACTGATAACAGTTTGTCATGCACTGATGACAGTTTGTCATCGCACTGATGACAGTTTGTCTGTACTGATGTCAAAATAATCAGCGTTATGATGTCTTTTCTATTAGTGTACACAAAAAGTGGCATCAAATTGATGTCACTGTAGTCATAGCGTAGATGAAGCATAAAGTATGACAAAATTTTAGAATGAGCTTCGTCATTGGGTTGATGTCACTTTTTGTATTATTGATGCCATTTGTAATAACATTGATTAAAAAATCTGATCTAAGAGCATCATCAATATGAAGACGCATTTTTCTATGAGTGTACATATGTTTATAATATATACATATTTTAGGGTAATAATACTCATTACTAGAAATTAGGGAGTTATTTCATTATGAACTAACTTCCTAGATTTTTTGTTTTTAAGTTTAAAAAAATATACAAAAATAAGTCCCTAAATAAAGTGTTGTTTCCTTGTGAATAATTTTGGCACTAGTTCATTTTGGATCTGGGAAATAAGTTCGTAGCGCCACAACATTTTACATTTACTATTAATCAAAAATTTCACAATATCTGAAAAAAAAATTCTTTTTGTTTAAAAATATAAAAAATATTCAACAAAAAAAGGAACACCTTGTAAATATCTTGCTTTTCTTAAGGGATGATATTAACATCTTCGCAAATTGTTGGTAGATGTTGACAAGTGTGAAAAGGCTTTAACCAACTAATTTTCACTTCTTTGACTTTTTCAGGTTCATTACCCAGGCGTATATTAAAGACCAGCTCCACTCTCCTACAAAGTCTTAACCACGACTGCTTAAGAGTAATTTTTCAACATTTAGATTTAGCAGAACAATTTGCTCTCCTTAAATCATCACAACGATTTTTAGATGTTATTCTCTACGATATTTGGTATCCCTACTATGATGGAACCTTCGATATAACCAAAGATCAGTCAATAGAAATGCAAACTGAAAAATTTCAAACGGATTTTTTGGCTACAATTTTAGAAAACTTTGCCAGAATCAAAGGAATTTCATTGGCAATTTTACAAAGATGTTTGAGCAAATCTTCAACAAAAGGATTTACACAAATTGTAACTTTAAGCATAAACCACTGTAGAAATAAAGCTGAAAATCATCTAGATTTAAATGAATTTTATAAATTCCCTTATTTACAAGATTTAACTCTAAAAAATATTTCTATAGAATACAAGGACAAAGGCCAATTTTTAAATTTGAAGTGTTTGCATCTAATAGATATTACAGTAGAAAATGATTTAGGGGGAAACTTTTTGAAAAATGTATTTTCGTATAGTTTGGAAAAACTTACAGTACAAACTTTTTCCAGAGATCCTATATCTTTAAAATATTTTTCAGATATTTTTAAATGTCAACATCTTAAGGAAGTATCCTTAAGTACATATTTATTGTATGATCACAGAATATTGGATTGTATTCTAAATCTGCCCTCGCTGCAAATTTTAACTTTATCATCCAAAGACAACTTCTATTTATCTCCCAAAGATCATAGAATATTTTATGAAATTCTAAAAATATTTTCAGACAATCCTTTCAAATCTATTAGAGGTCTGCAGATTAATGGGGTGCCCGATAAAGTTTTCTATTTGTGTCCTTATCTCCAAGATGTCACTAGCTTAAATTGGGTTGTTACGAAAATTTTCCATCATAAAGTGGATGGCTCCGTGGAATGGAAATCGGATGTGGCCCAAGTTATAAAGGCGTTCTATGATTTTGTGGTTACTAATAAAGATCTAAGGGATTTGTTTGTAAAGGATAATATTTTTCATAAAAAACGTGTAATTAAGGAAGCAAATTTTGTAGAAAAATTACATGACTTGAGAAGGGGTAAAGGATTTGAAGAACTGAATATTGTAAACAGTTATAAGGAATGTTGTGATCTAACGGAAGGTTCTATAAGATTCTTAATAGAGAGTAAATAATTTAAGATGTTTTTTTTAATAAAACTGTAAATGAGAGTAATTAAAATTTATAATAAACAAAAAGCTGTGCATTTTTTAATAAAAACAAAAGTCATTTAAGATTAGGGGGCCCCCTTTGAATTTGACATTGAATTTTATACCCGCCTCCCCTAATAGTTGTATACTAAGTTTGTCGTTCCGTGTGAAATTTTTTTGCTTTTGATCTAAGACCCCATTAAGTATATATATATATTATGGGTCCTTGAGTAATTCTAAGTTGATTCAGCCATGTCCGTCTGTCTGTCCTGCTGTTGGGATCACGCTCACTTTCGATCGACTCAAAAGAAAACAACAATATTGTTCCAAATAGAGTCTAGTTCTCCTACACGCAGAGAAAAAACACGTTTCAATATGGTCACCTGCAACAGAACTATTTAACCATAATATGGTTGTCGGTGACTAGGTTAGGTTCCATGGGCAGCCATCGAGAGACAGCTCACTTGGGTCCTTTAGCGGTCCCTTTGTGATACCCAGCGCCAATGCCCATCCCGAAGAGCAGTTATTCAGATGGCGTCACTGCAAGGTTGAGCCAATTCGTCTTCCTAATGAAGAGAAGAAGCAATCTTAGTTCTATTTTTGATAGATCCTCCAAACAGGAAAACACCGGTTCTCCCAGGTATTTTTCCCTGATGCCCCGTAGCCCAGGGCATTGACAGAGAAAGTGAAGCACAGTTTCCTCTTCCTCCTCATCATGAGAACTTCTACAGTAGTCATTGAATACCAGACCCATTTTTCTAGCATGAGTCCCAACAGGCCAGTGTCCAGTTATGACCGACACCACGGTCCTGATTTGGTTCCTATTGAACCTAAGTAGAGATTTGGTTCTCCGTTCATCATATCCACGTCAAAGTGCCCTGGATATGGAGCAGGTGAACTCATGGGTCCATCCCTCTTGCGTAATTCTATAGTTCTCGCGCCGAATGAGTGACTTACAGTGAGCCATTGGAAGGCCAATGAATTGATCAATTAATGTTTCATCCATACGACCACCTTCCTTGGCCAGCTCATCTGCTACCTGGTTTCCCGGGCAGTTTGAGTGCCCTGGTATCCATATAAGCGTTAACTCTGAATGTTCAGCAATCTCATTCAAAGACATCCGACATTCCACAGTCAACCTAGATGTCGTATAGACACCCGCAAGAGAGGCAATGGCAGCCTTGCTATCAGTAAATATACGTATATCTCCCGATACGCGAAAATACTTTAGCCAGTTGGCTGCCCGTTTTATAGCTGAGATTTCCGCCTGCAGGACACTACATCCATCCGGTAGACGAAAGGAAACTTTAACGCCCAGTTCCTCTATGTAGAAACCTCCGCCAACTCTTTCCCCCTTTCTTGAACCATCAGTGTATACCGACAGCGCACTTTCGTGCGCTATATGTGTCGCATACCTCGCGCCAAAGAAAGGCTCCGGGGTGCAGTAGTCCACTCTTTCAGGGACAATCGAGTATCCCATTATACTGGAGTGTCCAAAGTCACGGTTCGACCAGCTGTGTGCCGCGTTTAACCGTATCGCCGAACAAAGAGCCATATGTCTGGCCGTGATGTCCACCGGCAGCCTTTTTAGCATAGTAAACAGCGCCCTGGTGGGAGTGGAGCGCATTGATCCTGTGATCATCAATGCGACCAGTCTGTGAACCTTCTCAAGCATCGCACGGTACCTGCCCTTGTCCAGCGCAGTCCACCATACGACAACACCGTAATACAGAGTCGGATTTACTACAGCCTCAAAGATCCAATTGACACACCTCGGGCCCATGCCCCAGTTCTTGCCGATTGTACCTCTGCATGCAAATATAGCAACAATTGCCTTTTCCATCCTCGTCGGGATGTTCAGCCCCCACGACAGTTTACTGTCCAGGATTACGCCCAGATACATGGCGCTGTAAGAGAACTTAAGTTCAGTCCCATTTAGCCTCGGAAGTCTCATGACCTTAGTCTTATACTTCCTCGTGAAGAGTACCAGTTCCGTCTTAGACGGATTAACACCCAAGCCGCATGATATGCTCCAGGTGCTAAGTACCCTTAATGCAGCCTCCATTCACTGAGACATTATGTTCAAATGCTTCCCCGTGATGTCCACTGCAACATCGTCAGCGTACGCCACAGTTTTAATCCTCATGTCGTCCATTTTCGTCAACATGGTGTTCATAGTCAGGTTCCACAATAGTGGGTATAGTACTCCTCCTTGGGGAGTACCCCTGTTAACCAGTCGGTGACTATAATATGGTTAAATTAAACATAATTTGTTAAAAATGTTCTTTAAAAATAGTTTTGTTGGAGATGACCATATTTATGTGTGTAGACAGTTTGGGATTGAAATCAAAAAATCCGTAAAGTAGGATAAGAGTTATGAATCTAAATGTAGAACAACCAAACAAAAATATTGATTAATTTGTTACAAAAACTAGCATAAATAGTGGCGGAATGCACATACTGATTTCCCCATGACTGGAAATCGTACCACAAAATATAGGCCCTATATAAAGCCCACTCCCGAAATATTCTAACTGAGGAGGGAGGGTATCAAAGATTCGGCAGAGCCGAATATATCACTTGAACTTGTTTTTGTATGCAATATAGGAGTACTGGAGTGTTTTTCCAGAGAACCCTTAAAGTGGTAATTTATGAACCGTTCCATACGAAATGTTTTAGTATGATTTCTAGTCACATAAAACGGGTTTATGCAAAACTTAATAACAATCAATGTATTTTGGCACCAACTTGTGTTAGTTTTTGTAACAGAATTATTCATTTCTAGAATAGTTTTTCCATATTTGCGATCATAAATCTTTTCCCACTGAACCGATTGTACAGGATTTATATTCCAAACTGATTAGGAACAAGAAAACATTACACATCAAAATAATTTTTTTCCTTTCAGTCTTTTCACAGTGAGCTCGTTTTCAACAAACGGACAGACATGCCTAAGTCTAAGTTGAATATTAAAAAAGTTTCACAAGGAATGACAAACTTGGTATATCCTCAACATAACTAGTTTTGCCGAGTATCACTGCGGAATCAAAAAACTGAAGCTAATAGTGGAGAAGGAGATAAAATTTAAAAACCATAAGCGATATAAAGTATCGTCGGTCCAAACTAACTATATGATACCCTACACCATAGAATTTTAAGCAGATTTGCAAGAGTGTATCCTTTTTAGAATCCATGGCCCATGGATCCAACAGAATAAAATTATGTTTTGAGGTTGATATTCATGTAAAAGTTCTTTGTGCCGAATATTATTAAGATAACTTCACAAGTATAAGATTTGTTTGCCTTTAAGAAATTTTTAGATAGGGGTTTATATGGGACCTATGGTTAATTTTGGACTAACCTTCACAGCATTTTAGCATGACTAACATTTGATAAGGAAGTTATAGCGTTAAAAGCTAACTTCGGGAGTATTATTTGTCTGGGAGGTGTGGTAAATAATGGAGCGATCCCGATAAGATTCAGTAAGATGATTTATATTGCTAAAAATTAAGTTTGGAGAATGTACGGGAGATAAGTGAAATTATAAAATGCTTTACTTAATTTTTTAAAGGCTCGGACTTGTGAAAATTAAAACCTTTGTACCAAATTGCGTCCTCTATTTGGCGCACAAGGTTTACATGGATAGCTAACCGGTAAGCTGGATGGCAGGACATCGTTAGATTGATTCAAAAAGTGTTTCTGAGTCGTTCCGTTTACTAAAAGCTTTGTCCAGGATCAATATTTTTAAGGTGTAACAAACATTAGCCACAACGGATAATACCCACTCCCCTATTGTGGTATAGGCTTAAAAATTAATATCTGTAACGTTTATTTGACCGTAATAGCTGCTTGTGTAGTTTATCATCAAGCAATAACAAAATAAGTCAGACAATTAGCCCATTCTGAAACCGTTAATGTTTTTATTTATTGTTTTCTGTATTTAATATAAATTTTTATTTAGATTTAAATTTATTTCGTTTTAAAAACAAATACTTTTCGCATTAGATCATAATCGGTTAGTCTTTTTATTCAGAGTAATAAGTGAATAAAATTAAAAAGGATAATATGGGTATCATCGAAAACTGAATCAAAAAATCATACAAGTTGATATCAAAATACTGAAAAAACACACTGCAAAGCAGTTACATTTTATGTTCAACCATATACTTATGTATATGAAATTTTCCAAATTACGGCATTCGATATCGATCGATAATATAAAACAATTAAAATGGAAATTTCGATCGATATCGAATGCCGTAATTCGCTCCCAGTAATATAGTACAACTTTTGAGTTTTTTTACGTGGAAACGCGTCGTGGGCTGAAAATTATTTAATTTTAGAGTAAATATGAGCAACATTTTCCAATAAATGCCTAAATATATAATCAGTTAAACAAACAAATTTTGGTTTTAAGAAATGTAATTTTTTAACCAAATTTTAATTTTTTTTTTGCGTTAGCTTTTAATGGGTTAATATTTTTTTTGCAAATATGAGAGATACTTATATTAGTTCCCCCATGGTACAAAAATTGCCCCCATTAGATTAGTATGCAGTATTAACACTTTAACGAAAAATATATCCTAAACTAAGAGGCCTATAACTCAGGAAATAAAGGCTGTCGCCAAAAAACTCTTTTTTTTTTTGGCTCCCAGCTATAATTTATCTTATTTAAACAATTTTAGAGTCAATAACTTAAGTCTGCATAGACTAGAATTAAATCCATGAAAATTGTTGCGAAACTCAAGAAGTGATTGCAAAATAATTTATATTTTATAAACGCTCACCAATTTTCAAAAAATTCCATATTTGAAAAAATATTTATAGACAAAAATACTAACAAAAACCCCAAACGATTTACAACCATTTTTTTTTTTATAAAATTTTCCGATACGGCTTCAAACCAGTACACGTTGGTCAAAAATCCATTTTTTCTGGCTTATTATGATATTTTTTTTTTTCAGTATTTGTTTATTGAATCTTCATATATTAAATATGAACTAACAATAATTAATCAAATCTTATCCTAATAATTACTTTCTGTCCTGCCAGTGCTAGACAAAAAAGATTTAGTCATCACGGTTTCTGTTCACATATGAAAGTGTTTATCGCTCATCTGATTGGGTGAGTGCTGCAGTGTCTCTTCTTCTTAAGCGAGTATGGCCGGCATAATTTAACATATTTCTAGCTAATGGATTTGGGTGCAGTTCCAGCCTTTTTAAATATTTTACTGCATATTTCGTTATCATAGTTTTTACTAATGGCACATTGAGATCCTTGTGGATATTTGAGTTTTTGACGTACCAGGGGGCGGCTGTGATTATTCGAAGAAGTTTATTTTGGCGCCTTTGAATTTTTTCGATGTTAGAAGCCGAGGCAGTGCCCCATAACTGAATACCGTAGCACCAAATTGGCTTTAAGATAGAGTTGTAGAGTAGAAGTTTGCAATCGAGACTAAGAACAGAATTTCTTCCAATAAGCCAATTAATTTGGATTGCTTTTAGTTTCATTTGAGTTAATTTAGCTTCTATATGCCATTTCCACGTTAAACGCCGATCTAGATGTATACCGAGGTATTTTACATGCGAGTGTTGGGGTATTATTTGATTATTTATTTTAATAGGGGGGCATGTTTCCCGACGCAATGTGAATGTTATATGTGCGCATTTTTGCTCATTGATCTTTATCCTCCATTTTTTTAACCACCTTTCCAGTTCAAATATATGATCCTGTAAGTAACGAGATGCTTCTTGACAGTTTGCCTGTACGCTTAGAAAAGCTGTATCGTCCGCAAATGTTGAGATATGGGTGTAGCTGTTTGTAGGCAAGTCCGAAGTATAAATTAAGTATAATAGAGGGCCCAGGATGCTGCCTTGTGGGACTCCAGCGTTTATTGGCTGAGGAGAACTTAAAAAATCGCCTTCTTTAATAATAAATTGACGACCGACTAAGTAGCTTTCTAACAGCTTGAGTATGTTTGCTGGTAAGTTTTGCTGCAATTTCGGTAGTAAGCCTTCATGCCAGACTTTATCAAAAGCTTGAGACACATCGATGAAGAGTGCTGAACAATATTTTTTTTCTTCAAAGGCTTTTCTTATGACATTTACTATTCGATGAGTTTGTTCAATTGTGCTATGTTTTCTTCTAAAACCGAACTGATGATTGGGAATGCATCTGTTTTCATTTAAAATTGGCGTTATTTTTGATACTAGTAGTTTCTCAAATAGCTTTGATATATTAGACAATAAGCTTATAGGTCTATATGACTCAACTTTTGTGGGATCTTTTCCTGGTGTAGATATCATGGTAACTAAGGATACTTTCCACTCTTGTGGGTAGTATTCAAGGCGTAAAATAGCATTAAAAATTAGTAGAATAATTTTCTTTGCTATGCTGGGTAGCTCCAAAAGCATTTTGTTACTGATCTTATCAAAACCAGGGGCTTTCTTGGGGTTTAAATCATGAATAGCCTTCTCGATTTCTCTTATCTCAAATCTTAGTGGAACAGCTGATCCAACAGCAACAGGTGGTAACCCGACCGCAGTATCGAAAGATGTATGAGGGGTAAATACGGTTTTCAAATGATTAACAAAAATTTTTCCTTTTTCTATGTCATTTCGTGCCCAACTTCTTTTTATGTTATAATGAGATTAAAAACACATCAAACCAACAGAAAATTTGTTTTGTATATGGGGGATTTCATGTCAAGTGACCCAACTTTTGAAATCGGTGTCTTCCGATTTGGATGAAATTTGCACCAAGGTTAGTCTTATTGGATGGTAGTAGATTAGTAGTACAAGCTATCGAAAAAAAATTTTAAAACATTTTTTTATCGAAAAAAAATTTTAAAACATTTTAAAAAAAAATTTTAAAACATTTTTTTTCGATAGCTTGAAGAAATAGCTATCTAATTTGTTTGGGACAAATTTTGCTAACACCAATAGATAATAAATTACATGGATGAGAAAGAACACCTGATTGGCCAAAATGTCAAATTTTGAACCCCTCTAACTCAGAAACTTTTTGACCGATCTTGTTGAAAATTTGTGTCTAAACTACTATCCATTAAGACTAACCTTGGTGCAAATCGGAAGACATCGATTTCAAAAGTTGGGTCACTTGACATGAAATCCCCCATATATATACCGTTATTAATTGTTGATGTGTATAGTGACAAACTCAAAACTTTTTTATATTGTTGGAGAATTGAGTGCGAGCAGTGCAATTTATGTGTTTGGTCAAACAGCAATTAAAGAAAAGAAATCTAATTAAAATTTTTATGGATAATCAAGCTAAAGGTAAGTGTTTGTAATATATTTAAAAAAGGTTAAAATATTTGTTTCCCGAACAAATTATAACTTAAAAACTAAACCAAATTTGTCCGGTGCAAAACAAAAATCCAAAAATAGTAAATAGTCGATAGGTTATTATTCTTTAAATATTTGCGTCAATTATTTCCAATTCTTTGAAATAAATTAATTTTTGTCAGGTAACCTTAGCATCAAAAACTCCGATCTTTTTTAAATCTGGCTGCAAAATGTCACCAAAGAGGAGAAGAAGAAAGCGTTTTTAACTCATGTTATAAAAACAATTGTAGAAAATAACCCTTCTGAAGATTATATGAAATATTTAGAACAAAAAATACGAAGTTATTGTATTAAGTTTGGACAGAAGTGGCGGGAAAGCCCCACTTGCATAAAATATTTTAAGTCCCCAAATGGAAAGTGGCTGGCATATGAAGTAATGTTTAAAACCTATAAAGTGCAAACAGAAGTCCCAAGCTTTTCAGGGGCTGATCGGCCACGATTGACATATTCAGAAATGTCTGAGCGCAGAAAAAGAAGGAAATCTGCAATTCCTCATCATGCAAGCAAAATGAGACAGACTTATTAGTTCATGTATTTCAGCCCGCAAAAGCAGAGAAAATAGCTTTTTAACATTATTTTTATATTAAATACCTACCTTAATTTTATATATTCGATAAAGTGTTGTTATAGTTATTTATAATAATTGATTAATTAACAAAATAATATAATATATTTAAAAAAAATAACTTTGGCCAGAAAAATTGGATTTTTGACCAATGTGCAGTGTTTGAAAATAAACATTTTATATTGTTCTTTAGTGATTGGTACGGTAGAAATATGAAAAACAGAAACGCCTTTAGTGTTTGTGTAGTAAATAACTTAAAATATGTTTCTCTCTTTGCGATATTCGTACACAATAAAAAACTGTACGACCAACTCAACATAAAGATGAGAACTTTCAGCACATTAATGTTCGTTCGTTACGGTTGTGCTCAGCGCCCCTTTGGCTGGTAGCACAGCAAAAATGTTTTGCAAAAATAAAAATACAAGGTAAGGATGTTACCGCTCGATATACTAAAAAAAAACTTTTATAGGCGCATTCAACGGCACCTTAGTCAAACGTTTCACAATTTTAACTATTTGATTTATTCAATTAGAAATTTAATTAATATAGTTAACCGACGCACAGTGGCTGAAAATCGTTTTTCATCGGCCAAAAATCTGTAACTTTTGAACCGATAGAGATAATTTTGCAACTTTTTTTTTGCATGAGAGAAGACTTCTTGAACTTTTTTGCAGTGTTAATTTTGTTAAAATCGCTTCAGTAGTTGTTGAGAAATTAAAGGTCAAAGTTGAACTTTTGATGTTTTTTAGCATTTAGTATGAAAATGCTAATGATTGAGATTGAGAATTATGGTATTTTTTTATTCAAACAGTGGGATGTTTTTCTGCCCACTGTTTTAAGAACTTTTTAATTTGTTCATGTCAGATTTATAGAATGTCAAACCTTAAAATTATTATTTTTTACTCATGTTGAAAGCCCTTTTATTCATTTACACTATATAAATAATAATTTTAATGTTTGACATTCTATAAATCTAACATGAGTAAAGGTATCATAATGAATTTTGGCAGTTATGTAGATTAAAAAGTTCTTAAAACAGTGGACTGAAAAACATCCCCATTTTTGATTTAGAAATACCCAAATTCCCAATCCCGGAAAACGGCTTTAAATTTTTTTTTTTTTGTTCAAAAAAGGCAATACAATTTACCACTCGATATTGATCAGAATTTTCTAGAAAATAATGGACATATTAGAAAACATTACTGTTCTAATTGTATAAAAATCGGTGTGTTGAATTATTAGAATTTTTTACTCAAATTATTTTTTTTTTTTTTGTTTGAAAAATTTGATTTGGAATAGGGCATATGGGAGTAAAGATGTTAAACTGACTAAAAAAAGCATACTCATAATGTTTTCTTTCGAAAAATATAAACATTTTTATTTATTTCTGGAGAAAATATTTTTATCAGCGAAAGAACAAATGAGTATTCGTATTACCTTTATATGCATATACATTCGCCTCGTATATACCATTATACCTTTAAAAAAATGCAAAGGCATGTAATAATACCTATGATCATTTTGTGAATAGGTTTCTACATTATCAACTCTACAACAGGTTCAACTGGAACCAGTTCTACTGGAATACTTTTTAGATTAAAAAAATAAATAAGTGTAAATTATTAAATGTTTATTTTCTTTTTTATTTAAATAACAATAAGGGCAAAAAACATATTTTTTGCTTAAATAACAATAAAAGTTAATTATATCAACTATTCATTCGGTTGGAAAATAGCCTCCAAATATTCCATATTTGGTTTTGTATTTCGTCTGTCCTGTAGCAGCCCTTTTGCTTCTTCATCTAAGTCCCGATGTTCTACTTTCCATTGACTACAAAACTGCATTTGGGTTTAAAGTGGATACTTTCACCTACCTACAGCTAGTAAAATTTCTTTAACCCCTTTTGACCTCATAAATTATATTCTTCTGAACTTCAATTTGACTAAAATATAGAACCTGAAAAAATATTTAATAACACAGCAGGTATAATCGGTACAGTAATACAACATAACATTGTTTAAAGACTGCTTTACTACCAATATAAAACATTTTGAACCCACTATTGATAAAAGTTTGACATAAAACATAATAAAAATCTAGCCAAAAAATCCGTTTTATCCGAATATCTCCAAAAGCAAAATAGATAACCTAAACATTTAAGCATATTTTTTGTAACTCAGCTTAAGTTAAATTTTTTTTTTGCATTTTTTGAATTTTTTAAAAGTTTGAATTTCCGAGGTTACCAATTTTAGAGGTCCGCAAGTCACTCTCCTGACCCTCCATGGACCTGTGTTCTTCCAATTCAACACAAAAGCTACCCGGCCATGACAGTTTAAAATTTCATTCAAATATGTTCAGCGGTTCATAAGAAGCAAAATTATTTTTCAAAACAAAACGATCGTAAACCATTGTATTATATTTCAGTCATATGAGCAGCTTAAATAAAAAGAGCAAAAAAATGTGGCGAGTAATTTCATTAAAATTAAAAAAGTGTTCAACAGACAGTTCCAAACAGTTGCACAAGTATATATGGGGTTAAAGATGACACTTTCAGCTTTCTGATGGTACTAAAATCTCTTTGACCCCTTTTGACCCTAACAAGTTCTACTCCTCTAAAGTTCGGATTTAACTAAAATATAGAACCTGGGAAAACATTTAATAACACATCAGGTATAAACGATACATTGATGTTATGATCCATTTCTTAAAGATTACTATCCCATTAATATAACAAAAAAAATTTCGACCAATTATTGATAACGGTTTGCGAGAAATCATAATTTAGTTCTGATTAAATTTACAAAAATTAATTTTTTTCTAAAACAAAATAAAATATTTGTTTCCAGCAGCATGCCACATCCACAATTACGAATATTTTAATCTAGTTTTTTTGATACCTTAGTTCTAATATGTTTGCTATCGAATGGCATTAAAATTTTTGAAATCGGCTATGACAAAAAATTGGACTTTTGGCCGATGAAATTCAATTTTCAGCCACAGTGCGACGTTGTTCGAGTTGTAGCCAAGACTGAGCGTTGTTAGCCAACCCCGTTGGCTTACAGTTAGCTGATCACGTTGCACCGACATGTGCAAGTATGCAGACGTTGATCTAGCATAAAATGCATTCCAGCGTGTGAATATTTATAAACTAAAATTAAGTTGATTCAGCTAAATTACTTTTGACAGCGGCATTCGCTACGTCGCACACTGGTTTAAAAGCGGCATTAATTAATTTTTTTCATGTCTGTTGATCTACCTTTTTTTACAGTTTGTAATAAACACTCTAATTATCATGTATCCAAAATATTAAGCTTATATCTTTATTACTTTTTTGTCCAGATACATTCAAAGTTGACCTAAGTGAATGCGTTTGAAATCACCGTATTTTATATGCTACCTCCAAGCGCTTCATGCTTTTAAAATACTCTTGTAATGCTACTATAATGATTTGTTTTTTCAATTGGATGTTATAAATTATATATATGTGACAGCGCATAGAGAAAGGGACCTAAGGGTAAAATAAAATCAATTTTCACAAATTTTTTTTTTTTTTTATGTGGACAACATCTGAGCGCGTTTTCAAGGTTGACCAACACGTTCCTGACGTCCAATGAGACCAATACGAACACGCTCAGTGATGGTAAATCTTTAAAATGGTTTTAAATGGTTTTTACCCTTAGGTCCTTTTCTATTTTGCGCGTCACATATGCAAATAAAAAAAATTTGGATATTAAAAAAAAAAATTCTTTTACTACTATAAATTGTCCAAAAATATTTATTTCCTCCAACTTCAATGGCTTCCATATATTGATCTCCAACGACCTCTAGCCCGAGACTTATATCAAATTAAAGCATATTTTTATTCAGCTGCCCATTTTGGCACCTAAGCAATTCCGGTATAAAAAACTAAAAGAAGTTAGGACAAATTTCCTTCACAAGCATGTTATTACGCATAGGAATGGGGACATTTAAAAGAAAAAATCGACAAATATCGCCGACAATTAAAATACCTCTATCTTAATATATCAAAATTGAAATACGACTATCGAATTCGATCGAAGTCTTAATAAAAAACTCAAAACTTTAGCCTTTTTTCAAACAATAAAAATGCGGGGGGTTTTTTTTTAAGATTTCATATGTTTTTTTTTGTATTCTTCAATTTTATTATTGTTTTAATTGAATGTTTGTTTTGATTGACTTTTTGTTTTTATTGAATTTTTTTAAATAAAATTAAAAATGGAATTACATATAATATATATTAAATTTTTTAATAGATGAACATTGCTGTAGTTGGCGATATTATTTCAACAAATAATACCAATTTATCAATTATTAACGTAGATAAATTAAAAAATTTTTTTAAAGAAGCAATTTTTACCAAAATTAAAAACTAAGTGGGCCAGTGCAAAACGAATGAAAAATAGATTTGTTGAACAAAACGAAGTTTGGTTGGAGAAGATCTTCCAGAATTTGGTGAAGATCTTCCAGAATATGAACAACCAGTGTGTTCTCATGAAGTCAAACGTGGTCGCCCTTCTAAAGCTTTTGCTAAGCTCGTGCTAAAAGGAGTAAAGTACAGCAGTTATGTGATAGTAATTCGACAGAACTTAAAAAAAATTAATAGGGATGGAAAATATTCAAAATTGCTTAGTCCAGAAAAAGCACTAAGCCTCATTATTGATACTGGTTTACCAAAACATGAGTATCAAATATTAGGATGGAGTGTTAAAGAAATTAGATGTGATATTTTCCCCCCATTTCATCAAGTTCTTGGTGTTCAAAAGGAATGTTATCCTAAAAATTTGGAAGTACAGGAAAACTATAGCAAAGTCAGTATGTAAGATTTACTCGATCATACTGTATCCAGAATATTGAAGGCGGTACTTCCAAATCAACTACAACTAATTTCTAAATGGGGTTGTGATGGATCTGCAGAACATAATGAATACCAAGAAAAATTCAATGATCCAAATTTAAATGACAAAAATATTTTTTTGACAAGTATTGTTCCTCTCAATTTGAAATGTATTGATGGTACAAATGATTACTGGTGAAATACAAGGCCATATTCAACAACTTTTTGTAGGCCAATAAAATTTTAATTTGTAAAAGAAACGGCAAATGAAATTTTTGAAGAAGTTGAACCGGTGCAAAATGAAATTAAAGATTTGAAAAAAAAACTGTTGTTAACATTTTGACAAAAGTTTTGAAATTTTACATACTCCTGTTTTAACCATGATTAATGGAAAGGTTGCGACTACAACCACACAAACATCAATTTGGGAGTATTAGGGACAAAACCAGTTTCGGAGGAAGGGCTTCCATTTGGAATTTCCCCTTTACATGCGAGAATAAAATTTATGGAGTGCATATTGCATATAGCATACAACAAAAGTTTTTCAAGGTGGAGAGTAACAAGAGATAC
Organism: Pollenia amentaria; assembly: GCA_943735925.1. Lineage (NCBI taxonomy): Eukaryota > Metazoa > Arthropoda > Insecta > Diptera > Polleniidae > Pollenia > Pollenia amentaria. The sequence continues at coordinate 206,279,067 of OX031009.1, read as the reverse complement.
AAAACATGAAAGAGAAGAAGCAAAAGCGGAAATCAAAAGAAACTCGAAATTGGTTCTAGGCATAAATGTGGACATGGTTAAACAAGGAATGGGTTCAACGAACGATGGCAATAGCTCTAGACGGTTTTTTGGAAATTTTTCCCTAATCAAGTAAAGAAACACGAAAATTTAAGCCTGTGTAGCTGTTTTTAACGATTTAGCTTTACTAACAACGAAAATATTGAATTTTAAGTGGTCATTTTGTGTAAGAGGTATTGTGGTTGTTAGCAGATGTTTTCAGTATTGGCTAATATTATCATAAAATTGCAATGAGCAAAAAATTGTGACTCTATAATGATTTTTAACTTTTGTGTTATATGGGAAATAGGCGCGGTTGTTCTCGGATTTTTCATATTTGCAGTATATTTTTATCACAACCAAATATTAGTCCATACCGAAATTCAAGGCTCTACCATGTTTCCTTTCAATCGTATAAAGCTGAACCACTGTGCGTCGCTAACTTACACATGTGTTTTTTACGAAAAAAAAAATACTAGCAGTAGGGTTGCCAGTCGGGCTTGTTTTAGCTGGATTGTCAAGCTTTTTAATGGCCTGTCCAGTTTCAAGCTAAAAAGAAATTTGTCCAGCTAAAAAAATAAATTTTTTTATTAATTTGCTATAACTTTTTTACTTCAAAGTACAAAAATATGGTAGCTTTTTTGTTTTGTTTGCGTCTTTTTGGTATATTTTTTGTTTTCGTTATTTAATTTTAATTCTTAAATACATATCGCTCATTTGCTAAAAAAAAGTCATAATTGAAGTTTTCAATTTGCAAAGAAGTAAGTCAATGGGAAAATGATATTTCTCTCAAGAACTGAATATGCAAGATTTTTACATCAATTTTTTACTTAAGATAAATATAGGAGCGATAATTAATTCTACATTGAAATAAGAAACTAATTTTTTGAGTTATGACGTTGTTCCAGCAAATGAGAGGTATGCAGATATATAGTACATATGAATGAACTGAAAAAATTTAAGTTTAGTTATATTTTGTTATGTTAGTATTGTAGTAAAGTATTATAAAACAAACAATGTAATAATATTAATGTCATACTCGTACATATGGGTATTTTTTAATAAAATTGTTTGTACAATAAACAAGTAACTTATCGTGAAAATTTTATTTTAAAATGTCCAGCTTTTTTTTTTAATATCCAGCTTTTTTAATTCACATGTCCAGCTTTTTGATAATCTGAATCTGGCAAGCCTAACTAGCAGCCAACAAAAAACTTTTACAAACTCAACACATGTATACAATGCACACAGGATATTCGTGTTCTGATCGTTAAAATTGCCAAGCAACAACAACAATACTATGGAGAGGCGTTGCAAAATTTTTTTATTTGCTTATTCCTTTATCAATATAAAAAAAACACTAAGGGCCATTATTACAACTTACGAATAGTTATTTTTAGGATGCTATCTGACAGATAAATAGTTTTTGGTTATTACAAGTTAACATTAACCTAAAAAGTGAATGATAAGCTAACATCAGGTTTGTCCTCATGGTAACTTTACAAGTGAACTTTAAGAACTTGAAAATGCCATATTTTCTGCTGAAGATATGGTAGCATCAGTGACAGTTTTAAGTCAAATTAAATTATGCAAACATAAAAAAAAAACACAATTTAACACAAAAAAACAAAACAATTTACCATTAAGAACAAAAATAAAGCACATAAATTGAATTCTTTGTTTAATTAAAGAAACAAACAAAAGCAAGTCGTTGCCACTACGTATTTTAACAACCAAAAGTAGTCGGTATATACTGCAATGTTGCCACAGTATATAAATTACATTTTTTATTTTATCGGACAGTTGTAATAATGGAAAAAACTTATTGGTCACTTTATCGTTCAAGATAGCTATTGTTCACGTTAACTATCAGCAACTTTATCATTAGGTTGTAATAATGGCCCTAAAGAATATTAAAATATAATATATAAATCACTACAATTGTTCTGTTTTATAATGATAAGGTGTGTGTACCGCACGGTAATAATGTTAGGTATATTTCCGAGCACTGCTTTAAACTATACACCAAAGCCGAAAATGACAACTGAAAAATTTTTTTTTTTTTTTTTTTTGATTAATACAAAAAAAATTTTTATTTCTTATAAAATTCTTTCTCAAATTACAATTTGTATAAATTCTATATTTTTTTTTAACAAATATTGTACTTTTAAATATCAACCAAATAAATTTTTGCAATAGAACCTTGAAAAATTTAATGCTGTTTTAAATTATAATAAAAAAACAAAACAAAAATGTCTGGTTCAAATCAAAATTATTCTCAGCAGTTAAATAAAAATTGTTCCCCCGGAACAAGACCTCGCACAGGTGCTTTTAGGCCTTTTTCTAGAGCGGATCTTAATCCCAGTTCTATAAAGTCTGGTTGTAAGACAAATATTGAAAACACTACTCAAGACTTTAGTACAAAAATGGTGAGCACATTTAACTTTTTTATTACAAATAATTATGCAACTTCCCATTATTTATTTTTGTAGTATGATGAAGAGTATTTCAGTGAGGGTAGACCACTAAATCCCTTAACAGATATATCTGGGAATCGTTTGGGTAGGCCTACGAATCAAGCTCAGTATAAAAAACCTTCACCCAGAGAAATTAATTTTAACCTTGAACAAGAAATGGCAAGAAATAAAGAATTTGCATTGTGTCGCTTAAGAGCTGAACAATCTGAAGCTTCTGCTTGTCCTACTTCTACTTCCCTAAGCTACGAAAGAAGTGCTCAAAAGATGGGCAATTACAGAGGAAAAGGCATGGATTTAAAAGATGAAATTCAACGCTCGAAAAATCAGGAGGCATATTTTGAAAAACTAAAAAATTTAAACAAAAAAAATTATCATTACTTTTTAAAACAGGCATATAATGGTCGAAATGCTGGCGTAAAACCAGAACGTGGGAATATTAATGCCGGACGTCCAGTAGATGTGAATAGAGTTGGTTTTTTGATTATTTTGCATTCTTGAGCTGATTTATTTTTTCTTAGGTTTACGACTACAATATGCCTGCTTATAGCCCTGCTGGCGTTCAAGGAAGGACTTATGATACCCAAAGAGATTTGACATTTCGCCGCCTAAATTTGCCAACACCAAAAGATCAGCGTGCTAGGTCTTGCCCTACTCCAGTTCAACAGGATGCCTCTTATTCCTTTCAACAACGTTTACCAAGAATATGCCCACGACCAACCCAATCTGTATGTGTTAGTCCTAGAAGATCAGTTACCCCCACGGAAGCAACTGTTAGTCGTTATGCAACACACATGAAGCAAGCTCCACTAAAATCCCATGAAATGAGAGCAAAGTATCCAGTTGCACCGGTAGGTCCACCAACGGGAACGCCGGTATACCCGATTGCGAATAACACTGTTGATTCTCGTGGCATTATTACAAGAACTGTAACAACTGAACCCACTACAAAAGTAAGTATTTTATATATATAAGATCTTTAAACCTTAAGCAAACACAAGGTGAAAGAAATCTATTGCAAGATACTAATAATTGCCTGATGCGTGTGGGCTCTATTTTTGTTTTTACCTTTTTACAGCCTATATCTCCTCAACAAAGGCCGATTTCCACCACTTCTCAAAAGTCACCTGATAAGTCACTCAGTATATATGGCGATCCAACACAAAGGCAGGAATTAACGGTATAAATAAAAAAAAAAAATTACGGACTTTTTTAACACATTTATATATAAAATGCATTTCAGAAAAATTCTAATAGAACAGAATATAGTTCTTTACATATGGATCGTATTTATGCACAAACACCTCCCCGAGGTTATGAGCGATCTCCTCTAAAAACTCCAAGAAAACCGGGAAATGCAACAGTAGACTTTTCATATTTCCGCTTCTATCTTATATTTTTATTTGTTTTTTATAAAACAGGAGCAACTAACTACCACCAAGGGGACACATGCTTTGGAAAAGGATAATATGTCCGTACCTAGAACAATTTGTCCAAAACCACAACAGCCCCGATCTCCTCAAATCTGTCGAGCTCCTGCCGATGAATCTTTCTTTGTAGGCACAAAATTTAAAAGTCGAACTACTTAAGAATTCGTTGGATTTTAAACTTTTAATTTATTTTACTTTAATTTATTTTCCTTAGTATAATGCCTCTATGTTTGACGATCCAAGTCAATACAAAAGAGGTCCACCGGAAATCCCCAACAAATCCATCATTGATCTTACAGAAGATACTCAATATATTTGCGAAGATATGGAAATAAGTGGACAGGATGTAAGACTTCTTCTTTAGTATATTCTTTACCACGATTTTTCTATAAAATTAATTTAGCTACTTCCACGTTCGGTCTACTCCACTAACAATGATGCCAACAGACGCATGCACTCTTGGACGATACCCCCCGAAGATCTAACCTGTTTTGACCGCACTGATTATGATGAGTGTGAAAGCCAACATCCAGATTTTAATTTAGCAATGATACAAACACCAACGAATGAAACTTTGGTAAGTTTGTTTGTAATTGGTTCCTTTCATGAATTTCTTTTTAAACGAATGAATTTAGGGAGCCGATATTGATATCACCCAGTATCTAGAATTACCGAATACAAAAGTTTTTCCTCCCCAAACGTGTCCACCCTGTGAGCAACCAAAGGCCAGTTTATTTAGATGCTTGGCCAAGAAGTTAAGTTCCACTTATGAATTTATTTCTTCTTTATTAGCACCCCAAAAACCTACAGGATACTTGGATCAAGTGTGCGATGCAACGGTAAGTTTTTTAGTACTAGCACTCTCATTTTAATTTCAATAAGATCGAATTACGATTCTTCGTAATGGACTTACCGGCGAATAATAACATATTTATCAAGACGATCATAATCATCTTCACAACACGAGTGTGCTCTTCATAAGTATCCTAGTCATGGCATTAAGGATAATCAATATATCTAAGACAAATACATGGTCGTCAAGGTCAAGACGTGTTTAGTTGTCATAGTAAAGGCGAATACACTCGTCATAGTAACGACAAGTTTACTCGTCATAGATAAGTCGAATTTACTAGTCATATTAAGACGAACATATTAATGAACAGTAACATTGTTGAGGCGAGCTAACTCGCCAAAGTTAAGACGAGTTTACTCGTTATAGTAAATACATGTTTACTCGGTATAGTTAAGACGAGCTTACTCGTTTTAGTTAATACGAGCTTACTTATTAAAGTAAGGACAAATGTAATCGTTGTAGTTAATACATTGTCTTTATCCCTCCAGGCTTCCGACACGAGTCCTTCACTGAACGCAACAAGAGCACATGATGAAACTTTGGGTTTAAGGGATTTATTAGCAACACAATGCAATAATGCAACCGTAAGTTTTCTAATCCTGAATTCCACACAAACACTTCTATATGTTGTATTGTTCCTTAGACCCTTGGGCTGGCTACTCTCTTTGGTAACAACACTAATTTATTGGTAAACGTTAAAAATAACCTCTTCGGCCATGTTCTGGAAACCGAAATCGAGTGTTATTAAGATCAAACAATTTTTGAAACGGCACTGCTTTTAAAGTTCAAAAAAAAATTTATTTTTTTATACTTTAAACTTTGAGTGCCAATCATATTTACCAGGACTACTCTAAAAATCAGGAAACAATTGCGGTCATTTATAAAATAATTAAACTAAAATTCTCGCACCATTTCAATTACACTAATTTTCGGCTTGTGGAACATGGCCGCTTAATTAACATCTAAGTTAAATATCTTTCTTTTAGAATGGCTCTGCCTCCATTAGAGAATGTGCCAATGCTAAACGGTGTGGTCGGGTAGAGTTCGATAGCGCAGATAAATGTGAAGGTATTATCAGATTTTAAAAAAAGAAAATGTCACATTTCCTATAATTTATAATATATCATTTAGTACAAGATGCCCATCAAAATGTCATACGTAAAGCCGAGATCGAGAATTTGGTGAATGACACCTTTTGTCCAGGCATAATACAAGAAACCATAGACGGTCGGGAAAATTTCAATAATTATTCCTTTAACATATCTCTCGGTAAAGAAACAACAGACAACAGTCCTTGCAAAGAATCACCCGCAAAAGATCCCATGACATTGTTAGAGGCTTTTTCCCTACGCATTGAAAAGGAAAGAGAGCAAATTGGAAAAGATTTAGAGAAAAATCTAACAGAAGTGCAGTAAGTTACTTGAACTTTATAAAGGAAATTTTGAGCTATTATTTTTTTTAAACAGAATTGAGGATTCGATACACAAATATTTTGCGACTCAAACCCCTAGTGACTTAAATCGTTCCATTCAGAGTTTATTGTTATCCGAAAGTTTACAGGATTATGAACAAAATGAAAAATCCCAGGGCACATCTTTAGAAGCAGAAGTACAGAAATTGGCCACTACATTTCCGAACAATGCTCAGGTGAAATTAGTCGCCTATACAGGTCATACAAAACACGCAGCAAATCAGAAAACCGAAAAATAATTTAATTTTTCGAAAATTTCATACTTGATTAGTTTTTAGTAATTGATATTTTTATTAATGATGACATTTAAAATACATTTTCTTTAAAACCAAATCTCTAAATGTGAATTTAATAAATTGTTTCTTTAGATTTTCTTTGTTGTACAACAATTAAATGGTATAAATATAATTTGGACCACCAACGAATTTTTCCCAATCAATATTGGTCGTCAGAAATAAAACACATATCGCACTGGTTCCTCTAAAAACAGTCAGCACAAAATGTTTTCAATTTTCACTGTATGCAAGAAATTGATGTACAGTGGTCATATCTACCCGCTGTAAAAATCTCACATCATTTTCTCTAGTATTTTGTCAAAAGAAGCAATTGTATTCCCCTTTGTGATATCAGAGTCTTTATAAAAAGAAAACAGTTTTTTGTCTCACTGAAAATTTATTAATTTAGAGGAACCAGTGCGATATGGTATATGAAAATATAAACAACTAGTGCGTCGACCGAAATACGTGGTGAACAACGAACTCTGCTGTTAGTTTAATTCTATTTTTTACGTCGCGTTACGAACGACGATTAAATTGGGATAGAGTGACCTTCCCAATGTTTTAGTTAAAAAGGTAATTTTTTACACTTTCCACCACTAGTGGTATACTTAGTTTGTCATTCCATGTGAAACTTTTTTAATATTCATCTAGGTTAGGTTAGGTTAAGAAGGGTTATGCGCCCAAGGGCTTATATCCACCCGGAGACCAATAAGTCCATTGTGAATCCCTTCAGTATAGGAGACAAGAGGAAAAAGAGACAAAAAAAGGAGAAGTTCTAATATTCATCTAAGACCTCATAAAGTATAAATATTCTGTGTCAATTTAGCTATGCCCGTCTCTATGACCGTTTGCTGTTGAAAACTGGCTCACTTTTGAAAGACTCAAGACGAATAAAAAAATTTGGTTGTGAAATTGTTTCTAGTTATCCTAAGCAGTTTGCGATTGAAAATCTAGCACAATCGGTTAAGCAGAAAAAGGGCTAAAGACCCAAATGCGGAGCAATCACACAAAAAAAGCAGATATTTCTGTTTAAAAACCAAACATTAATGCGGGACGGAATACACTGATTGCCATTAGAGTTTGCACAAATTGGCTAAAAATCACACAGCTTAATTTCGTAAAGATCGGTCCATAGGATCCAAATAAATTCTACTCTGGGAAATCACTTTCGTATGCTGTGTACCGTAAGAAAAGCTATTGGATTAACATTTGGCTTGTAATAGTTTAATAAGACTAGAAAGCACAACACCAAATTTCAAGAAGATCGGTGTCAAATTTACCTAGCCCCAATATAAAGCTCACACTAAAAAAACATTTTATTATGTCTAAAAATATAACGAATGATACTATTGAAGTAAGACTTGGTATCTCACATGTTTTAATAAGACTAGAAATTTGACTGCAACATTTCGTAAATATCGTTTCATAAACTACAATATGCCTCGAACAAAGCCAATTGCCGAAAACTCACTTCGGGAATACGCCTAAAACGCATCGAATTTTATTACTGTGAGTTAAGTTTCTTTTAAAGATTGGTCTTTAATCTATTAAATCCATTTGAATCTCACTATCAAAGATTAAAATTTCATCTTTTCCAATCAAAGGTTTCTTTTTTGTTGTAATATGGTCAGGTGCTGCAGGTTAACAAAAATTTATTTACAAATTCCAATTAAAAAAAATATGGATACCATAGAAATCATCATCCAGGAAGTGAAAGAAGCTTATTTATGCCTTAATGCCTTTTTTTTAGCAATGTTTTCAGGCCTTTACCATCATATCCTTTTTAAACGCTGCCGTATCATAATGATGAACATGATTTTTAAATTGGTTAGGCCACCTTAAGTCAATACTAGAATGCTGCACAAGCAGTCTTACAAGCAATCTTACTATATTAGGCGGCAATTATACGTTGAATTTTCAGGCACATCTGTTTTCTTCATTCTTTTTGAACGTGTTACCAAAATCCTTTTGCATTTTCAAGATGTCTTTCTAAACATGTCTGTTTTCATGTATAATTGTCTAATCTATATACATACATACATAAAAACGTTTGTGCCGTGTATGTGCTTCTAAGACTCAAGCGCCGCTGGACCGATTGACACCAAACTTGGGCAATACATTATCTTAGTCGGGAGTCAGGTTTCTCTTAAGTTTAATCTCGATAGGTGGCGGTGCTGTCGTGTTATTAAAATTTTTTATTTATGGTACGATTTGGCTGAAATTCTCAAAATATATTTATTGAAGAGGGAGCTTACAAGGTGTCTTTTTAGACATGTCTAACAAACAAGTTCGTTTTGTTTGTAGGCGATCGAGTTAGAGAAGAAAGAGGGATTGTCAAACAGCCACGAAACGAGTTCTCATGTTTGTTTTGATGAATTTTCATGTTTTTTAATTTGTATGTATATGGAAATTAGACAATTGGACATGAAACCAGAGATGTTTGGAAAGACATCGTGAAAAGACAATACGCATGTTCAAAGGAGAGTTAATAAAACAAAATATGTTTCCTGATACAATTTTCACCTGGGCCCTGTTTCTCAATACTACAAGTTACAAATCTACAATTAAGTTAAATATATTTGAAACAAAAACAAAAATTTTTCAAATTGTTGTATTTTACTTGTAGATTTGTAACTTGTAGTTTTGAGAAACAGGGTTCTGATAGATAGTGCTGGGGTCAAGCTATTAACAAAATTCTCCAGTATTTTTTTTAAATTTTTATTTAGAGAATCGCAAACGGCGCCGAGACCAATCAGCTAGTCTTCTATATATATAAATATATTAACATATATACATATTAGCAAACAAAAAAACCAACGTGTCTGAAGCGTCATCATAAATGTCGACTTATTCTTTAATTAAAAAACACATACCAGGGCGCATTCATATAAGGTGACCTCGTCAGCGAATTCATTGAACAGCAACCTATTCGCCTAGTACAACTTTACCAATCTGTCGAAAACATTTAACAAAAGATACAAAGGATATATGAAACAAGTTAGTGTGCTATATTCGGCTGCGCCGAATCTTTGATACCACCCACCGACAGGAGTGGGCTCTATACGATAAATACATATTTATTATTAACTAAGCTTCACAAAAACGAAAGGTTAGATGATGGACCGATTTTCATGAAATTTGATACAGCGATCTCTAGTCTTATAAAACTGTGATATACCTAATTTTATGATATGATATAATGATAGCATTATTTATTACGGTTTGCCGGGAATAGGGTTTATATGGGGTCTAGTGTAAATTATGTACCGATCTTCAAAAAATTTTACAGTGTGATTTCAGGTCCTAAAAAACTGTGACGTACCAAATATTAATATGATAGCGCTTTTTAATACGGTTTTAGGCGTACTAAACTGTTTTCCGGGAGTACAGTTTATTTGGGGCCTATGGTCAATTATGGACAGATCCTCACAAAATTTAAAAGTGTGATTTGCAGTTGTATGAAGCGAATTCGTGCAAAATTTTATATCGTTTCGTGCATTATTCCATTTATGTTAGTTTTTGTATCAAAATTATAATTTTTTTTAGGTTGGCGGTTCCATATTTCGATTCATAGTTCTGATCCTACTGAACCGATGTTGATGGATTTCAATCCCAAACTGCTTAGGAGAACTACAAGCAATTTTAGACCAAGTTTGGTCTTTTCTTTTGCATTTTTTGAAACTGAGCGTGTTTTCAACAGACGTACAGACAGACGGATATGGCTAAATCGACTTGGAATTACTCATGGAGCCAGAATATATATTCTTTATGGGGTCTTAGATGTATAATAAAAAACTTTCACACGGAATGAAAAACTTAGTATAAACCCATTAACCACTAGTGGTGGTGGAGGGTATAAAAAGTGTAACAGGGTTCGGTTGAAAATAATTTTTGATTGTTTGCAAGATTTTATTTGATTATTTTCAATTTTCCCTTGTAGAATCTTTCAGTTTTAAGGATTTTAATGAAAGCCAATATGAAAACATAAACAACTGTTGACACTTGGATTTTGTATAGCTAATTCGCCTTTGCACAGCTGATGATGACGTAGAGTAACGACGCCACCGAGTATTCAATTCGCTTTGGCACATACTTCCAAAAATATTTGTTTTGCTTTATGCCAGGAACACAACTGGGACGAAGGACGAATTTCGTCTAACACGGCGAATTTTTCAGTAAAAGTTCGCTGAATAGATCCTTAGTATGAAGCACAATAACGATTAATAACTAAAGGCCGTGTCAGATACAACTTTGTCGCTTTGCGTGACGTTTCTACCTTTGGCAGAAAAACGCTAAGCGAAAGGTGTATGACACAATGAAAACTTTGACAACACTCACGCATTGTTTGTTTACTTATAAAAGCGGTTGGTAATTTGTACATTTAATTATTTGTTATAAAAATAAAAGTTAAAAATTAAATTGGACGGTTTTTTGGAATTGAATTTGGCAAAAAATTAAAAAAAAAAAAAAAATTATATTAGCCAATTGTCAAAGCGCGCAAAAAGATGAGAGTTGGCTAAATTTTTGCTTCGCTCCGCTTTGAAAGTACCTTATGTGACATGTTTCGTATAAGTATGTATATTTTATCTTAGATGTCAAAGCTAATCGGGAACGCAACGCGAAGCAAAAGTTTTATCTGACATGGCCTTCATAGCCAGGGCTGTAGAGCTGCAAAACAATCGATGGTACTATCGATAGTTTTATTTTTGCTGACTATCGATAGTCACTATCGATGCTTTCGGAAAATTTTAAAAGTTACTACAAAGTTGATTAGATGTTAACGAAAAATTTTTAACAACTCATTTGACGCAAGTTTTTTTCAGTGCATAAACTTTTTTAATTCTGTGGCAAAAAACGAAAAATTACTTAAGTTAACTTAACCTAAATATGAGGTAATGGTACCTTAACGTTCAAATAACACACGAGTAAAGTCTCAATAATTTTGTACGATTTTTTAGAAAGTTGTAGCAAAATGACTTGGCGTATCGTTTTTCAATGTAAGCAATGAATGCCAGCCTGGATTTTTAGATGTGGTGTTTTCTCGCCAAATGTTGCGACCTTTTAAACCTGCTTGTAATTTTTTTTTTTCTTAAGTCTAGTACTCTGTTTGAACTTGCAAAAAATGTTGAGCAACATTGATTATTTCACACGAAAATTTTGACATGTATCCATATTATTTATCGCTTAAATTAACGTTTTTATTAGTTGCTTTGCGAAGGTAAAAAAAAATCATTAGGAGTGTTTTTGGAAATTTAAAATTTCCAAATTTTTTCTCCCAGTTACTCAAAAAAATAGAAAAGAAAATAAACACTTTACTAGCAAAAACTAGCAATTTAGGCATATTGACGCTATTAAGCTGTAAGATACGATATTATTTCTTAATAAATTTAATTATTTTGAACTTTTTGCTCAAGAAAAGTTTTTCGGGTACGTGAACATTTACTAGTAACAATTATTGAAAAATAAGCAACTATTTTCTGTAAATGAACGCACCTGTTTTTTTTAATTGTCATTAAAAAAAGTAAAACAATATTATTTTTAAAATTTCCCAAATCAACAAATAAAAAAAATTTAATTTTATTATTAATTTTAGTACTTTTCTACATTTTTCTTTGTGAAACGGTTGTTATAAAAACCACTTTACAAATACAAAATAAAAAATTACAAAAAATTATAAGCTGCTGCTTAAAATTACGTGCGAAATAATATGAGCTGCACTTGTTTCGCACGGAAAATATATATGTTGTTAGAAACATTTCGAACATAGTATACAACTAGTATGCCGACTCTTTGACAGGTACATAACTCAATTGTCAGTGGTACCTAACTTATGTTTGTATTAGTAAGATTTTTTTCAATTGAATTGGTGTATAAAACTCTTTTCACCACTAAACATAGTAGCATAAAATCGTTTGAATGTGGCAAAAAAATTTTTTCCAAAATAAAATTTTCTTAGTTCAATAAATTGAAAATTTTCAATTTATTAAATGCTGGCTGCATTTATAAACTTTTAAAAACAATGTTTGTAAAATTTTTATTCCTCAATATCGGAAAATATTTAAATAATTTATGATTTCAAATATTATTTTCATACCACAAAATGCTACTCTGCTGGCTTTAATAATATTAACAACAGTAAAAATTTAGTGTCAAAAAAATTTATTTAAAAATTTTTAGTTTGTGAAAAATAAAAACATTTTGCAAAAGCAAATGAGCAAAATGTATTGAAAAAAATTTTTAGTTATTTTTTTGTGTCATAAAATTAAACAAAAAGTGTTATATTGTGAAAAATTTTAAATTGAAAAATTTCAAATTTTGTTTTGTTTTTGTTGTTTTAATGTGTGTTAAATTCACCAAGAATGATAGAAATAAAGATTACGCCTTGCGCATGTGATGACGTAGTATTTCCCTTATAAAGATTACCAAGGCTTTTTTATATGTGAAATTTATAATTTCTTGGAAAAAATGTATGTATTGCGTGATAGTTGGTACCCTACAATTAATTTACTCAGAGAGTCTTAAAAAATAATTTTATATTAATTGTCAAACAAACCAATAATTTTAATAAATATTTTTTATTTTAAAAATTGAATAGAGTAAAAAAAAAGAGTGAAAATATGAAGTGTGCAGTGGGCAAATGCAAATAAAGTAACAGCAAAAAAAAAACAAGTGTAAATAATTGTGTAAATAATAAAGTTTAGCGTGTTTTTAAAAATATGCTAACATTTTTGGCTATATCAGTATCATCTTACAATTTTCCAAAAGATTCAGCCCAAACGAAGCTATGGGTAATATTTTGCAAGCGATTGAAATCAGTAATTTTCAATAAAGAAAAAATTTGTGCTATACATATCACACAAGAAGATTTTGAAAGAAACTTAAAATTTGAAATGGGTAAGTTTACTAAAATTAAATTTTTGCAGTTTATTACTAAATTATATTGAATAAGATTTAGCAATCGTCGTGGACCAAAATAATAGATAATCTAAATTATTCATGGATTAACCACCTAAGTGAAGGTGGGTTAAGTAAGCCATCAAGTGCATTAATGGAAACGTTGAGATCATGTGATGCTATCTTCTTGCAATTTAATGGGAAAAATTGTTGCTTAAAAGCAAAATATTTGCAAAATCATTTGTTAGAAGGAAAGGAATTTGAAGTTAAGACATGAAAAAACTTTTTTTTAGATGTAGGAAGTATTTTCGAATGAGGTTACTAAATGCCGAGATAGCTTAAAATTTCAACAAGCCAAACAGGAAACTAAATAAAATTAAAAACTAAAATTCTTGATATAAAATAATTTTCCCTTTTTCATCTGCTTTAATTTATGTAGTAAAGATAAAGTTTATGTACATAATGTATGTATATATTTATGTAATAAATAAAACTTTGAAAAAATAACCTTAAAAAATCTTTTATTTTAAATAATTTAAATAGAAAAATTATAAATTATCCCACTGTTATGTTTACACATAAATATATCAGTTTGAGAGCTAAAAATTTTAGCCAATAAGAACACAGGTTGTGTGATGTCACAGTTACTACATGCGCAGTAAAATAATTTTATGCCTGCCTAATGTCGTAAACTTTATTTCTATCATTCTTGGAATTCACACAGAACGTATATTTGTGAGGGGTGAACTAAAAAATTGAGAACGCTCTCTCCAGTTGGCATACTAGTTATATACCATGATTTCGAATGTTTTTCGTAATATAAATAGAGTATAACTCTCACAGAAAAAAGTATTTTATCAAGTTAAAAATATGGTTTAAAAAGTATTTAAATTTAATAAATGTGATAATTGAATCAATTATTTTTTTAGTTAAAAGAAAATTAAATATTTAATTTTGATTTAATTAACATTTTAGTTGTTTTCAAATAAATTTTCAATTAAAATTTTAATTAAATAATAAAAAATCTTAATGGACCTTTTTCGTTTGAAATCAAATAATTTAAACATGTAGAATTGTTGTTGGGAATTGTGAATATTTATTAAAATAAATTAACACATTGTTTGAAATGGCAAAGTTTTTTGATCATTTTTTTAATTAAAATTAAAAATATCATTTATTGAAAAAAAATATTCACAATTTTACAATTTTTAGTAATCAATATAATCATTTTGGTAATAGGTGCAAAATCAACAAATTGTTTGCTTGATATTATGAATTTGCTATAAATTTGGTGATTGGAAAAATTTAATAATTTTTTCTGTGCATGCTATGAAGTAGTCATTGAAAAGTAAGTCATTCAGTAATAGCAAGTCATTACCAAGTTTTTGTGCGTAAGTTTAACGAACGAATTTTTGTTAAAAAATGAAAGGAAAATATATGAAATTCTTTAAGAAAAAATAAGACAGTAGAAGAAACAAATTGTTGCCATCATTGTCAATAACAGGGACCGTAACAGTTATTACTTTTTTCATAAAAGTCAGATTATAACAGTTATTTTTTGATTTTTATTTTTTTGAACAAAAATAACAGTTATTTTTTGATTTTTATTTTTTTGGATCAAAAATAACAGTTATTTAATGATTTTTATTTTGTTGAACAATAATAATAATTATTTTTTGATTTTTATTTTTTCCATCAAATATAAGAGTTATTTTCTGATTTTTATTTTTTCGAGCAAAAATAAAAGTTATTCTTTAAAGAAATGTACGTGTTATAATTACTTAGTTGACTTTAAATATTTATATTAATGCGCATAAGATATCCCAATGATGATCACACATTTAAATAAATATATAAAGATAACTCAATAATTATAACACGTACTTTTATTTTTGCTCGAAAAAATAAAAATCAAAAAATAATTATTATTTTTGTTCAAAAAAATAAAAATCATAAAATAACTGTTATTTTTGATCGAAAAAATAAAAATCAAAAAATAACTGTTATTTTTGTTCAAAAAAATAAAAATCAAAAAATAACTGTTATTTGTGTCCAAAAAAATATAAATCAAAAAATAACTGTAAATTTTGATCGAAAAAATAAAAATCATAATATTTTATCATAGAAAAGTTCATAAGGATCAATATGGTATACTTGAATCAGTTTACTAGTATTTACTTCTATATCCTTTTTTTGTTTAAAAATTTCAAAATAACTGTTATTTTCGGTCCCTGGTCAATTAAGCCTTGAGTTTTAAACGTTTTACTTCAGTGCCCCGTTAGTTATGTTGATAGTGAGCTAATCTATCTGTGCGATAGTTGCAGTTTCGACTCCCATCAGAGACTCTCGTCTGTAGTACTCTACATTACTTTTGCTCCTTTAATTAAGTAAGAATATAATTTGTAATTGTAGTTGTAACATTTAATAAATAAAACAAACAGCTAGGACACAAGCTCTATAATTACATTTGTCCTTCAAGTCGTGCTAAAAAGGTCAACAGGAAAAGAAAGCAAAGGGTAAAAACATAAAAGATATAAAAATAAAAAAAATGTACTTTGGACTTCAGGAAAAATTCTTGACAAAAAGTATGACAAACAGAAGTAAGAAAGAAAATGTTAATTAATTAAAAAATAGATAATCATTCAAAAAGATTGATGTTTGACTATTGACTGCCAGCCGTCGTCATTGGCGGTGGGTGTTAAAGGGCGAAGATTTCTGATGAAAGAGTCTGAATACAATTGAAACATGTCCGAATCAACCTGTCAGTGAACGTGGGTTTGATCCCCCAGTAAGTAAGGAATAAAAAAATTATCAATAACTTTTAATTAATTTCATGTTGTAAAATTCCTTTCTTCATAGAAATAATTAAATGAAAATTTAACTTGATGAACTTTAGCCTGATTAAAATGTAAAAATTTGGATAAATAAAAAAAATTTATTTTCATTTTTATTTAAACGGCGTTTTTAGTTTCTTTTTTTTAATTTAATCGATTGCTTTCAAAATGTCTTTACTTTAAGCGATTTTTAAGTTATTCTCAAATTTTAAACATATATTTTTTCAAGCTTAAATCCAAATTTTACTAAGGGGATGCGTGATTATATTCACTTATTTAAAAATGTATGTAAAAATATTTTAAAAAAATTTGTTGAATGTATGAAGCTGTTCAGACATAATGAAATTGATGTATGAAAAGCTTTAGATTTGCCCTTAATGCCACATTTTAATAACACTACGTGACAGTTTCTGACCAAATGTATCTGACACCTAATATTTATGTAAAATGGTCCGCTGAATCCGAATATAAAGTCAGAATTGTCAAAAGTATAACTCAGTAATTTCTTGAATTTTTACAAATGACCCATGGTTGTTTTAGATAGTTCATTATTTTTCATTAAAAAAAAGAAAAACATATCTGTCTAATATTTGTTAAAAGATATTTGCATTTAAGTCATCATCTTTTTTAAAAACATAAATAACGGTTTTTTTGGAATATCTCGAATACTATTACAACTTTTGGCTATTCTGTCTTCGCATTTGGATTCAGCAGACAATTTTACATAAATGTTAGGTGTCAGATTCATTTGGTCACGACTTTGTTGAAAATTTGTGACACAGTGTAATTAACCTTAAAAAAATATTTCAGAACAGTTTAGAGTAATGACTTTCATTTATTTTTAGTTTGAATACAGTGGTATTTATCCATTAAATCCTTATAAGATCTATAAAAATTTTATCCATTTTAATTATTTTAAAACAAATGTATTCATGCAACAATTACAAATTGAAACATTAATGGAATTTAAAAAACCTAAAATAATCGATTTCATTATCAGTCTTGAATAATTCTAAGTCAATTTAGCCATGTCCATATGTCTGCTAACGTGAATGTACACGCTCACGATACACGCTCACTTTCGAAAAACGCAAAAGACAAGAACAAACTTGGTCACAAATTGCTTGTAGTTATCCTAAGCAGTTTGGGATTCAAATTCAGCAAAGTCGGTTCAGTACTATAAATAAAATGTGGAACCACCACCCTAAAAAAATTTAACATTTTGATACAAAAACTAACATAAAAGGTGGAATAATGAACGGAATAATGTAACATTTTGCACGAATTTGCTTTATATAACTGAAAATCATACTGGTAAATTTCGTGAAGATCGGTGCATAATAACCCTACTGCCGGAAAACAAATTAGTACGCCTAAAACCATAATAAATAACGCTATTATACTAAAATTTGGCACGTCGAAGTTTTATATCATCAAAAATCACAGTGTAAAATTTTTTGAAGATCGGTCTATAATTTACACTAGGCCCCATATAAACCCTACTCATGGTAAAGAGTTTGGTACGCCTAAAACCGTAATAAATAATGCAATCATACTAAAATTCGATACGGTACAGTCTTGTAGGACTAGAAATCACGCGGCTAAATTTCGTGAAGATCGGTCCATAACAAACCCTAGACCCCATATAAACCCTACTCCTGGAAAACATTTTAGTACGCCTAAAACCGTAATAAATAACGCTATCAGAATACAATTTGGTACGTCAAAGCTCTATACGACCAGAAATCACACTTAAATATTTTTTGAAGATCGATGCGTAATTTACACTAGTTCCCATATAAACCCGACTCCCAGAAAAGAGCTTAGTACGCCTAAAACCGTAATCAATAACGCTATCATACTAAAATTTGGCACGTCACCATTTAATATGACCAGAAACCATACTGTAAAATTTTTGGAAGATCGGTCCATAATTTACTCTAGACCCCATATTAACCCTACTCCCGGAAAACAGTTTAGTACGCCTTAAACCGTAAATTATGCTATCATAATGAAATTCGGTACGTCATAGTTTTATATGACGAAAAATCACACTGCCAAATTTCGTGAGGATCGGTCCATAATTTACCCTTAGCCCAGTATAAACCCTACTCTCGTAAAAAAGTTAATTGCGCCTAAAAGCAAATAAGCCGACTATCGGAAAATAAATAAATTCGGCTAAAACCATAACAGATATAGATATTGCTGTAAAATTTCTTCCAACTTAGATTCATATGGCGAGAAAAAATATCATGCAATATTGTGAAATTCACTGTTAACTCTAAAACTAATTACACTGTTGTATTTAAATTTATTCTAAATAAGTTTTTGTAATACCAGAAATCAGTCTTCAGAATTTTGGGATGATTGGTCCATAACTTACCATATGTCCAATACAAATTAACGTCATAAAAATTATTTTAGTTAGGCCAAAACTTTTGCGAATCATAATATTTTACTCAATCCAGTTCAAAGTTCTAACAAGAAACGCATAAAACTTTATTATTGTCGGTCAATAATTTAATATGGGTCTAAACCGCAACCAATTTTAATGCTGACGTTCGTTTTTGTGAATCTTAGTTAATAATATCATTTGCAATGTAGAACTCACTCCTGTCGGTGGAGGGTATCAAAGATTCGGTCCAGCCGAATATAGCACTTTAACTTGTTTTCCTTTTATTGGTCTAAATGTATTTGCGGCCGTATTATTGTTGTTTGTATATAAAAGAACAGCGGCCGCTAACTGATATTGTTGTTAAATAACTTGTCGAAATTTATTTAATTCTGCAAGCAAAATTAATTATTAAATGCTTTTTAATGTATTAATAATACACAAAATATTGGAAATTTGCAACTGAAAATAGAATTATTGAAAAATATATTGTTTAATTTCGAGATAAAAAAAATGATTTAGTAATTGATTTTTGATTTACTTGCTTGTCTTAATTTTAATTGAATTAAAACTTTCCAGGATAACGAACCTTAAGAAGTTCATTGAATTTACTCATGGCTATAAAATTACAAATTTTATAATTTTAATTTGAATTTCTAACTTAATTGTAAAAAAAAAGAAATGTTCAAGTAACTGGTACGAATTGTAACAAATATCTATTGTGAATTATGTAATTTAATTTCGAAAATGTTTATAAAAAAAATTACAAAATGAAAGCTGTATTTTAACAATAATGCAATTTTGAATTTCACACTTTGCTTGAGTAACACTCGAAACTTTATTCAATCTAAAAACACAGTATAACCTCAACACACACCCAAAATGCTTAACATTGGTGACTCCGTTAAAGCAACTTTTTTTCCTTTTCGGTTTGTTTCTAATTTAGTTGTTTTTTATGAATGAATTGAAAACTACAAACGACCGTAAGCATGGATTTTTTACTTGCCAACGTGGCTTTGATATTACCACAAATATATATCTCAATACAAAAACAACTTGCATTTTGTGCATTGGTATATTTAAACATGCAGTTAAATGTAGTATTAAGTCCAATACCTTAAAAAAATTTATGTCAGAATGCTGTTTTCGATAAAATTTTCTCCAATGGGCGGTGGAGAATAACAGCTCTTTGAACCATTGTCTTGGTCTTGAAAAAGCTCCGCGAAACTGCAGAAAAAAAATATTTCATGTAAAAAACACGATCACTTTTTCCTTTTTACCTCAGAAATAAAATGAAAAAGTCTTAGTCATCGTACAGACCTGCCGTTGTTGTTGCTGCAATTTCTTAAAATTTTGCTTTGACGCTGCATTAGTGTCCAGATTATGAAATTATAGTTTTGTAATTTTTATATTTTTATCTTGTCTATCCTCTTCTCCATTTAATATTTTATATATAAATACAAAATCATCTACAGGCAACTGCACGTTAAAGACTGAGAATAACAAAACTGAACGGAATTGCAGACTGCATGAAACTGAGTATACCTCCCCTAACTTCTCACCCCCCTCACCAATAAACTCAAGAATTGCTGCAAGAAAAATTACAAGTCTAAGCGATGACTTATGCAATTAATAAAAACAAAAACAAAGATGTACAATAAAAATTCAATAATTAAAATAATATAATTTTTGGAGACATCTTTTACCCCATTTGTCCACAATCTTCTGTTTCATGAAACATTTATGTGCGACATATCACATTTATTGCTTGCAATGTTACGTCTAAGCGAACACCAAAATTCTCTCGTTTTAAAACCGATAATATAAGGATTTAATTTTAGTGATAAAATTTATACCATTTAAGATTTGTTGATCTTAAAAGTTTGCATTATATTCAACCAAAGTCTTTATTTAAAAAAAAAAATCCATAGTTTATAAAGCAAAAGATTGATATTGATTGGCGCCAGATGGACAATTTGATTTCGATAAATATGAGCTTCATAGTGATTTAGAATTTAAAACTTTTTGTAATATTTTAGGAAGATATTTTTCTAATATTACAAAAAGTAAAGAATTTTGTGCCCTTAACATTTGAAAATATTACATGAATTTTAGTTACTAAATAAAGTACACAAAGGAATGGTAATGAATATTTTGAACCTTCCTTAAATATATAGAAATATAACTTTTATTATTTTAAATTTTTTTAAATTTATTTGAGGTTTTTAATGTTATTTTTGTTAAATTATTTTTAATTATTATATGAATCCTATTAGTATGAATAATATTGATCTTATTTAAGTAAATAAGGTATTATGATCGACTTAGAATCAGTATCTGAGTCGTCCGTCTTTCTGGCTGGTTGTTTGTCCATGTACAGGTCGCAATTTTTTAAGACAATTTAATGAAAATTGGTTTATACGTTTTTTGAAAATTTTGAGAATCGGTCCGGTCCGGTCCATAATTTCACATAGCCTCCATACGAAGTTTTTTCATCATATTATATTAGTAAATGGAAGAAATTTGGCCCAAATATATTCCATTTCAACCTAAACTATTTTTCGAAATTAATTTTAACATCAGTCCATTTATGACCATGGCTCACATATAAATATCACTCACGAAAATAGCTTCTAATAACTACTAATAGCTACTATGCCATGGCCGATAGGTAAATCATTAAACGTAGGTCATATATCATATTCAGATCCAGAACATCTTTCATAAAAATTTGTAGTGAGTTTAATTATTCTTGATATAACTAGATCAGTTTCAGAGATTGTATGAAGTCGCACTGTTGAGTTGTGCCAGGGTAAATTGTATATGAGTTTTAATAATTTATTTTGTGAAGTTTGAAGTTTTTTAATATGACAAGTGGCGCATTTTTCATATATAGGCGCTGCATAAAATATTACGGCTTGGAAGATTAATTTAAAAATAAGTTCTTTATTTTTAATAATCAGGGCAGAGTTTCTGTTGAGAAAAGGATAGAGTATTCGGGTGAAAATATTCACCCTGTTGATTATGTACTGTATATGTTGTTTAAATTTCAGTTTAGGGTCAAGAACTACTCCTAGGTACTTAACTTTTGGCTCCCATTGTTCCTCTGTATTTAGAAAAATAATGTTGCGTTGAGAAATGAAGCAAACTTTGATTTTTCTTGTAAAATATATTGCTTGAGTTTTATTACCGTTCAATGTTTTTTTCCATTTATTAAAATAATTAGTTAATTTTTCTAGGTCTCTTTGCAAATATGAAATAATATTTTCTGAGAGTTCACCTGAACACAATATTGCCGTGTCGTCAGCAGACACTGACTTGGGATTAAATGACTTAATACGTAAAATCTCAAATAGATGTAGTTACCTAGATAATATTCGGCGTTATGAACTCTAATATTATTAGTCTTAACCACAAACCTTCATTTTGCATATGGGACTTGACAAGGGAAAACTATTAAAAAAGTATCTGTAAATACTGCGGCATAGGGTATCAAATGTTTGGAATTGACCGACTATGTTGTTTCTAATTTGTTCTTTTTTGTAAAAGTTTTTTTTTAATTTAACATTTGTTTGATATCAGGTATAATTTTATTTAAATTAGGTAATTTTGAGTCATCTCAAGTGTAGTTTTGAATTTTGCTGGTGTAACCAGCGTTACCGTTGGTGCCACTATAGTAGCAATTTGCTACTTTTTCAATTGCTTGAATACTATTTTGCTACTTTTACAAAATGCACCCAAATGTGATATTTTATGTAATTCATGCCACTTTTTTGATACTTTTTACTAAATGATGAGATACTTTTTGAAGTGTATGTTTTATTAAAAGTCCCCACCTTTAATATAAACTGTAATTGTTTTTATATATATATGTAAGCAAGCTTATATGAAATAATTTTTTTTCTTCCGTGATAAGCTTATGCATTTATTGCGAATATTTTATGTAACATGTATACATATTAATGATTCGCAAGCAAGTTTTCTTGATGAAATAAATACATATACTTATGCCTATATAAATCAGGGCTGTCAGATTTTTTTTCACCTTCGGGAATAATTAGACACCGAAAATCGCCCAAATTCGGCAAATTTAATTTAATTAATTAATTAATTTTCTTAAGATTTTTGTTATGAAAAATTCGCCAAAAATCGCAATATATGATTTTTATATAACACTTAAATAAACATTTTCAAACATTATATACCTAGCTTTCCGATCATTTATAAAAATGTACAATTTTTGGTCTTATAATATCTTTTTTGTAAGTTTTTGAAAAATTTATCCAATTTTTTTTAAATCTCCGAAACTGTTGAAAATATAAAAAAACTTATTGTTAAGATGCCTAAAAGCGAATTTAATTCCATATCATTCGCTAGTAATAGCATCCAAATCGGAAATATCGGTCCCAAGACATGATGAAATATACGTATTAGCATCATGCCAACAATGAATAATACATGAAACTAACATTTCTCCTAAGATTTTCATGAAATATGCCGTATTTTGTTCATACTCGTGGCTTTTAGATTAATGATTAAAATTCTTATAACTTTTTTTATGAATTTTTAATGTCCTTATAACTTTTGTATGAATTTTTGAAAACAAAAATAGTACTCATTTTGCAAAAAATGTATTGCCAAAACAATTGAAAATATAAAAAAATTTATATGGATGACTCAAAGGCTTTTAAAAAACTAGACCTGATAGAATCAGTTATTGAACAGATTTGAATTCAGGTCAATTAAAATCACATAAAAAACTTTTTTGCTGATCTGTAGCTCGTTTTTGTATTTCTCGCATCGCAAAATTTCACACATTAAGTGTGAAACAAAAAATTCCATCGTTTCTCGATTTGTGAGAAAAAAGTGTTTCTGTATTTAAATGCGAGAACAGACAACACAGATTCTGTTTTAACTGGAATACTTCCAGTAATTAAGTGTCAAATGCAAGCGAAACGTCAACGAAAGAAATATATATAATAAAATAAGGCTGCCAGATTTAAAGATTTATCGACATTTTGACGATTTTTTTGTTCCAAAATTGGCACAGTGACAATTTGCTAATTTTTTTCTAGTGACGATTCAGTGTTCGAAATAAAACAATTTTAAATAGTTTTATATGTTTGTGTATTAGGCACCAAGGAAAAACCGATATCTTTAAAAATAAGGCAGATTAAAAAATGTAACGGCAAAAGCAAAATTTCGAACCAAAACTATTTAATTTTTTTTTGCTTGGATTATTTAAAACATTTGTTTATGTGATCAAAAGATTAACCTATTACCCCATTTTTCAGTCAATGCACTTTAGGAAATTTTTGTCTTTTATGTTGTCCAAAGTGCTTATTTTATTTCAATGTGATATTTTGTCACTCCTTTGTGTGATTTCTGCAGGGAAAAATAACAATCTGAAATTTTAAATTGTTATCGGATTAAGGAAAAATAAAATAAATAAGTTTATTTAAATAAAACTCAAGCTTTTTATTTATGTATAAAATGTGTATTTTACCCATGAACTTAATGTTTTTTGGATTATGTGTTTGTATGATTATAATTTGTGATTATATGATAAAAATCGAACAAAATTCGTCAAAATTAATTTTAAATTGTCCGAACAAAATAGACGATTTTTTTATTTTTTCTTAGGATATTAACGTTTTTTTTCACAAATTTATCTGGCAGCCCCGCATAAAACAAACAATGAAAGGCTAAACAAATTTTAATAACAAAATATAACAATTGTGTTTTATATACTTATTTTCATCATTTAAATTCTTTCTTTTAAAATAAAATAAAATAATACACCTTCTTGTGTACATACATACATAATTTGGGCTCCATTTTTTTAAATTTTTTTTTCTCGCATCAATTTCAAATATGACTTATTTTGACAGTTCTTGTGAGAAACTTTTTGCAAAATATTGTTACAGAAACACTTGTTCTCACATCCTTCCAATAATTGCTGGAAAATTATTTAAATGACAGATAATTCTCGCAAAGTAAAAATACAGAAACACTTATGTGAGATAAACCATTTTTTGTTTCATATTGCACTGTTTTTGTCATAATTCACTTGTTTCATACGGGAAATTTTACGATGCGAGAAATATAGAAACGGGCTACTGATATAACATTTTCTGAAATTTTTTTTACCATTTAATAATGCAATTGGAAATTTTAAATAAATTAAGCAAAACACATGGAATAACATTATTTTTTTTTGTGTACTTCTTCCTATTTTTAAATCACCCTTTTGGTACTTTTTTTGTAAAAATCCCCTTTTTTTGGTAACGTTGGTGGTAACACTGATCTATTTACTTACCCCGTCACACACGCTTGTTTTAATTTTGTTGTACAGACCCTTTTGTTTATTATGGAATCTCAAACTTTACAATTTTATATATTTAACTAAATTATTAAACAAATAGAATGGGAATTTTTTCTTTTTAAATATCAAAATAATGTTTTTATTTTTGTGGTGTATTATCAGTTCAATTTCCGTTAATTTTACGCCCAGAATACTTTAACGTTATCAACGGACAATAGGTGCGTTCGATAGCACAAAAGTGTTTTACTATTACTGAACTACAATTACGAAAATGCAGTTAAATTTTATTAAACTGCGTTCGCGTACACAAAATACAGTAAATAAGAACACAAATTGGGAGTGTGAAGTGACTGTTCTTGACTGAGTATTTACAAATTTTAAATGCAGAAATTGTTCAATAAAATTTAGTAAAACAAAAAAACATATGTTTCAAAAGTTAAGCAAGAGAAAGTAAACAGACAAAAAGCATACAATTGTAAAAAAAAGTTGAAATAAAACTTAAACCAATACATAAAGTGAATAAATTAAATACCTATATATTTATATACATATAATTTTTTAGAGTTGTAAAAGTGTGAAGTTTTTGGTACATACAACTGCACTTGTTTTTTAAGTTATCAATAGCAAAAATATTATTCATGTTTTTTGAATAAATTAACCCAGACACAAATTAGCAAAATCTAATAAATTAAAAAACAAATATGAAAGATTATATAAAATTATTTTTTTATATTACCTGTAAATATTCGTGTTATAAAAAGTATTTAATTGAGTACCGACAAAAAAACGAGCTAAGTAATCAAAAGTCTAAAAATACTACATTTAAATGCCATCAGCTGTTCTTTATATTTTACGAATTTTTACAAATTTTCCGTTTGCGTACTTTTTTGACAGTAATTTCTTAGTTTACTCATTAATTGTTCATTTACTGCATTTTACTGTAAAAGAACTCAAACGCACCTTTTGGCGGGAGTAACATCATATCTTACCACATTATTATATTAAATTCATAATTATCTTTTAAACTTCACTGTTATGTTTAACCTAATTATTTTGTTATACATTTTATTATGTTAGCTCTTTATTTGTTGTTCAATTTATTTCTATTAATAAATGTGCGTTTATTTATATTTAACAGACTGTAAACTTTTCTCATTTCTATTGTATGTGCACATGCATTTGTTTATTTTGTACATCTAAGCATATGTATATTTATATATGTATATGGAAATATGTTGTATTGTAAGTAGTTTTGGCGAAAGTCCATAGCTAAACTGTAAAATAGTACCAAAAAAAAGATCGTAGGTAGATACCCGCATTCAATTTAACACAGAAGCAACCCATCACTGTTTTATAAATGTCAAGTAACAACGGCATGAAATTCTATTTTATACAGAATAAAACGTTCCATCTACGGTACATTACATTTCGGTAAGCTTTTGCATTGCTTTTCATTTACCAAAAAGCGAACAGTTGTTTGATATAGTTTAGACACGGTACAGCAACGTTCGCCTTACTGAGACTTAACTGTTAGAATCAGAAATTTGCTTGGAATTTCAAATGTTTATTTATTTAAAAATGACTGCACGGAATACTTCTTAAATAAACTACAGTCCGTTACCGTAATAATATTGCGAATTGTTATAAAACTTGTGTTTTGTTAGAAATATATTAGATTTGCTCTTGTTTTCTCTTTCTTAAAATAAATATAGTACATTTTCTCAAGCCGACCAAAATTAGGTTTAGCCTACCAAATGCCACCAACCGAAAAATACCTGACCAAATTTGTACAGAAAATACCTCAAATGGCAGCCCTACGTCTTACCAAAGTTTAATCTGGCTCAACGAGATCTAGTAGATCGTTATGGCCTAGCCCTAATTTTTAACGCGTTCTTTAGATTTTGTAGCAGTCCGATGAAAAAAAACATTTTTCTTTTTGCATTGAATTGGTATTTTCTTTATTCTAAATGGGGGCTCTATGTCTACCGGGATTTGTTTATGTAGCATTAATCAGAATAAAAACAAGTAAGAAAGAACAGTCAGTCAAGCTCGACTACACCACAGTATGTATATAAAATTTTTTTTCGATAGTCTACCCTATATGAAACCCATGGACAATTATGGCCCACCCGAACAAAATTATATTGTAAGGTTAAGAGTCAAGAGTCATAAGTTCTTTGTATCGAATACTATCTAAGTATCAATATCTATATGGGATTTGCTCGTGCTAAAGCAATTTTTGAAAGGGTGTTTATGTGGGACCTATCTTCAATTCTGGATATACCATTACAAATTTTGCTATGACATAGAAGCGGTAATAAAAGTTATCGTGGCCAAATTTTATATCAATACTAACATTGATAACGAAGTAATAAAACTTAAAGTTGTTTTTCAGAAGTGATATTATTATGGGAGATATGGTCAAATATACACCGATTTCTTAAAAATGTGTGTGTTGCAATAGCTTATTCTTGGACCAAATTTAATCGTAATACCAAGATAATTAGACAGTTCATGGGTACAAAGACTATTCCGTGTATAAGAAGTTCGTAGGGGGCCCATGTGCAATTATGGACTGATTCTCATAACTTTCAATATGCTTCGCGCTTGATCCACAAGAGGGTATTAACTCATAATTTTTATTTTTCACTTTCTACACGTTATATTCATATATACCAGCTGTTAAAGTAGCGTTTTATTTTGTCTTCCGTTTGGCTTAAAAAATCTTTTAATATGCCTTTAATATTAAATTAAAAATTATTTTGCTTCTTCTGAAATTTTTGGTCAATGCCCTCTTGTTGATAAATGCGATAATACCATTCATCAAATTATCATAAATAATTATCATAAAATTAGCGTAAATTTACATGGGCAGACCAGCCAATCAGTCGGACCGACGGACTGTTAGATTAGATTCCACAATAATATTCTTATTATTTAATTTCCACAGATTTTATGGGAGAAGAGTAAATAAAACCGTATAAAAAACTGACAACTTGGGGGGCAAAGAGGAGTCAATTGTCCTGTAAAATGGTAAATATTCATGTAATTGCACCCCCAAAAGGGGGGCTTTTCATAAAAAGCGTTGCATATTGTTTTATGCCTAAAACGACTTGTGGATTGGTTATGAAAATTATGTTTATTTAAAAAAAAAAAAAGTACAAGCGTTGCTATTATTTAGGAATACGTGATTTTTCCGCCGCAAGAGCTCTGGCAACAAAATATAAGAAATTTTGGGTTCGATGTTGGCCTGCAACTCTTTTCATGTTATTGGTTTGTTGGCATAGTCCAGCAATTTATTTTAATGCCAAAAAAAACGAAACTTGAAAGGTTAATTTGCACGAACATGGCAGCCATTGGCCAGCTTCGTTGAGAGAACTCGCTCGACGATTTCAGGGTGCTTAATCGTCAAAATGGGACTATTTTGTTTGCTTAAGAAGTGATCCTGCCGTAAGTTCACGCAACATTAAAGCGACTCAAGTTGTATGGAAGCGAAATTCGTTCAAAATGAACCTTGGACTTTTTTAAGATGACATTTAAAATATTTCGGCTCCAGATTTGACCTCTCGTGAGCTGGACCCTTTTGAAAAAGGTTATATTTTTGCATGTTTTGTTAATTTGAGAATCTGTTTCCTTAACAACATATATGGGTATCATAAGAAAGGCTTTTTTAAGGGCCGTCCAACTGTATATACAATTTGTCCGTACTTTTTAAGAAAGTACGGTTTTTGAATTTTTTGTTCGGGGTTGGTTGTAATAAAAATTAACATATTTTAATCTTTAGTCGATTTAATTAAATACGGGTCTCAGCTTTTTTTTTAAATTCGTGCTAGTTCGCGTCTTAACAAAAATGCAATGGGGTGGTAACCCTTCGTTTAAATAGGGCAATATGGGTATCAAACTTTTTCTTTTGCCAAGTAAATCGTCTTTGTATGTAAATAATTTAGATTTTTGCAAATTAGATGCATTTTACACGGTGCTCTGAAATATATATAAAAGCAATCGCTCACGAGAGGTCAAAGCTGGAGCCGAAATATTTTAAATGTCATCTTAAAAAAGTCCAAAGTTTATTTTTAGGAGGGTACATCGAGCACTATTTTAAGTGAGTCGCTCTACTCAAAAAAATTGCGAAAGAACATAAAATTTATTAAAGAGATAATTGAATAATTTGCAAACTTTCCTATAGGGTGTATTGTATATCGTTAAGATAAAAAGCATAGACTGACGTTTTAATCCGCTAAAGTAAGCTTTACTTTCTTTTGAGAAATTAAATAAAATAACAATTGAGCTTTAAATGCAGCATATATTTGAAAGGTAGAAAAAAACTGTTTCGCTTACCATTTCGCTTACGGAATGCATGCATGCATTTTATATGACGAGGTCTCACTTTGAAGTAATGCATTTTTAATACAAAAAGAAAGTTTTATTGAATGCTGATCAGTGTAGCGATCAGATTTCTCACTAAATTTTCTAAAGTTAAATATTCTCCCTTACAAACCTGTTTCGTAGTGTGGGCATTCCGTGACCGTTTAACAATTCATTCGCTGGCCTTAAGCAGGGCTGTCAGATGTGGCGATTTCTCGCCAAACGTAGCGATTTTCAAACTCTTTTGGCGACCTAATTTTCGATTTGTCGACATGCCGATTTTTTGGCGATTTATAAAATAGTTGGCAATTTTGTTGGCTATTTTTGATGAGCCATCTATTTGTTTTGAAATTTGTTAAATTCAAAACGAAAAAAAATTTTTTTTATTCTAGTATTTCAATGTATAAAATTTGATGCATTCATATGTATGACCAGTATTTAAAACTAAATAATGTTGAAATGGCTGATGAAGATAATCTTCGAGAAATTTTTTTCACATTTAAATGTGCTCTTGAAAGAAGTAATAAGTAGAATTCTTTAAAAATGAATATAATGAAAGTTTATGAGAATTTTTCCATTATAAAATGTGACAAATTGTCACATAAAATTTGTTGTTTTTAAATATATTTTAAAGATTTTTTATGAATCCTAACTTACCCTTGGATGTTAATGAAATACAATAGAAAAAATACAGTTTGTTAAAAGAAAATTGTAATGATGATATTCAAACGAATTAAGATCAGTTTAGGCCAACAATTTATAGCTACAAGGATACGGCAGGTACCTGTCTTGAAATATTGAAATTCACTAAATATCTGCTTTGAAGTAGAATACGATATGAAGTTTTCGACACGTTTTTACGAGCCAAAAGTTATATGAATATAAATAGCACATGTTGCATTTCTTTTCTACCTTCACAATGTATTTCAAAAAAGAAGACAAAATGGGAGTCTTCTCAGTGAAGTATATAGTGTTTAAGATATATAATAGAACTTCAACTACATACAAATATATTGTACATCCAATATTTGTTAAATACTTACCGCAAAATCCTTTTTTTGTTACTTTAAGTAGACTACTATAAAATATTTTAAACATTGCACCTTTTTTGTTAAATAAAAATTAAACAAAATATATGGCGACTTTTTTTTAATTTTTGGCGGATTTTAGGGATACGGAACAAATTTTTTTTGGGATTTATGAAAAAATATTTTTAATTTTTCTAAAAATACATATATTATTGTCGAAATCGAAAAAAAAGGAATGCTGCCTTAAGGCCTCATTAGTTGTTACTTTTCGTTGCCGTTCGGTTTCGTTCCTTTATGTAGCAAATATTTTGTAATTACTTTTTCTGTGAAAGGAATCCTGCTCGTACAAAAAAAAACATTGAAATTTAAAAAAAAAAATTTTTTTCGTAAAAATCAAAAATTACTGTTTTGTGTAAAAAAATACGTAAATTTTTAAAAAATCATTAATTAAAACCAATTTTTCTAGCTTTAAACAAAAATTACAGTTTTTTCATACCACCAAAAACTAATCCATACACACTTTGGCCGTAACTTAACGGTTAATTCTATTTTCAACAGATTTGCCCGCAACAGAACAGAACACAAAAGGAAAAACAAACCACACATACAGACTTTCAATTGAACAAAAACAAAACAGCTGATTCGTAACAGAACAGAACATGCAAACTAATTCTGCCTTTACTGCATATCTGCATATCCTATCGCGTAGCTCATAAATGTGTCATAGTGCTTGGCAAAATAAGAAATCTTTTTATTGTTAAACCTCATGGATTACTGCAGTAATTTTAATTAAAATTGTGTTGGAATTATAACAAGGTAATGTTAGGAGTAGTTATTAAGATAACAAATTAATGCTTTTTAAGAAAAAATTAAAAAAAAAAATTATTTGTGATATTTTAAAAATTGTTCTAAAAAAGCACAATTTTTTTTTCTTGAATGTTATAATTTTTGGAACTTAAAATGTTCTTAACATTTACTAACTTAACGAAGTTGCCTGAATTATAATTTTAAATTCAATAAAAAATACATTAAATACAAGTATTATCGTTAAAAGAATCCAACCAACATTAACGTTTTATGCCATTATCCTTAATGGTGTTTGTGGTTTGTGGCTTGTCTGAGTCACCTTTTTTTTGGAGATTAAGGATTTTTCTTTCAGAAAACAAATAACATAAATTTAAAACCTCACTTATTTTATAAGCAATTCCTAATTACATTTTTTAGGCTTTTTCTACATTTTAAACATGAAGAAATCATTTGTATCGTATTAGAAATAATTGAATTTCAATTCTTTTAAAACATTCCTTTGAAAATATGGGGATTTTTGTTTTCGTCCTTAAAATTTATACAAAGAACTTAATTACCAGGATTAGATTTTTCCATTTAAATGGTTCATTTATATTTATAAACCAATTTAGTAGAGTTCATTAAATAATCCTGGGAAATTTTATGCGCGTTTATAGATATAAATGATCCAGAAAATACCCATCAATAGAGAGTAATTAACAGATATAAACATTTTATAATTAAATAAAATTTGCAAAGGAAAATGTAATAAAATATCATTGAAAACAATAAATGAACGTGTGTGTGTGTGTATGCGTGTGTTGTAAATAATACCCTGTAGGAAACCTGGAATCAAGTGTCTCCACGTCGCCACTTTTGTCGAATATTTTAGTGACTTTTTTTGACACAGTCAACAAAGCGTGTACACTTTTGTTTGCCTTTGGCACAAAAGAAAACATAAAAATGTTGTAATAGTTTTAAGTGCAAGTTCTTCATTTTTCTTTTTTTTTTTTTATTAAATAAACATATTATTTAAACAAAATGTATTTAGATTTAATTAATTGCTTTATACGCTAATATTACCCAAGGGAACAAAATCGAACTTTTTGTTTTGATTGGAAGTTTGATACATTTTTTTTTTACTAATTTCAGGTCGCTGAATTCAAATTTAAGCTCCGTTTTTCTCCATCAGCTCTAATTTTTAAGTTACAGGTACTAATTGTATTTTTGACTTTTTTCAAAATCATAATTTTACTGTAAAAATTTCTCTTTTTTTTTAAAAAAAGATGTAGTAGTTAGCTTTAAAAAACACTCAAAATTTTGAAAATCACAAAAAAATGGCTGAATGAACGGGAAAAATATAAAGTCTTATTACTTTCACGTAAAGTCACATAACCTATGAACAAAATGAGGTATAGATCATAAAAATCGATGAATGCGTATAGCTTTTATTCACACTTAAGTGAAGGTACCTCGTATTAAAGTGAAGGAAAAAACGTCCATAAACAGAAAAGCAGCCAATACACACACAATTTTTGAATGGAAATCGCGATTTTTATCAATTCAGTTTTCTCAGTAAATTGTGAATAAAAGCAAAAGAAGCTGTGTACCGATTACAATGAGATAAAGCTTATTTTATTCAAAATAACGGGTGATTTCATTTTAAGGGCCGATGTTGAATGTGAACCACACCTAAACGTCAATTTCATTTGACATTTCTCAATTTCAGACTAACTCAGTTTGAACCATGGAAAGATACACAATCGAGCAACGCCTTAAAGTTATTCAGGCTTATTATGAAAATGGGTGTTCAAATCAAAATGCATATCGTGAAAATCATTTTCAGTGATTAGGCACATTTTCACCTCAGTGGATTCGTCAATAAGCAGAATTGCCGCATTTGGCCGAAAGATAATCCAAGAGTGATTGCCGAAAAACCGATGCACCCACAAAGAGTGACTGTTTGAAGCGGTTTATGGGCTAGCGGCAACATCGGGCCGTGTTGTCTCACGTCATGGCGATGTTAATTGGCCACCAAGATCATGTGATTTGACACCGTTGGAGGTCTTTCTTTGGGGTTATTTGAAAGAAAAGGTTTACGTCGATAAGCCAGCAACAATTCAAGAGTTAAAGGATGAGATAATTCGGCACATTAACGGCAAAGAACCTCAATTATGCCTCAGCGTCATCGAAAATTTGGACCATCCGATGGAGGTGTTTTTGTCCGAAATTCCATATTTGAACCATACCAATATTATCATAATAAAAAGAAATTACAATAATTTCCTAAATAATTTGTGTTTTATTCAAAATCAACATCAGCTCTTAAAATTTAACCACCCTTTATGTTTCATTAAATGTTTTTAGACCATAACTGTGATTTTTATCGCATTTTTATTTTTTATGAATTTTTAAGAACAAAAAAATTTTTTTGTTTAAATGTTCTTTTTTTCAACACTTCAACGATATCTCTGAATTTACTGGGATAATTTAAAACCAATGTAAGCACGGCTAAAAGATAATATTGTTGACAAATTTTTAATTATTTTTTTAACTGAATACTGTGCACCATTTTCAAGTTATTCCAATATATGTAGCGGAAGTGCCTTAATTTTGGACATAAGCATATCGCGAAAAGTCGGGCTGAAAGAAAAAAAAACTAAGTGCTGATTTGGATTCAGTGTACAAAATAGGTTTGAAAACAACATTCAGTTGTTAATCAACAAAAACCTTGTTCCCTTGTGTTATTAGTGCAAAAATCTAGTAAAATTATTTTGGAACGTAGACTTAAACTATCAAAATGTAGTGCTGAATCTCTGGTTCCAATGTCTCCACATGATCCCACAAGAACTACCCAGTCAATGATTTTAGGGTCAAAAGTGGATTTTCAATGACAAGCACAGGCTAAATTTCTACAGCACAAAGCATTGTCTGGTCTAAAATTGGTCAGTAGTTCTAGTCATAAAGGCAATAGTGAATCAATACAGTGTCACTTCTGACCACTCCTGCAGGGTAATATGCAAATGTGAGCTATAAACAGGGTTAATTATAGTCTACTCGATTAGGTGAATTTACAAAACTTATTTATTTACTAAGCATTTCAATAACAATAGAAAATAATATTTAAACTTTATCTTACAAGCAGTAGCAACGAAGATATTTAGCCCGTTGTTGTGAAACCGACTAGAGTCTTTGAGCAGACTAGCTGACTACTAACAAGCCTGCCCGAACTTCCTATTGTAGTTAGATTGCTGTGGAGACTTTTTATATATTTTATATACATGTATTTTATTGAATTAAATTATAGTTGCTAACGATTCAATATTAATTTTCCTTATTATTATTAATCGACCTTTTTATGATTATATTTTCAAAAATGTTTTCTCCTACAGTTACCTATAGACAGGCTTTCAAGTATTAAGATATATACATATATTAAGGTAGTATTTTAACATAAATATTCTGACATTAAATTACCTTGGAATGCGTAAAGTAAGCTTTGCACAAAGTTCTAAAATCGTTTGAACATTAACTTAAAGTTAAAATGATCGTCCACCATATCAATTTAATACCTCGAATTAAGTTTGGGTCTATTATTTTTAGTTATTAGATATTTAGTTCACATGACTTTTTTCTATTTAGATTGCCAGAGAAGGGGCCAAGTTCTTACGGTGCAATGCAAGATCGCCGCTGAAAAGTTTTGTTTAAAAAATAACCCAGTTCACTAATTTTTATACAAAATATTCTTTAATATAATATTAATAAAACTTGACTTCTCAGTAAAACACAAGACAGTTCATTATATTTGTGAAGATTTTAGGAAAATATATCGTTAAAATACGCTGTCCTCTAGACAGAATCGCTAGACCATTTGCAGATTACCAGGGTATAGAAAAGTACTTAATTTAGTGCTTTAAATAGAAACTTTAGGGCTGCACTAAACCTACTGTATGTTTTCCTTCACAACTCCACAGTACTTCTTAATAGTCAAATGGTGATATTAGGAGATTTTAATAATAATTTATATGTTAACTCAAAGGCTGAGTTGGTTAGGAAACTATGTTTGGCCAATAATCTTACATATGTTCATAATTCTATGCCTACACATTTCGATATCCAACATGGCTCTTCCTCCTTATTGGATTTTTCATAATATGGGTTTAATATGGGTTTTGTAAAAAAAAAATCGGGTCAATTCTTGGTACCATCTTTAACTCATTATGCATTTATTTATCTATGTATTGACGTTTTAGTAAGAAAGAAATCTATAGTTAGAGAATTTAAGGAATACAATAATATGGACATGAATAAAGTACATGACGTTTTATCAAATCAAACATGGAATGAATTATTTAGCACTAATAATGTGGAAATACAAATGGATATTCTATATGCACTTCTTTATTCATTACATTCTGCAGTGCCGATGAGGAAAATATGTGTGTATAAAAATAATAACTTCTGCAATATGCCGAATGTATCAAGGGCTAGAAATATAAGGGACTTAGCGTTTAGGGCCTATTAGGAAGATATGACGAATAATAATTGGGCTATTTATTGCAAATACCGAAACAGAGTGAAAAGTTTGATAAGAAAACATAAGCTGGATGGATACTGGAAGGCAAAATTTGAGAATGTAAATAACAGGGAAATGTGGAAAATTCTTAGGAGTGGGGATGATAATATTTCAAATACATTTGATCAACACGATCCTGATGTTTTTAATGGTTATTTTATTTCTTCACAGGTTTACTCTGGTAATCAAGTACCCAATTTTGATGAAATTTCGCAATTAGGTTTTGGTTTTACAGTAATTGATAATAGTGAACTGTACAATGCAATCTCCAGAATTAGGTCAAATTCTGTTGGGTTCGACATGATACCACATAAGTTTATAAAAATTGTATATCCGTTTGTTGAAGATTGCCTTCTTCACATATTTAACACTATAATAACAACATCTACTTACCCCAGTATATGGAAAATTTCAAGAATAGTACCTGTAAGAAAGAAGGATAGGAATGTTTCTTTAGATAATTTTAGACCGATTAATATATTGTGCAGCCTGTCTAAAAGTTTTGAATTTATTTTAAAAGATCAAATGATGAACCATATTAACACTAGTAAATTATTAAGCGATTCTCATTTGGGCTTTAGAACTGGATGGAGCATCACTAATCTGTTATTAAGTATGACAGAATATGTTAGGCAACATTTAAATTTTAATAAAATTGTAACATTGGTATCCCTGGATATAAGTAAAGCTTTTGACACTGTTAATTATTGCACTCTAATTGAGAAACTTGCTACGAAGTTTAGGTTTTTCTTCATTCTCGTGTTCGTGTTCTTCATTCTTACCTTAAGGGTCGCAAGCAGTTTGTGGGAAATCGGGATAGGATATCGTCTATATCTGAATGCTATAGTGGAGTGCCACAAGGTTCAATAATTGGACCTTTGCTTTTCCTAATATATATTAATGAATTTAAAGAATTTATAGGCACTTCTCATTGCAAGAGTTATTTATTTGCTGATGACATAAATTTGGTACTGATTGGAGATAGACAATTCCAGGACTGTCATGAGTCTGTTATTAATTATACATTATATAGAGCACTTCAATGGGCAGAATATAATAAACTTAGGTTTAATCCACAGAAGTCAAGAATAATGTCATTTGGAACAAGTAATTGTTCAAATATATTAATGAATATAAAACTTGGCACAGTAAGCATACCTTGTGTGGACTCAATTGACTGTCTTGGATTAACGATTGATAAGGGTTTGACATTTGAAAGACATATCATGAAAGTGGGGGCTAGAATAAATATGTTGCTTAGATCGTTATATACGCTTAGGCCCTAATCATGTACAACGCAGCGCAACGCCAAACAATAACATTGAAAGCACAAACAATGTCATAAATATTTTGTAATTTTGTTGTTGCTTTCAACAGAAATTTATGTACCGTTTTAAAATTTTCAACGACACAAGCAATGGAGCGTTTGAAATTTTAAAACGCAATGTGAATTTCTGTAGAAAGCAACAACAAAATTACAAAATATTTATGAAATTGTTTGTGCTTTCAATGTTATTCTTTGGCGTTGCGTTAGTTTTGTGGCGTTGCGCTGCATTGTACATAATTTGGGCCTTAATTTATACCTCCCTGTAAGTGTTAAATGGAAAATATCACATGCTCTGCTCATGTCTCAGGTGCGTTATCGTTTTGAAATTTACAGTGGTACCACAGCGTTGTATTTAAGACGGATATCTCTTATTTTTAACCGATTTATAAGGTATATTTATGGACTTAGGATTCCTGATCATGTTTCTCAATATTCTAGGAGTTTCCTTTATTGTTCTTTTCAAGACTTTATAAAGATAAGAGTATTAATCACATTTTTCCAAATAATAACTACCCAAACACCATCATATTTAGTTCGTATATTTAATTTTTCTAGATCCACAAGGAACCCAACACTAATTTATCCAAGAATTACTAATGCAACGTTTGAAAGATCATTTTTTATAACAGCGTGTAGACTGTGGAACACGTTACGTGTAGATTATAGAAGATTTAACTTTTCAAAATACGCTTTTAAACAATTATTAATGAGCTATTTTGATCACTAATGCATTTGTTGCTTGTTATGTGCATTGATTCCCTAAAAAAGTTGATAAGTTAATATTAAATTAAAGTTATTTTAATATATACATTATATTTAATATATACATTATCTTAAATCATTACAAAGTTGTAGCTAACTATATTAATCGTAGATGTCCTAAGGGCTCGATTAATTAATAAATTAAATAAATAAAAAAATAAAAAAATAAAATTGCTTATAAGTCCTATACATTGCAAATTTTTAAAAAAAAATTTGCCAAGTTTTGAGAAATTTTCACCAAATTACTTTTCTGCAAAAGCCACTTTTAATATTCGCTAAATTTGAAAAAAAAATGCAAACTTTCAAAAATCATTTTTTTTCGTAGATTGCAAAGTTTTACAAAATGTCTCATTACATGCTGATTTTTTTTTTGCAAAATGATCCAAAAAAAATATTAACCATTTTTATTTTTGGAATGTATTTAATGAATCTAATTTCAGTTTGTAAAGCGTTCTTGCATTAGTCCTGTTCCTCTAATATTTTACATACGTTTTGATTAGGTCAACCTTTGGAAAAACATGTAACATGAAGATACAAGATATTCTGGTAGGGTATAGAATAATTCCTGATTATGTTTACATATTAATAGCTTCAATGTTAACCAAAGGTTGGCTTAAGCAAGAAATATGTGAAATATAAAAGGAATAGGACTTTTGCAAAACAGCTTTCTAAATTGAAATAAACAAAAAGACAAAGACATATTTTAGAAATAATAACCACTATATGTCACAATAAGTGACATATTTTTTGTGATACCTTTACATATACATACATTTATTTTAATATTTTATGTTGTGTTATTCACCTATACAAAATACTGTGATATAATTTATAAATAATATAAACTAACGAAAAAGATTATCATCAAAAATTATTTTCGGGAATGAAATATTTTATTAATTAATTCATTTATTAATGATGTGCTAATAATCCCAATTTTTTAAATGAAAACACTGAAATTTATTGTTGTGGGAAAGCTAGTTCCTATGCGCATTTCGCTGGTTGCTTAGGCCAGCTCGTCAGGAAACTTTTTCCAAATACTTTAGAAAAGCTAAAAATATTATACAAGTAAGACCATAAAGTGAATAAGAATTTTAAAACACTCAGGTCTTAAATGTAACAATATCAAAGCTTCAACAAAGTCACAACAATAAACCGTCAATCTGTTCTTTCTTACATTCCCCTACAATTGGCTGGTTTTTTTTCCAACACGAATTGTAGTTGTAAGAGGATAGAAGGAAAAAAACAAAATTAAAAAAACAAGTTGCTTAAATAAAGCAGCTTGCCATTTCAGTTTTTTATTTGCCGGGCACATGCAAATTTATTATCAAAAATTATTTTCGGGAATGAAATATTTTATTAATTACATAATTCATTTATTAATGATGTGCTAATAATCCCAATTTTTGAATGAAAATACTGAAATTTATTGTTGTGGGAAAGCTAGTTCCTATGCGCATTTCGCTGGTTGCTTAGGCATTAGATTATCATATTAATAAAAACTCAATCCCTGAAGAAGTTGGAAAGAATACCAACGAAACGTCGGATTTTATTGAGAATGAATAAATAATCTTTTATTTACATTAAATTAATGACCTTGAAAGCCTGCATATAGGAAATTATATACATTAACTATTTAAAGTAGGGAAGTAACGATACGTCTTTTTGCAGATACGAAGCCGATACCGATACTCAAGAAGAAATATCGCCGATACCGATACGTATATTATATTTAAATTCAAGGTAAAATTAACAAAACTCAAGTGGAATAATTTCTTAATTATACAAAATTAAAGTGTAGGGGATTAATTTTTTTTGTTTAAAATAAATTATTTTAAGCACTTAATTTATATTTGGATTTTTACTTTATATATGTTTGAATTACATTTTCTAAAAATTTGTATAACTTAAGACATAAGTGTCATAACATCAAGTGTAACGATTAATCCATTTCGTAATTATTGTGAATTATCTATTAACGTTTACGCCTAACAACTTAAAGTTGCTATAAATTGTATACCAATCATGTAAAACCCAAGCTAGTTGTTAAGAAAAAAAAAGAAAATGAAGATTCACTTCTTCTTAGAACCTCCAAGTGAACGGTGAGCAACTCAAATAAAATGAAATCATACCTTGAATTCTAACCCTTAACTTTTTTATTTCCAACCCTTACTCAACCTTATCTACCGCTTTTATAATTTCTCATCTTGGTGAGGAATTATAAAAACATTGAGACAAAGTAAGGCTACCAATTCTTAAACCAGCAACCCAACGATCAAGCTACGGGTTTATCCAGTCTACTTATATATTTAGGTGGAACTTTAAGTGTCTAATTACAGTCCGCTCGTCATCCTCTAACACTTAAATATCCCTAACATCTAAATAGGCCCTAGCTTGCCCAAATTAACTTTGTTCATTATTTAAAATTTATTTTAATAAGATTTTAAAAGCAACGAAATTAATTTAAGTTCATGCTAAATTATTTTATTCTTTAAACGAAAAAACATTAAGGGTTTTCATGATATCGCTTAAAACGCTCGCAATCTGTGCATTTTTACGCCCGTGAACTGTCAAAAATTGTATGAGAATTATTATACACAAACTTCGTTAATTTGCACAACAATTTTGACTCGCAAACTTGTGCTGTTCAATTGTGCATTAATATAAACAGGGTTTTGTAATGCTGACCGTCGTGTTCAATGAAAAGTTCAAGAGTTCATAAATCACAAACAATAAATTCTTCCAATAATTTGAACAAATTTGACTTTTGGCTTTCCTTATGCATTTTTAAAAACAAATTTCACATTTTAATCACAAATGTCAACATTTATTTTTAAATTTTTATACCCTCCACCACCACTGTGGTGAATGAGGGTATACTAAGTTTGTCATTCCGTGTGAAACTTTTTTATTATACATCTAAGACCCCATAAAGTATATTTATTCTGGCTCCTTGAGAAATTCTAAGTCGATTTAGCCATGTCCGTCTGTCTGTCCGTCTGTTGAAAACACGCTCACTTTCGAAAAACGCAAAAAAAAGAACAAACTTGGTCTCAAATTGCTTGTGGTTATCCTAAGCAGTTTAGGCTTGAAATCCAGCAACATCGGTTCAGTAGGATCAGAACTATGAGTCAAAATGTGGAACCACCACCCTAAAAAAAATTGATAATTTTGATACAAAAACTAACATAAATGGTTTAATAATGCACGGAATGACATAAAATTATGCTCGAATTTGGTTTGTACGACTGCAAATCATACTGGTAAATTTCGTGACGATCGGTCCATAATTTACCATAGGCCCCATATAAACCCTACTCCCGGAAAACAGTTAGGACGCTTAAAACTGTAATTAATAACGCTATCATGCTAAAATTTTGTACGTCACGGTTTTATAGGACTAGAAATCACACTGTAAAAGTTTTTGAAGATCGGTCCATAATTTACACTAGGCCCTATATAAACCCTATTCCCGGAAAACAGTTTAGTCACCTAAAACCGCAATAAATAACGCTAGCATACTTAAATTCGGTACGTCACAGTTTAATAGGACGAGAAATCACACTGCCAAATTTCGTTAAGATTGGTCCATAATTTACCCTAGGCCACATATAAACCCTACTCTCGGAAAACAGTTTATTGCGCCTAAAACCAAATAAAGCTCACTTTGGGAAAATAATAAAATTCGCCTTAAGCCATCACAGATATAGATATTGCGGTAAAATGTCTTACTTTAATTCATATGGCCAGAAAAAATATCATGCAAATTTGTGAAATTTTCTGTTAACGCTAAAACTAATTACACTGCTGTATTGAAATTTATTCTAATTGATTTTTTGTAATACCAGAAATCAGTCTTCAGAATTTTGAGATGATTGGGCCATAATTTACCATAGGACCGATACTAATTACCCTCCTAAAAATTATTTTAGTTCGGCTTAAACTTTTACGAATCATGATATTTTACTCAAGCCTGTTCAAAGTTCTAGCAAGAAACGCATAAAGTTTTCTTATTGTCGGTCAATAATTTAATTCATGTCTAAACCGCAACTAATTTTAATGCTGATGGTCGTTTTTGTGAAGCTTAGTTAATAATATACATATATGTATTTATCAGAGTTCCGAAACGCTCGCTCATTCTTCATTCATGAGCGAGCGTGAAAATTTAAAAAATTTTCTGGAAATTCATCCTCATGAGGGTGAGGAAAAAAACTATTTTGATTTTCCTCGCTCATGAGGAGTGAGCAAAAACAAAAAATTCATATGTGATTTTACAGATATGAAAAATTTGAAAAAATTCACGTTAAAATTCTTCACAAGGAAAAAAAAGCGATTTTCCCAACGATTTCCAGCGGGAAAATCAAGTAGTAAAGAGGCCTTATAGAAGGCCTTTTTGCAGACATAAGATCTCCCAGCCGCATTCCAACTTTATTACCAATTAGCAAGGTGTGTCATTGCACTTTTGCATATATGTTAAACTCTTCTGGAAGGGGTTCTAAAAAGATTTAAGAATAAAGCTTTATCCAAGTTTAATTGTTGTTTCTAATAATACGAAGTGAGTAAATTAATAACTAAACTTGCAACACGTTCCAACATAACTACTAATAAAACGATTGCGACAGGCCTTATCTTAGAATAGAAAATTTGAATTTGTAAAATATTAAATAAAAACCTTTCTAAAAGACCTTTTCAAAAAGGCAGAGTGGAATAAGTAAAAGATTACTAAAAATTCAATTGTAAACATTCTTAAAGGCCTAAAAAGTGATTCGCTTGCAATTTTCCCCGCCGGGCAGCACGTTTAGTCTGTGTGTATTTTTTTTGTAAAATTATTTCTTGACTGGTGAACCAAAATGTGTGTGTTGTTTTTTATTTTTGTAGGCAACTATTATTGAAAAAAAAATAAGAGAACTGCACATATCGTCATCTTAAATGCAGAATATTGTAACATCAAATTTCATAAGGTTACATGAGAAGCAAAAAACGTTGTAAAATGAAAATTATATGAGATATTAGAGTAATATTAAATATTTAGAATAAAAATGCGATAACCAGTTTTTTTTTTGATAAAAAAATGTTATTTTTACTGTAATTTATTTAGTTATGTGTGTTACGTTATTTTAATTTGTAATTCTCTAAAGCAAAACGACAAATCATCAACGAAAGTATGATAATATTAAGTTAAACAATCATTTAAAACATTAAATAACTAAATATTTCTGTTAAGTTACAGGTATAATAGAATATAAAGATAATGTACATGGTTATAAATGCAATACTGCGTTTAAACAATAAATTTAAATATGGTTAAATGCACATATAAAAATTAACTTATTAGGAATGCGTTGACATGGTGAAATAAGTTTGTTTTTCTGATGCAGTGCAGGCAGTACTGCATTTGAGAACGTAGAGATGTTATATTATTAGAGATATTATTATGACATATTATTTATAGTTTTTTATTTCTAATTAGAAGTGGATTAAACTAAAAAAAAATACTTCATTAAATTTAAATTGATTT
The DNA here is from genome assembly GCA_943735925.1 of Pollenia amentaria. Taxonomy (NCBI): domain Eukaryota; kingdom Metazoa; phylum Arthropoda; class Insecta; order Diptera; family Polleniidae; genus Pollenia; species Pollenia amentaria. Next base: position 206,235,697 of record OX031009.1, on the reverse strand, counting down.
TAAAAATCCAACTTTTCCATTATAACTAACGTGTATTTTGAGGTGGGGTGCTTTAAAACCATGGGAGATAAGGCCATGATGACTTTATCTCTCATTCAAAAGGGAGATAAAGTCTTTTATTTTTTTTGTTCATTTGAATGGGAGATAAAGCCATCATGGCCTCAGCTCACATTAGCGATATTAGAAAATGGCTTTATCTCTCATTTCAGTTTTGAAGAACTTTTGCATTTTACATTGATTAATAGTTTTCACTTCCGGCAACACTAAAGTCAAGTATTGAAATCTGGCTTAGCATACAAAAGTTTTTTTGCGTGGCGGCCTGCGGCCGCGCTTAGGGGTTTTTTCCTCCAGTAGGACACGGCAGGTGGCTTCGCTGAATAAAGTTTTCCTGCGTGCGTCACAAGAATAAAAAAATGTCTTTTTTCGGAAACACTAAAGTAAAGTATTGGAATCTGGCTTCGCATACTAAAGTTTTTCTGCGTGGCTGTATGATTGATAAATAGTAACTGATAACACACATGTGATTAGGAACGCATTTTTTAAATTGACATATAAGAAATGAATTTAAAATATTAATTCTTAGTTGTTATTTTTTCAATGATAACTAAGGATTTTCCCTTTTCCAGAATGTTTACACCATGCATAACAATATTCTGAGAAAATATGCTTTTATCTCTCATTTCGCAAAATTTTAAATATGACATTATCTCTCAATGATTGGGCAATAAGGCCATTATGGCTTTATCTCCCATTCAATTGAGCAATAAAGTCATCATGGCCTTATCTCCCATGGTTTTAAAGCACCCCACCGTATTTTGATGTCCTTATAATAATTTCCTCAATTGAATTTTTCTTTACAATAAACAAGTTTTGTAAAAAATTTGTATCATATACATATATGCATATTTGTCTCCATATAAGGAATTATTTCGAAAAAACTTCTGCAAGAAGTAAATTTTAATTAGTTAATTTCTGAAAAATTTAAATAAGAAGAATGAAAGAGTTTTTCAATTAAAAGTAGTATTGATAGCAGCCCGCGTATTTAGTGAAAGAAAATGTTGTATAAAGAAGCACTTATCCTAAAAAAAATACTATTAGTATTTAATAAAGCCGTAAAAGGATTAACACAAAATTTAGCTAAACAATTTATATTCCAGCACTTTATAAGAAATGCTATTATTCTAAAGATGTAGAAGACAAGTAATTTATTATTTAAAACCAAAGGCCTTATAACAGTCTTTTTGAGGATATTGATGAAGGACGACTTGGAAGAATGCAATCCTAACAAAAATACCAGATTATTTTAAATAAACGTCGAAAAAATATTTCTATTGTATTATAAACTTTCTATATTAATAATGAAGAAATATTCTGGTCCAATAGTAACAGATTTATTATAGGGAAATTCGACTGTATAAAAATTTATTAAAAAGTATATACAATGTACATATATTAACTCATTTTGGAAACGAAACAAGTGATGGAAAAATCATATCATAAAAATAATGACAGTCTGCTGGAAGCAAAAAACTAAGGACCTGCAGATGGTACTATTTATTCTTGGAAATTCTTAGCATATGGAAGTGCAATGGGTAAGGCTGTGAAATTTCGAACAGTCCAATGTAGAAGAAGCTGATAGTCATACTTAATATAGGTTTTTCAATACATATATATATATATATGGATTCGGTTTATATTAATTTTACCGCACGGTTTTCCTGTTTACTTATGCAACAATTTGCAGTTTTATCACTTATTCCACTAACACGTTCAGAGTATGAAACAGAATACCCATTTTTGACGTAAAAAAATGAATGTGTTCGTAAAAATATATCAAATACTCTGCTTATTTTTTTTAATTAAGATTATTCATTATGTTTTTTAAGGAAATTATTTACTTTTTGATTTTTTGATTTTGTTAATAGCTTGGATATTTTTTAAGGTGGAAGTTTAAAATTTTTTTTAAATATTTAACGTGAATCGTAATCATTTCAAAATTTTAAATGATAGATTGCTTAGCATTTTCGCAAACGATATTTATACTGTTGTAAAAAATTATTTGATGCTTTTAAAAGGGAACGTTTTTTTCTTAAGCAGACATAAAGGCAAAACTCATTCAAAAAAAAACTCCAAGTACTCAATACGTGTTGTTGTTGTAATACAGTTTTGGTTTTACCAACCAAAACGGTTGTTCATTGAAATTAAAGTAAAAAAGGCTTGTTTTGCTAAAAATTATGTGTAAAAGCAAATGTGACAGCAGGTACAATCGAACCATAAAATCACTTCATTTACGTTAAAAAAGCAACAATTTTACAACTTTGGTTTTTGTTCAAATGTATTTTACTTGTAGATTTGTAATTTGTAGTTTTGAGAAACAGCACCCACGTTTCTATACTTGCTCATGGAGTTTTTTTTTCAATAAGTTTTGCCTTTATGTCTGCTTAAGAAAAGGACCGACCCTTTTTAAAGCATCAAAGAATTTTTTACAACAGTATAAATATCGTTTGCTAAAATGCAAAGCAATGTATCATTGATCATTTTGAAATAGACTTTTTTTATTGATTACGATTCACGTTAAATATTTAAAAAAATTTTTAAGCTTCCACCTTAAAAAATATCCTAGCTATTAACAAAATCAAAAATGGCTTATTGCAAAACCTATATTAAGTATGACTATCAGCTTCTTCTACATTATACTGTTCGAAATTTCACAGCTTAACCCATTGCACTTCCATATGCTAAGAATTTCCAAGAATAAATAGTACCATCTGCAGGTCCTTAGTTTTTTGCTTCCAGCAGACTGTCATTATTTTTATGATATGATTTTTCCATCACTTGTTTCGTTTCCAAAATGAGTTAATATATGTACATTGTATATACTTTTTAATAAATTTTTATACAGTCGAATTTCCCTATAATAAATCTGTTACTATTGGACCAGAATATTTCTTCATTATTAATATAGAAAGTTTATAATACAATAGAAATATTTTTTCGACGTTTATTTATAAATTGTTTAGCTAAATTTTGTGTTAATCCTTTTACGGCTTTATTAAATACTAATAGTATTTTTTTTAGGATAAGTGCTTCTTTATACAACATTTTCTTTCACTAAATACGCGGGCTGCTATCAATACTACTTTTAACTGAAAAACTCTTTCATTCTTCTTATTTAAATTTTTCAGAAATTAACTAATTAAAATTTACTTCTTGCAGAAGTTTTTTCGAAATAATTCCTTATATGGAGACAAATATGCATATATGTATATGATACAAATTTTTTACAAAACTTGTTTATTGTAAAGAAAAATTCCATTGAGAAAATTCATTATAAAGAGATCAAAATACACGTAAGTTATAATGGAAAAGTTGGATTTCTAAAATCAATTTATATTTAAATTTAATGAAGTACATTTAGTTTAATCCACTTCTAATTAGAAATAAAAAACTATAAATAATATGTCATAATTATATCTCTAATAATATAACATCTCTACGTTCTCAAGTGCAGTTAGGGTTGCTAGTTTTTAAATCAGAGAAATCAGTACATAAGAGAAAAAAATCAGTACAATTGAATAAAAAACAGTACATTTACTTTTTTAATATAAAATTGCATATTAATAACATAAAACAAAACTTGAATTCATTCTATAATTTGAACAGTGACAAAATTTAATTAATAAAACCGAATTTTTTCAAACAATAACTCAATTCCGTATATATTTTTAAGCGGGAATACAAAGTGAATAATAAAAAAATCTAAAACACAAGTTACGGTCACACCTAGCAAATATTTGAGAAAAAAACTTGACTAACATGTGAACTAAAATTGTATTTCCTTTATTCTATTATATTTTTTGAATATAGGTCACATAAAATTAAAGAAAAATTACATAAAAGTATTTCTTTGCTATATCTACCAGCATAAATAATTTCATTTTGCAATTAAAAGGTCATGCTGAATGTCTTTTATTTTGCGGAAACAGCCAATGTCTAATTTAATCGAGAACAGCTTCAAAAGAGTTTTGAGCCAATTTTACTTAGAACTCTTCTATAAAAAACTAAAATTTAAATTTTCTCTAAAATTAATTATTTGACATTGGCCTTTTTAGCACAAAGCTTTAGATATATGGACAACAATGTTAAAAAACAAATTCAACACTTGAAATAACGAAGCTTGTTATGTATTTATCTTAAAAATAATTTTAAAGTGATTTACAACTAATAACCTTTAATAATTTTAATTATTGCAAAGGGCACAATCGTTTTTTAGACGATCTATACTATAGATTTTTATAAATAATATATTTTCATATTTATGGCCTTTCCACAATTTATTTCCCGTGATCAAGAAATTGTAAAACTCATTACAACAACAACCAAAGTTTGTCTTTATCTGCAACTCACTTTCTAGGTTTTATATTAGGAGCCCGTTTCTTTCTTTTCTCCACTTTTAAAACTAAAGATTCGTTCTGTAAAATCGTTTGAATGTGGAATGAAAGAAATAAAATTACACATTTCCTCAAATTCGTAAACGCACCACCGTTTAGAAACACTTTCAATTTTTATTCTACTGTCATCTTTTTTCGTACTGACGCGGCAAAAATCTTTATTGTTATGAACTCATCGATAAGAACATCTATATTAATATTTGTATCGCAATTTGACAACATGACAAACTATATACTGAGCCCAGTTAATATATAATAACAGTACAAAAACAGTAGATTAATGACAGAATCAGTACATTTGCGTACTGATTTGCTTGTAATGCATAAATCAGTACTTTTAACAAAAAACAGTATATGTACTGATAAAAACAGTACGAATGCAGTACTGCCTGCACTGCATCAGAAAAGCTAACTTATTTCACCATGTCAACGCAATCCTAATGATGCTGCATATTAATTGTGTTATTATCATTTTTATATGTGCAATTAACCATATTTAAATTTATTGTTTAAACGCAGTATTGCATTTATAACCATGTACATTATATTTATATTCTATTATACCTGTAACTTAACAGAAATATTTAGTTATTTAATGTTTTAAATGATTGTTTAACTTAATACTATCATACTTTCGTTGATGATTCGTCGTTTTGCTTCATAGAATTAAAAATTAAAATAACGTAACACACATAACTAAATAAATAACAGTAAAAATAATATTTTTTTATCAATAAAAAACTGGTAATCGCATTTTTATTCTAAATATTTAATATTACTCTAATATCTCATATAATATCCATTTTACAACGTTTTTTGCTTCTTCTGAAAACTGTGATGTTATATTATTCTGCATTTAAGATGACGATATGTGCAGTTCTTTTAGTTTTTTTTTTTTAAATAATATTTGCCTACAAAAAATTCAACACACACTTTGGCTCGTTGCCTTTAACAAAAACAAAATACACACAAAGACATTTCGTGCTGTGGTCATGCAAACTGTCGAGCAACAACAACATTACTGGTGAGGAGCGTTAAGAAAATTTTTTGTTTCCTCATTTTTCATGACTGAGGAAAGGCAAAAATTTATTTTTCCTCACGCTCATGAATGAATTGGCAAAAAAATTCACAATTCATTCATGGTTGTGAAAAAAATTACACGTTTTAAATTCCTCATTCATGAAAAAATTCATGAATGGTTAAATATGAGCGATCATATATGAATTTTTCGGAACTCTGGTATTTATCATATAGAGCTCACTCCTGTCGGTGGTGGGTATCAAAGATTCGGCACAGCCGAATATAGCACTCTAACTTGTTTTTTTTAATTTTTTTTTTGCATTGACAAACTGATATTAATTGTTTAAAATTACACAAAAATTAAAAAAGGGTAATTATAAACCGAGTCTCGCAAGTTTGTCCATTTGCACAAATGGAAATTTTAAGCGATATCATGAAAACCTTTAGTGTGTGCAATTATTAATATTCCAAATTAATATAAATAAGATTTTGGTTTAAAAAAACAAAGTATTCTCAACTTTTGTGGATATAATTTCTCAAATTGAAGCAGGCCTGCAGTAAAAAATCGTCTCTCAGAAGTGAATAACCTATTTGACAACTTAAGTATTTTTGCGCCATTTTTTCAATCTATTGTTTTTGTCATTGCTCTCTAAACCTTCAAATCTTTCATTCAGAGCTAATGGTATATAAGTCGCCAATTGATGGGACTCTGAAGTATTCTGCATCTCAGCTTATTCATTTTTCGTATTTTTTAATAATGTTCGAATTAGCATCAGAAAATGAAGCAATGGATTTGCTTGTGGATTTTGTGGTCTCTTTTAAGTAACACAAAATTTGAAGCGAAATGATTTTTTTTTTTACAAAAATCATTAAAAATTGGCATAAAATTCTTAAAACGTACAAATACATACATGAATAACCAATGGGAGAATGTTTTGCCATTATGGTGAAAAAGAAAACGTCTGATGCCGCGGAGTAGGATAACTTTCTACGTTCACATGCGTCTCGAAAAAAGGAAAAACAATTTATTATTCTGTTTGAAAAATAAGCATTAAAAATTAAATTCTTTGTTCGAAAAAAACTATAAAATAATATCAGCATATCGATATAAAATATCGCCGATACCGATATATCGGCATGCGTGAGGTATCGCCGATATATCGACATCTGTATCGGTAATTGTAACTTCCCTAATTTTGAGTAATCGAAAAAGGTCGATTAGCACTTATAATTATTTAATTTGATTCATTAAACACATTCGAATAATAAAAATGGTTAAAATAATAAAAATAACTAATAAAAATAAGGAATTCTCACATTGTATTTGTTCCAAAAAATTTAAAATCTCTGCAAATTTTCATATAAATTAAAAATGTTTGTATAATTTTGTATAAATCAAAAATGGCCGAGTTATGATTAAAATATACTGAACTGCTAAAAAGTACTCTTTTTTGTGGTTAAGTTTGTTAAAATATTCATGTTTATATTAGGTTACATCCCTAATTCCGATACGCGTTTTTGCCAAAACGATACCGATACTTGAATCAACTGCTAAAAAATACAAATATCATTAAACATTTACCCCCTTATCCATAAAAAATATCTTAGGACTTTAAAGTGTTAATTCAAAGAAAATTCGTTTTATAAACATTCTGTAAACGTAAAATATGGTTTTTAAATAAGGCCTTGGATATAAAAGTGCATATCCGAAAAAAGGTAAATATTTTTTATTGATAATCTAAATGGATATGCAAATAAGCTAGAAAGAACAATTTTACAAATTTCCAGGAATGAAAAAGTCAAATACAATTGAAATTATTTTTTTTTCTTATTCTAATCTCGCAAAGCTCTACACTTGTCTGTAGGAGACCAGAGCCTCTGACGGGAATCGAACCTGTAACACCCGCACTGATAGACTCGCTCACAACCAACTAGCCTACCGGGCCACCCAGTTTCTTACTTAAAAATTATTCACCCAGAACAAATACATATGTATGTAAAATACAATACTGATCTGTACAATACAGAACAGATGGTTATATTATATATGTTCATATCGAACCATTGTGAAGGTATGTTAGATTTGGCATAGCCAAATAAAGCACTCCTACTTTTGTTTTTGTAGAATTAATTAGAATGAAAAACAAGTTAGAGTGCTATATTCGGCTGTGCCGAATCTTTGATACCCTCCACCGACAGGAGTTGGCTCTATATGATAAATACATATATATTATTAATTAAGCTTCACAAAATGAACGTCAGCACTAAAATTGGTTGCGGTTTAGACCTGAATTAAATTATTGACCGACAATAAGAAAATGTTATTCGTTTCTTGTAAGAACTTTGAACTGGCTTGAGTAAAATATCATTATTCGTAACAGTTTTAGCCGGACTAAAATGATTTTTAGGAGCGTTATTTGTATTGGACCTATGGGAAATTATGGACAAATCATCCCAAAATTCTGAAGACTGATTCCTGGTATTACAAAAAATAAATTTTAGTAAATTTCAATACAGCAGTGTAATTAGTTTTAGCGTTAACAGTAAATTTCACAAATTTGCATGATATTTTTTCTGGCCATATGAATTTAAGTAAAAAATTTCACCGCAATATCTATAAATCCCAAAGTGGGCTTTATTTGGTTTTAGGCGCAATAAACTATTTTCCGAGAGTAGGGTTTATATGGGGCCTATGGTAAATTATGGACAAATCTTCACGAAATTTGGCAGTGTGATTTCTCGTCCTATAAAACTGTGACGCACCGAACTTCAATTTGATAGCATTATTTATTACGGTTTTAGGCGTACTAAACGGTTTCCGGGAGTAGGGTTTATATGGGGCCTAGTGTAAATTGTGGAACGATCTTCAAAAAATTCTACAGTGTGATTTCTGGTTCTATAAAACTGTGACGTACCAAATTTAAGTATGATAGCGTTATTTATTACGGTTTTAGGCGCAATAAACTGTTTTCCGGGGGTAGGGTTTCTATGGGGCCTAGTGTAAATTATGGACCGATCTTCAAAAAATTTTACAGTGTGATTTGACGTATTATAAAACTGTGACGTACCAAATTTAAGTATGCTAGCGTTATTTATTGCGGTTTTAGGCGTACTAAACTGTTTTCCGCGAGAAGGGTTTATATGGGGCCTATGGTAAATTATGGACCGATCTTCACGAAATTTAACAGTATGATTTGCAGTCGTATAAAGCGAGTTCGTGCAATATTGTATGTCATTCCGTGCATTATTCCACCATTTATGTTAGTTTTTGTATCAAAATTATCAATTTTTTTTGGGTAGTGGTTCCACATTTTGATTCATAGTTCTGATCCTACTAAACCGATGTTGCTGGATTTCAATCCCAAACTGCTTAGGATAACTACAAGCAATTTGAGACCAAGTTTGTTCTTTTCTTTTGCGTTTTTCGAAAGTGAGCGTGTTTTCAACAGACGGACATGGCTAAATCGACTTAGAATTACTCAAGGACCCAGAATATATATACTTTATGGGGTCTTAGATGTATAATAAAAAAGTTTCACACGGAATGACAAACTTAGTATACCCTCATTCACCACAGTGGTGGTGGAGGGTATAAAAAGGAAAGAAATATAGTCGGTCAAGTCCGACCACCACATATTATTCGTTATATATCTGGCTTTCCGATTAATGTTAAGATGAGAAAATTATTGTCCTTATATTTTGTCCTATAATTTTGTATGATGAGCATTAGCATTGGCATAACCGCATTATTTCGGGCGGCCAAATATTAGTTAATGCCAAAAAAGTGCCCAATAGAAGAAACAAAACTAAAAACGCATTTGAATTTAGCGCTTTAATGTCTCTTTATTCCATATGTATTTTTTAAGGCGATGTTTGTTATGGTGCACTCTTGTCAAAACTTGTTTCATGTCGGTGATAATTTCTGTCGATTTATATCGAGCTTTCTCAGAGATTGCACTATAAGAATTGTTATAGATGGGGTGTCGCCAACGAGTTCAAGATTCATTCAGCGGTGCCGAAAGCTCCGTTCTTTCGCCAACTATATTTCTTATTTTTCTACATGACCTTTTTTGTCAAACTTCCAACCCTAACTAATCCTTTGCAGATGTTGCCCGCTGACGCATAAACGCGCGGCGGATCAAGGTGCCTTATCTGTTTATATGGGTGGTTTAATTATTGAGGCATCAGAATCTCTTGATGTTCTAGGCAATAAAATACAATGTGATGTCCGATGGACAGAACATATATTTAAGATGTCGAAAGAAGCATTCAAGTGCCTCGTTTTTTTTAAACGGTGTTAGATATAATTCACTCCATCTGATCTCCTTACCATTTATACCATCGACCGCGAATGGTGCTTCAAAGTCTATTTTGGAGCTTCTCGGCCGCGTTCAGGAGAGGTCGAAGGTTCTCATTGGAGACAGTAGGGTAAAAAAATTTGTTGACTCCCTTGAGCACCGTCGCAATGCGGGTTGTATTTGCCTGTTCTATCGTTACTACAATGGGATGTGTTCTCAAAAATTTAGTGATCTGGTGCCCGAAACCCATACCTTTGTTCGTAATACACGTTTTTCCTCAATATCCCATCATTTTGTGGTTGATAGGCCGGTGAATCGTACAACAGGGAAAACTCGCTTATTGGCCGGACTGTTCGTATGTGGAACAACTTTCCTGCTGAAGTCTTCCCTCTCACTTTCAACATGAATAAGTTCAAGTCGAATGCTCACTAACCCTACTCCTTTCCATGATCTTTTTTCCTAGTTCCAGGACAATGCATTGCATTTGTAGGGGTCATACCCAGAGTGCTAATCCTAATCAAAAAAAAAAATTCACTTTTATACGGATCTGGCGCAATTTCAATAGTAAACTTTTTCTGTCTTTACTTATTGGTAATAGATTAGTATATTACATATGTATATCAACCTAGTCCTTATTAAGAAACCCCAGTTCAACACAGACATATGGACATCGTTAAATCAACTTTTGCTCCTCCTAAGGATCCATATTATAGGTATATATACTTAAACTGACGATATGACAAATGAAATAACAAACGTTAATATACCATTTCCACCTGTAATTAAGGTGTAATAAAACGATTAAATAAATTCCAAGAAAACAACTGTCATATTTCATTTTACTATCGTCTTTTGTTTGAATTAAGCGAGCACTTTTAAACAATTGTTTTGATTATTTTTATTAAATAGTTTAAAAATAAACTATTCAATTCAGTCTTCCAATTTTCAATATTTGTTTAAAGTGAAAAAATTTGCTTATATTTATTTCCAATTCCCTTTAAAATGTGTGAATTGTTTAACGAAAATACATGCTAGAGATAGATGTACGGTGGGATGAAAATATAGAATTTGTGGAAACCCTCGAACATTTAAAAAAATTACAAATATGATTTCGTACCCACTAGCTAAACATATTCTATAAATAGAATTGCAAATAGGCCAACTACAACTAAGATCACCACAAAATTTATACAATCTAATAAGATATTTCAGATTTTTTCAACAAACGTTATAATTCCTTCCCACTGTTGTAGGGAACATGTTCTAATTTTAATAGATTATTGCACGTCCAATAAGTAAAAATGCCAATAAAAATGTAAATTGAAAGCAATTTATATAAATATTGAATAAAAAAAGCAAATTTCGATCTACCAAAGGTTAAAATACAATTTGGTTTAAGGATTGATGTTTGACTACTGACGTCAGCAGTCATCGATGGCTGCGAGTGTAAGACGGCAAATCCCTCTGAGGAGACCTAGTGGTTGAGGTCGAAACATGTCAGGGTAACCAGCCGCCTGGGTTCGAATCACACGCCAGCCAGCCTGGCTTCGAATCCCAGGTCAGTCAAGAATGAAAATTATCAATAACAATTTTAATTAATTCTCCATGTTGTAAAATTCCTTTCTTCATAAAAATAATTTAATGAAAATTAAATTTAATGAACTTAAGCCTAATTAAAATAGTAAAAATTTGGATTAAAAACCATGAATAGTTCAACAAAATAACCACAATACTAATTATTGTTAAAGCTAAGGCACAAGCTCTATGTGTTCATTTGTCCTTCAAGTTGTGCTGAAAAATGTCAACAAGAAAAAAGAAAGACAAAAACATGATAAACAAAAAAAAATGTACTTTGGACTTCAAGAAGAATTCTTGACAAAAGTACGAAAAAACAGAAGTAAGGAAAAACATGTGAGATCAATTAAAAATGGATAATCATTCCAAAAAGCAAATTTCGATCTACCAAAGGTTAAAATACAATTTGGTTTAAGGATTGATGTTTGACTACTGACGTCAGCAGTCATCGATGGCTGCGAGTGTAAGACGGCAAATCCCTCTGAGGAGACCTAGTGGTTGAGGTCGAAACATGTCAGGGTAACCAGCCGCCTGGGTTCGAATCACACGCCAGCCAGCCTGGCTTCGAATCCCAGGTCAGTCAAGAATGAAAATTATCAATAACAATTTTAATTAATTCTCCATGTTGTAAAATTCCTTTCTTCATAAAAATAATTTAATGAAAATTAAATTTAATGAACTTAAGCCTTATTAAAATAGTAAAAATTTGGATTAAAAACCATGAATAGTTCAACAAAATAACCACAATACTAATTATTGTTAAAGCTAAGGCACAAGCTCTATGTGTTCATTTGTCCTTCAAGTTGTGCTGAAAAATGTCAACAAGAAAAAAGAAAGACAAAAACATGATAAACAAAAAAAATGTACTTTGGACTTCAAGAAGAATTCTTGACAAAAGTACGAAAAAACAGAAGTAAGGAAAAACATGTGAGATCAATTAAAAATGGATAATCATTCCAAAAAGCAAATTTCGATCTACCAAGGGTTAAAATACAATTTGGTTTAAGGATTGATGTTTGACTACTGACGTCAGCAGTCATCGATGGCTGCGAGTGTAAGACGGCAAATCCCTCTGAGGAGACCTAGTGGTTGAGGTCGAAACATGTCAGGGTAACCAGCCGCCTGGGTTCGAATCACACGCCAGCCAGCCTGGCTTCGAATCCCAGGTCAGTCAAGAATGAAAATTATCAATAACAATTTTAATTAATTCTCCATGTTGTAAAATTCCTTTCTTCATAAAAATAATTTAATGAAAATTAAATTTAATGAACTTAAGCCTAATTAAAATAGTAAAAATTTGGATTAAAAACCATGAATAGTTCAACAAAATAACCACAATACTAATTAATATTGAATATTTTGTTATTTGTGTTGCAATTTTTAAATAAAGAATTGCCAAGAATTATAATGCAAACAAACTAAACAGAGAGCGGGAAATAGGAGGGAAAATTTAATAATAACATTTTTTTTAAATAGAGCTAGTGGAAAAATAAATCTATAATAGAAAATCAGAAATCAGTGCATCCAGTGTACCGTTTTCTAGCGCATAGTCGCATTTAGGTGGGGAGCAGAATAGGCCCTGTAGTACAACGTTACGAATAGCGCTGCAAGCTGTGAAAAATTAAAAACGGTAGTTTGAAAGGAGTATTAGACAGATTACGTATGTAGTTGTTGTAGTCGTTGTAGTTGAAGTTAAAGCGCAAAGTTCGAAATTTTGAACTTTGTTGCGCTACAGAGCATTCGTCAGCTTCAGCTACTGCTACAACTACTTTATTCTGTTCCAGGTCCAAAACTAGAGGTCTACACCACAAAGTTCCACACCATGAGTTTGATACTTTTTGACCTTTTCTCAAAGGTAGAAAGTAATTGTACTTAATGCCTTCTACGCGGTTGCTATGTATCTTGTACATAAACTTATCAACGCAATAAACGTGTAGCGCCTACCTCCAGCTATAGCCGTTTTGCTTTGCACCATAGTAGTTAAATATTCAAGTTTTTCAGTGGTCTATACACGATCAAGATCTTTATTAAATAAAAATCATAAAACTGTTGTACTCAAATTTGGAATACATAACACTTATAGAAAAATGCATCTTCATGTTGATGATGCCCTAACATCTGACTTTTGACATCAATGTAATTACAAATGGCATCAATAAGGCAATAAGTGACATCAATCCAATGACGAACATCATCCTAAAATGTCATATTTTATACTTAATTTATTCTGTTCACTGATAGAAAAGGCGTCATAAAGCTGATGTATTTTGAAATCAGTACAGACAAAATGTCATCAGTGCGATATATTATGTCATCAGTGCGATGACATAATATCTCATGTCATAAAATAGTATTAACATTATTTTCATTCTTAAAAAGTAGAATTTGAAGCAAAAATTCCCATATTCTATTTTCTTTGTTTAATTATTTATTTAAATACATCAAATTTTCAAAGTAGATTTATTACGAAAACCATATCGGGCATGCTGCTGGTATCTTATAACTGAGAGTTCTTCTGTTAAAAAAGGGCGGAATACAACAAAATTAAAACAAACATGTGTAACGGGTAACCAAATAATGAAATTCTCTCAATTTGACTTTAGTTCAATTACAATGACTCAATTTGATGACAGTTTGTCATCGCACTGATGACATGCTTTATAAAACCGACTCCGATTGGTCAATTCTGTGATGTCATCCCATTGATGACATAATTTAAATTTTTTACCCTGATGACAATTTGGCCAAGTGATGTTAAGGCTGACATTACAATGATGAAAATTGTCATGGGGCAAAGAACGAAGACACTTGTCATAGTACTGACGTCAAAATACATCAGCGTTACGACGCCTTTTCTATCAGTATATGATTAAAAGTAGATTTTAATAAAGAAGTACTAAAATAGCAATATTTTAAAAAACAAAACTTCTGTTAAAAAAATTGTAATAATAATGAACGTAACTGTGCCTTGCCCGCAGCCGTGTACCTTGGCCTTCCACTACAAAAACTCGCACGGATAACGATTCTGCAATGAGTATACAGTATGCCAGATAAAATAAATTAGTGTTAAATGGAGGAAAAACTAAGTTATTGCGATATAGGCCACACTCCACAACCAGGAATTCAGCATTTGGGTAGACGGGAAGCAAGCACGGGAAATAATCTTCGTATACACCTACATAGGAATCTACCATGCGAGTTCACATTGAACAACAAAGCTAATAAATTTTTAAGAAGAAACCAGGCTAGTAATCTATCAAGCCTTAAAATATAAGGCCTTATTAAATTTTCTATGAAAATTTGTTTATAAAAAAAACCTGTGTTGAATTTTAAAAGTTACGGACTAATTAACCTGCCATTTACGTTTGTAGAGGGTTTTTTTAGCTGCTTAAAATTATAACTCAAGAAAGAAATATTGTTGGAATGAATTAATTTTTTATTATTATCTGGAAGATAGTTACATGGTATTTATTATTTAACACTGAAAGGTTACTCTTCAGTTTAGTACATTTCTAATTTTTCATAATCTAATATTTATGCCTGAATTGGGAAACAATTACAAAAAAATAAATATCTTGTTTGGATTTTATAAATACGGGTTCTGAAAGTCTTAAAACATTAATTCTCGTATATATATTATTTATTCTTGATACGATTTCGAAAATGGTCAAAAAGAATTGATTTAAATGATACATAAGTGTACTTTAAAAAAGAGGCACAAAAGTGGCATGGATCAAATTTACCACTCTAAGACTTTCACTACCGTACTATAAGAAGTGATTTTTGAAAAATCTAAGTAATTTTTTCGTATAGATGAGATGTTCAAAATCTTGTTTCCATCAGAAATAAGATATGTCCTGGGATTATATGTCCCATTGGGTCTTTTAAGCCTCATTAATTGGGACTAAATATCCCATCGGTAGTTTTTCTATGACAAGAATATTTTCTATGAAAATATATTCTGAATCAGAAGCCCTATAGTCTCTAAGATCAGAGTCACTGGAATTAATTATCGCAGAGATTTATTCTTCCTTTAGTCTGCTACCAGATTTGTTTTTACTCATTCTGCAAGCATACAAATTGGCTTACAAGCTTTTGCCAATGGGATAATATATCCCATTTATTTTGGGCAAGCAAATACAGTGGGATCTATCATCCCAAATGGAAAAAACCCACATAAAATAATATATTTAGAGCATATTGTTGCTTACTCACTTCATTATAACAGAAAACACCACGTGCGCATCCAATACAGTTTGCCGCCATATAATTGAAATAAGAAACAATTTACTCACTACACACACTCAAAACAGCTTATTATGTGCAAAAACACTTATAACTACTAATGGGACATAATTTCGAAAATTTTATTTTTGACGATTTTTTAAGTGTCGCCTAATGAATGATCATCATGGTTGCGAGAGGGTTAAGGGCACAGCGGCAACACTGTGCATATAAAAGCTGATTCCCTTCAGATAACGAGACTAGTCCATACATGCGTGTAAAGAGTAGTCCATTAAGGAGTAGGAGTACTCCAAAACTACTCCAAATGTATGGTAAAAAGGTGGTCTATTTAACATTACGATGTCCTAGGAGTGGACCATATAACCCACCGAAGTAGTCCCTAAACTACTCCATGGAGTACTCAAGTGGGTAAGTTTCAAAAGTACTCCATGTTACTACTTTTTCACTAATCGCCTTTTATGGCGTGCACTGTAATCCATTATTGCTATTATTATATATATTTACTTGGTATTTTTAATTTTTTTTACTTGTCTTTTTTTTACAAACTTTCACTTTCACTTTTAAATAAACAATTAATAATGGACAACATCAGGGCTACCAATGTGTAATACTGTAAACTATAGTATACATCATGCAGTTGTTGGCAGCACTGCATGTTAATTTGTCTTATGTTGTAAGTAGTCCATTTAAGCCACAATGGACCACGTAGTCCAATATTATCTTACGACATGAACATTTTTGCTACAAAGTGCTGGTTCACACTCCACAAGTTTTAGCCGTCAAGTCTTGAGTTTTTAGGACAGAGAGGAAAGAAAATTACATTCTTTTTCAAAAATTGGCACGAAATATTTAAAAATTATCAGTAGTGGGATTCTGTAACTTTTAACAATAACAACTGTTGTTATAATTGTCAACCTATTGTATTGTTTGCACTAGCGTCTATGCAATTCTGTAAATTGCTCTTAACAACATAGGTAACAATAAACGTCAAAAAAATGGCAAAATAACGAAAAGCACAAAGAGGAATACAAAAAAAAAACAAAAAAAATTTTAAAACTAAACAGATTTTATTTATTCTTTTTTAAAGCAGGCAAGTAAAACTGTAAAATTAAATGCAAAATATTCAATGACCATTTGCAAGTTATATTTTTTCTTTAAACAAAAATTTTTTTTCGATATTGACAATAAATAAACAACACTAAAAAAGTTGTCGTTTACTTAACACAAATAGCTGACTATACGATAACAAGTGTTCTTTAAAATATTACAGAGTGGCAAAATCGTTAATTTGTGTGTTAAATTTTTTAACAATGACAACTATTGCTAAAGATTTTTACAGAATCGCACTGCAGGAATGTTCTGGCAATCAAAAAATGTAGAATTTTGAAGTTCTTTTTAATGCACTCTTAATCGAATTATTTATAATTTTTAATAGAATTTTGATTAATAGAGATTAAATTATAGGTATTTGTATATCTTTTACTAAAAAAATCTTATTAAAAAACGAGTTTTATATTCTTGCGTTTTGAGTTTTCGATTTAAAAAAGTGTAATAGACGGTATTAAGAGCGACGAAAATGGGTCAAATTGTTACATTAGTATTACAACGGTAACCATGATTCTTAGCTGTCAAACAATAGTTAACGATATCGAAAATTCTCATGTAGCTAAAAAACACACCAAAAACAAACAAATATTTGCTTGAAAAAATTAAAGCACAGTAATTGTTACAAAAACAATAAAGGCATTCTCCATTCCTGATGGCAACAAAAATGTTCTTTGCAAATAAAATTTTTATATCTCTCACAACAAAAGAAATACAAAAATCATGTTTTCACAATAACAACAAGCGATGCCTTTTAAATTTAATTTGATTTTGTTTAAAAATACAGAAAAAATAATAATATAAATTTAAACAAGTAAGAAAGTATTGTCGGTCAAGCCCGACCATATGATACCCTACAGCATGGTATGTAGAAACTAATTTTGCTAGTATGCCCTATTTGGTACCCATTAGCAATCATGGACCCGCTTAATACTACTATGTTATGAGGTTAAGATTCTTGTAAAAGTTCTTGGTGCCGAAAATTATTTAAATGGGGGGTTTATATGGGACTTATGGTTAATTTTGGACCTACCAAGATAACAGTTTTTCATGACATAGTAGCTTTCGTTAAATTAATTATCACCAATTTTTATGTTAGTGCTAACATTTATAAGGAAGCTATGGCATTAAAAGCCATTTTCGGGAGTGGTATTTCTATTCGAGCTATGGTCAAGATGATTTTGATTGCAATAAAATGAGTGTGGACCAAATAATAAGGTGGTTTATGGGCACAAAGAAGCTTGTATGGGGGCTCTGTGAAATTATGGACCGATTCGATTACGGACCATTTTCACTCCAATTAGAAACTATGCACCAAATTTCAGCAAATTATCTCCAAAATTGCGACCTGTACTTTTCGTACGAGGGTTGTAATTCAGAAAGTGATTTTGATTCGATCGGTAGGTCAAGGACCAATATTTTAAGGTATTACAAACATCAGCAAAAATGCATAATACCCACTCCACTTTAGTAGTGTGGGTATAAAAATAATGATAAAATAAATAAACAAATATGTAATTATGTACACTTGTTTATTAAAAGGAAATTAATATTAAACATTTTAACTAATTAATTATTTTTGCAATAAAATATATCAGAAATAAAAATAATTTAATTTTTTTAAGAGAAAAATACAAAACCATGAAATTTTGGAATCATGTAGTTAAAATTTGAAACTTTAAGATCTAATAAATCAGATCAAGTTTAACTCGGTTTTTGGTTTAAAATGTACTTAAACCAACATATCTGTAAATCAGTAAACATATAAACCATCTTTAAACGCATCAATTTGGGCGTTTAAACTACCAATGCAGACCATATGAATTTGTCAACATTTATCGTAGTACTGCCACATGTTACTTTTTAAACTACATATGAAGGTAACCACAGACGATGCAATATTTGTCGAAACACGTGTTACTACTTATGTTTAAGTTTTTACCACAGACGATGACACTAAAAACGAAACATTAGTATTGCGTGTTTTGTGAATGTACACTGAACCAAAACGTGTTCATAATATTAACGAACAACGTTTATTAAAATAATTTTCGTTGGCTCAAAGAGTTATTCGTTAATATAATGAAAAATAAAAACATTCAGATATTTCCATTTACGTACGATTCGTTGATTAATGAACATGCATTTATTAACTATTTCGTTAACATGGATCTATAATAAATAATGTAAAATTTTTTGTAATAATGAATGTGATTAAAAATTAATAAATCTTTCATTTGCCAAAATAATAGTTCATTGAAATTAACTATTTTGTATTGTACTGCACGTAAAAGGACATAAAATGTTCGTTGAGCTAATGAAACATTTATTTAGTTATATTAACACAAAAGCGCGTGAATTTTATAATATATACTTAATAGAGTATTCATTTAATCGGGCTTTTGTTTTAATCGGTTAATCGCTCGATTAATTAACCGAGGTTTTGGTTTAATCGGTTAATAATCGGTTAATTTGGTTATTGATCGGTTAACCGATCAATAAATTAAGTAATTTCTATATATAAAAATGCACAAATTATTTATTATTTGGAGTTTATTAGTAAAAAAACCAATAACATAAACTCAAACGAGCAAACAAAAGAATAATTCATTAAGACTCGTATGTAATACATATACAAACTATAAGATAATTTTATTAGTTTTTTCAATAGTTTAAGATGATCTGATAAGATAATCTTTTATACAAATAATTTGGATTAAATGATTCGGATGTTGATTGTTTATTTTCTTTTGTTTTGAAGAAACTTGACTTTGAAAAAGTTCTTTCATATATCGTTAATGTTGAAGAAATCAAAAGCAATCCAAAATACAGAATATCTAATTGTTCAGTTCTCTACCTGGATTTTTCTAAACATATAAAATCTTCCATTATGTCATTAGAGTCCTCTTTAATTTTTTTAAATTTTTAGCACTTCTAATTGTACTAACATATATAAAAAGTACGTGAAACAAAAAGCTGTTGACAGTAAACACTTATTTAAAATTAAGAGTTTGTATGAAAAAATATTTTCTAAGCACATACCTTTGTATATGAGACGAAGAAAATAATTAAAAACACAAAAATGTGTTATAATACTACAAAAAGTTAAAAATGTTGTTACTTCGGTTAATCAGTTAATCGACTGAAATTAACCGGTTTAATCGTTAATCGAAAATATGGCATTTTAAATTAACCGATTAGTTAATCGGGTAGTAATTAATCGGTTAACCGATTAACGGTTAACCGAATGAATACCCTAATACTTAAGTAAAATATAGTTAAATTACGTACTGTAATTTAAGATGTATTAAAGATTCTTGTGTTCAAGTGTTTCAAAATTCCAAACTTTTATTTTTAATACTATAAAAAATTAAACATAAAATATAAGCATTCAATTAATGTTAGATTTTTATATATTTTTTTTTTTTTCCTGATAGTCGAGATAAGATAATGCTTTAAGCTTTGCATGGTAGCCTCATTCCTACATTGAAATTTGTGCGCAGTGATTTGAGTGGAAGAAAACAACTTCAAAATTTATTCATCAATTGGAGTGCAAATTAAAGCCCCAAAGGCGGTTTAATTGGCAATAAGATTTGTATATAGTTTGATATAATTATCATCAAACATATACTATAATAAATTTGCTAAATTTTTGTAAAAATATATACATTTCAACTATGAGTTTTTTAATTTTTTAAGGTGGTTACAGGAGTGAATTGTGTTTCTTTGAGACAATGCACTGTGTTCGTTGAGTAAACAAATTTTAAAAACAAAATTAAACTACGAATTAACGTAAAGGTTTACTGAAATAACGAAAAAGTTCATTGCATTAAAATATTCTTTCATTTAATTATTAATTTACAGAAAATAATATTGACGATCTTTGTTCATTAAACTAATAACCTTTTTTCTTATATTAACGAACAGTTCTTTAAATTATTTATATCAAATCTTTTCAAGAATGGTCATTTATTGTCTCAACGAACAAATTCATTGGACGAAAATTAATAAATTTTTCTGTGTTCATATCCCATAAATTTGGAAAAATGTTTCTTACAATTTGCAATTGTTGCCACTTTCCGAATTCTTTCTTCATATTTTTTTTTCTCCGAGAGTTGCAAAGGCACCTCACACAACAACTGCTCTCAAAACATAATATATCAAAAAAATTTGTTTGAGAGACCAAAAAGGTAACAAGAAACATCCCCACACACCAACATTTCGTGAAACATGTCAATGTTTCGACAAATGTTGCCTCGTCTGTGGTTAACTTAAGACATCCCTGCAGATATCGGGACTAGCCCATACATGCGTGTAAAGTAGTCCATAAAGGAGTAGGAGTACTCCAAAACTACTTCAATTATATGGTAAAAAGGCGGTCTACTTAACATTACGATGTCCTAGGAGTGGACCATATAACCCACCGAAGTAGTTCCTAAACTACTTCATGGAGTACTCAAGTGGGTTAGTCTCAAAAGTACTCCATGTTACTACTTTTTCACTAAACGCTTTTTATGGCGTGCACTGTAATCCATTATTGCTATTATTATACATATTAACTTGGTATTTTTAATTTTTTTTTTTCACAAATCTTAAAAAACTTTCCTGTTTCACTTTTAAATAAACAATTAATAATGGACAACATCAGGGCTACCAATGTGTAATACTGTAAGGTTTAGTATAGTATACCTATACATCATGCAGTTGTTGGCAGCACTGCTGTTAATTTGTCTAATATGGTCCATACTACAGTACATTGGACCATGTTGTAAGTAGCCCATTTAAGCCACAATGGACCATGTAGTCCAATATTATCTGCAGGGATGGGACACTGCCCTACAAGAAATGAATAACCAAAACTAAAAAAAAAATTCTAACAAACACCCTTGCAACAACATTACATTGAATTTATAAGTTAGAGAGAGAGAGACATAATAAGTCAGATAGAGAGGCAAAATTACATGAACACAATGTTTTGGTCAGTTTTTTCATTTTGCTCTTAATAAACTAATATAAACTATAGTCAATATATTTGTGAGCACTACTGGTCATCTAAAGAGCTAAATGACCGGTAGTCTTCTTGTGGGGTGATTTACAACGGTTGAGTTTTAACTCCATATAAATTTAAGTTTAGTTCAACTAAAACAGCGCTTAAGCACTCACTGATTTATTGGCCATAAGACTTATTACAGAAGCACAGTCAAACCCCTAACTAACAACTGCTTAATTTTTATTATTTTTTTTATACCCTCCACCACTAGTGGTGAAAAAGGGGATACTAAGTTTGTCATTCCGTGTGAAACTTTTTTATTATACATCTAAGACCCCATAAAGTATATTTATTCTGGCTTCTTGAGTAATTCTAAGTCGATTTAGCCTTGTCCGTCTGTCTGTCCGTCTGTTGAAAACACGCTCACTTTCGAAAAACGCAAAAGAAAATAACACACTTGGTCTCAAGTTGCTTGTAGTTGTCCTAAGCAGTTTGGGATTGAATTCCAGCAAGATCGGTTCAGTAGGATCAGAACTATGAATCAAAATGTTGTACCACCCACTCTAAAAAAATTGATAATTTTGATACAAAAACTAACATAAATGGTGGAAAAATGCACGGAATGAAAAACAATTTTGCGCGTATTTGCTTTATACAACTGCAAATCATACTGTTATTTATTTCGTTAATTTCGTGAATATCGGTCCATAATTGACCTAAGACCCCATATAAACCCTACTCGCGATAAACAGTTTAGTACGCCTAAAACCGTCAAAAATAACGCTATTATACTCAAATTTGGTATGTCACAGTTTTATACGACCAGAAATCACACTGTAAATATCGGTCCATAATTAACCCTAGATTCCATATAAGCCCAACTTCCTTAATAATACCATTATAACAAAATTTGGTATATCACAGTTTTAGAAGACTAGAAATCGCAGTGTCAAATTTCGTGAAGATCGGCCCATAATAAATCCTAGGCCCCATAAAACCCCTCTCTCGGAAAACAGGTAATTGCGCCTAAAACCAAATAAAGCTCTCATTGGGAAAATAATTTAATTCGCCTTAAACCATAACATATGTATATAGATATTGCGGTAAAATTTCTTCTAACTTAGATTCATATGGCCAGAAAAAATATCATGCAAATTTGTGAAATTTACTGTAAACGCTAAAACTAATTTCACTGCTGTATTGAAATTTGTTCTAATTTATTTGTTGTAATACCAGAAATCAGTCTTCAACATTTTGGGATGATTGGTCCATAATTTGCAATAGGTGCAATACAAATTACCCTCCTATAAATCTTTTTAGTTCGGCTTAAAATCATGATATTTTACTCAAGCCAGTTAAAAGTTCTAACAGAAGCTCATAAAACTTTCTTATTGTCGGTCAATAATTTAATATAGGTCTAAGCCACAACCAATTTTAATGCTGACATTCGTTTTTTTGAAGCTTAGTTAATATAATATAGTATTTATCATATAGAGCTCACTCCTGTCGGTGGTGGGTATCAAAGATTCGGCACAGCCGAATATAGCACTCTAACTTGTTTTTTTTAATTTTTTTTTTGCATTGACAAACTGATATTAATTGTTTAAAATTACACAAAAATTAAAAAAGGGTAATTATAAACCGAGTCTCGCAAGTTTGTCCATTTGCACAAATGGAAATTTTAAGCGATATCATGAAAACCTTTAGTGTGTGCAATTATTAATATTCCAAATTAATATAAATAAGATTTTGGTTTAAAAAAACAAAGTATTCTCAACTTTTGTGGATATAATTTCTCAAATTGAAGCAGGCCTGCAGTAAAAAATCGTCTCTCAGAAGTGAATAACCTATTTGACAACTTAAGTATTTTTGCGCCATTTTTTCAATCTATTGTTTTTGTCATTGCTCTCTAAACCTTCAAATCTTTCATTCAGAGCTAATGGTATATAAGTCGCCAATTGATGGGACTCTGAAGTATTCTGCATCTCAGCTTATTCATTTTTCGTATTTTTTAATAATGTTCGAATTAGCATCAGAAAATGAAGCAATGGATTTGCTTGTGGATTTTGTGGTCTCTTTTAAGTAACACAAAATTTGAAGCGAAATGATTTTTTTTTTTACAAAAATCATTAAAAATTGGCATAAAATTCTTAAAACGTACAAATACATACATGAATAACCAATGGGAGAATGTTTTGCCATTATGGTGAAAAAGAAAACGTCTGATGCCGCGGAGTAGGATAACTTTCTACGTTCACATGCGTCTCGAAAAAAGGAAAAACAATTTATTATTCTGTTTGAAAAATAAGCATTAAAAATTAAATTCTTTGTTCGAAAAAAACTATAAAATAATATCAGCATATCGATATAAAATATCGCCGATACCGATATATCGGCATGCGTGAGGTATCGCCGATATATCGACATCTGTATCGGTAATTGTAACTTCCCTAATTTTGAGTAATCGAAAAAGGTCGATTAGCACTTATAATTATTTAATTTGATTCATTAAACACATTCGAATAATAAAAATGGTTAAAATAATAAAAATAACTAATAAAAATAAGGAATTCTCACATTGTATTTGTTCCAAAAAATTTAAAATCTCTGCAAATTTTCATATAAATTAAAAATGTTTGTATAATTTTGTATAAATCAAAAATGGCCGAGTTATGATTAAAATATACTGAACTGCTAAAAAGTACTCTTTTTTGTGGTTAAGTTTGTTAAAATATTCATGTTTATATTAGGTTACATCCCTAATTCCGATACGCGTTTTTGCCAAAACGATACCGATACTTGAATCAACTGCTAAAAAATACAAATATCATTAAACATTTACCCCCTTATCCATAAAAAATATCTTAGGACTTTAAAGTGTTAATTCAAAGAAAATTCGTTTTATAAACATTCTGTAAACGTAAAATATGGTTTTTAAATAAGGCCTTGGATATAAAAGTGCATATCCGAAAAAAGGTAAATATTTTTTATTGATAATCTAAATGGATATGCAAATAAGCTAGAAAGAACAATTTTACAAATTTCCAGGAATGAAAAAGTCAAATACAATTGAAATTATTTTTTTTTCTTATTCTAATCTCGCAAAGCTCTACACTTGTCTGTAGGAGACCAGAGCCTCTGACGGGAATCGAACCTGTAACACCCGCACTGATAGACTCGCTCACAACCAACTAGCCTACCGGGCCACCCAGTTTCTTACTTAAAAATTATTCACCCAGAACAAATACATATGTATGTAAAATACAATACTGATCTGTACAATACAGAACAGATGGTTATATTATATATGTTCATATCGAACCATTGTGAAGGTATGTTAGATTTGGCATAGCCAAATAAAGCACTCCTACTTTTGTTTTTGTAGAATTAATTAGAATGAAAAACAAGTTAGAGTGCTATATTCGGCTGTGCCGAATCTTTGATACCCTCCACCGACAGGAGTTGGCTCTATATGATAAATACATATATATTATTAATTAAGCTTCACAAAATGAACGTCAGCACTAAAATTGGTTGCGGTTTAGACCTGAATTAAATTATTGACCGACAATAAGAAAATGTTATTCGTTTCTTGTAAGAACTTTGAACTGGCTTGAGTAAAATATCATTATTCGTAACAGTTTTAGCCGGACTAAAATGATTTTTAGGAGCGTTATTTGTATTGGACCTATGGGAAATTATGGACAAATCATCCCAAAATTCTGAAGACTGATTCCTGGTATTACAAAAAATAAATTTTAGTAAATTTCAATACAGCAGTGTAATTAGTTTTAGCGTTAACAGTAAATTTCACAAATTTGCATGATATTTTTTCTGGCCATATGAATTTAAGTAAAAAATTTCACCGCAATATCTATAAATCCCAAAGTGGGCTTTATTTGGTTTTAGGCGCAATAAACTATTTTCCGAGAGTAGGGTTTATATGGGGCCTATGGTAAATTATGGACAAATCTTCACGAAATTTGGCAGTGTGATTTCTCGTCCTATAAAACTGTGACGCACCGAACTTCAATTTGATAGCATTATTTATTACGGTTTTAGGCGTACTAAACGGTTTCCGGGAGTAGGGTTTATATGGGGCCTAGTGTAAATTGTGGAACGATCTTCAAAAAATTCTACAGTGTGATTTCTGGTTCTATAAAACTGTGACGTACCAAATTTAAGTATGATAGCGTTATTTATTACGGTTTTAGGCGCAATAAACTGTTTTCCGGGGGTAGGGTTTCTATGGGGCCTATTGTAATTTATGGACCGATCTTCAAAAAATTTTACAGTGTGATTTGACGTATTATAAAACTGTGACGTACCAAATTTAAGTATGCTAGCGTTATTTATTGCGGTTTTAGGCGTACTAAACTGTTTTCCGCGAGAAGGGTTTATATGGGGCCTATGGTAAATTATGGACCGATCTTCACGAAATTTAACAGTATGATTTGCAGTCGTATAAAGCGAGTTCGTGCAATATTGTATGTCATTCCGTGCATTATTCCACCATTTATGTTAGTTTTTGTATCAAAATTATCAATTTTTTTTGGGTAGTGGTTCCACATTTTGATTCATAGTTCTGATCCTACTAAACCGATGTTGCTGGATTTCAATCCCAAACTGCTTAGGATAACTACAAGCAATTTGAGACCAAGTTTGTTCTTTTCTTTTGCGTTTTTCGAAAGTGAGCGTGTTTTCAACAGACGGACATGGCTAAATCGACTTAGAATTACTCAAGGACCCAGAATATATATACTTTATGGGGTCTTAGATGTATAATAAAAAAGTTTCACACGGAATGACAAACTTAGTATACCCTCATTCACCACAGTGGTGGTGGAGGGTATAAAAAGGAAAGAAATATAGTCGGTCAAGTCCGATCACCACATATTATTCGTTATATATCTGGCTTTCCGATTAATGTTAAGATGAGAAAATTATTGTCCTTATATTTTGTCCTATAATTTTGTATGATGAGCATTAGCATTGGCATAACCGCATTATTTCGGGCGGCCAAATATTAGTTAATGCCAAAAAAGTGCCCAATAGAAGAAACAAAACTAAAAACGCATTTGAATTTAGCGCTTTAATGTCTCTTTATTCCATATGTATTTTTTAAGGCGATGTTTGTTATGGTGCACTCTTGTCAAAACTTGTTTCATGTCGGTGATAATTTCTGTCGATTTATATCGAGCTTTCTCAGAGATTGCACTATAAGAATTGTTATAGATGGGGTGTCGCCAACGAGTTCAAGATTCATTCAGCGGTGCCGAAAGCTCCGTTCTTTCGCCAACTATATTTCTTATTTTTCTACATGACCTTTTTTGTCAAACTTCCAACCCTAACTAATCCTTTGCAGATGTTGCCCGCTGACGCATAAACGCGCGGCGGATCAAGGTGCCTTATCTGTTTATATGGGTGGTTTAATTATTGAGGCATCAGAATCTCTTGATGTTCTAGGCAATAAAATACAATGTGATGTCCGATGGACAGAACATATATTTAAGATGTCGAAAGAAGCATTCAAGTGCCTCGTTTTTTTTAAACGGTGTTAGATATAATTCACTCCATCTGATCTCCTTACCATTTATACCATCGACCGCGAACGGTGCTTCAAAGTCTATTTTGGAGCTTCTCGGCCGCGTTCAGGAGAGGTCGAAGGTTCTCATTGGAGACAGTAGGGTAAAAAAATTTGTTGACTCCCTTGAGCACCGTCGCAATGCGGGTTGTATTTGCCTGTTCTATCGTTACTACAATGGGATGTGTTCTCAAAAATTTAGTGATCTGGTGCCCGAAACCCATACCTTTGTTCGTAATACACGTTTTTCCTCAATATCCCATCATTTTGTGGTTGATAGGCCGGTGAATCGTACAACAGGGAAAACTCGCTTATTGGCCGGACTGTTCGTATGTGGAACAACTTTCCTGCTGAAGTCTTCCCTCTCACTTTCAACATGAATAAGTTCAAGTCGAATGCTCACTAACCCTACTCCTTTCCATGATCTTTTTTCCTAGTTCCAGGACAATGCATTGCATTTGTAGGGGTCATACCCAGAGTGCTAATCCTAATCAAAAAAAAAAATTCACTTTTATACGGATCTGGCGCAATTTCAATAGTAAACTTTTTCTGTCTTTACTTATTGGTAATAGATTAGTATATTACATATGTATATCAACCTAGTCCTTATTAAGAAACCCCAGTTCAACACAGACATATGGACATCGTTAAATCAACTTTTGCTCCTCCTAAGGATCCATATTATAGGTATATATACTTAAACTGACGATATGACAAATGAAATAACAAACGTTAATATACCATTTCCACCTGTAATTAAGGTGTAATAAAACGATTAAATAAATTCCAAGAAAACAACTGTCATATTTCATTTTACTATCGTCTTTTGTTTGAATTAAGCGAGCACTTTTAAACAATTGTTTTGATTATTTTTATTAAATAGTTTAAAAATAAACTATTCAATTCAGTCTTCCAATTTTCAATATTTGTTTAAAGTGAAAAAATTTGCTTATATTTATTTCCAATTCCCTTTAAAATGTGTGAATTGTTTAACGAAAATACATGCTAGAGATAGATGTACGGTGGGATGAAAATAAAGAATTTGTGGAAACCCTCGAACATTTAAAAAAATTACAAATATGATTTCGTACCCACTAGCTAAACATATTCTATAAATAGAATTGCAAATAGGCCAACTACAACTAAGATCACCACAAAATTTATACAATCTAATAAGATATTTCAGATTTTTTCAACAAACGTTATAATTCCTTCCCACTGTTGTAGGGAACATGTTCTAATTTTAATAGATTATTGCACGTCCAATAAGTAAAAATGCCAATAAAAATGTAAATTGAAAGCAATTTATATAAATATTGAATAAAAAAAGCAAATTTCGATCTACCAAAGGTTAAAATACAATTTGGTTTAAGGATTGATGTTTGACTACTGACGTCAGCAGTCATCGATGGCTGCGAGTGTAAGACGGCAAATCCCTCTGAGGAGACCTAGTGGTTGAGGTCGAAACATGTCAGGGTAACCAGCCGCCTGGGTTCGAATCACACGCCAGCCAGCCTGGCTTCGAATCCCAGGTCAGTCAAGAATGAAAATTATCAATAACAATTTTAATTAATTCTCCATGTTGTAAAATTCCTTTCTTCATAAAAATAATTTAATGAAAATTAAATTTAATGAACTTAAGCCTAATTAAAATAGTAAAAATTTGGATTAAAAACCATGAATAGTTCAACAAAATAACCACAATACTAATTATTGTTAAAGCTAAGGCACAAGCTCTATGTGTTCATTTGTCCTTCAAGTTGTGCTGAAAAATGTCAACAAGAAAAAAGAAAGACAAAAACATGATAAACAAAAAAAAAATGTACTTTGGACTTCAAGAAGAATTCTTGACAAAAGTACGAAAAAACAGAAGTAAGGAAAAACATGTGAGATCAATTAAAAATGGATAATCATTCCAAAAAGCAAATTTCGATCTACCAAAGGTTAAAATACAATTTGGTTTAAGGATTGATGTTTGACTACTGACGTCAGCAGTCATCGATGGCTGCGAGTGTAAGACGGCAAATCCCTCTGAGGAGACCTAGTGGTTGAGGTCGAAACATGTCAGGGTAACCAGCCGCCTGGGTTCGAATCACACGCCAGCCAGCCTGGCTTCGAATCCCAGGTCAGTCAAGAATGAAAATTATCAATAACAATTTTAATTAATTCTCCATGTTGTAAAATTCCTTTCTTCATAAAAATAATTTAATGAAAATTAAATTTAATGAACTTAAGCCTAATTAAAATAGTAAAAATTTGGATTAAAAACCATGAATAGTTCAACAAAATAACCACAATACTAATTATTGTTAAAGCTAAGGCACAAGCTCTATGTGTTCATTTGTCCTTCAAGTTGTGCTGAAAAATGTCAACAAGAAAAAAGAAAGACAAAAACATGATAAACAAAAAAAAATGTACTTTGGACTTCAAGAAGAATTCTTGACAAAAGTACGAAAAAACAGAAGTAAGGAAAAACATGTGAGATCAATTAAAAATGGATAATCATTCCAAAAAGCAAATTTCGATCTACCAAAGGTTAAAATACAATTTGGTTTAAGGATTGATGTTTGACTACTGACGTCAGCAGTCATCGATGGCTGCGAGTGTAAGACGGCAAATCCCTCTGAGGAGACCTAGTGGTTGAGGTCGAAACATGTCAGGGTAACCAGCCGCCTGGGTTCGAATCACACGCCAGCCAGCCTGGCTTCGAATCCCAGGTCAGTCAAGAATGAAAATTATCAATAACAATTTTAATTAATTCTCCATGTTGTAAAATTCCTTTCTTCATAAAAATAATTTAATGAAAATTAAATTTAATGAACTTAAGCCTTATTAAAATAGTAAAAATTTGGATTAAAAACCATGAATAGTTCAACAAAATAACCACAATACTAATTATTGTTAAAGCTAAGGCACAAGCTCTATGTGTTCATTTGTCCTTCAAGTTGTGCTGAAAAATGTCAACAAGAAAAAAGAAAGACAAAAACATGATAAACAAAAAAAATGTACTTTGGACTTCAAGAAGAATTCTTGACAAAAGTACGAAAAAACAGAAGTAAGGAAAAACATGTGAGATCAATTAAAAATGGATAATCATTCCAAAAAGCAAATTTCGATCTACCAAGGGTTAAAATACAATTTGGTTTAAGGATTGATGTTTGACTACTGACGTCAGCAGTCATCGATGGCTGCGAGTGTAAGACGGCAAATCCCTCTGAGGAGACCTAGTGGTTGAGGTCGAAACATGTCAGGGTAACCAGCCGCCTGGGTTCGAATCACACGCCAGCCAGCCTGGCTTCGAATCCCAGGTCAGTCAAGAATGAAAATTATCAATAACAATTTTAATTAATTCTCCATGTTGTAAAATTCCTTTCTTCATAAAAATAATTTAATGAAAATTAAATTTAATGAACTTAAGCCTAATTAAAATAGTAAAAATTTGGATTAAAAACCATGAATAGTTCAACAAAATAACCACAATACTAATTAATATTGAATATTTTGTTATTTGTGTTGCAATTTTTAAATAAAGAATTGCCAAGAATTATAATGCAAACAAACTAAACAGAGAGCGGGAAATAGGAGGGAAAATTTAATAATAACATTTTTTTTAAATAGAGCTAGTGGAAAAATAAATCTATAATAGAAAATCAGAAATCAGTGCATCCAGTGTACCGTTTTCTAGCGCATAGTCGCATTTAGGTGGGGAGCAGAATAGGCCCTGTAGTACAACGTTACGAATAGCGCTGCAAGCTGTGAAAAATTAAAAACGGTAGTTTGAAAGGAGTATTAGACAGATTACGTATGTAGTTGTTGTAGTCGTTGTAGTTGAAGTTAAAGCGCAAAGTTCGAAATTTTGAACTTTGTTGCGCTACAGAGCATTCGTCAGCTTCAGCTACTGCTACAACTACTTTATTCTGTTCCAGGTCCAAAACTAGAGGTCTACACCACAAAGTTCCACACCATGAGTTTGATACTTTTTGACCTTTTCTCAAAGGTAGAAAGTAATTGTACTTAATGCCTTCTACGCGGTTGCTATGTATCTTGTACATAAACTTATCAACGCAATAAACGTGTAGCGCCTACCTCCAGCTATAGCCGTTTTGCTTTGCACCATAGTAGTTAAATATTCAAGTTTTTCAGTGGTCTATACACGATCAAGATCTTTATTAAATAAAAATCATAAAACTGTTGTACTCAAATTTGGAATACATAACACTTATAGAAAAATGCATCTTCATGTTGATGATGCCCTAACATCTGACTTTTGACATCAATGTAATTACAAATGGCATCAATAAGGCAATAAGTGACATCAATCCAATGACGAACATCATCCTAAAATGTCATATTTTATACTTAATTTATTCTGTTCACTGATAGAAAAGGCGTCATAAAGCTGATGTATTTTGAAATCAGTACAGACAAAATGTCATCAGTGCGATATATTATGTCATCAGTGCGATGACATAATATCTCATGTCATAAAATAGTATTAACATTATTTTCATTCTTAAAAAGTAGAATTTGAAGCAAAAATTCCCATATTCTATTTTCTTTGTTTAATTATTTATTTAAATACATCAAATTTTCAAAGTAGATTTATTACGAAAACCATATCGGGCATGCTGCTGGTATCTTATAACTGAGAGTTCTTCTGTTAAAAAAGGGCGGAATACAACAAAATTAAAACAAACATGTGTAACGGGTAACCAAATAATGAAATTCTCTCAATTTGACTTTAGTTCAATTACAATGACTCAATTTGATGACAGTTTGTCATCGCACTGATGACATGCTTTATAAAACCGACTCCGATTGGTCAATTCTGTGATGTCATCCCATTGATGACATAATTTAAATTTTTTACCCTGATGACAATTTGGCCAAGTGATGTTAAGGCTGACATTACAATGATGAAAATTGTCATGGGGCAAAGAACGAAGACACTTGTCATAGTACTGACGTCAAAATACATCAGCGTTACGACGCCTTTTCTATCAGTATATGATTAAAAGTAGATTTTAATAAAGAAGTACTAAAATAGCAATATTTTAAAAAACAAAACTTCTGTTAAAAAAATTGTAATAATAATGAACGTAACTGTGCCTTGCCCGCAGCCGTGTACCTTGGCCTTCCACTACAAAAACTCGCACGGATAACGATTCTGCAATGAGTATACAGTATGCCAGATAAAATAAATTAGTGTTAAATGGAGGAAAAACTAAGTTATTGCGATATAGGCCACACTCCACAACCAGGAATTCAGCATTTGGGTAGACGGGAAGCAAGCACGGGAAATAATCTTCGTATACACCTACATAGGAATCTACCATGCGAGTTCACATTGAACAACAAAGCTAATAAATTTTTAAGAAGAAACCAGGCTAGTAATCTATCAAGCCTTAAAATATAAGGCCTTATTAAATTTTCTATGAAAATTTGTTTATAAAAAAAACCTGTGTTGAATTTTAAAAGTTACGGACTAATTAACCTGCCATTTACGTTTGTAGAGGGTTTTTTTAGCTGCTTAAAATTATAACTCAAGAAAGAAATATTGTTGGAATGAATTAATTTTTTATTATTATCTGGAAGATAGTTACATGGTATTTATTATTTAACACTGAAAGGTTACTCTTCAGTTTAGTACATTTCTAATTTTTCATAATCTAATATTTATGCCTGAATTGGGAAACAATTACAAAAAAATAAATATCTTGTTTGGATTTTATAAATACGGGTTCTGAAAGTCTTAAAACATTAATTCTCGTATATATATTATTTATTCTTGATACGATTTCGAAAATGGTCAAAAAGAATTGATTTAAATGATACATAAGTGTACTTTAAAAAAGAGGCACAAAAGTGGCATGGATCAAATTTACCACTCTAAGACTTTCACTACCGTACTATAAGAAGTGATTTTTGAAAAATCTAAGTAATTTTTTCGTATAGATGAGATGTTCAAAATCTTGTTTCCATCAGAAATAAGATATGTCCTGGGATTATATGTCCCATTGGGTCTTTTAAGCCTCATTAATTGGGACTAAATATCCCATCGGTAGTTTTTCTATGACAAGAATATTTTCTATGAAAATATATTCTGAATCAGAAGCCCTATAGTCTCTAAGATCAGAGTCACTGGAATTAATTATCGCAGAGATTTATTCTTCCTTTAGTCTGCTACCAGATTTGTTTTTACTCATTCTGCAAGCATACAAATTGGCTTACAAGCTTTTGCCAATGGGATAATATATCCCATTTATTTTGGGCAAGCAAATACAGTGGGATCTATCATCCCAAATGGAAAAAACCCACATAAAATAATATATTTAGAGCATATTGTTGCTTACTCACTTCATTATAACAGAAAACACCACGTGCGCATCCAATACAGTTTGCCGCCATATAATTGAAATAAGAAACAATTTACTCACTACACACACTCAAAACAGCTTATTATGTGCAAAAACACTTATAACTACTAATGGGACATAATTTCGAAAATTTTATTTTTGACGATTTTTTAAGTGTCGCCTAATGAATGATCATCATGGTTGCGAGAGGGTTAAGGGCACAGCGGCAACACTGTGCATATAAAAGCTGATTCCCTTCAGATAACGAGACTAGTCCATACATGCGTGTAAAGAGTAGTCCATTAAGGAGTAGGAGTACTCCAAAACTACTCCAAATGTATGGTAAAAAGGTGGTCTATTTAACATTACGATGTCCTAGGAGTGGACCATATAACCCACCGAAGTAGTCCCTAAACTACTCCATGGAGTACTCAAGTGGGTAAGTTTCAAAAGTACTCCATGTTACTACTTTTTCACTAATCGCCTTTTATGGCGTGCACTGTAATCCATTATTGCTATTATTATATATATTTACTTGGTATTTTTAATTTTTTTTACTTGTCTTTTTTTTACAAACTTTCACTTTCACTTTTAAATAAACAATTAATAATGGACAACATCAGGGCTACCAATGTGTAATACTGTAAACTATAGTATACATCATGCAGTTGTTGGCAGCACTGCATGTTAATTTGTCTTATGTTGTAAGTAGTCCATTTAAGCCACAATGGACCACGTAGTCCAATATTATCTTACGACATGAACATTTTTGCTACAAAGTGCTGGTTCACACTCCACAAGTTTTAGCCGTCAAGTCTTGAGTTTTTAGGACAGAGAGGAAAGAAAATTACATTCTTTTTCAAAAATTGGCACGAAATATTTAAAAATTATCAGTAGTGGGATTCTGTAACTTTTAACAATAACAACTGTTGTTATAATTGTCAACCTATTGTATTGTTTGCACTAGCGTCTATGCAATTCTGTAAATTGCTCTTAACAACATAGGTAACAATAAACGTCAAAAAAATGGCAAAATAACGAAAAGCACAAAGAGGAATACAAAAAAAAAACAAAAAAAATTTTAAAACTAAACAGATTTTATTTATTCTTTTTTAAAGCAGGCAAGTAAAACTGTAAAATTAAATGCAAAATATTCAATGACCATTTGCAAGTTATATTTTTTCTTTAAACAAAAATTTTTTTTCGATATTGACAATAAATAAACAACACTAAAAAAGTTGTCGTTTACTTAACACAAATAGCTGACTATACGATAACAAGTGTTCTTTAAAATATTACAGAGTGGCAAAATCGTTAATTTGTGTGTTAAATTTTTTAACAATGACAACTATTGCTAAAGATTTTTACAGAATCGCACTGCAGGAATGTTCTGGCAATCAAAAAATGTAGAATTTTGAAGTTCTTTTTAATGCACTCTTAATCGAATTATTTATAATTTTTAATAGAATTTTGATTAATAGAGATTAAATTATAGGTATTTGTATATCTTTTACTAAAAAAATCTTATTAAAAAACGAGTTTTATATTCTTGCGTTTTGAGTTTTCGATTTAAAAAAGTGTAATAGACGGTATTAAGAGCGACGAAAATGGGTCAAATTGTTACATTAGTATTACAACGGTAACCATGATTCTTAGCTGTCAAACAATAGTTAACGATATCGAAAATTCTCATGTAGCTAAAAAACACACCAAAAACAAACAAATATTTGCTTGAAAAAATTAAAGCACAGTAATTGTTACAAAAACAATAAAGGCATTCTCCATTCCTGATGGCAACAAAAATGTTCTTTGCAAATAAAATTTTTATATCTCTCACAACAAAAGAAATACAAAAATCATGTTTTCACAATAACAACAAGCGATGCCTTTTAAATTTAATTTGATTTTGTTTAAAAATACAGAAAAAATAATAATATAAATTTAAACAAGTAAGAAAGTATTGTCGGTCAAGCCCGACCATATGATACCCTACAGCATGGTATGTAGAAACTAATTTTGCTAGTATGCCCTATTTGGTACCCATTAGCAATCATGGACCCGCTTAATACTACTATGTTATGAGGTTAAGATTCTTGTAAAAGTTCTTGGTGCCGAAAATTATTTAAATGGGGGGTTTATATGGGACTTATGGTTAATTTTGGACCTACCAAGATAACAGTTTTTCATGACATAGTAGCTTTCGTTAAATTAATTATCACCAATTTTTATGTTAGTGCTAACATTTATAAGGAAGCTATGGCATTAAAAGCCATTTTCGGGAGTGGTATTTCTATTCGAGCTATGGTCAAGATGATTTTGATTGCAATAAAATGAGTGTGGACCAAATAATAAGGTGGTTTATGGGCACAAAGAAGCTTGTATGGGGGCTCTGTGAAATTATGGACCGATTCGATTACGGACCATTTTCACTCCAATTAGAAACTATGCACCAAATTTCAGCAAATTATCTCCAAAATTGCGACCTGTACTTTTCGTACGAGGGTTGTAATTCAGAAAGTGATTTTGATTCGATCGGTAGGTCAAGGACCAATATTTTAAGGTATTACAAACATCAGCAAAAATGCATAATACCCACTCCACTTTAGTAGTGTGGGTATAAAAATAATGATAAAATAAATAAACAAATATGTAATTATGTACACTTGTTTATTAAAAGGAAATTAATATTAAACATTTTAACTAATTAATTATTTTTGCAATAAAATATATCAGAAATAAAAATAATTTAATTTTTTTAAGAGAAAAATACAAAACCATGAAATTTTGGAATCATGTAGTTAAAATTTGAAACTTTAAGATCTAATAAATCAGATCAAGTTTAACTCGGTTTTTGGTTTAAAAT
Source organism: Pollenia amentaria (assembly GCA_943735925.1). Taxonomy (NCBI): domain Eukaryota; kingdom Metazoa; phylum Arthropoda; class Insecta; order Diptera; family Polleniidae; genus Pollenia; species Pollenia amentaria. The sequence goes on along the minus strand of OX031009.1, from coordinate 206,199,211 downwards.
GTACTTAAACCAACATATCTGTAAATCAGTAAACATATAAACCATCTTTAAACGCATCAATTTGGGCGTTTAAACTACCAATGCAGACCATATGAATTTGTCAACATTTATCGTAGTACTGCCACATGTTACTTTTTAAACTACATATGAAGGTAACCACAGACGATGCAATATTTGTCGAAACACGTGTTACTACTTATGTTTAAGTTTTTACCACAGACGATGACACTAAAAACGAAACATTAGTATTGCGTGTTTTGTGAATGTACACTGAACCAAAACGTGTTCATAATATTAACGAACAACGTTTATTAAAATAATTTTCGTTGGCTCAAAGAGTTATTCGTTAATATAATGAAAAATAAAAACATTCAGATATTTCCATTTACGTACGATTCGTTGATTAATGAACATGCATTTATTAACTATTTCGTTAACATGGATCTATAATAAATAATGTAAAATTTTTTGTAATAATGAATGTGATTAAAAATTAATAAATCTTTCATTTGCCAAAATAATAGTTCATTGAAATTAACTATTTTGTATTGTACTGCACGTAAAAGGACATAAAATGTTCGTTGAGCTAATGAAACATTTATTTAGTTATATTAACACAAAAGCGCGTGAATTTTATAATATATACTTAATAGAGTATTCATTTAATCGGGCTTTTGTTTTAATCGGTTAATCGCTCGATTAATTAACCGAGGTTTTGGTTTAATCGGTTAATAATCGGTTAATTTGGTTATTGATCGGTTAACCGATCAATAAATTAAGTAATTTCTATATATAAAAATGCACAAATTATTTATTATTTGGAGTTTATTAGTAAAAAAACCAATAACATAAACTCAAACGAGCAAACAAAAGAATAATTCATTAAGACTCGTATGTAATACATATACAAACTATAAGATAATTTTATTAGTTTTTTCAATAGTTTAAGATGATCTGATAAGATAATCTTTTATACAAATAATTTGGATTAAATGATTCGGATGTTGATTGTTTATTTTCTTTTGTTTTGAAGAAACTTGACTTTGAAAAAGTTCTTTCATATATCGTTAATGTTGAAGAAATCAAAAGCAATCCAAAATACAGAATATCTAATTGTTCAGTTCTCTACCTGGATTTTTCTAAACATATAAAATCTTCCATTATGTCATTAGAGTCCTCTTTAATTTTTTTAAATTTTTAGCACTTCTAATTGTACTAACATATATAAAAAGTACGTGAAACAAAAAGCTGTTGACAGTAAACACTTATTTAAAATTAAGAGTTTGTATGAAAAAATATTTTCTAAGCACATACCTTTGTATATGAGACGAAGAAAATAATTAAAAACACAAAAATGTGTTATAATACTACAAAAAGTTAAAAATGTTGTTACTTCGGTTAATCAGTTAATCGACTGAAATTAACCGGTTTAATCGTTAATCGAAAATATGGCATTTTAAATTAACCGATTAGTTAATCGGGTAGTAATTAATCGGTTAACCGATTAACGGTTAACCGAATGAATACCCTAATACTTAAGTAAAATATAGTTAAATTACGTACTGTAATTTAAGATGTATTAAAGATTCTTGTGTTCAAGTGTTTCAAAATTCCAAACTTTTATTTTTAATACTATAAAAAATTAAACATAAAATATAAGCATTCAATTAATGTTAGATTTTTATATATTTTTTTTTTTTTCCTGATAGTCGAGATAAGATAATGCTTTAAGCTTTGCATGGTAGCCTCATTCCTACATTGAAATTTGTGCGCAGTGATTTGAGTGGAAGAAAACAACTTCAAAATTTATTCATCAATTGGAGTGCAAATTAAAGCCCCAAAGGCGGTTTAATTGGCAATAAGATTTGTATATAGTTTGATATAATTATCATCAAACATATACTATAATAAATTTGCTAAATTTTTGTAAAAATATATACATTTCAACTATGAGTTTTTTAATTTTTTAAGGTGGTTACAGGAGTGAATTGTGTTTCTTTGAGACAATGCACTGTGTTCGTTGAGTAAACAAATTTTAAAAACAAAATTAAACTACGAATTAACGTAAAGGTTTACTGAAATAACGAAAAAGTTCATTGCATTAAAATATTCTTTCATTTAATTATTAATTTACAGAAAATAATATTGACGATCTTTGTTCATTAAACTAATAACCTTTTTTCTTATATTAACGAACAGTTCTTTAAATTATTTATATCAAATCTTTTCAAGAATGGTCATTTATTGTCTCAACGAACAAATTCATTGGACGAAAATTAATAAATTTTTCTGTGTTCATATCCCATAAATTTGGAAAAATGTTTCTTACAATTTGCAATTGTTGCCACTTTCCGAATTCTTTCTTCATATTTTTTTTTCTCCGAGAGTTGCAAAGGCACCTCACACAACAACTGCTCTCAAAACATAATATATCAAAAAAATTTGTTTGAGAGACCAAAAAGGTAACAAGAAACATCCCCACACACCAACATTTCGTGAAACATGTCAATGTTTCGACAAATGTTGCCTCGTCTGTGGTTAACTTAAGACATCCCTGCAGATATCGGGACTAGCCCATACATGCGTGTAAAGTAGTCCATAAAGGAGTAGGAGTACTCCAAAACTACTTCAATTATATGGTAAAAAGGCGGTCTACTTAACATTACGATGTCCTAGGAGTGGACCATATAACCCACCGAAGTAGTTCCTAAACTACTTCATGGAGTACTCAAGTGGGTTAGTCTCAAAAGTACTCCATGTTACTACTTTTTCACTAAACGCTTTTTATGGCGTGCACTGTAATCCATTATTGCTATTATTATACATATTAACTTGGTATTTTTAATTTTTTTTTTTCACAAATCTTAAAAAACTTTCCTGTTTCACTTTTAAATAAACAATTAATAATGGACAACATCAGGGCTACCAATGTGTAATACTGTAAGGTTTAGTATAGTATACCTATACATCATGCAGTTGTTGGCAGCACTGCTGTTAATTTGTCTAATATGGTCCATACTACAGTACATTGGACCATGTTGTAAGTAGCCCATTTAAGCCACAATGGACCATGTAGTCCAATATTATCTGCAGGGATGGGACACTGCCCTACAAGAAATGAATAACCAAAACTAAAAAAAAAATTCTAACAAACACCCTTGCAACAACATTACATTGAATTTATAAGTTAGAGAGAGAGAGACATAATAAGTCAGATAGAGAGGCAAAATTACATGAACACAATGTTTTGGTCAGTTTTTTCATTTTGCTCTTAATAAACTAATATAAACTATAGTCAATATATTTGTGAGCACTACTGGTCATCTAAAGAGCTAAATGACCGGTAGTCTTCTTGTGGGGTGATTTACAACGGTTGAGTTTTAACTCCATATAAATTTAAGTTTAGTTCAACTAAAACAGCGCTTAAGCACTCACTGATTTATTGGCCATAAGACTTATTACAGAAGCACAGTCAAACCCCTAACTAACAACTGCTTAATTTTTATTATTTTTTTTATACCCTCCACCACTAGTGGTGAAAAAGGGGATACTAAGTTTGTCATTCCGTGTGAAACTTTTTTATTATACATCTAAGACCCCATAAAGTATATTTATTCTGGCTTCTTGAGTAATTCTAAGTCGATTTAGCCTTGTCCGTCTGTCTGTCCGTCTGTTGAAAACACGCTCACTTTCGAAAAACGCAAAAGAAAATAACACACTTGGTCTCAAGTTGCTTGTAGTTGTCCTAAGCAGTTTGGGATTGAATTCCAGCAAGATCGGTTCAGTAGGATCAGAACTATGATTCAAAATGTTGTACCACCCACTCTAAAAAAATTGATAATTTTGATACAAAAACTAACATAAATGGTGGAAAAATGCACGGAATGAAAAACAATTTTGCGCGTATTTGCTTTATACAACTGCAAATCATACTGTTATTTATTTCGTTAATTTCGTGAATATCGGTCCATAATTGACCTAAGACCCCATATAAACCCTACTCGCGATAAACAGTTTAGTACGCCTAAAACCGTCAAAAATAACGCTATTATACTCAAATTTGGTATGTCACAGTTTTATACGACCAGAAATCACACTGTAAATATCGGTCCATAATTAACCCTAGATTCCATATAAGCCCAACTTCCTTAATAATACCATTATAACAAAATTTGGTATATCACAGTTTTAGAAGACTAGAAATCGCAGTGTCAAATTTCGTGAAGATCGGCCCATAATAAATCCTAGGCCCCATAAAACCCCTCTCTCGGAAAACAGGTAATTGCGCCTAAAACCAAATAAAGCTCTCATTGGGAAAATAATTTAATTCGCCTTAAACCATAACATATGTATATAGATATTGCGGTAAAATTTCTTCTAACTTAGATTCATATGGCCAGAAAAAATATCATGCAAATTTGTGAAATTTACTGTAAACGCTAAAACTAATTTCACTGCTGTATTGAAATTTGTTCTAATTTATTTGTTGTAATACCAGAAATCAGTCTTCAACATTTTGGGATGATTGGTCCATAATTTGCAATAGGTGCAATACAAATTACCCTCCTATAAATCTTTTTAGTTCGGCTTAAAATCATGATATTTTACTCAAGCCAGTTAAAAGTTCTAACAGAAGCTCATAAAACTTTCTTATTGTCGGTCAATAATTTAATATAGGTCTAAGCCACAACCAATTTTAATGCTGACATTCGTTTTTTTGAAGCTTAGTTAATATAATATAGTATTTATCATATAGAGCCCACTCCTGTCGGTGGATGGTATCAAAGATTCGGCTACAGCCGAATATAGCACTCTAACTTTTTTTAATTTAAAAAGGTTTCACTCTAACTTTGTTTTTTAATTGCCGCGCTTATTCTATTAGATATGGTAGTTATTGTTACTGAATATAGTTAAATGATATTTAAACTAATTTATTTAAGTTTTTAGCAATTTGATAATTTCTTGCAATATGATTTATTTTGTAGGTGATGTCAATGGTTTTTGGTTTAAATTAATTTTTTGATATTCGTACCTTTCGCTTTGTCTTCAAATCATGTGCACAATTTTTCTATTTCTCTTTGTTTATTAATAATTTTAGATTTTGTTAATTTGTTATTTTTACTATTGTTGGGATTTGTGGTGGATGATCACATTAAGAGTTCTTTGTATCAATTTGTTTAAAAGACCAAATAGCAAACACTTTTTATGGCAGTTTCAAGACGACTAAATAAATAAATGAATGAATGAGTGCCGGACAAAAAAAATTCTTGTTTTTGAGTGGAAGACGATAAAAGCAGAACTAAATGAGGGTATATGCATTGTTGTTGGCGCTGTTTCTTTATCGCAGGGTTACCAGGCCCAGGAAATAGTAATAATTTTGAAAAATTGATTTTAAAATTTCACAGACTTACTGAGCTACCTAAATAAGAGCGGCAAGCGTTTTTTGTATGTCAAAACTTTTAATTTGCATAAAGTTTCTACCAAAAAACCTTTAGAACGTGAATTCGACACCACCCGGCTGGAAAATCCTATTTGACAAATCGCTATGTCGGTTTTTCAAATTGAAAATGTATTTGAAATAGAATTTTCACGTTTAAAAAAACGCTTGCCGCCCTTGTTTAGGTAGCTCAGTTAGATGTTCTTTTCATTTATTAGTTCACCACTAGTGGTAAATATGCCATATTTTTTATTGTATTTTCTTTATTTGTATTTTTCACATTTTGATCAATTGAAAAATGAAAAAATTTGATACCCATATTGCCTATATATGAAAAAAGATAAAATATATCTCGATTTTCGCGTTTTTTGTGAATAATTACAAAAAAATAAATAAATTAACATTATTTTAAAACAGATTCAATATGAAAAGCAGAACATTACTTCCGCATGCGTAGAATTTTTATGAAAACCCGAAACGAAAATATGTATTTAGCTTAATATCTCAATTAGTAGGTCGCAAGTGGTCAAGTTTTATATACCATTGGATGCTGCTTCAAAAAATCTTCTCGATGATACCAAATTTTATTTATGTCGTCTTGGAGAAGAGTACAAAAAAATTCGTAAAACCGAAAAAAGACCTTTTTTAAAAATGGTCCAGCTCACGGATGGTCAACGCTAGGACCAAAATATTTTGGGAATCATCATAAAACATGTCAAGCTTTATTTTCAGAGGGGTAACAAAAACACTTCTTTCAGCTCCTTACAAGGAGAGTCGGTCTAATGTATATATTCTGGGTGCTTGAGCGATTCTCGATTTAGCCATGTCCTTCTGTCTGTCCGTTTGTTGAAAATACGCTCACTTTCGAACAACTCACAAGTCAAATTTTTCTAGTCTCAATTAAAATCAAATTTGTACTGAACATAATAAATAATAATGATAAAAATAATAATTATGTCCAAAAAATCAATAAGCTTTCTTAACAAATATACTTAATTACAAGTTTAGAACTAAAACTTAAACAGAAGTACAACAAAAGTAAAAGCTTATATACATATATTAAAAGTTAATATAAAAAACTGCATTGTTTAAAATATCGAAGATAAAAGTCTTATATCACTCAAAAAATATTATTCAGCAAACTTGAAAAAAAACAAAAAGAACATAAAAAACAAATGTACTTGGGATTTCAAGAAAAATTCTTGACAAAAGTAAGAAAAAACAAAAGTGGGGAAGAAAGACATGTAAAGAAAATTAAAAATAATAAAAATTAAATTCATAAAGAAAATTTCAATTCACCGACAACACCGTTGGTTTAAAGATTGGTGTTTGACTAAAGACTGCCAGCCGTCGCAGTGACCGAAAGGGTAAAAGTGCAAAGAATTCTGTTGATGAGAACGTTGTTGCTCTCGAAACATGTAAATTCGACCCCAATTCAACACCCGATCCAGTCAAGATATTATCAATAAATTTTAAATTATTTAATGTTGTAACATTCCTACCTTTATTAAAACAATTTTATGAAAATTAAATTTTATGAAATTAATCCTGTTATAAAATATAAATCAAATTTCGATTAAAAAAAACCTTAAAAATAATTCTTTAAATTGTTGTAATATAGAAAATAAATTTCTTGCTTAGCACGCAAAATTTGCTTCAAATACATGAAAAAAGTAACAAGACAATTAATTTACCTTTTAAACCCATAATTCAGCAAACAAAATTTATCGCAAAACCATTCAAAGAAGAGATGTTTAATAGTCAAGCAAACCCCTACAATTCAGCTAAAATAAGGTAATTCTGCAAGCAAAAAGTTTTTTAGCAATTTAAAAATTAAAATTTTAAATTAAGCTAATGAAAACCAAAAACATTAAACAATTTTATTTTATTATAGCTATAAACACTTTTTTTAGCAATGCAATTTATAATGCTGTGCATCTAATTCAGCTAACAAAAACCTAATTCTGCAAGGACTATTTTTGCTTAATTCAAGAAGGAGTTGAATACTTTACAAAAAACTACTTCCAAAAATTCAGCATAATTTAAAAGGCCAAATTGAATCCAAAAATAACATAGAAAAAATTATCAGTAGTTTTCAGCAATTAAAAAATTGTTTAAATAGTTTTTAATTTTTAATTAATGTGATAATTGAATCAGTTATTTTTAAGTTGAAACAAATTATAAATATAATTTTAATTCAATTAACATTTAAGTTGTTTTGAAATAAATTTTTAATTAAAATATTAATTAAATAACAAAAAATCTTAATGATTTTTTCGTTTAAAACAAAATAATTTATACTTGTTAAATTATTGTGGGGAATTGTCAAAACCTGAACTATATACAATACATATATATAATTAAATCAATTAACACAGTGTTTAAAACGGCAGTTTTATGATAATTTTCTTAATTAAGATTAAAAAATTATTGAAATTTAATTTATTAAAACAAAACTAATATTCACAATGTTCCATTTTTTAAAATTTTTAATAATCAATATAATCATTTGGGTTATAGGTACAAAATCAACAAATTGTTTGCTTGATTCTATGAATTTGGTGATCAAAAATTTTTAAATTTTTTCTGTAAAGGCAGAGTAAAGAATATCTTAATTTAAGAACTTAATATAATTTCGTTAAAAAAGATTCTTATTCAGCAAACAAAAACTTTTTAAAATATAGAAATGTTTACAAGCCAAATATCCCTGAAAAAGATATTATCCATTGAAATTGGATAAATACTGAAAAAATAGTTTTTCTAAAATTGACCTTGAGACTAAAAATTTATTACAAAGAAACAAAATGCTAACAATTTAATTATTTTAAATAAAAACTACAATTCAGCTGACCAAATATAGAGAATAATGTCTAACAGTAAACAACAAGGTATCTAATTAAAAACCTTTAACAATCCAGAAGACAATCGTAACTCAGTTAATAATAGAACAAGCTAAATTTTGGCTAAAATACTTGAAAAAAGGTAAACAAATTTAATTTACCAATACACAAAACAAAAATTAAGCAAACAAAAATATAATTTAACAAGACAAATAAGAGTGATATATTCGACTATGCCGAATCTTATATACCCTTCACCATTCAAAACTAAGAATAAAAAATTATATAAATACCGTTATTTTTATAAAAATCAATTTATAACCAATGTGCTTGGATCTAGTTTGGAAACTTTGGCTCTTGTCGTTCTCCAAATATACAGAAGACTATAATGTCTTTGTATGGGAAGTGCCACGCCCACTTCACCAATCAAAATGCCATTTAAATAAAAATATATAAAAAACCAACTTATACATTATATATCTTGTTACTTTCGGAAACCAAGTCCTCATCATATCTGGGGTCTTCGCGAAACCTATTTCAACATGCAGACGGACATCTTTAAATCCACTTCGCTCCTCATAAGGACCCAGAATATACATAAATATGTATTTACTTTATAGTGTCTAAGATCAATATTATAGAAATTACGAACGCAATAACAAACTTATATATACCCTTTTACCTTCGGTGAAGTGAAATAACTTAAGTTTATTTAATATTGTTGTTCAAATTTTCAAATAAATGTTCAGAAATGTACAGTTTCGATTACAAAAACTATATTTTATACAAAATCCTATGTGTAACCTACCTTAGCCCGGTGCGCTTCGCTATCCCCATTTATATAAAAATACTAAAAATTTTGTGTATTTGTATTTATTAATTTAAACAAGACACTAAATCTTATAAATTACAGTATTAGAATCAGATATGATAAATTTTAAATTAATGAAAGTATATTACAGAAATTAAATATAATTTTTAAAATCTTATAGCGTTGCGAGTGATTTGCAAATTATTTGGAAGTTGATTCCAAAGATAAAGTATTGACATTCAGAAGCATGATCACGATGACGAAATTGTATTAAATGTTTCCTTTACACGATCTAGAAAACTGTTAACGTTCATTATGATATTTTGGCTGCTTTGTTATAATAATTTTATGAAGTAATATTAAGTTTTTGAATTTAATGTAGTTTGAAAATGACGACGAAATGCTACGATACATGATCAAATCTTTTTAAAGAGAAAATGTAATGGATGATATTGTTGTACGTTACGATCAGCCTTCTTATATCGTTTGTTTTACAACTAGTAAAAATATCAGACGAGCTCCAAAGTGTCGGCGATAGATATTATATACATGTAACATTCTTACAAAAGTGTTGAGTAGCCTATTAACTTTGCAACATGCTATATACTTTACCACAATCGTGCGTAATGTAATTCGATCAGGTTAAATATTTGTTAAATATTACTCCTAAGTTTCTGTGCGAATCTACAAGAAAGATTTTCGAAAATTTATTTATCCTAAGGTCTATTTGAAAATACACAGATCCTTTAAGGTTAGAAATAAATGACAGTCTTCTTTCTTTTCTTTGAATGTAGAAATATGATAGGCTTGTCATTTGTATGAGGCCACGACTGGCAGGTATTTTAGAAAAAATATGTTTGGTTTATTTGTTGTTTGCAGATTCGATAGTGTTACGCCGAACTAAAGGTTTACAAGAAAAGCCTTTCAAAGAGCCTTGCAAATCCAGCGGAAGCTCAAAGCCATAGGGGCAGATCGGCTATCTTTATAAATATCTATAGCAGTGTTAGAAAAAGCAGCTGACAGTCTTTTTTGGCCGCAAGTAGTAATGCAAAAGCCTTTGCATATATTCTCATAATTAATATCCATCCGCACGCAGAGAAAAAACATGTTTAAATATGGGCACCTCCAACAAAACTATTTTTAAAGAGTATTTTAAACATACTATGTTTAAATTTAACCATATTATTATCACCGACGACCATATTATGATTAAATGTGATCTCCATCAAGAAGCTACAACCATATTATGGTTGCCTCTAAACATGTTATGGTTAAATATGACAATCATTTGTTTTTAAATTAACAATAGTATGTTCCTCTTCTCCAAGAGCAACAAGCTCTGGTTGAAAACCAACCATGCTATTATAAGTGTTAAACATATTTTAGTTATTATTGATCAAAGCATGTTCGGAGGCAACCATAATATGGTTGTGCCTTCTTGATGGAGGACACATTTAACTATAATATGGTTGTCAGTGATAATAATATGGTTAAATTTAAGCATAATATGTTTACAATTTTCTTTAAAAATAGTTTTGTTGGCGGTGACAATATTTAAACATAGTTTTTCTCCGGGTGCTTATGGATATTTACGCCTCTCCTACTGCCTGGAATACTCTTCTGTAGGCTTTAGGACTAGCCGCAAGCATTTTATTGTGGCGATCGTGCACAAGGTGGCGCAAAACTAATCATCCAATTTTGTTTTTTCTTAATAAAAAAATGATTTTGAGTAATGGAAATCTTTTTGGGTACTTCACAATATTTTCTGTTAAGAGGAAAAGATGATATCCGCCAAGTTGCTGCCGCCAATTTTGGTACACATTTCTGCCCTATTTATCGCATTTTCCATGACCGCAAGATTTCTGGTGATAACTGTTTGAATGCTTGTCGAATATTCTGCTTAAGGGCTACGATTGTCTGGGTCTTGTTGGCATAAGCCCGCAACTTCAAGTAGGGCCAAAGACAGAAGTCTGGGATGGTGAATTCAGGATCTTACTGGCCATGCCAAATAGCCCAATTATCCTCTTGCGTGAACGCCATACCACAACGTGGCTTTGAGTGGATGAAATAGCTTTCCTGCATCACATTCGGATTTTCAGTCCCCTGGAATCGTAGATTTTGTTTATTGACGTCACCATTTAAATGAAAATGTGCCCATGTCAATATTTTTCCAAGAATATGATTTAGTTCGTTTATTTTTATATTAACTGATTCTTTTGAACCACTAAGACACGGCAGAACATCAACATCATACATTTCTATTTGCGAAAACGAGAGATGTTTGGGAAGAACTTAACAAATAACGATAATAGCAGGGGTCCCAGGATGGATCCCTGTCGGACTCCTCTAGTTACTTGCGACAAAGATTCGCCATCTACTAAAAAGGTATGACTATGTTAGTTTCACAATAAGCACGGAAAATTTTAATAATCTTAACAATTTCATGCACAATAATAATACTTTGACTTTTACTGTTCATCAGGTATATAGAAATCTATATTTCCTTCGTAGGGGAAGTACCATGCCCACCTCTTTAATCCAGGTCACTTTTTGACAGACATTTTGTATTGATGGGCAAACTATTTGTTCCAAATTTTGAACATTTACTGTAACTGTTTTCCATATATACTTTATGTTTTCCAAATATACTTGATCTAGCCAAATATGTATACAAAAAAAAATTTCATAATAATCGGTCTAGCCGTTTCGGAGGGGTGCGACGACAAATTTTCCGCACGAGATTTTTATGTTCATGTTTAGATATTGAAAAATGGTAAATAGTGAAGAAAATTATTATTAAAAAGCATTAATTCAGCTGTAAACAACATTTAATTTAAAAATTAATGTTTATTATTAAATTATAATTCAGCGAACACGAGTCGAACTCAGCAAGCTTATTGAAATATATTAAAAACTTTTTGTTAATTGCCGTGAAAAATTGCAACATAAGGTTGTAAATCTCCTCTTTGCTGTGGTTGTTGTAGGAGAATACACCCCTTATACTAAGAGGGGGTGATAATCATCGATAAAGGGCGCAGTCTATTAAGAGTCTTTGAGTGTTTGTAATTCTCATTCCCTCTGTAGTCTTTTTTACTGATATTTTTGACTCTTCTAAAATTTTTTTGCGAAAAACGTTTCCTGATGATCTGGCCTAAGCAACCAGTGAAATGCGCAAAGAAACAGCTTATCCTCCAACAATAAATTTTCAGTGTTTTATCAAGAATAGAAATAGGGAATAAAGCAAAACAAATAAAATCTTTTAATGAATCAAATTAGTTATAAAAAGTAATTGCTCAAAAAAAAAAACGCTTTTAAGGAACCAGTTCGTGGTTTGTTTTTTAATTTCTTATATCCGTTACCTACTGTATATGGGGCCTATAGGAAGCAATGGACAGATCTTTACGAGATTGGACAGTGTTATTGCTAATCATATGAAACGTTCGAAAGTCAGTAAACCACTTTTTTACCATTTAAATCGATGGTTCAGGGTCCCGGTATTTATCACTGGTCACTTTATTGTTTTGTTATATTCTTGATGTTCAAATAGATTTTTAAATATTACTGAGTTAAAATTCTGAAATTCAAGAGAACTTAATATAATTGCGATTAAGCGCTATAGTAGGTATTTAAGAATTATAAACTGTTTTTAAAAATAATACATTTTCCCCAAAAATTTTGTTAAACAGTTTTAATATTAGAGAGGATGAGAAAATTCATACATACTTATGTATGTACATTTAAATACTATATTTTAATTTGGATCAATTCAATTTTAATTTTTTTCTATGGTTAATAACAATTTGAATTATTCAGATTAATTCCGAAGTAGGGCTTCTTGTTATAAGAACTGCTTCATATTTACTTACATCCTGGCACATGCATTTGTTTATTGTTATCTTATTCATTTTGTATTGTGTCAGGCATGGAAAATGAAGTACTTTTAAATTCTTGTTTTTAGTACTTATAAAGTAGGAAAATAGCCCAAAGTACCCTTTATTTTATGCGTTTCTTGTTAGAACTTTGAACTGGCTTGAGTAAAATATCATGATGTGTAACAGTTTTAGCCGACTAAAAATAATATTTAGGAGGGTAATTTATATTGGACCTATGGTAAATTATGGACCAATTAAAAAATAAATTAGAATAAATTCCAATACATCAGTGTAATAAGATTTAGGGTAACAGTGATTTTCACAAAATTGCATGATATTTTTTCTGGCCATATGAATCTAAGTTGGAAGAAATTTTACCGCAATATCTATATCTGTTATGGTTTTAGGCGAATTAAATTATTTTCCCATAGTGGACTTTATTTGGTTTTAGGCGTACTAAGCTATTTTCCGGGACTATGACTTATATGGGGCCTAGGGTAAATTATGGACCGATCTTCACGAAATTTGGCAGTGTGATTTCTCATTCTATAAAACTGTGACGTGCCGAATTTCAATATGATAGCATTTTTAATTACGGTTTTAGGCGTACTAAGTGTTTTCCGGCAATAGGGTTTATATCATAGCTTGGGAATAATGATTAGAAATCCTAATGATTAGCAATTGGATTAGAAATTTTAAGTGTGCTGAAAAATTGATTAATTATGATTAGTTAGCCATTTTAGACGATTACTAATTGATTAGATTAGAAATAATCAAAAATCTAATCACAATTAGTGACGATTAGCATTTATAATCAAATCTAATCAAAACTAATCAAAAAAAATAATTGATTAGATTTCTTGATTATTTTTGATTAGATTTGATTAAATCAACTATTTTTTACTATTTTTGTGAAAAGAAAATATTTATTTATCACATTTGTTGCTATATTTACATAATGTAACAGTTCTTGAATATTGAATATTGAAAATTAACATTAATAATAACACAACAACAAAGTGAACCAGCTGTGTCAAGTGTTTACTTTAAGAACAGGGTGCACCGTATGCAATTTTATGCAATATTCAAAAACTGTTACATTATGTAAATATAGCAACAAATGTGAAAAATAAATATTTTCTTTTTACAAAAATAGTAAAAAATAGTTGATCTAATCAAATCTAATCAAAAATAATCCAGAAATCTATTCAATTATTTTTTGGATTAGTTTTGATTAGAAATGCTAATCGTCACTAATTGTGATTAGATTTTTGATTATTTCTAATCAAATCAATTAGTAATCTGAAATTTTTATCAAAATTCAATTCTAATGATTAGATTATTTTATTTCTCTAATCGTAATGATTTCTAATTCTAATCGAAATTCCCCAGCTATGGTTTATATTGGGCCTAGGGTATATTATGGACCGATCTTCAAAAAATTTTACAGTGTAATTTCAGGTCATATAAGACTGTGATAGACCAACTTTTAGTATAACAGCGTTATTTTTTACGGTTTTAGGCGTACTAAGCTCTTTTCCGGGAGTAGGGTTTATATGGCTCCTTGTGTAAATTACACACCGATCTTCAAAAAATTTTACAGTGTCATTTCAAGTACTAAAATACTGTGACGTACCAAATTTTAGTATGATAGCGTTATTGATTACAGTTTTAGGCGTACTAAATTGTTTTCCGGGAGTAGGGTTTATATTAGGCCAAATGTAAATTATGGACCGATTTTCAAAAAATATTACAGTGTGATTTCTGGTCACATAAAACTTTGACGTACCAAATTTTAGTATGATAGCGGTAATTGTTACGGTTTTAGGCGTACTAAAATGTTTTCCGGGAGTAGGGTTTATATGGGGCATATGGTCAAATATGGACCGATCTTCACGAACTTTACCGGTATGATTTGCAGTTATATAAAGCAAATTCGTTTAAAAATGTATATCATTCCGTGCATTATTCCACCTTTAATGTTAGTTTTTGTATGAACATTTTTTAGGGTGGTGGTTCTACATTTTGGTTCATAGTTCTGATCCTGCGCAACCGATGTTGCTGGATTTCAATCCCAAACTGCTTAGGAGAACTACACGCAATTTGAGACCGAGTTTGTTCTTTTCTTTTGCGTTTTTCGACAGATGGTCAGACGAACAGAAAGACGGACATGGCTAAATCGACTTAGAATTACTGAAGGAGCCAGAATATATATACCTTATGGGGTCTTAGATGTAAAATAAAAAAGTGTCACACGAAATGACATACATAGTATACCCTTATTCACCACTAGTGGTGGTGGAGGGTATAAAAAATAAGAATTCTATGAAGCCTGACTCGGCATGCAATAGCACTTTTCAATATTTTTATCCGTGCACTTAAGATAAAATAAAAATAAAGTCGCACACAAGCTTACCTTTTATTTCTTTTAAGAAATCAACTTTATTAAAATACTGCGAGTATATAAGTTTACTGTTGAACGGATATGGAGAAAAATTCGGGGCTAATGACAAAATTTTGTGTCAAAATTTCTATGCCGGGTTTCAATGTTGCAGATTTTTTTTGCTGCAAGAAATACAAAGTAATTGCATATGGGTTAATTCCAAACACAATGCTTTTTTTTCGTCTCAAGCTTTTTATTTCTTTCATGTAAAAGAAAATAAAAAAACAAAAACGGCAAGTAAGCTTTAAAATAATTAGCAACAAACAAAAGTAGTTGTTATTATTGTAAAACTTTCTGCTAAATTGTGCAAATGGTGCTTTAACTGTATATCATGCCTATTACATACAAATATACCTGTCTCCACACATGTTATTCATTAAGCAACATGGAAAAAGAGTTGAAAACAATAGAACAATAATAAAAAATTCAACTGTTTTTCAATGATTGTATTTATTTTTATTGCTTTTTCCTGGTTTTACCTGAAAAATGTTATCAATGTCATTTTGACGTTCTAATTTTACTTTGTCTCTGCGTTTTTTCCGTAATGTCACATTTTTTTTAATTAAGTCATAATCATTACTTGAGCTGTTTCGTTTGCTTTATGTGCATCGCTATTAAAAAGTGCAAGAAGTGATAAATTGATTAAGATAAAAAATAAAATAATAAAATCAATTATTTGGTGTTTTCAAGTGAATTTATAATCGCACGATGGTAAGTACAGCTAAAAATTTCCGTACTGTCACACAGTTATTTAATAAAAAATCGTAAAAAATAAAATAAATAAAAATGTATATTAATATATTACGAAGTTTTGATCACTTTTTCTTGTTTTTATTTTCCGTGAAATAACTTTTTAGAAGAAAAAAACAAAAAAAATATCACAAATTTCTTTACTGTCACTTTTAAGTAAAAAGGTTTTTTTTATTTTAAAAGCTTATTTCTCGAAAATTCTGATTGATTTCAATACTGTAGTTCTTTTGATGTAAAGATAAAAACAAATAGAAAAAAAACCAATCGGGAATCAATTTTTTATGAAATATTCACAGATTCCGATGAATAGATTTGTTCATGAATTTTTTGTTAATATAATTGGATTACTTTTATTTTTTGTTTCGTTTTTATAAAAAAGAAAAAACAAACAGTAACCAAAAACAAAATAATGAATAAATGTTTAAGTTTTCGTTACACTTGAAATTTAAATTGGATTTTCTTTACTGTCACAAAATTCCGTACTGTCACTTTTTATTTTTTCAAGTTTCCAGCAAAATACAACAATTTCTTCCAAATTGTTTGAAGCAAATTTGTTACTTTAAATGTAAGCTGCACAAAAACAAATTTTTGTAAAAAAATTACTTTTTTTTAATTCTTGAATTATAAAAGGAAAAAAAAAATAATTGGAATCTCTTCGAAAAATAACTTTTTGCTATTACTAACCCGTTTTTTTTTTAAGAAAAACATCCAAAGCTGGTAAATAATAAGTGAACGAATGCGATAGTAGGCTTTGTTCTAACATTTTTGCATTAATTTCTTAGTTTTGTAAATTTTTGTAAAAAGTGACATTCCGGAAAATATTTCACCAAAATGCAATAAAAAAGCAAAACAAATTTTTTTTAAAGAAACTAAAAGTAATTTCGCAATCTGCACAAATCTTATTGCCAGTAAACAATTTCAGAGAATGAATTCCTCAACCTTAAAAAAAAAAAAAAAAAAAATGCTCATGTACACTACTTTTGGAATTAACCCATATATAAATATTTTTATAATTATATATAAGTAACTTACCTGTTTCAATAGACGTATAATAATTTGTTCCGTTAGATTAGCAAGGCAGCATGAACTTTTGCTCCCCGAAAAATGTTTTAATTATTTTGCAATCATTCATGTTTCCTGATTAACTGTCGCTTGCGGACGCAGAAACTTTTATTTTCTTTAGAAGCGCACACTCCTTCTTTTGACAGTAAATGTTTGCTCATTAAGAGAATGTGTTTTAAAGTAAACAAAAATTATGGTATTAAATATACCTTTCGTGTGCAACTTATATTATAATTTTAATTTTAAAGTTGAAAATATATATATTAAAGCAGGAAACATATAAAATAATTTAATATATTTAGTTAGATCAGAGTAACTTTTTTGATGTAAAGCAACATATAATATTATTGTAGTGAATTTAAAATTGTTAAGGACAAAAAACAATTGTTAAGGTTATATTAGGTCCCGAATAAATTTATTAGGGTAAACATATTAGCAAATAGAATCTGGGAATTATTTCTTTTCATAAGCTACTTTATTATAAACAACATTTTTTATTTTTCGAATTTCTTCTATGAGCTAAATTGCAAATTTTTTGAAGATCGGTCCATAATTTACACTAGGTCCCATATAAACCCTACTCCCGGAAAACAGCTTAGTACGCCTAAAACAGCAATAAATAATGCTAGAATACTAAAATTTGGTACGTCACAGTTTTATGGGACTAGAAATCACACTGTAAAATTTTTTGAAGATCGGTCCATAATTTACACTATGTCCCATATAAACCCTACTCCCGGAAAACAGCCTAGTACGCCTAATACCGTAATAAATAATGCTATAAAATTGAAATTCGGTACGTCACAGTTTTATAGGACGAGAAATTACACTACCAAATTTCGTGAAGATTTGTCCATAATTTACCATAGGCCACATATAAACCCTACTTTCGGAAAACCGTTTATTGCGCCTAAAACCAAATTAAGCCCACTTTAAGAAAATAATTAAATTCGCCTAAAACCATCACAGATGTAGATATTGCGATAAAATTTCTTACTTAAATTCATATGGCCGAGAAAAAATCATGCAAATTTGTGAAATTTACTGTTAACGCTAAAACTAATTACACTGCTGTATTGAAATTTATTCTAATTTATTTTTTGTAATACAAGAAATCAGTCTTCAGAATTTTGGTAGGATATTATTTTACTATAGGTCCAATACAAATTACCCTCTTAAAAATTATTTTAGTTCGGCTAAAACTTTTACGAATCATGATATTTTACTCAAGCCAGTTCAAAGTTCTAACAAGAAACGCATAAAATTTTCTTATTGTCGGTCAATAATTTAATTCAGGTCTAAACCGCAAATAATTTTAATGCTAACGGTCGTTTTTGTGAAGCTTAGTTAATAATATATATGTATTTATCATATAGAGCCCCCTCCTGTCGGTGGAGGGTATCAAAGATTCGGCACAGCCGAATAAAGCACTCTAACTTGTTTTCCCTAACATTGTAAGCTCTGTTTATGTCCTAATATTAAAAAGGTAAAATTATTCTAAGTAATAAATGAAGGACAAAATTGTCAATATAGTTTCCGGAGAAGAGCCCTTCTCGAAAATAATTTTTGAACTTTCGTGGTAATTCATTCGTGGTATCTTAAATGTATGCAATTTATTGAAGCACACGACTATTCTGATTATCCTTAACGTTTTGATATATATTTTGCATTTTAAGATAAGATTAACCCTTTGAAGGTTTATTTCTGAACTCGAAAATTTTAATATAAAGGAACAATAAGAACATTTCGATAAATTTTTATCTGATTATAAAGACTACAAGTTAGAAACACATACATTGATAAAATATCTAAAACGAAAATATTACATCACGATGAAACAAAAAAAACATGTCGGTTGGCCATTGCAAAATATCTTAATAACAATTTTGGATATCGGCAATCTCGATATCATTATCCTCCGAGCAGCTGGATTCACTCAATTTCGAAATGACGTTAAAAAATGTGTATTAATTTATATTTTTCTCCTAATTTTTTTAAAAATGGTCAAATCAAAAATTATTTTTCGTAACAAATTGACCACATATTCAAAATTTAGCTCTCACTACAAAAATTTTCAGTACAAAGTGTTTTTCCATTGCTAACTAAAACACATAACAAATATTCCAAATAAATATGGAAATGAGCCCTTTCACCCTCTTCATATTCTTTGACCTTCTCTATCATAATAATTTCATTGCCTAAGTAAAGGCCCAACTAAAATGTGCTTAACCAAACTTAAGCTAGTGTCAAAATTCAACGGAAAGCATGTCAAATGCTTAAGTAAATTACTGAAGGCTTTTAGGTGGCTATATTGTACTTATTAAGCTTAAAAACTTTCTGAACTTAGTTGCAAACATTTGTACTTTTGGGAAACTATTTTCGTTTTTAATTCTTTAAAATGTAATATTTTTGACGAAATGTCATTTAATTTGTAAAAGTTATAAATATATTACCATAAACAAGTAAATCTATGTTTATCTTTTATTAATTTTTAAAGTAAACGAAAACTAAAATAAAAAAGTACTAAAAAAAGCAACTGCGGTTGCATCTTTTAATTGTAAACAATTATATGTATCTATTATGTGTCATTTGCTTAAGGAATAGCGAAATTGACCGCACTTTCCTTAAGCAAATGACACTTGACGAAACTTAACGAAAAGTGTCTTAAGTACATTATAGTTGTATACATTTGATTGTGTGTATTCGCACATTTGCTTAAGGTTCATTAAGCACATTATAGTTAGGCCTTAAGACTTATAACACAATCGGTACTACACAATGCTGTATCATGAGCATGTAAAATACCTCCTTTAGGTATTTTAGCAATATACATATATATAAAGAGTCGATTGTTCTATTTTCTCCAAAACTTTAAAGAAATTTTGGGAAGGTGTAAATAATTCGGGATTACGCAAACCCTCTTCATATGATTTGTCCTTCTCTATCATAATATTTTTATTGGCTAGTAGTTCTTCTTCTGTTAGCGTCATATTTGCTCCTAATGCTTCTTTTATTTCAGTGGTCAAGGTTATATCATGCCTCTAAGGTTCATAATATTGCCCCAGATCGACAAATTTTCAGCATAACAGCATAACAGTAACACCAACAGAAGGACAGCTGGTGTCCAAAGGAATTTTAAAATTTGCATTACAATTTTATTTTTTACTTATTCCTGTTCATTTTTTTTATTTAATATTTTTGTATAAACATTTTAAGTTTTTAATTAACTTTGTTGATTTAAAAAAAAAAAAAAAAATATTTCGGTTAAAATTTTTAATAATTTAGTTAATTTACGCAAGTGTTTCTATTGTTGAATGTTATTTGGAATTTAAATTAAGACGCAAAAAAAACCTTATCACAAACTTTACCGAACTTTGTAGAGGTGAGAATACAAGGTGATTTTTCGGAAGGGGAGGGGAGGTTAATTAGTATTATTTGAGTACTTATTTTGCTATAATACAATTGTATATTTATCGTAATTCAAATAAAAAATATTTGTGTGTGCTTGTATCTATTATTTTTTTGTTTTCAATATTTTATTTTTGTCTTAATTTTATTTTTACCTGAATCAACCTGTAGTTAAATCATTAGGGTGTTTACTATAGTTTTGTTATAGGAGTATGTGGTTAAAAATTTAAGACAGTCTACGAATATATCTCACACTCTTCAATTCTGTATTTTTAACCAGTAATATGACAGGCTGTCATGTCTCTGTAACGGCTGAAGGTTGTAAATATTTTAATGTAAATGGGAGTGGAGAGGGATTTTACATTAAAATGCAACCGATAGAATAATTTTTGACAGTTGGCACAGCTGTTCAGGGGGGTGTAAGGGACCTGCGGTGAAATGAAAGAAATATGGCGCGAGAAGATAAAAAAGGCGGGAAAATAAAATTTTAAAGAAGAGGCATAGAAAGAAAAGGAAGAAGTTTGTTTTTAGTTTTGAAGTGCCAAGAGGAAAGGTCGTGTTCTTGAAGAGCAAAAAGGACCTTTATATTGAGGTTTGTTTTTCCAAGAATATGTTGATTTTTCGTGTTAGTGTTAAGGAAAATTAATAGAATAATTAATAAATAAATAAATTGTTAAAATAAAATGAAAAAAAAGAATAAATAAATTCTTTAAAAAGTGTTGAAAAATTAATAACCAAAGCATCCCCACAGATACAGCATTCACACATACATACGTATAGACAACATAGATACACCGCCCTTACATCAGTCATCCAGACACACATCATCCGGAAATATATCATCCATCCATACACCACTCAACAGAGCTACCATCATTATTCATACATTCCCGCATACATCCCACATCCTCGAGACCCCTTCAGCACCATCCACACGTACACGGAGACTCACATGCAGACCCGCGACCAGTTGAGAGACAGGACTTTGTCCAAACCGAACGGGGGAAATTATTGGTAGTCCGGCCAGTAATTTAGACCAGACGGAGCTCGGACTAGGGTTTTTCGGCACTAAGTTGGGCCTTGGGGATAGCGAGGGCCGATAATTTTTTTGAGGTTTGTTTGAACGGACAGGTTTTTTTTTGGACTGACTATTTGGGTGAATTTTTTATATCTGGAAATGTCTTCAGGGAAGAGAAATTGGAAATGGAGTTAGAGATTTAACAGGTAAGTGAGTGTAGCTTTAAACTTGTAGGGGTAGAATGGCGGAAAGGGGCAAATCCATATATGGGCGAAGGATTTGGTGGGCAGGCCAGGCAGCGAATCACCAGCTGCCAGCCAAGTCGAGGTATCGCAGGGAATTGAGAACATTTAGGAAGGTTAGTTTTTTTTTTGCGAATAATAGTTTTTTATTTACTTTCCTTTGTGATGTGTTAATTTTCATGTATTAATTTTTTTTGGGTTTTTTTTTTTTTTTTTTTTTTAAATACATTAAAACAAATTTTTTTTGGACAATGGCTTGTGGATGGTTAAGATGGCGAATTCACGCACTCTACCGGCCTAGACTGGAAAATTTTAAGATCAGAGCGTTGCCATCCTAATCATCCACCGGTCCTGACCAAAAGTTATTGACAAGGCAACACTTTTCTTGTGCCTTATAAGCAAACAGCCTGGCATCACTAAGAACGACAGACACTTTCTTTTTCATACAGCATCAACACACGTGAAACTACCAGCTTGGCCTGCGCTGTCCACCGCTATCTTTCGCTTGCATTTTCAACTATAAACAGTGGATTCACGCGCCACTCAAACTTTTCCGCATGACAAGTCAATCTACAATGCAAGCGAGCGATAACGTTATAGTTTTCATATAAATTTGCGCCCCACTATGAAATATTATGCGACCTCAAATGTTAAAATCAGTCACTCCTGTTGTAGTTGAGAGGCATTTTGTTGAAACACCAACTCGAAATATTTTATTTTTAATATTTCTTTAAAAGAATTCCACTTATAAAATTTTATTGTTTTGTAAAATATTTTTTCACAAAATCCTATTGTTGAAAACAAATCGCACTTGTTCAACAATACTGTATTAACTCAAAACTTAAAAATGTTCAGTAGAAGCATATGAAAAAGAAATTTTAAACCAACCGTTTCATTACCAACATTACCGACAAAATACCACCATATTTTTACAGCTGGTAGCACGATATTTTGTTTGTAATATAACGCGTCGATTTTTCCCCAAAAGTGAAAAATACAAATTTTGAGTTAATACACTATTGTTGAACAAATGCGAAAAGTTTTTTGCTTGAACGCTCTGTGTCATTTGTAGCTCTTTAAGTAGCACAGAGCTGTATTTTAATGACTTAATTTACATTTTTTACCGATATTTTTATGTATATTTAAAGGCGATACCGTCCATCTGGTTCAAAAGTGACTCAACTCAAAATGTTCATTGTTCGGGCTTATATGCTTAAACTATGCACAATACACTTTTTTATTATACAAAAAATATCAGTGTATTTTGTTGCTGTTAACTGTTGGAAAAAAAAGTTGTGACTTTCTTTATGTTTCAATTGGTCTACAGCTGCAATTCATAAAAGTGAAACTTTTTCAGTTGTATCATAAAAAATAATGGTAGTAGATCCCTACTGCTAAGTCCCAAGTCATTCGATGCAAGTCTTATTGATCAGCTTGCTACATTATTGGCGAGTGAGACGAGGGGTAAAGAAACGAGTACTCGCTTGATGTACTCGTCATATACGTTTTGTTTTCTCATTCGCAATGTAAAAAACGCACACATACGTGTGTACTTCATACATAAAACGGTAATATATCAGCAATAAGATAAGCATTGTGTGCACGCCGAAGCTGATTCAAAGAAGAAAATGTGATGAGTTTATCAAAAAGACTTGCAACGTATAAATTGGGACTAAGTGCTAACAAGTCTTAATTCGAATTGCGACACTTTTGATAATATAAATCTTTGTTGGAGCTTATATTAATTAGACTTGTGTCAGTTTAGCTCATTGAAATCCGGTAACTTGTGCAAATAAAACATCATCAAAAATGACACAACCAGAAATTGTTCATTATCTAGTGTATAAATATTGATAAAAAAAAACTTTTAAGAACATTATCGGTATGGATTTTCTACTTAATGGTCCAAGGTTTTTTTTTTTTTTTATTTAGGTCTTAAACTGTTTTTTCGATTTTTGAAAAATTAAGTCACTTTAATGTCCCTTTTGAACTAGTATGTATAAAATAAGGAAATAAACAAGGCGCCACTTTCAAGTGGCGTTGAAAACACAGCAAATAAATAAATAAAATAATTGAGTATAGAAATGCCAAAAGTTGTTTAAATATTTTTTCATAATTATGTAGAGAAATGTTAAGAGATGTTTATATTTCCATTGTAAGTGGACGGTTTCCAAAATACAAATTAAATACAATTTGCTCTGACCATTTTGCGCCAACAAACATTATTAGGCTTCAAAAAAGGTCCTCATTCTGGCCGGATTCTGTGCCAATGAAGGTATGTAAATCTTTTTATAAATTAGATTTTTAATAGATTGTTATAAATATATATAGGGTATTTTTATTATGTACATTTCTATAATAAATATAGAATGCCCGACCAAAAAAACTTTGCATTGTTGTAGGATGCCACAGTAAGTAAATGTTTTAAAAATTAGAACTTATATGGCTTTAAAAAAATTTGTTTTGTGTATTATTATAATAATTATAGATTGCCCGAAATACAAAACTTTGCATATCCGTTATTTTAGAATCCTGTGGCAAACATAACCCCCATGCCAGTGTACCCAAGTCGAGTGGCATTCTGTGAAGGGCATGCAATGGATCAGTCCTTCATAGTGTTTGTTGGTAATAGAAAATTACAAGAAAACATGTTCTCTGATAAAGAAACACAAGCTATGTAAGTTTCTTATATAATTCTAAAATATGATATCCAAACAAATCTAAAATTTTTTCATATATCTGTGACAAATTGAGTTAGTATTACCTTCAAGATCCTTACGATCAAAAGTACACATTGGCAAAGTTTTAATTATTATGTACGATATTTTTAGAGTTATAGCAACTGACTTTTTGCGTGCCTTCTTTCAAAGTACAAAAACTTTTGCACATGAAGAATATTTAGAAATATAAGCTTTAAAAAACTAACCACAGAAAACTGTTGATCATTACCGCTAAAGTTAAAAATGTCTCTCCTACAAAACAAAAAAAAAATTGACTTAAGCACTTTATTCTTATTGCCATTGAAACTCCCAGTTACATTGAATATTTTACGAAAAAAATTCAAAGCTTGGAGACAGAAGTCAAAGAGCTAAAATGTAACTTGGCCATTCGCCTTGGCAGTCGTGGACGCAATGCGCAAAATTTTTACGGATGGGCAGGTCAGCAAAATTATGTTTTCTGGCAACATTAATTGGAGATGGCCAGATATTTCCAGCCCAATTTGTCTTCATGCTGCCGGCCCCAGAGCATATAGCCACTTATATAAAAAAAGGTTTCCACCACCACACGTTTCGACGTTGCAGCACTGGAGTCGCAAAGTCAACCTCACGGAAGGCATTCTCAAAACAACCATGGACTTTATACGTGAAATTACCGACCTTTATCCCGAGGATAAAATTTGTGTATTACTTTCTGACGAGATGAAGGTGGTGAAAACCTTTGAGTATGATGAAGTTGTTGACGGAGTGAGAACGCCAGTAAATTACGTACAAGTGGTTATGGTTCGAGGCCTTCGTAAATCGTGGAAGCAGCCGATTTTTTATAATTTTGAATGCCATATGACTGTCGAACTTATAGAAAAGTAGGGTTTCTTGTTGTTGCAATGGTATGCGACATGGGCCCACTAACCGTAAGTTATGGAGAGAATTAAATATTTCTCCAGTAGCCCGTTTCTGTATTTCTCGCATCTTAAAATTTCCCGCATGAAACAAGTGAATTATGACAAAAACAGTGCAATATGAAACAAAAAATGGGTTTTCTCACATAAGTATTTCTGTATCTTTACTTTGGGAGAATTATCTGTCATTTAAATAATTTTCCAGCAATTATTGGAAGGATGTGAGCAAAAGTGTTTCTGTATCAATATTTTGCTAAAAGTTTCTCACAATAACTGTCAAAATAAGTCACATTTGAAATTGATGCGAAAAAAATAAAATTTCAAAAAATGGAACACAAATTATGTATGTGTATGTACCTACACAAGAATGTGTATTATTTTTTTTATTTGAAGAGAAAGAATTTAAATGATGAAAATAAATAAAACACAATAGTTATATTTTGTTATTTTAATTTTTTAAGGCCCTTCATTGTTTTCGTTTTATGCAGGGCTGCCAGATAAATTTGTGAAAAAATCGTTAATTTCCCAAGAAAAAATAAAAAAAAAATCGTCTATTTTGTTTTAAAAAATCGGACAATTTAAAATTAATTTTGACAAATTTTGTTCAATTTTTATTTAAATAAAAAAAAATAGTTAAAGTTCATGGGTAAAATACATATTTTATACATACATAAGCTTGAGGTCTATTTAAATAAAATTATTTATTTAATTTTTTCTTTAATTCGATAACAATTTAAAATTTCAGATTGTTTTTTTTTTCCTGAAAAAATCACAAAAAGGTGTGACAAAATATCAAATTGAACTAAATCTAACACTTTGGACAAAAAAGGCAAAAATTTCCTATAGTGCATTGACTGAAAAATGGGGCAATAGTTTAATGTTTTGATCACATAAATTAATGTTTTGATCATATATGTATTAAATAATCTAAGGAAATAAAAATTAAACAGTTTTCCCTCGAAATTTTGATTTTGCCGATACATTTTTTAAGCTGCCTAGTTTTAAAAGATATCGTTTTTCTGTGGTGCCTAATATACAAACATATTAAACTATTTAATATTATTTTATGTCGAAGACTGAATAATATCGTCACTAGAAAAAATCGGCACTTTGCCAATTTTGGTACAAAAATCGTCAAAATGACGATAAATCGTCAAATCTGGCAGCCCTATTTTTATTATATCTATTTCTTTCGTTGACGTTTCGCTTGCATTTGACACTTAAACTGGAGGTCCACTCCACGCTTTTTCGCCTCCACGCATTACATGATTTTTATACCTTACTTGCGTTCTACGTTTCAAGTTACATGCAACGCTTTTTATGCGGCATTACTACAAGTATAAATAAGATTTAATTTGTCAACATCTGTAGATTTTTTCAAATGCTGCTTGTGACGCTTGCAAAAGTAGAAAGTAACACTACTTTTTGTATTCAACGCCTCAATGCATCCTACGCTTTTGTGCATGTAACTTGTTACACATAGTTACACAGATTCTACTTTTTTGACAGCTGCGAAGGCTGCGAGAAGGCGTGTAACGCGTAGTGTGGACCTCCAGCTTTAATTACTGGAAGTATTCCAGTTAAAACAAAATCTGTGTTGTCTGTTCTCGCATTCATATACAGAAACACTTTTTTCTCACAAATCGAGAAATGATGGAATTTTTTGTTTCCCACTTAAAGCCTAGTACTCTGTTCCAATTTGTGAAAAATGTGTTCAACAACATCTATTATTTCATGTGAAAAATTTGACACATATCAATGTTACCTATCTCGAGAGTTTGCACAATTTGACGTTTTTAATCTTTCAAAGTATGCGACATTGTTTTGCATATGTAAACAAAACCCACATGTATTTCACTAAAAAGTATTTTTTTTAAAAAAAAATAAGTAAAAATTAAATTAAATATTGATGAAAAACTGTTACCGGTTGTGTTATTTATGTTTTGCAGTTCTCATTTTAATATTTAGTTTAAACTTTTTTCATTTGTTTAAAATTCCACGTGAAATAAGTGCAGCTTATATTATTTCGCAGTTGTAAAAAACTGTTGCCATAAACATTTCGCAACTTTTTCAAAAATTAAACAGAGTACAACTCTATCAACATTTTTTCATAGAAATTCCGCACAAGTTTTTTTCATATGGGTTTTGACAGCATTTCACGTGAAATGTTGAACAGAGTACTTAGCTTAATGTGAGAAATTTCGCGATGCGAGAAATACAGAAACGAGCTACAGTTAAGTTTTTATATAAAAACACAAACGTTTACATTTTGACGGTAAATAACAAATCGGTAGTATTAAATATTTCGAATAAATATTTAAGTTAAATAAATTTGTACAGTTGTGTTATACGTTTTACGATAAATTCAATTTTAAATAATATTAAGAACGTAATTAAGTTGAACGGTATATAAACATTTAGGCCCTAATCATGTAAAACGCAACGCCAAAGAATTTCATTGAAAGCAAAAACAATGTCATAAATATTTAGTAATTTTTTTGTTGCTTTCTGCAGATATTCATGTAACGTTTTTTTTCTTTTGCACCTGTAAAAAATAATCCTAAAATAAGTTGATCAAGTTTTTTATGTTTATTTGTTGCATATTTTGTTGGAGCTCAATGTGGGCACTTTCAGAGAAATGTACACTTTTGTCACGTTACGTCTCCAAACACCGTAGGACAGGTGCTAATCTTTAGGCATGTAAATATGCAATCCCGTTATTACCGCTGAATTTGTGCAATTGGTAAACGAATAGTTTGATGTGCACAGCTCAACGCTGGATACATTTAATTACCCTGTAAAGGTAAATTTGGGAAATTTGTTTATGGCAAATGCATAAGTAAAAATGTCTTTTATGGAACCATTTGGAATTGCGATAGAACGAAAGCAACAAATTTTTAACCGTATGACGAAAGTAATGAGTTCTTCTATTATACCAAATAAAAAAAATTTTAGAGTTTTTCCAAAAAGGAATAATAACATCCAATACTTCCTTGGAAACAGGGACCCGAAATAACTCTTATTATTTTTTAAATATCCAATAGGTTATGGAAAAAATAACTGAAAAAAATTGGTCCTGTAATAATAATTATAAATTACCCAGAAAATTGTAGTTCTGCCATTAACATTATGAAAGATTATTATTTTTTTGGTCTTTGATAACCGTTATGAAAGATTATTAACTTTTTTGGTCTTTGGTAACCATTATGAAAGATTTTTATTCTTATTGGTCTTCTATAACCATTATAAAAGATTTTTATTTTTTCTGTCTTCTATAACCACGCTACAGTTCGCAAATCTTAAGATATTTTTATAAAATTTCGCACAGTGACTTATATTTGCACAAGGACGAACTTTTTTTTATTGATTTTGGTAAGGATCCGCAAATTTTTTGATATTTGAAAACAAAAATGTACTTTGGATTTCAAGAAAAATTCTTGACAAAAAGTACGAAAAAACAGAAGTTAGGAAGAACATGTAAATCAATTAAAATAGATAATCATTCTTTCAAAAGCAAATTTCGATCTACCAAGGTAAAATACCATTTGGCTTAAAGCTTGAAACAAGAATGTCAATTTTTTGCCATTCGGCCTCCGAAATTGTGTTTTTGAAATGCTTAAAACACAATTCTTTAAAATCTTGAAACAAGTGTAAACAAGCGCTTAAAATTGATGAAAATCTCATCGATTCTAAAGTGAGGGTAAAGAAATCTTAAACAAAAACCGCAACAAATATTGCTAGTATTACAAATGGTAATAAAAAGGGTATTTTAAAGAAGCTCTTTTTAGGAATGATTTTTACGAAACTGATTCATAGATTCTATAAAATGCTTCATTACCTGACGATTTATTGTTTCTGTAAAGAGTTTCATTAATTCTATGAAGCTTTTCATAAACATTGACTGTAACGAAAACTGTTTCATAGATTTTATTAGGAGTGTCATTGGGTGAACTCCAACGAATATTTTCATAAAATTTGTGAAGAAATTCAGTAATGAAATGAAGATAATTCCCTAATAACAGAAACGAAAAAAAGGAAAGGAAATTTTTTTGAATGGATATGGAATACCGAAAAAAATAAAAATCTTTTGTAATGGTTACGGAAGACCAAAAAAAATTAAAATCTTTTGTAATGGTTATGGAAGCCCAAAAAAAACATAAACAAACTATAACGGTTACCAAAGACCAAAAAAATATTGATTATTTGTAACTATTATTCAGAGAGCAGGTTTTAAAAATTCGTGATAAATTATTATTTCAGGATTTTTTCAAATATTGGTTATAACGGTTATGTCCCTGCTTGGAAATGCTTCTTAGATACTTTTTCGACAAATTTAAAATGCAGTATACATATATGCACCAAGCGGTTAAACCAATATATACTTGAGAATTTCTTTCGTGCATTACGTAGCAAAGGCGGTTACGGAAAGTAACGTAAGTTACGTAACAGGACATGTGGGCCAAGACTGGCCACATGGTTTTACATAACCACAAAACCATCATCACGAAGCATACACAATACCGAACATCATGCTAATTTTCTTTTACCTATTCCGAGCATAAGTATAAGCAGAAATCTAAAACTCGCCTAAATAAGCTAAAATATTTTTGACAAATAATAGATTTTTTTTCTAAGTTAATAACGTACCTCATTGTATGAACATTTAAGCATGTTAATTTAAACATACAATTCAAAATTAAAATAAAAAAAAAAACATTTTCTAGATGAATAGTTCCCTAACAACTTATTTAGTATAAAACCAAAAACAAAAACCTTAATATCAAAAGTTATTGGTTTAAAACTTTGTGAAACCTTAACACCTAACCTCAGCAGTAACGTCCAGATCATACAAATAGAAAATAAACTCACTAATAACAACATTTTGAAATATTCTAATACTTAACCCTAAAATTGCTAACCTGATCTCATCCAATATAATTAACTATTCCAATATTTGGAAAACTTAAGAGAAAAAAAATTTATTAAATACTACTAAATTTTACTCAACATTTTTTATTTTTCGAATTTATTCTATGAGTTAAATTTCAGTTATGTATTTTATAAAGCTTTTTGTAATAGTTCTATTCCTTAAAGTTTTTAGAAATTACTTTATACACTACCAGACTATTACATTGTATCTTCTTGTTACATTTTACCTTAGCTTTCCGTTGGATACTACCCCCAAGAATGAAAGGTTTCCTTAATATACATGGTACCAAAGCCAGGAAATTATCCCACAAAAGTTAAGTCATACAGACTATTTCAGAAACTACTAGTGACAAAATTAACGCAGATTTTTAATGAAAATAGATGTATTCCAAACCACCAATTCTGGTTTAGAAGAAAGCACAGTACAACTGAACAAACTCATCGAATAGTTAATGTCATAAGAAAAGCCTTTGAAGAAAAAAACTATTGCTCAGCACCCTTCATCGATGTGTATCAAGCTTTTGACAAAGTATGGCATAAATTGCAGCAAAACATACCAGCAAACACATACAAGCTATTAGAAAGCTCCTTAGTCGGTCGTAAATTTTTTATTAAAGAAGGCGATTTTTTAAGTTCTCCTCAGCCAATTGACGCTGGAGTTCCACCAGGCTGCATCCTGGGCCCTCTATTAGTTTATACTTTGGACATGTCAACAAACAATTATACCCAAAGTTGAACATTGCGTATGATACGAAAACAGTTATGAAGTATCTCGTTACTTGCAGGATCATATATTTAAATTGGAAAAGTGGTGTTTTAACCAAGTCAAAGTGTAAAAGTTTGTACATATAACATTCACATTGCGTCGGGAAACATGCCCCAATATTAAAATCAATAATCAAATAATACCTCAATACTCGCATGTCAAATACCTCGGTATACATCTAGATCGGCTTATCGAAAGAAATTCTGTTCTTACCCAGCAAAAACTTTGCTTACAAAAAAAGCAGAAAAATATTGAGAACTTGAGGAAAAGACTGCTTATTTTTCTACTAGAAAAAGTACTTATTTTTGTTCGCGATGTCCCAAAAGTAATCCTTTATAATTTGGCCAATTGAAACCTAAAAGATAATACCTTTATTTTATACTTAAAAGTTGTATAAAAATATGTAGTTACCAAAAGAGACAAGAAATAAGAACTTTCAAATTAACTTTCAAAAAAGTTAAAACACACTAATTAAAATTTCTCTGATATATTATAAAATTTTTTTTGAAAAAGTGTACACAATAATACATTTTTCAAAATGTAAGAAAACATATAACAAATAGTGCTTTTGCTGCACAAAAATCAATTTCGATCGAAAGTTTTTTTTAATACCGAGAAAGCTTCTTCAGAAAACGAAAACCTTAAAATTTTCTCGGAATGAAGTCACTTTTAACTTTTCCATCGAAAAAGTTTTGGTTTTGGTTTGCACAATATTGCCACATTTAACTTAAAAATAAAAAAATTAAAATTTGTCGGAATTACGAAAATCGATCAAAGTCTGAAGAAGGTAAAACCAAATCAATCGAAATGAAAATACGGATTCAAAACCATTCCGAACCATTTCTGTGATATGCCTGATTATGTTCTTTAAAAAAAAACATTAGATCGATATCACTACTAGTATTATAATAACAACAATATATTGATAGATCGATATCACTACTAGTATTATAATAACAACAACATATTGCAAAAAGTGACGAATACAGCTACAAAGTAATGAATTCAGGAAGTCATTAAAAGTAGCATTGTAAGTTAAGTTTTTGCTGGGTAGTCTCGATTGTAAACTTCTACTTTACAACTCTATCTTAAAGCCAATCTGGTGCTACGGTATTCAGCATCGTCCTCTAATATAGAAAAAAAATCAAATAAACTAAAAAATATACTTCTTCGAATAATCACAGCTGGTCCCTGGTATATGTTAAAAACTCAAATATTCACAAGGATCTCAGTGTGCCAGTAGTTATAACTATGATGACGAAATATGCAGTAAAATATTTAAAAATGCTTGAACTGCACACAAATCCACTAGCTCGAAATATTTTAAGTGACAGCGGCCATGTGCCATGTCTGGCACTGGCAGGACATAAAATAAAGTATTAGGATAAGATTTGATTAATTATTGTTAGTTCATGAAGATTCATTAAATAATTTCTGAGAATAAGAACGTAAGACTTGTGTGAAAGTACGCTTTAGTGTCGTCTAATATGAGCTATAATAGTTCACAACAGTAAATTTAATACTATCTAGCTGATCTGGCAAACGTTGTTTTGCATTCAAGGTGGTTGAAGAGGAATCGTTGCTTTGGCTTTATTTTTTTTGTTGTGTCACCTATGAAACAAAATGTTGCACCATGAACATAAGTTGGGCTATAGTGATTTTCTAAACTAAAAAGAATGAAGAGTCCTAGAATTTTTTTATATAAAAATTTCAACGTACTTGCATAACAGTACGTTTACATTTGACAGTACTGGCAAGACAGTAAGCAAATACATATTAGTTGCCAAAAACACTACTTGCTGTCTTCGTGACGTAGGCGTCCAGACAGTAGTTAAGACAGTTCACTTTTAAGAAAATGTCTAACGCGAATGTCGCAGTGCAAGTGTTAAGCTAAACGTGTTTTATATGGTCTTAACAAATTAAAAATAGCATTTAATAACTTTTTTTTTGTGAACAAAGATAACCCTTAAATAAAACATGCAAAACCAAAGCATAATTTATTAATTTTCTTTTAATTGTTGATTTTTTTTTTACTTTTGCGAACAAAACTTCAAATTACTGTCAGCAAATGTCAAATTACTGTCCATTTCACTGTCTGCAAAATTTGCTAGACAGTAGACAAGACAGTTGAAAAAGTGTACATGTATTAGTGAAAAAGTTTGCATGTATTGCAACTGTCTTGCCAGTACTGGCAAATAAATGTAAACACCGTGTAAAAGCACCATAGTAACAGCAACAATAACAAATACGTACCCAGTAAAAAAATTTGTGCTTTTTGAAGCACTTCAGAGAAAAAGCGCATAATCGAGCGCTTCAATAAGAGAGCAGTAAATGATAACGAATAAAATATTCAAAAAAAGCTGCTATTTTAGTGTTGAGAACGAAGAAGGTTTGAAAGCGAAAAAAAAAAAAATAAAAATATATTACGGATTACGAAAATCCTTGAAAAAAGGCATTTAAACCATTAAAAACAAAACATTAATGAATATGTTAAAATAGTTAGCCCTTAAAATGCCCTTTAGGAGTGCTTTATTATGTTAAAATAAGCGCTTATTGTCAGCAGAAAATAGTCCTCCAAACCGGGAACACCTCATACAAAAATCAGGCATCCCATCAGCAGGTATATTTATACGTAAAATAAAATAAAAAATACGTAAAACCTGCTCCTTCTGGAGCACATTTTTTACTGGGTTATGACTTCAATGCACGTGAAACCACTTCTCCTTTTTCTTTAGAAAAGAAATTCAAACTTCAATTAATTTCAGAATAGACCGAAATCAAATACATAAAAAAACACCAATTTGCCACTATTTGTATGCATTGTGTTTTTGTCACTATAAAATTTCTGTTATAAATTTATCGATTTCCAAATAAATTCTTATTTTCTCACAAAATTTTTTATGGTTTTTTGTTTATTTAAATACCTACATACATACGAGTATATATGTATTTTTATGATATTCTTTTAAAAAAGAATATTCTTCGTAATTTTGAAAAGTACAAGGCACATTAACTGCCCGTTCGCCGATATCGAACGTTAACGTTCTCATAGAAAATTACATTTAAAACAAAAAAAAATTTTGAAATTTTGTTTTTGTTTTAAATGTTATTTACTATGCGAACGTTAACGTTCGATATCGGCGAACGGGCAGTAAATGTGCATTGGAAAAGTGTACTCTTTTTTGTGGTTTGTGCTCTTTTAATTAACCAAACATCTGGCATCCCTAGATGGCAGTAACAGTAACGTTGCAAATCAGCTGCTTCATTTTGTTGTACGTAAAGCAATTAGAACGATTTAGTTAGCAGTAAGGTGAAACTAAGCCGTAACGTCTAAAGGCCTAACTATAATGTGCTTAATGAACCTTAAGCAAATGTGCGAATACACACAATCAAATGTATACAACTATAATGTGCTTAAGACACTTTTCGTTAAGTTTCGTCAAGTGTCATTTGCTTAAGGAAAGTGCGGTCAATTTCGCTCATCCTTAAGCAAATGACACATAATAGATACATATAATTGTTTACAATTAAAAGATGCAACCGCAGTTGCTTTTTTTAGTACTTGTTTATTTAAGTTTTCGCTTACTTTAAAAATAATAAAAGATAAACATAGATTTACTTGTTTATGGTAATATATTTATAACTTTTACAAATGAAATGACATTTCGTCAAAAATATTACATTTTAAAGAAATAAAAACGAAAATAGCTTTCCAAAAGTACAAGTGTTTGCAACTAAGTGTAGAAAGCCTTTAAGCCCAATAAGTACAATATAGCCACCTAAAAGTCTTCAGTAATTTACTTAAGCATTTGACATGCTTTTCGTTGAATTTTGACACTAGCTTAAGTTTGGTTAAGCACATTTTAGTTGGGCCTTAAAGCTTTGTTCACATGATGTGTATTTGTCATGTGGAATGTCACTTTTCTACGCACATGTAATTCATGTGTATGGCAAAATTTGAGTAATACATAAGGCTTATAATTTCCATGTTGGTATGTAAATTACATTTGTCATAACCTATTAAAAAAAACAATCTTTAGACAAATACACATAATGTGAACATTAGGGTTGCCAGTCGGGCTTGTTTTGGCTGGATTGTTCAGCTTTTTAATGGCCTCTCCAGTTTCAAGCTAAAAAGAAATTTGTCCAGCTAAATAAAAATAAATTTTTTTATTAATTTGCTACAACTTTTTACTTCAAAGTACAAAAATATCTGGTAGCTTTTTTTGTTTTGTTTGCGTCTTTTTGCTATAATTTTTTGTTTTCGTTATTTAATTTTAATTCTTAAATACATATCGCTCATCTGCTGGAAAAAGTCATAATTAAAGTTTTCAATTTGCAAAGAAGTAAGTCAATGGGAAAATGATATTTCTCTCAAGAACTGAATATGCAAGATTTTTACATCAATTTTTTACTTAAGATAAATATAGGAGCGATAATTAATTCTACATTAAAATAAGAAACTAATTTTTTGAGTTATGACGTTGTTCCAGCAAATGAGAGGTATGTAGATATATAGTACATATGAATGAACTGAAAAAATTTAAGTTTAGTCATATTTTGTTATGTTTGAATTGTAGTAAAGTATTATAAAACAAACAATGTAATAATATTAATGTCATACTTGTACATATGGGTATTTTTTAATAAAATTGTTTGTACAATAAACAAGTAACTTTTCGGGAAAATTTTATTTCAAAATGTCCAGCTTTTTTTTAATATCCAGCTTTTTTAATTCACATGTCCAGCTTTTTGATAATCTGGATCTGGCAAGCCTAGTGAACATACATAGCTTAATTCTGTAGAAAAGAATTTTTTTTTACTTTTTAACTGTACGGTTACATTACTATCTGCTAACTGGGGTTTAAGTTATTGTTTTATGAAAACAACTAAAAAGTACAACCCAAAAAATTTTACGATAGATCTTACAGTTTACTTTGGGTTCCTGCTAATATAAATTATATACATACATATTTGTTACTGTGTACCGTCGCACAGTGGCGCCCGTAGAGCAAGCGAGGTTGCAAAAATCAAAATTTTCATGAGTGCCGACGAAGTTTTGAATAAACCCATGTTATAGGAAACTTTTCAACGATTTCAAATATGCCACTCTTAATAATATCACATTTTTAGTTTAGAAGATATAACCGTTCAAAGTTGACCGACTTTCGGTTTTCAAAAAAACACACAATTTTTAGTCAATTTGTTGCGATTTCAGGTGTAATATCACGAAAAATAGGTAACGAATCGCCTTATTTTTTATTTGTATTGATTGATGTATTTATTAAATGTATAATGATAAAAAAAAAATTAACTGTTTGCTTTGTGTTTCTCCTGGTAAATCACTATTTAAAAACTATCCGTTTTTTCACTATTTTTCAACTTTGACGGAAAATAAAAAAAAACTATATTTTTCTATATTTGCCATACGTGCAAAACCTGTTCTTTGATTATTTCTTTACATAATTCAAAAGGTTTTATCTGCCCGTACGTGCCCGTTTGGCTTCTAGAGGTAAAAAAGTTCAAAAAGACATGGTTGCAGAAATTGTATGGCGTCCATCCCTTATATGTTTTGACTGACAGTAGTTTGATCTAATAGTTTGAAAAAAACTACTCATTGAAATTAGCAGGTACGTACCTCACATAAACAATACTTTGGCGTACAAATGGTCAGGAACAATATTGACTTATGGTCCCTACAGGTAGGCACAAATCTTATTTGGACACGTGCATAATATCAAAATTGCATTATTTAGCCTAAATCCATATGTATGCAGGGAACAGGTAAATTTTTAGGCATGGTAGCATAAGCCTATATATTGCAAAATAAGCATAATGCCTGGATTAGTCTACGCCTGAAAGTTGGCGCAACAATTACTGAAACCATTAAACAATTTAAGTACTGAAAACATGGCGTTGAACAATTTAAAATTATTTGAACTGTTTAGAAAGTCAACCACACCAAAGTTTTTCACGGAAGTGAAAATTCTTCCTGAGAAGTTGACATTGATCAGCAAATGGGGCTGCGATGGATCATCCGGACAAAGCGTTTATAAGCAAAGGATATCTTTCGATGACGCTACAATATCGGACGGAAATATGTTTATGGCATCTGTTGTTCCTTTGCGGCTAAAATCGGATTATTCCCTACACTGGAAAAATCCACGTCCGTCATCAGTGCATTATTGCCGACCAATAATGTTTCAGTTTGCAAGGGAATCGGCAGAACTCATAAGGACTACGGTGAAGGACATTGAAGAACAAATAAGCAAGATTAAGCCTACAAAGCTGCAAATTGGAGAAGGAAAATATATTGAATGCAATTACGAGTTCCACCTGACCATGGTTGACGGAAAAGTCGTAAACGAACTGACAGGAACAACCTCAACAATGTCATGCCCGATTTGCAAAAAGAGTCAGAAGAACTTTTTTCAATTCAATTCAATTTATTTCATATATAATATGTTACATCTCAATTTTATATAATTAGTTGTAAAGAGTTTAAGATTAGTATCTTTTTCTGCTTAATTATAATATATTTCAATTAGTTATCATAGACAGAATTATATTGGAGGTAAAAATTTAGCAAAAACCTATCTAAACCCCTTTTTTCGTATTATTTTTATATTTTTTTTATCGATTTTATATTATTATTTGTCAGAAGAACTTTGGTAATTTAAACGATTCTACAAATGAGGAGAATTACGAATATGGAATGTCACCATTGCACGCAAGGATAAGGTGTATGGAATTCTTGCTAAAACTGGCATATACCCTACCACAAGAGGAGGAAAACTTCGATGAAAATACATCAATAAAGGATAAGGAAAAGATCAGAAAGAAGCAAATACAGGATGGTTTTTTTGAAACAAGTTGGACTAAAAGTAGACTGTCCCAAGCACGGATACGGTAACTCTAACGATGGAAACACTTCTAGGAGATTTTTTGAAAATGATGAGGCAGTAACTAGAATCATTGGAATTGACAATCAAATCGTGAAAAGATTGGGAACGATCTTGGATGTTTTAAACTGCAAAGAAAATGTCAATTCTACAAAATATGGAGAATATGCGTCGAAAACTGCATCTCTTTTAGCAGAAATGTATCCACAGAAGAAGTTGACCCCGACCGTCCATAAAATATTGGCGCATGGCAAAGATATAATTGAGTACCAGTCTTTGCCAATTGGAGAGCTTTCTGAAGAAGCACAGGAGTCTCTTAACAAATTTTATAAAAAATATAGATTGCAGAACACATTCAAAGCATCAAGGGTAAGGCAAAATAAGGACCTCTTCAACATGTTGGCAGCATCTTCCGATCCACTTATTTCTTCCCTGCGGCATGTGAAGTCACGAATAGAGTTACAAAATAATTATAGTTTAGAAATTGTTAGTCTTTTAGATATACCTTCTCTTACGAATTGTGATGAATATTTTACAGAAAATTGAAAAAATAAATTTAAAAAAAAAAATAATTTTTTTTTTTAATTTGTTGGATAATAATTTAAAACATAAAACCCTTAAGAAAAAAAATAAAAACAATCTAAAAATGTAAAAATAATTTTTTTTAGTTACCATAAAATTGATTTTTCTACTAATTTTAACTTTGATAACCCATAAGTAGGCCCCTACAAAGCGTAGCACCCTTTCCAAACGCTCATTTCATAGGCTGAACAGTTATCTATCATATGCTGTTTAAACTGTTCAATTATCTTATTCGGTTCAAAAGATATGATTTTTGCAACGAAAAAACTCAAATGGCGCCACTGTGCGTCGTTGAAATTATTTATGAAACTACAAGCCAAAAAAGGCAATGAAAACTAACACTTTAGTATACTAATTTTTTTTTTGCTTGTTTGCAACATTAATGCAATTAGAATGCAATTCATGCAAAATTGATAGAAATGCATGCATAGACACGCATTT
This sequence comes from Pollenia amentaria, assembly GCA_943735925.1. NCBI lineage: Eukaryota > Metazoa > Arthropoda > Insecta > Diptera > Polleniidae > Pollenia > Pollenia amentaria. Next base: position 206,160,092 of record OX031009.1, on the reverse strand, counting down.
ATTTATATACGTTTGCGTGTAAAGTGAGAGTGTTCTGCAGTGAATTAAAGAGTGTTTGAGATATTAATAATAATATATATCATATCAACATTAACTACTGCTACGCAGTTTATTATTTTAGTGTTCGTATTAAGAACATGTATGCCGTAGGAGCTACCTTTAGCCAGTGAAAAAATGCCTTACGCGATCTTAAAGAAGGCATATATGTAAGTATTTACAATCTGTGTAAATGGGAGAAACGGAAAGACATAGTCGAATAGAGCTTAAAAAGTATGAAGACCCATTATATATTTTTTTTGATACCATCACTCAGAAATACATTTTGTAATTTTTGCCTAATTTTTTATTCCAAAATATAGATTGCAATTAAATACTTTCCCGTGAATGGTGTTCGTTATCGCGAGATGATAAAAGACTTCTTATAGCCAGAAATTGAGGATATGGACGGTATGGATGGTGGCGAACAGCCAACGAAACAATGGCTTTTTTGTGCGAGAAATACAATAGCTGTGTTATGTCACGTCGTGGCGATGTTAATTGGCCGCAACTATCATGTGATTTGACGCCTTTGGACTTCTTTCTCTGGGAATATTAATATAAAAGCCAGGAACAATTCAATGGCTTAAGGATGTCATAATTCACATTAACGCCATAGAACCCAAATTATGTCTCATAGTCATTGAAAATATACACAATCGGATGTATTCCACCGAAGCCGTGGCGAGTATTTGGCCGATATATAGTTTCACGCATAATTGTCATAGATCCTTCTATCATAATAAAAAATATTAAGATAGTTCTCTTTTTTTGCTTTTCATGCGTTTTTAAGTAAATCCTATGGTAAATTGTGGGCCGATCTTCATCCAATTTAATTATATATAACAGACCAAATTTTACTGCAATAGCGTTATTCTTTAAGTTTTAAAGAGTACCAAATTATTTTCCGAGAACGGGTATCATATTGGGCCTTTGCTAAATTATGGAGCGATCATTCTGAAATTTAGTAGTGTGATATCTATTCATAGATAACGAGTTCTTGCAACATTTAATAACAATAAATTCATTATGTCCCCAACTTTTGTTAGTTTTTTAACAGAAATACCAATTTTTAGGGTGATTGATCCACATTTTGATTTATACACAACTCTTTTCCATCTGAGTCGAATGTGCAGAACGGTTAGAAATTTATAAAAAAAATAACGTTGTATTTGGCAAAGGAAATTGGGAAAATTAAGAAGGCGGGGTTTTGATTCAAATACAAAAATGATACCGAACCCTTTCGCCGAGTCGAAGGCCGGCAATAAAGAAAAATTTTTTTAAGCGAAGCCGGTGCTCCACATACCATAGAGTTAAAAATCACCCATATTGCAACAATTACGTTGCCGCATTTATTTATACTCAAACCTATACATATGTATATTAATATAAAAGATTTATTAAGATATAATTTTTAAGCTTTAATAACTTCAGAAATCTGTATGCTACTAAGGGCTAATAAATCAGATCAAGTAAAACTCTCTTTGCTTAAACCAACAAATAATAAATCAGTAAACATACAAACATCTTTAAACGCATAGAATTGGGCGTTTAATTTACCAATACAGACCATATGAATTTGACAACATTTATCGTAGTGCTGCCACATGTTACTTTTAAAACTGCATATTACACACGGGACACTGATTTACAACTGTTGAGTTTAAAGCTCAACTAAACCAGCATTTAAGCACTTACTGATTTACTAGCCATAAGTGTTCTCAACAAAATATTTTATGCAAAAAAAATACCGTTATAGCGACACAATTTTGAGATTAGAGATTAAAATAGCAAATATAATTATTTTTTGAAATTGGTTTTAATGGGTTTAAAATTCGGCATGTTTTATATGTATATCATAGGAGAGGTATTCGAAAGCAAATTTATTGAAAAGTAAGAACTCTGGTGTCTAGACGATATGCTATAATTGTGAACAAATGTTTGCTGACATCGTTAACAAATGGCTCTCATATGTGGGTCAGAAAACGTTTGTTGAAAAAATTCGTGCTTACACGATATGTTACCACTGGTAGTAAACTTTTAAATATGATGATTCAGAATATCGTGTAGACTTAGTTTAATATCAATACTGTATATAAAAGAGCTTAAAATTCTTAAAGGCTCTTTAAAGTGTATACTCTCTGAGCATAGTATACAACTAGTATGCCGACTCTTTGACAGGTACATAACTCAACTGTCAGTGGTACATATTTTATGTTTGTATTAGTAAGATTTTTTTCAAATGTATTGGTGTATAAAAGTATTTCCACCACTAAACATAGTTGCATAAAATCGTATAGCATGTGGCAACAATTTTTTTTCCAAAATAAAATTTTCTTAGTTCAATAAATTGAAAATGCTGGCTGCATTTATAAACTTTTAAAAGCCATGTTTGCTTAATTTTTATTCTGCAATATCGGATAATATAAAAATAATTAATGATTTCAAATATTATTTATATACCACAAAATGCTACTCTGCTGGCTTTAATAATATTAACAACACAAAAAATTTAGTGTCAAAAAAATTTATTTAAAAATTTTTAGTTTGTGAAAAATAAAAACATTTTGCAAAAGCAAATTAGCAAAATGTATTGAAAAAAATTATTAATTATGTGTTTAAGTCATAAAATTAAGCATGAAGTGTTATATTGTAAAAAATTTTAAATTGAAAAATTTCAAATTTTGTTTTGTTTTTGTTGTTCTTATGTGTGTTGAATTCACACAGAACCTATATGTGTGATGAGAGTTATAAAAAAAAGAGAACGTTCTCACCAGTCGGCATACTAGTTCTATGCTATGTCTCTGAGGATCGGTATGTTTATGCTTGAAATTAATACAATAACTGAGGCCTACTGACACCGTAGAGAGTTCGTTGAATGAATTGTCGACTTTCCCACTCCGATGGCTTTATAAATCGCTAAAATTGCCATATTTGGGAATCGAAAAATTGAAAAGCGGATAGTGAAAAATAAATTTGTATGTTCAATTACAACGTTTTATCGTTTGGTGCGTATTTTGAACTTTTTTTGGGAATCGAGCCCAGTCAAGCGATAAGAGATTCTTACTGGTGCGTTAAAACAATACAGTTTTCCTTCCAAAACTGGATTTTTTAATATGGCTTATAAATGTTTTCAACAAGACGATTACTCTATCGTTTCGGGATTAAGAATGAGTTTCTCAAATCGTTTGAATTTACAACATGAGATTTCTCTCTTTAGGGGGCTGTTTAAAGTCAAAGGTCTTGCCAAGAAGTCCGCAACCAACCATTAATTACAAAAGGAAACTATTACACATATGCCAAAATTTCGACAAACGAGAGCTCGTATTCTCCAGCATAGGGGAGCAGGCCATTTGTTAAGGGATATTCTGTAAATAACTACAAAAGAAAATACTTTATGAATCAGAAAACAGAACTACTGATCTAAACATTGGCAGCTTTAGTTTCTATTTAATTCATATATGTCTCTCTTTAGTTACACTAACCGCAGGCTATCATCAGTACAAATATACTTACACAACAATTTCTAAATCATCTAATATTTTAAGCATATATGTATTTAAAAATTTCTAACAGCAATTCAGCATAACATCTGTCCTTCACTTTCATCCCCAATAGGCACCTCATGCAAAAGCTGATGTTGATGTTTTCATAATTTTCCATGAATACTCGAACTCATCATTTGTATTGGTCTATTGCTTTTGCTAAAAGTCACGCTTTCGAACACAATATTAGTTTCATTAATATTCCATGTTGTACTTTACTGATTTTGCCAAATAGATCGATTTTGATTTATGCATTTCAAAGCCACCTTCTAGCAAAACATGCACTTTAACAAATTTAAAGATTTTATAATTCTAATTTAATTAATTGCATTGTTGAACTGCAATCACTTGCAATCAAATGCAAACAAATAAAGAATTTCAAATTAAATGCAGCAGTTATATTTGGCAAAAGGGGCATGAATAAAGAAGATTTAATAAAATTTAATTTCATTTAAGAAAAACAATTAAAGAATAAGAATTTTTTTTTTTATTTATGCCTAAAAATACTTTTTTTAGTATAGAAGATTAAGCGATTCATTTGATTTTCCATTTAAAAAAAAAATTTTAAATATCAAAGATATTTAAGGTGCTCTCGAAATTACCAAATTCTCTTTTTTAGAAATAAATACCTTCCAATTAAAAAGTTCTTAATTTAATTTAAACTTTATAACATCTAATATTACCGCATACTTCAAGGAGACAGCACAACATAACAAAATTCAACATATTCTTTGCCTACTTTAAGGCTTAAAATACTTTCAATATTTATTTTAAAATTGATTATACAATTTTCCATTTCATTTGGAGCAAATCCCTTATTTTCAAGCAAATTCAGAAATGCCTTTACACATGCCTGCCTCTCTAACTCTAAAACAAATAAAGAAAAATTTCTGTTTAAAGAAATACTTGTAGAACAAAATTAAACAGAAAAGGTGTAAGAGAAGAAAGAGTCGGAGAAAAACAAAATATTTTTACAAATTAATTGTCGGATGAATTGCAAACAAAGTGAACAAACATACAAATATAAATACTGTTTATTAACAAGGACTCATACGCAAAAGTGCAAACTAATAAGAAATCTTTTAATACAAATTTAAAATCATTTTTTCTTTAAGTGTAAATTGAAAAAAAAAATTCAGTTTAAAGCTATTTTCTAAGAATTTTCAAACTATCTATTATATTACTAGAGATTTTATTTAAATTCCATTGTACATTTATGAGTATTGAACAATACTTTTTTTAATTTATTCATTTAGTTTTTTGTTTGCAAATATTATTTACCACAAAAATTTATTGAGAAAACAAAAAAAAAAAAAATTGTACAACAACTTTAAATCGAAAAACTTTTCTATTTTAACACAAATATATTTCAATTAATTAAATTGAAAATATTACAGAAGTTTCGGTTTCTTCATGCACATCTTTTATTTTATTTCTACTTTACTATTCCAACAAATACTGCAGCCAACCAACCAGTCAACCAAAAAATAAACTTTACTGGTCGACCACAAAAATTCAGCCAAAAAAAAAAAAAAAAAGGAATTTCCTACAAAAATTATTAAATAAAATTGAATAAAACGAAAATTTAAAAAAGTTTTCCAAGAGATAGACGGACGGAAGAATATACTTTTTTAAATAAAGTATTTTTTAGACTAGACTATATTCGAAACTACATAGAGACATATTGCAAAATGTCGAGACTGCAGTCTAGACCACACATTATACAGATTATACGAGATGGAAGATTTTTTGTCTCTTTCTTAGAAAGCTGCCCTTTTTCTACCCTCCACCACCAAAAGTGTGGCCAGGTCAAAAAAAATTTTACAGCTTAATCTGGCATTAGACGTGGCCAAAAAATTCTAAAAATTATTTTAAAAAATGCTAAAATAATGCTAACATTTTTTAAAAATTTTTATTAAAAATTTATTACCAGTATAAAATTTTATTCGAAACTAAATACATTTCAGTTACTAATTTTGTAACGAAATTTTAATAAATTGTTATATTTAAGCAAGTGCACTATAGGAAATTTCCCCTTTTTTTTGGCCAAAAGTACTTAATTTTTTTCTTGGAGTTTTTGATTTTTTTTTTCACTATGTACTTAAAAACATACTAAAAAAAGCATCCCCGAAGAATAAAGCATCAATGATGCTTTACCGTTATTTTATAAATGCAAAAACATGAGGTTTGTTTATTAAACAAAACGAGGAAGTTACTATATTAAATTAGACGTGTATTTAAGTTTAAAGTTTTTATTCAAAAAATTCATGTAAAAAAAGTGAACAAATAAACAATAATGCTAAAAGTGAGTACTTTTATAGTAGTTAAATAGATATTCAACTTTTTTTTTAAATTTGTTAAATCGAAGGAAAGAAAAAGACCTTGATGTTATATACTGTAATAATAAATTGCAACCTTACTAAGCTCCGAAAAAAAATGATTAAAAGTGATAGATATAACACTTACGCATTTCGATAGATCCATAAGTTGTCATCCATTCGCAATTTATTTCAGCTGCATATACTTGCATATGTCTTAAAAAAAGCATATTTTTCCAGGTAACTTCAGCGTACCAAATGCAGACTTGCGCGTGACAAACTTTTTTCCCCGTGACGGTGCGTGACAAAAATTTATTAGCTTAAGGAGGAACACTTCCAAAAAGCGAATCTAAAAAATCATTTAGGAGGAACACTTCCAAAAAGCGAATCTAAAAAATCATTAAGTTTGGCCCACTCGTTTGGCTAAAAATTAGTTTTGGCCAAAAAAAAGGGAAAATTTCCTATAGTGAAGTGGCTAGATTTTTGGTAAAGCCTACATATAAACAGGTAGTTGATTTTAAATTTACGTGGCCTGCAAACCTCTGATATATGCAAAATTTAAGCGATTTTTTCTATGATTTACAATTTTTTTTAGATTATTTTATTTTTTATAGGTTAAGTTGAATCTTTAAAATAATTATTTTTTCAGCAGTTTAGAGCAAACAATTACATAATTGAATTTTATGCTAAATACAAAGGGAAATTCGCTTGTACTTTTATATCGTAAGTTCAAAGGGCAAATAATATTTCATTCCATATATTCATTCCGAATATTCCATTTGTTTTAACAAGACAGGTTTCTTAACATAAGAATTATCCATTTTCATACGAAATTCATTTTGGGTACAACTAATTCTAGTCAAAATTTATTATAATTTATAAAAAGTTTTTAATAAAATGAATAAAACTATTCGTCTGAATTTTTAAACTAAATAACTAAAAATATTTTCCAAAAATGCTAAATAAAATGTCAAGTGCTAAATAAAAGTTTTGAAACTAAATATAAATTTTTAACCTCACTGTCCACCTCTAGTGGTGAAGTAGCTTATCATTCCGTGCGAAACTTTTTTCTTATACATCTAAGACCCCATAAAGTATATATATCCTATCTGCTTGAGTAATTCTAAGTCGATTTAGCCATGTCCGTATGTGTGTCCGTCAGCCCGTCTGTTGTAAACACGCTCACTTTCGAAAAACGCAAAGAAAAGTACAAACTTTCAACAAAATTGCATGTAGTTATTCTAAGCAGTGAAATCCAGTAACATCGGTTAAGTAGGATCAGAACTATAATTAAAAATGTGGAACCAGCACCCTAAAAAATTGATAATTTTGATACAAAAACTAACATAAATGGTGGAATTATGCTCGGAATGATATAAAATTTTGCACGAATTTATACGTTTTATACGTTTATAAATCATACTGTTAAATTTTGTGAAGATCGGTCCATATTTGACCATAGGCCCCATATAAACTCTACTCGCGGATAACAGTTTAGTACGCCTGAAACCGTAATAAATAGCGCTATCATACTAAGATTTGGTGCGTCACAGTTTTAAAGGATCAGAAATCACACTGTAAAATTTTTGGCAGATCGGTCCATAATTTACACTAGGCCCCATATAATCTCTACTCCCGGAAAGAACAGTTTAGTACGCCTGAAACCGTAATCAATAACGCTATCATAATGAAAATCAGTACGTCACAGTTTCATTGGACGATAAATCATACTGCCAAATTTCGTGAAGATCGGTCCATAATTTGATCTAGGCCTCACATAAACCCAACTCCAGCAAAACTGTTTATTGCGCCTAAAACCAAATAACGCCCACTTTGTGAAAATATATAAATCCGCCTGAAACCATAACAGATCTAGATATTGCGGTAAACTCCCTTTCAACGTAGAATCATATGGCCAGAAAAAATATGCAATTTTGTGAAATTCCCTGTTAACGCTAAACCTAATTACACTGCTGTATTGAAATTTATATTTTGTAATACCAGATATTAGTCTTTAGAATTTTGCGATGATTGGTCCATAATTTACCATAGGTCCAATACAAATTACCTTCCTAAAAATCATCTTAGTTCGGCTAAAACTGTTACGAATCATGATTGCAAAACTGTTGTAAAAATTAACTTTTAAGTTTACCGCAACACTAGTAAATAATATTTAAGTAAGTAAATAACATTATAAAATAAAACAATATTACTAAACACTTTTTTTGCACAAAAATCCCCAATTGTTAAACTAGTTTTTTTGTTAAACGTGGTTTGTGTTTTGTTATTTTTGTTTTGATTACGTAATTTGTGTTGATTACATCGTCCCGTTTTTACATATTGCCACTTCACTACCAAAAACGCTTTTTGTGTCTTTCTTCGAAATCTGCCCTCGCAACTGATTTGGGCCTTTTTCACACGTCACTTTTTACATATCTGTGTGTAATCTGTGGTCTACACTATGGACGGTATTTTTAATCGGACTATAGACGAGAGTACAGTCCAGACTATAGACAAGACTGTATTTGACTCTATGGACGAGACTAAAGTTCAGACAATAAACGAAACCGTAGAATATTGACAAGACTATAGTTCAGAATATAAACGAGGCCATAGTCTAGGATATAGGCGAGACAATACTCCATACACTGAAACGAAAAATCAGTTCATCCGTACTTAAATCAAGCCGAAGCGGTGTCAATAGTACGGTAAGTACGGATTTCCTTAAATCAAGCAGAGAATGCTTAATTAAAATACGGGTTATTTAAGTGCCCCCTACTTAAAAAAATCCGAAAACGAGATTAACTTAATTTAAAGTGAGATAACATTAAACTCAAACTGTGCTTTATTCCAGAATTTCTAAGTTGGCTTAATCCCGGCTTTTGCAATTAACCAGTAAGCTAATTGCAGTAAGTTTACCAGCTTGAAATTATTAGCCAATTAGAAGGCAGAACGCGTGACGTCATTTGTGTGACATGCGCAGAAGATTTCAACTTTGTTTGTGGGATGGCGTAATCTTTATTTCTATCATTCTTGCTTCAGACTATATACGTATTATCTCTAAAGTTCTCATCTCTACCATGCCCCTTCCAACTTCAGTGTCTTTTTGATAACTTTGTTATTGTTATTTTTAATTTAAAAACTACAAGCAATAGCCAACTCCAAATAAAATCTTAATAAAGCAAATTTCACAATAAATATTACAAAAAATCGATAAAAAAAAAATAAAAACAATCATTTAATATTTGTACAACTTCATTGCCAGAAGACAAAAAAGCATCACCACAGAATAAAACCAAGCTAACACTAGTATCTGTATTAACAGTTTGTCTTGACAATGGAAGCAGCAGTGACAAAAACAACAGCTGTAACTTTATGCAGGAACTAAACTCTTTTCCTTAGAAAATGTGTGTAGTGATGTTTATCGTTGCTATTTGCAAAGACTTTTTCCGTTACATAAATTTCTTGCGTTTAATAAATTACACAAGGGAACAAGATTTTTGTTGATAAAGAACTGAATTTTTATTTCGAAGGTAATAAACGCTGAATCAAAATCTGCACTTAGTTTTTTAAATTAAGGCACTTCCGTTACATATATTGGAATAACTTGAAAACGGTTCACCACATTCCGTTAAAAAAATCAAAATCCACCAACTTTATTATATTTAAGCCGTACTTACATTGGTTTTAAATGTGCCCAGTAGTTTTTGAAAAATCGTAAAAGTGTGGAAAAAGAACAATTAAAAAAAAGTGGTTTCGCCCCATCAAGACATAGTCTGCATTCCTGGTCTTCTGCCAGGCCCATCCGAATACCTTACCTAGCTTATGTTTTTAAGGCACTCTTATGTAAACGTGCCGGATGAACCAGATAAAATTACAATTTTTCTTTGTTTTTACGTAACAGCTAAAAAAAAGTTAATGCTTGTTTATGTTTATTGATAAAGCGTTACTTTCTAAATTGCTTACTTTCTTTTCAGTGAGCGGTCAAAGTTATCAAATTATTGCTATTTTAAACAAGTTACAGTGCTATATTCGGCTATGCCGAATCTTTGATACCCTCCACCGACAGAAGTGGGCTCTATATTGCAAATACATAAATTATTATTTATAACTAAGATTCACATAAACGAACGTCAGCATTAAAATTGGTTGCGGTTTAGACCTGAATTAAATTATTGACCGACAATAAGAATGTTTTATGCGTTTTTTATTTGACCTTTGAACTGGCTTGAGTAGAATATCATTTTTTTTTTCAGTATTTATTTATTGAATCTTCATATATTAAATATGAACTAACAATAATTAATCCAATCTTATCCTAATAATTACTTTATGTCCTGCCAGTGCTAGACAAAAAAGATTTAGTCATCACGGTTTCTGTTCACATATGAAGGTGTTTATCGCTCATCTGATTGGGTGAGTGCTGCAGTGTCTCTTCTTCTTAAGCGAGTGTGGCCGCCATAATTTAAAATATTTCGAGCTAATGGATTTGAGTGCAGTTCCAGCCTTTTTAAATATTTTACTGCATATTTCGTTATCATAGTTTTTACCAATGGCACATTGAGATCCTTGTGGATATTTGAGTTTTTGACATACCAGGGAGCGGCTGTGATTATTCGAAGAAGTTTATTTTGGCACCTTTGACTTTTTTCAAGTAGAATATCATGACTCGTAACAGTTTTAGCCGAACTAAAATGATTTTTAGGAGGGTAATTTCCATTGGACCTATGGTAAATTATGGACCAATCATCCCAAAATTTTTAAGACTGATTTCTGGTATTACAAAAAATAAATAAGAATCAATTTCAATACAGCAGTGTAATTAGTTTTAGCGTTAACAGTGAATTTCAAAAAATTCCATGATATTTTTTCTAGCCATATGAATCTAATTTGGAAGAAATTTTACCCCAATATCTATATCTGTTATGGTTTTAGGCAAATTAAATTGTTTCCCAAAATGGGCTTTATTTGCTGTTAGGCGTAATAAATTGTTTTCCGAGAGTAGGGTTTTTATGGGGCATAGATTAAATTATGGACCGATATTCACGAAATTCAACACTGCGATTTGTACTCTTCTAAAACTGTGATATAACAAATTTTATTATGATAGCATTATTAATTACGGGTTAAGGCGTACTAAACTGTTTTCCGGGAGTAGGGTTTATATGGGGTCTAGGATTAATTATGGACTGACCTTCCAAAAATGTTATAGTGTGATTTCTGGTCGTATAAAACTGCGAGTTACCAAATTTTAGTATGATAGCGTTATTTATTACGGTTTTAGGCATACTTAACTGTTTTCCGGGAGTAGTTTTTATATGGAGCCTAGTGTAAATTATGGACCGATCTTCAAAAAATTTTACTGTGTGGTTTCTGGTTCTTTAAAGTTGTAACGTACCATATTTTAGTATGATGGCGTTATTTATTTCGTTTTTAGGCGTACTAAGCAGTTTCAGGATTTTTAAAGAACAGCTTGAGGTATTATATACAACAAAATCAGCCAAATAAAAAAATAGGTGTTTGACTTAGTCCATTTTTAAAATTTAATTCTTTCCAGATATTACATTTCTCAAAATTTTTTTTTAACATATTCCTTGTAGCCCCAAGTATTCTCTTTAAAATTTTTTTTTTATATTTATTTATTAAATCTTCATATGTTAAATATGAACTAACAATAATTAATCAAATCGTATACTAATACTTTATTTTTGTCCTGCCACGGATTACGGTTTAGTACTGCAGTATCTCTTCTCTACCTTTATCCTCCACTGTTTTAAACACTTTTCCAGTTCAAATATATGATCCTGCAAGTAACGAGATGGCTTATGAGACTTTCTTGTACGCTTAAAAAAGCTGTATCATCAGCAAATGTTGAAGTTAGGGTGTGGTTATTTGTTGGCATGTCTGAAGCCACAATGCTTCCCTGAGGGACCCCTCTTTAAATTGACATACAAAAAATCTACGTATGTAAAGTAGTTTTTAAGTTATTGAAAAAATAAACTCAAAACATTCGGCTAAATTGGCGAAATTATGACATTTTGAATATGACATACCTTTTGAAATAAAATGTTAAAATTTTTTAGTTGATATATGTTCCTTAAAGGATGAAAGGAAACTACTCACCAAATTTCATTCAAATCGAAAGGGGTCGGGTCCCATAATTTAAGAAGGGTTATCTTGCCACGTGCAAAAAATTGGACCTTAATGGGGTACGATCCGAGATGGCATCAGTGGCACCAAGAATTTGAAGTCAGATTAAAAAGTCCCAAAAGGCAAAAATTATGCAACATTTTTTTTTTTGTTTTTTTTTTTTTTTTTTTTTTTGTATGGGGACCTACAAAAGTGAGTATAACATAAAAAATATATAATAAGGAAATTCATAAAAATGCGTTAATTTTAAATTTCCGAAAATGTTTATAGCGAAAATCAGCCACTGAGAAGTATTGGAAAATCGCCAGATTTACTGCTAAAACGCATTTTCCTCCGTGATTGATACCTAAAGAACGATAGATTTAGCGGGAACTCCTCCAAATAGGTAGCAGTGTTTCTTGCCTATCCTTGATTAGTCTTTAATCGTATGCCATGTCCAAACTCTATTATTGTCCAATCTCTAATCTCGAATCAGGTAATTTCTCTTATCTTTTCAATAGTACACAGAAAGAAAAACCCTCGGGATAAATTAAGTTTTTATAATTAGTTTAATGGCCGATTGACATTAAAACCCATTTATGTTTAAAATCGTTTTAAATACAAAATTCCCTTTTTCACTAAAACTTAAATGAAACTTAATTCACCGATGTGATACATTTAAATTCAACTTAAGTTTCCATTGGACTATCTTAGCAAGGTGAACTCATATCAAAACAATACAACAACAACAGGCGAAGCAATAACAACCAGCCGTTTTTTGAGACCACCTTGTAAATAGCTACACTTTTTTTGTGATATAGTTTTGTATTTAGTAGTGCTACCATACTTTTATCTTAAAAAAAATAAGACTTTTCAAATAAAACTCATAAAATCAATCTGTATTTAAATACGATTTAAGTTTATATGAAAATTAACATAATATAGATTTAAATACTATACTGAAAATTGGGCATAAGCAAAAATTTAACTACGAATAACACTAAGTTGAATATATCATGTCGGGCATGATGCTGGTGTCTTATAATTAAAATTCTGTAAACAAAGAAAGCAATGCAACAAAATTGAAACAACAAAAGTGAAAAATAAGGTTATAATCAATCTAATTTCACTTTCGCATAAATTCAAGTACGAATTCGGGATTAAATAAACTATATAATACTAGAATCAAGCACATTTTAAGACAGATGCAGTCTTATTACTTAAATCAATCTCATTTTCGGATTATTTCAAGTATGAATACGGGATAAAGTATGAATAACTTAACTATTTCGGACTTAAATAAGCCGTACATGAATCAATCTTTCTGTACCTGATTCAAGAAAATCAGTACTTACCGTACTATTGATACCGCTTCGGATTGATTTTTCTTTTGAGTATATCTAGTCCTGTTTTATTTAGTTGCATTCTTTTAGTATAATAAGAAAAATTAGTTTAAATAATGCCTAATTTAAACATCATTTTTTAAATCAATTCATAAACCTTCGCCTGTCTTTTTACATGTCCGTTTTCAGTTTGTCATCATTTTTGAAAATATTAAATTATCTTTCTTTTTTTATTGAAGTTTTTTTTTTAATGTACATAGACTTTTTCAATTTAAAACTCAGTTCTATTTTATGACCATGCACAAGGTTGTCATTTACAACATGCAATTAATTCTCAACAAATAGTGTATGTTTGCAATAATTTATGTCGTAAATGAGCTTGTACTCATACTTTTGCAATTACATTCAACTGAACAGTAACATCACCACTTCCGCCAAACAACCAGAACAACAAGTGTGTACGGAATTGTGTTTGGGTCTCATAAACATCATGCTGACATTATAATGGACTATCACGTCCTAATGCCAAACCGCGTAAAATGTCATCTCATACATACGAACGCTTAACAATACAACCAACAAATATCTCAATACCATTATAAATACTCGTTCCAAAATGTAAAAGAAAAAAATAATCATTTAGTCTACACACGCTACATAAATTGGCAAAGAACCAAAAACAGGGAGAAAACAAATAATGTGGACAAAAATGTGCAAGACATTATAAATTTTATGAAAATTGTATCAAACAAAATTTTATTTTTGTACAGATCTGAAACCGGCAAACGATTCAGCAGATATCGAGCTGGCCTAAGCAACCAGCGAAATGCGCATAGAAACTAGCTTTCCCACAACAATAAATTTCAGTGTTTTCATTCAAAAATTATGATTATTAGCACATCATTAATAAATGAATTAATTAATAATATCGGCTGAAATTTGTGACTTTATATCTATATTGCATAAACAGTAGGACATTTTTATTTCCCGGGAAAGTGGGATTTATTTATTTTTCAATTAACCGGGAATTCCCGCTTTATATAAAATGATGCAAAATATAATTTTATTTTATTTATTTGAACAAAAATACCAATAACAATTCAAGAGATCTAGTTAAATTATTTATACTAAATATTTTTTTGAAAATAAGATTTTAAGCTGTACTCTGTTCCAATTTGTGAAAAATGTTCAGCAACATCTTATTATTTCATACGAAAAATTTTACACGTATCAATGTTACCTATCTCGCGAGTTTGCACAATTTGACGTTTTTGATGTTTCAAAGTATGCGACATTGTTTTGCGTATGTAAACAAAACCCACATGTATTTTACTAAAAAGTATTTTTTACATAAATAAAAAAATTAAATTAAAACACGTTGGAGTGCCATATTCGGCTGTGCCGAATCTTTGATACCCTCCACCGACAGGAGTGGGTTCTATATGATATCTACATATATATTATTAACTTATCTTCACAAAAACGAACGTCAGCATTAACATTTTTTGAGGTTTAGAGCTATATGAAATTATTAACTGATAATCAGAAAGTTTTATGAATTTCTTTTTAGAGGTTTGAATTGGCTTGAGTAAAATATCACGATTCGTAACAGTTTCATCCGAACTAAAATGATTTTTAGGGGGGTAATTTGTATTGGACCTATGGTAAATTATGGACCAATCATGCCAAAATTCTGAAGATTGATTTCTGGTATTCAAAAAAAAAAAAAAAAAAAATTAGAATAAATTTCAATACAGCAGTGTAATTAGTTTTAGCGTTAGCAGTGAATTTCAGAAGGCTGCTTAATATGGAATCTAAGGTAAATTATAAAATTGCATGATATTTTTATATCTGGCCATATGAATCTAAGTTGGAAGAAATTTTACCGCAATATCATCTATTTCTGCTACGTTTTACGGTATTTAAGGCGTACTAAGCTGTTTTCCGGGAGTGGAGTTTATCAGGCCTGTCATAGAATTCCATTCCGATCGAAAGTGGTTTTAATTACGTATTTTGCTTCTTCAGAAAATGAAAAATGAAAAATTTTTTCGGAATAAAACCACTTTTGGTTAGCTAAGTGGAATTGATTGTTTCAGTATTTTATAACCGAAAAAACTACTTAAAACTATTTGTTATGGATAAACAAATGTTTTTTATGATATATATTGAAGAAATAACACACTTTTGATTTATTTATTTTACTTTATATTGATTTTATTAAAAACATAATAAATTCTTTACCGTTGCGTTGCCACCTTTTTTTCCTCACAAACCACTTTTTTCATTGAACGAAAATTAACATCTGTTTCATAAAATCAAATACTGGCAAGGCTAAACGCCAATCAAACGCCTACGTAATTTTGCATGAGTGTTTTGGTCACTCTGTGCCTCCATTACTGCAACTATTGATACTCCTGGCATTTTTTGAATTTTTGAACATTTTTAATATTTTAAAATGTCTATCTGTTTTACTTTGTTTATTAAAAACATATGATTTTTGTTTTTCTACGCTGAACATTGACATACTTAACACAAAAATCATATGGTTTTTATGTAAAGTTGCCATATCCAATTGTAAAACCAGAGTTGTTATAAAAAAAACACATTTAGCAAAATCGATCGGAATCTGAAGAAGCTAAAACTAAATCGATCGGAATTGAACATACGGAATTAAAACCATTCCGATCGGAATTTGTGACATGCCTGTATATATGGCCTACGGTAAAAACTATACAGTGTGATTTCTGGTTCTATAAAACTGTGACGCACCAAATTTCAGTATGATAGCATTATTACGGTTTGAGGAGTACTAGACTGTTTTCCGCGTTTTAATGGGATTTATAAGGGGCCTATGGTCAATTATGGACCGATCATCACAAAATTTAACAGTATGATTTGCAGTCGTATATCACGAATTTGTGCAAAATTGAATATCATTCCGTCAATTTTTCCACCATTTATGTTAGTTTTTGTATCAAAATTATAAATTGTTTTTAGGGTGGTGGTTCCACATTTTGATTCATAGTTCTGATCCTACTAAACCGATGTTGCTGGATTTCAATCCCAAGCTGCTTAGGATAACTACAAGCAATTTGACACCAAGTTCGTTCTTTGCTTTTGCGTTTTTCGAAAGTGAGCGTGTTTTCAACAGACGGACAGACGGACAGACAGACGGACATGGCTAAATCGACTTAGAATTACTCAAGGAGCCAGAATATATATACTTTATGGGGTCTATAATTAAAAAGTTTCACACAAAATGACAAAGTATACCCTCATTCACCACAAGTGATGGTGAAGGGTAGGTTAGGTTAGGTTCCATGGGCAGTCATCGAGAGGCAGCTCACTTGGGTCCTTCAGCGATCCCTTTTTGATACAAATGCCCATCCCATAGAGCAGTTACTCAGATGGCGTCACTGCAGAATTGAGCCAATTCGTCTTTCTAATGAAGGGAAGAAACAATCTAAGTTCTATTGTAGATAGATCCTCCAAGGAGGAAATCACCGGCTCTCCCAGGTATTTTTCCCTAATGCCCCGTAACCCAGGGCATTGATAGAGAAAGTAAAGCACAGTTTCCTCTTCCTCCTCATCGTGACAACTTATGCAGTAGACATTGAATTCCAAACACATTCTCCTAGCATGAGTCCGAACAGGGCAGTGTCCAGTCACAAACGACACCACAGTCCGGATTTGGTCCATATTGAACCTAAGTAGAGATTTAGTTCTCCATTCATCATAACCAGACCAGAGTGCCCTGGATATGGAGCAGGTGGACTCACAGGTCAATCCCTCCTGCGCAATCTTATAATACTCGCACCCAATGAGTGACTTACAGTGAGCCATTGGAAGGCCAATGAATTGATCAATGAATGTGTCATCCATGCGACCACCTTCCTTGACCAGCTCATTTGCTATCTGGTTTCCCGGGCAGTCTGCGTGCCCTGATATCCGTGGGGGTGGTGGAGGGTATAATGAAAGTAAATATGGATGAAAAACTGTTACCGATTGTATTTATGTTTTTCCGTTCTCATTTAATATTAAGTTTAAACTGTTTTCCTTTGCTTAAATCTCCATGTGAAATAACTGCAGCTTACCCCAAGTCTATTCCAAAGATAAAAATCTCAGCAAGTTGGCAGTAACGTCGGCAGAATAACAGAGCAATATTTCTTATTGTCCCGCTTATGTTCGAGGCATGGATAAACTTATTTATGTTAACTCATAATTTAAAAGATAAAGGAAGAAGATGCAGTATAAAAAGTGACGCCATCTTGCAAAAATTATTTCTATTAAAATAAATTTTTTCTTATTTGAACTTTATTATTTAAATGTATGTACATATATTAAATTTTTAGATAAGGTAAAGTTAGGGTACGAAAGGTTATGCGCCCAAAGGTGCACCTACTCTCGGAGACCATTGCGGTCCTTCTGTGAATCCATTCAGCATAGAAAAAGAAGAAAGATAGAAGTCGAAAAGAAAATAGTTGACAGATTCAAGACAGATAGAAATATACTACGCAGGCCAAGACCCACCCTTAAGTCCCCCTATCAGAAACAGTCGTCCTATTTCCCTGACAAATCCTAGTAGATCGGCTGGATTACGTCCAGCGATGCACCCCAATTCGTCGTGAAATCTAGCCCCTAGCCATTTCTGTCTGAGACCCTGCATCCTCGGACAGTGACAGAGTACATGCTCAAATGTCTCTAGCTGCTCGGCATCCCCGCACAGTCTGCAGAAGTCCGGAATGGCTTTTTTAAGCTTGAGTTCTTTTTTTATTTAAAAATATTAATTTGATTTAACATATTTTTCTTTCTTTAAAATAAAGTTAATATTTTTTTAATAACCAAAGACCTCAAGCTTAAACAAATAAATATGAACTTAAATAATAAAGATCGCATTAGAAAAAAATTTATATTAACAATAATATTATTTTCAATCTTATTTTAGTGTTTATTTAAAATAAAATTATTTTAGTTTTTATTTTTAATTATTTAATTGTTTTACTTCAATTATAATTTGCCACCATTTCACAAACTTAATTTCTTTCACACACAATTTGCTTAAATTTTTTCCCTTTGCTTCTTTTTTTCCAATTGACAGCCAAAATTTATGTTAGCAATAATTATCACTAGCAATTATTGCAACATAAATTGCTGGCAATAAATATGTACATAAAAGTTAAAGATAACATAATTTTCACATTTACTTGTAAAAAAAATGGTGCCAGAAACATTTCGGAACTTTTTCACAAAATGAACAGAGAACGACTCTATCACCATAATTTTATAGAAATTCCGCACAAGTTTTGTTCATATGAGTTTGACAGCATTTCACGTAAAATGTTGAATAGCGTACCAGGCTTTAGTACAGAATAACCCTCATATTCATAAAAAATATTTTTGGTTACAAAAAGGTTTATTAAACAAATTTTCGCTTCATAAACCTGCCATATACCTAAAATATTTTTTATGAATATGGAGGCAAGTCTATTGCTAACTTTAAACAAAAATAGTTCCGGTTATTTCTTATAAGAAAGCAGAGTCACTTTTTACAGATGCTTGCCTTTATAGTCAAATGAACATTATATAATCTCTGGACTCGTTCAGTTTTCACACCATTTCCTTTAAACACTTGTAATTCCGTTTTTAAAGAATTTTTTTCTTTGAAACGAATAAGCGTTTTCTTTACTAATTGCTGCATTAACATTTTCCTAAAAGTGCCCGTACTTCATGAATCAAAAAAAAAAAGACATAGGATTTGTGTTGTAAAGTGCAAAAGAATTACAACAAACACTCATTTTCATTCTATGATGACGTAGAAGCGCAGCAGAAAATGTTTTTGTACGGCTGAGTGCGCAATCTTGTTTTTTATTCATGTCCGTACATCACATGTTTTCTAGATCAGGGTTGTCAAATTTCACATTGGAAAATACATACAAACATGTCGTCTGTTACCTTTTGTAAAAATTAGATGCAAAGTCTTCTGACAACATTTCAATTAGAGCCTGCTCTATTTTTTTTTTGACAAATCATGAGACATCAGCTGTTTTTATTATGAAAAAATATGTCAGAAATCTATGCCGTGAGGAAACCGGCAGCGTTGATCCACCATTGACGGAATCATTAGCAGGCTGAATTTAGGTTTTTACAATAATGATATATCGTTACCTAAAACGCCAAAGACCCTCTGTTAAATTCTAAAAATTTTACAGGAGAAGCAAAAACTGTTCAAAATGATAAACTGTCTTAAACAGTTTATAATTTATTGTCCTAAATTATTTTTTTTTTTTTGCAAAAACATACCGGTTGTTTTGGCAATCAAAAATGTTGCATACTTGGCAAATTGTTAGTTAGGACTTCTAGCGTTTATTATATAATCCTTTTTAGATAGGGCCGTTTTTTTTTTTTTGTTAATAAAATCGCAAAATTTAAATTTTTTTTTTTTTTTTTGGTTATTTAGTCTCTTTTGCGTTTTAGGTAACGATGTGTATGTTCATATAATAATTTAATAGAACTTATGTACATTCTTATATAAAAAAAAATTTAAAATTATATCCTTAATTGGTATATTAAAATTTAAAGAAAAAAAATTTAAGTTTTTGATATTTTAGTCAGGCTTAATTTCATCAAATTTAATTCTCATTAAATAATTTTTATTGATGGAAGGAAATGAAGGCGCCGCAGTGGCGCAAACGGCAAAACGTAAAGAATTCTGATGATGGGAAAGTGGTTTTTCTCGAAACATGTAATTTCGACCCGAGTTCAATCCCGAGTTAAGTCAAGAATAAAATTATCAAAAAAAAGTATGTGTTTCATGTTCCTTCCTTCACTAAAAATTATTTAATGAAAATTAAATTTGATGAACTTAAGCCTTCTTAAAATATCAAAAACTTCAATGAAAAACTAAGATTTCAATTAAAAATCACAATTGCTAGAAAAAAAATTTTCAAGGTGGCTGAAAATCTCTTACGGAGAACTACTTTAGCTCCTACAAAAACTATGCAAAACAAAAGAGACTATGTCAGAAGCAATTAACATATTTGTACGTTTGTGAACGAATATTTTAATTTGAAAACCTTCTGAAAAAAAACAATTTTGACCGACATGCACAATTTGAAAAACATATCATATAACATATAACTTCTGCCACCATTTCTTACAGAAATTGTATTTTCTGCATTTCCATAATCGAATCCAAAAAAGTTGCATGCAGCTGCTCTGCATATGAAATCATTAAATTTTTGGAACCAAGTGAGAACTACTTTTTTTCGTTTTTATAAAAAAAATCTGGAATTTTAGAAATTAAAACTAAAAATTGTGTAAATTTTTACTCCTCTTCTTGCACTAGTTCGTAATTTCAGATTACACTATGCTAGTTGAAAAAACAGACAAGCCGGGCACATAGCGTTTTAACACAATTTGGGTACGCTGAATCCAGTGGTGCCCGCGGTTTTTTAAGATTGGCTGTGGTTTTCGAGATATACCGTTATTTCGAAAATGGAGGAGGTTGCACAACATATATTCGCGTAACTCAAAAACGCTTTAGCCTTTTGAAAAAACTTAAAAAACCGAAATTCCGCAATAAAATTTCCTTTAAAAAAAGTAAAACCCCTTTATAATATCCGCAGTCCCAGCTTGTCACGAAAAAAAGTGTCAATTTCTTGCACAGTGTTATCAATCGTTGCCTTACTTATCGGATTTGAATTTACTTATATGCATTGACATAAATTATTAATAATGATATCGGCCGTTAAGTCGGCCTAGTAAAAAAAGCCTGGAATTTCCGGTACAAATTTCCCGGAAAACTGTGCGGGATCCCGAAATTTTTTCTACTAAGAAACTAAGAAACACGAACCTCCCTCCCGAAAACTATGAGAGAAAATCTTTAACTCTTAAAATCAGTGATGCCAACTTGGACCTTCGTGGGCTAGACTAAGCCTTTTTTTAAGTATCTCCTTACTAATTATTATGTTATTACTAATTAGTTTTTACTTTTGTTTCGAAATGGTTAAGTGTTCTGTTTGTCTGCCAATATCGAATTGTGAATGGAAAAACATTATTAGAATGGATAAGTTTCGATCGAGTTTCGTGGTTATAGAAATGAAATTGGCAACAATCCATTTATTAAACTTTCTTCTTTTGCTACAAATATATTGACTCAAAAGCTGAAGGCTCAAACAAGAAAATCGTTTTTGTTTAGGCTGCGAAAACGACAAGTTATGCTTACAAACAAATTCTAACGAAACATACCCACACCACAATAGTGGAATAAAATAGCTCTAAGTGCCATCGCTGACTTTTAAATGTTGGTATTGATAAAAATTATTATAGCTTCTAATTCATGACAAAATTTGTACTGGTATGCCGATGCATATGAAGTCCGATTCGGTTTCGCCGCTGCTGGCAGGAATAGGGTGTGTGTGAGTGAAAATGCGGTGAGAATGGGATATGTTTTGTCGAAAATATGTAGGTTGTGTGAGGACCCAGAGGAGTTTGAGACTGTTGAGCAATTTATGTTCCACTGTCCCAGGATACAGAACAGCAGGCTGAGATGGCTAGGTGGTAGATTCCTGCGCGAATTAGGAGATGTCACGGGTTGCGGGCTCGAGAATCTGACGGTTTTCGTAATGCGAATGACCTGACTGCGCAACAAGAGACTGGTGGCTGGATACATGTAGGTAAGTTTTCTGTTTAGTTGGGTAGTTCCTGTTGTCTGATTTCTTATCATCCACTACTTGCTCTACTCCTGTGCTTTCACTCTTTATTTCTTCTATACTTTTTTTACTGGAATTCTACCACTGGTTAGGGGGTATCAATGGTCATATTGGTCTCTGGGTGAGGGTGTGAATTTAACTTCGAACCAGCCTTTCTACCTATCCTAATCTGCTGTGGTGTAGTGTATAAAATGGTCGGGCTTGATCGACTATACTTTCTTAATTGTTTAATAAAATGTTTTGTTTATAATTTAAGTATTTTACTTTAAAAATATATATTTCAGTCCTTTTTGCGCTTTAAAAAAATTACATTATAATACCACCGTTTTTCAATTTACCCTTTTTAGGCTGTTTTTCAAATGTCTTCATGCGTTTAGTGTCCCAAAAGTTGGCATCACTGTGTAAAATGTGTGCTCCTTTAATCTCTCTGTGTAAGTGTCTGCATATATCGGTATGTGCAACATTATAACAGTCAATTATGGTAATGTAATGACCATATATCACACCCTCTACAGCCAAAAACCGACGACACAAGAGAAACAATATTATTAACAGCAACAAAAACAACAATTACAAAAACATAACAACATTTGAAAATTATGTAAAATACTTCAAAACGGCGAACACAAAAATAAAAAGAAATCAACAACAACGCAATAGATGTTGAGATATGAATAATAAATAGTTAACAAAAAAAGAATTTCAAGCCTAAAAACATGCCGCAAAAATTTGTGCAGCAATGTTGCCAATTAAAAAAGATTAAAAGGGATATTAAATAAAAGTATTAGTTGAAATAAAACGGTTTTTTAAACATGATAATAGCTTAACTAATTGGCTTTAATTATTAGAATTTTAATACATAATCTTCATTAAAATTATTTGAAATGTAAGCTAAAAAGGTGAAGTGTTATGAAGCCATAGGCAATAAAGCCATATGGCGTAAGTTCTCATCACATGGACAAATAAGGCCATATGGCTTTATTTCCAAATAAGAAGTGAAGAATCAAGCCTTTATGGTGTTATTGTCATAAAAATAAAATGAAATATGCCGCTTAATTTGGAGTATCTATAAATATTTATTCCATGAATATTTAACCCAAAAATGTTTAAATTAAAAACAACAAGTTAGAGTGCTATATTCGGCTGTGCCTAATCTTTGATACCCTCCACCGGCAGGAGTGGGACATATGATATCTACATATATACTATTTACTCATCTTCACAACAACGAACGTCAGCATTAAAATTGGTTGCGGTTGCGGGACCTGAATTAAATTATTAACCGCCAACCAGAAAGTTTTATGCGTTTTTTTAAGCTTTGAACTGGCTTGAGTAAAATATCATGATTCGTAACAGTTTTAGCCGAACTAAAATGATGTTGAGGAGGGTAATTTGTATTGGACTTATGGTAAATTTTGGACCAATCATCCCAAAATTCTGAAGACTGATATCTGATATTAAAAAAGAAATTAATTAGAATAAATTTCAGTGAATTTCAGAAGGCTACTTAATATGGGATCTAAGGTAAATTATGGAACATATATCACAAAATTGAATGATATGTTTTCTGGCCATATGAATTGAAGTTGGAAGAAATTTTACCGCAATATCTATATCTGCTACGGTTTTAGGAGAATTTAATTATTTTCCCAAAGTGGAATTTAAGTGGGGCCTATGGTAAATTAGGCACCGACCATCTCGAAATTTATTAGTGCAATTTCTAGTCCTGTGAAGTATTAAATAATATTCTGATTGCAACATAAATTGCGGTCTTAGGCATACTTAACTGTTTTCCGAGAGTAGGGCTTATATCGGGCCTACGGTAAGTTATGGACCGATCTTCACGAAATTTGGTAGTGTCATTAACAGTCCTATAAAACTCTGAAGTACCGAACTTTATTATGATACCATTATTAAGTACGTTCTTAGGCGTACTATACTGTTTTCCAAGAGTAGAGTTTATATGGGGTCTAAGGTAAGTTATGGACCAATCTTTACGAAACTTCACAGTGTGATTTATAGTTCTACAAAGCTCTGACGTGCCAAATTTAATTATGATACCATTATGTATTACGGTTTTAGTACTAAACTGTTTTCCGGGAGTAGGGTTTAAACGAGGCCTAGGTTAAATTATGGATCGATCATCACAAACTTTTGCAGTGTCATTTCTGCTCCTATAAAACAGTGACGTAGCAAATTTTATTATGATAGCATTATTTACAACGGTTTTAGGCGTACTAAGTCCTATATCATTCCGTGCATTATGCCACCATTTATTTAAGTTTTTGTAAGAAAATTATCAATTTTTTAGGCTGGGGGTTCCACATTTTGATTCATATTTCTGATCCCACTGAACCGATGTTATTAGATTTCAATCCCAAACAGCTTCGGATAACTACAAGCAATTTGAGACTCAGTTTGTTCTCTTCTTTTACGTTTTTCGAAAGTGAGCGTGTTTTCAACAGACGGACAGACAGACGGACATGGCTAACTCGACTTAGGATTACTCAAGCAGCCAGAATATATATACTTAATGGGGTCTTAGATGTATAATAAAAAAGTTTCACACGGAATGACAAACTTAGTATACCCTCATTCACCACTAGTGGTAGTGGAGGGTATAAAAAAGGAAAGTACACAAAAAAATTAAAAATTGTCTCTAATCATAAAATTCATCAAACAATTTGTTGATTTTGCACCTATTATCAAAATGATTATATTAATTACTAAAAATTTAAAATTGTGATTTCTTTCAATACACGATATTTTTAATTTTGACTACAAAAATTATCAAAAAACTTTGCCATTTCAAAAAATGTTTTAGTGATTTGATTAAATATAGCTCAGGTTTTAACAATTTCTAAAAACACCTCTATAAGTTTAAATTATTTTGTTTTAAGCGAAAAAATCAATTAAGATTTTTTGTTATTTAATTAATATTTTAATTAAAAATTTATTGCAAAACAACTAAAATGTTAGATAAATCAACGTTAAAGTTTTAATTTTACTTTTTAAACATTTTTTTAATTATATTAGTATTGTGGATGTTTTATTGAACATTTAATGCCTTTTAATCCAAATTTAGATATTTTTAATTAGGCTTAAGTTAATTGATTTAATTTTCATTAAATTATTTTTATGAAGACAGGAATTTTACAACATGAAATTAATTAAAATGTTATTGAAATTTTTTCATTCTTGACTGCGCTGAGATTTGAACCCAGGCTTTCACGGACAGGTTGCCCAGACTAGTTTCGATTGTAACCACACAATCTCGTCAGTGGGGTTTGCCGTTTTACTTACTCGGCTATTGAAGCCGGATGACGTCAATAGTCAAACATCAATCCTTAAACCAAATGGTATTTCACTTTGGTAGATCGAAATTTGCTTTTGAATGAATGATTATCTATTTTAATTGATTTACATGTTCTTCCTAACTTCTGTTTTTTCGTACTTTTTGTCAAGAATTCTTCTTGAAATCCAAAGTACATTTTTGTTTTTCATGTTTTTGTCTTTCTTTTTTCTTGTTGACCTTTTTCAGGACAAATGTAAGCATAGCTCGTGCCTTAGCTGTAAACAATATTAGTATTGTGGTTATTTTATTAAACAGTTAATGGTTTTTAATCCTAATTTAGATATTTTTAATTATTCTTTATTGAATTTAATTTTCATTAAATTATTTTTATGAAGACAGGAATTTTACAACAGATCGAAATTTTCTTTTGAATGAATGATTATCTCTTTTAATTGATTTACATGTTCTTCCTAACTTCTGTTAGTCTGGGCAATCTGTCCGTGAAAGCCTGGGTTCAAATCTCAGCCCAGTCAAGAATGAAAAATTATCAATACAATTTTAATTAATTTCATGTTGTAAAATTCCTCTCATAAAAATAATTTTTTTAATTGATAAAAAAAACTACTGGACATTTTTTCTGTGTATCAAAATGTCAATCTGAATCCTGAACTTAATAACCCCGAATTTTGAATTCCTAAGTGTATAAATCTCAATATAAAACCCCAAACTTAGAAATTTTAGTTAGTGAAGAGAAAACCCTTACGCCCGACCAAAGCCGGCTATGCGGAGAAGTTTTTGTTAGCGAAGCCGGTGTTTGTTATACCAAAGAGAACGTATGCCTCATATGCAAGAGTAGAAAAAATCCTTCTCTTGCGTTTGATGCGTATATACTTCTTCGCTCGCTATATAACTTTTCAATACAATTACACTGATAAAACACATCAGCGCATTGAAAGCGTAGTGTGGACCTCCAGTCTAGCGACTCGTGTATAGTATTTTATCTATATCGCCTATACTCTCTCTCTTTTATAGTCTTGTCTCTTAATTATATGGTATTCATGACCATTTTAAGTTCGAAAAGTCGATATCAATTTGAAGTTATTTTACTAAATGTTTTTAAGTAGAGCAAATTCGTTTCTATTGGGTATTAGAAGGGCTTAGAATTTCATTCATTTGTTATTCAAAATTATGCTCAAACAAAATGCTTAAAAAATTCAAAATATGCTTTAAAAGTTACAAGGGAAGTCCAAAATAAGCTTATTCGCATTTAACGAAAAGTAAGTCATTATTTTTTGTACCGACATACATCCGAAAAGTGAGGAGTTATAAAAAGCCCAAGAAATAAGTAGTTACTCATTTCCTTCCAAAGTGGAAAAATTCCACTAGTTACATTTTAACTATAAAGCATTTAAAGGTTAACAAGTAGGGTATTCATTTAATCGGACTTTTGACTTAATCGGTTAATCGCTCGATTAATTAACCGAGGTTTTGGTTAAATCGGTTAATAATCGGATAAAATTGTATTTGATCGGTTAACCGATTAAATATTTTTTTTTTAAAAATTAAGTAATTTCAATAATAAAAATCCATAAATTGTTTATCATTTGGAGTGTATTAGTAAAAAAATTACATAGCAAACATACAATACTAAGCAAAAAAATAATTCATAAATATGTTATACATATTTTTTAATTAATACATAAATATAAGGTAGTTTAAGGAGAACTTAAAAAATAATCTTTTAGAAAAATGTTAAGGATTTAAGCGATTCTTTTCTTTACTTTTGATAAAACATGACTTGAACAAATTCTTTCACCTCTCGTTGATGTTGGAGAAATCGAAAGCAACCCATAATACAGAATATCTAATTACACAGTTATTTTCCTGGATTTCTCTAAACGTATATAATCTTTCATTATGCCATTAGAGTCCTATTTTAATTTATTTTAAGTGTTAACTCTGCTATTTGTTTCAGTTAATTTTGTTAAAAGTTTGATATAAAAAAATATGAAAAGAAACAAATAACTAAACACATACGGCCTTGTTTTGAAAATCGAAATCACGTGAAATGTAAATCGATATCGAATTTCAATTGAATTTTTGTCAAAATGAACATAGCGATTCCTGATTTCAAAAGTAGTTTAGGTAGCAGAAGTTGGTAGTCAAAGTATGAGATATAGAACAGGACATATTTTTTTATGAATTTTGTACACAGCAGAGTCCAATTCCACATGATTTCGATTTCCAGAACATTCCGTAAACATATAAAAAGTGCGTGAAACAAAAATCTGTTGACGCCAATACCTATTTAAAATGAAGATCACTAAACACCTTCTTTTCTATGAAAAAATATTTTTTTAAAAACATATATCTTTTGTATATGAGATGAAACAAATAATTAAAAACGCAAAAAAAATCTGTTATGATACTAAAAAATTTAAAAATTTCGCTACATCGGTTAATCCACTGCAATTAACCGGTTTAATCGTTAATCGAAAATAGCCAATTTTAAATTAACAGATCAGTTAATCGGGTAGAAATTAATTTGTTAACCGATTAACCGAATGAATACCCTAGTAACTAGTAACTAATGCGCCAAGAAGCAAGATGCTTGCCTAAAAGTCAAATAAATACATATATTTTATTATATTTTACTTGGCAAACCCCCATTGTCATTAAAAAATATATATGTATTTATTTTTTTGCAAGCACTTTTGTAAATCATTACGTTGACACTGATTATTTTATTTATTATGATAAATTCTTATATATTACCTTACAAGAAGTAACTATACTCGTAGAAAATTGCATCTTCATATTGATGGTGCCCTTACATCAGAATTATGACATAAATGTTATTACAAATGGCATCAAAGAGGAAAAAAGTGACATCAATCCAATGACGAACGTCATCATACAATTTTGTCATATTTTTTGCGTCGTCTATGCTATGACAGTTGCTATAACAGTGACATAAATTCGATAACACATTTTGTGTATAATTAACATTATTTTCATCTTTAAAAAGTAAATTCAGAAACAAAATTCCCTTATTCTACTTTTTAAATTATTTAGTTAAATACATCAAATTTTTAAAGTAGAATAATTACGAAAACCATATCGGGCATGCTGCTGGTGTATTATAAATAAGAGCAAACTATCATTAAATTGAGCCTAATGAGTCGCTTCTACGATGTTACTGAGTCATCGCACTGATGACATGTTTTATTAAACTGGCCCCGAGTCGTTATTTCTGTGATGCCGATTTTTCAAACCATTTATGACATAATTTAAATTTAAGAGCCTGATGACAATTTAAGCAAGTGATGTTAAGGCTGACATCACAGTGATGAAAAGTGTCATGGGGTCAAAAACGAAAACACTTGTCATAGTACTGATGTCCAAATGCATCCGCGTTATGACGTTTTTTTATCAGTGTATGTAAAAGCTGCTATGCAATGAGAATAGTACCGAAGGTGGCTACTAAGTGAGAGGAGCTATTAATTTTTAAAAAGTAATTGAAGTTTTTACTGGGTAGCTCAAAATATCATTTGAGTAAAAGCAATAACATGCAAAAATAGGGTTTTTTTCAGAAAAAAACTAACATGATAGGCGAACACTATATGACAAAAAATAATTCCTTAATGATAAAATATGCAAAAATATGCATTAACAAATCGATGCCATTTTTCAGCAGTTAATATTTAAGCCTTCGAGGAAAATCGTGCATTTCCATGAAATGCCACGCCCTAAGTTTTTGTTTAGAGTTCACGGTAATATATTAAATTTGTTATATACAACCCTGTCACAGAGTACAATTGCGTTCGGAGATGGAATTCATTCCGTATTTCGGTGCTTCAGAAAATTACGAAAACACTTTACGGAATGAAACCATTTTTGTTTTCATGAACGGAATGCGAATTTTCTGTATCTTAAAGGCCAAAAAAACAATCCAAATAAACTTTCTATCAATAAACAAATATGTTTTCTTTGGTTCCGAACGGAATTGTACTCTGTGACATGATAGTTTTATATGGTCTTTTTAAACATTTGGCAACACTTAATCAAAAATTTTTAGCAGGAACACAACATCTGAAAACGCCAAATTTTTGTTTTCAATTCATTGTGCTTTTACGTACTTTACGAAACATTATGACACACAATGAATTTTTCATTGAATAAAATAAACGTCTGAATTACAATAGACACGACTATAATGGCGGATACAATGACCTAAATATTAACAAGGCTTTCACTTTTCAGGCCTCTTGATCCGATTTCCGCATTTCGATGCCGGCTGGCTTTTTGGAAAGGGTTCATGTTAATCCTTTATAAAATACGGTTAATTAAGCTTTTTTTAATTTCTTATTAATTTTGCGAATATTCACTTTGTCATCTGAAATACTGATTTCTTTATTATGTGAACTGTGTTGTTTAAGGCCAGGATTCACTATTCACACGATTCTTTCTAACGAAAATCTGTGCAGAATTTTATTCGACATAAAAAATATTTGCACAATCTGCTATTAATGCCACACTATCTCACAAAAAACGCTGCCAAATCATGTGACTTAGCTTCTATACAAGAAAATACAACTCTGTTCGCAAAAAATATAATTTTAAGAAAGTTTTCATAAACAATAATTAGTATTGTGGTTATTTTATTGAACTGTTAATGGTTTTTAACAAAGATTTTGATATTTTAATCAGGCGTAAGTTCATTGAATTTTTATGAAAAAATTAATTTTACAACATGAAATGAATTAAAACTTATGGATAATTTTTAATTCTTGACTGAGCTGGGAATTATCCCAGGGTTTCACGGACAGGTTGCCCAGACTAGTTCCAATTGTAATCACACAATCTCTTCAGTGGGGTTTTTTGCTGTTTAGCTCTCACCGCCATTGACGATGGATGACGTCATTAGTCAAACATCAATATTTAAACCAAATGGTATTTTACCTTGGTAGATCTAAATTTGCTTTTAAATGAATGATTACCTATTTTAATTGATCTACATGTTTTCATAAACATTTTAATGTCGGGCAGATTTGTCAAAAAATCTCACTCAATTTCATTCAATTTCATTTTTAGGGACTCACTATCTAAATGAGCACAGACGTTGTTTTTGACAAATCGTGCGACTGAATATAATAGCGAGCCAGCGGCTTTAAGTGACAATTTAGGTTGCAAAAGTAAATTTGTAAGTGTGTCTTTATTTTTAATATGCAAAAAAAAAAAAATTAAAGGACATAAAACGTAACAATATTTACTGCAAAGTAAGGCCCGCAAAAAGTCATAACCGTTTAGTTCCTAAGCAGTTCTACTTTTAAAGTTTACATGTGTGGGAGTGTATTTAAAATGTATGACTACTAATTAAGTATCGGTAAATGAGAAATATTTGTATAGTAGTCGTGTGTTAATGAAGTGTTTTTAAGTGAGTGCATTTTGTTTAGTAACTGAATACAATGCCAATAAATAAACAAACAAAAACTTTCAAAGGATCTCTTTGAAAGAAAGCGCATTTATTTTGAACTTGTAATAATGGATGCCTTTTTCGTGGAACACTGAATAATTTAATGTAAAATTTTTTTACTTTTATTATTCTTCGAACAAATAATAAGTGTATATGAAATGCATTCATTAATTTTCATTTGAAAATTTTATGTTCAGAACTTTTTACAACATTTAAAAAATTACTGCCGTATTCATAAAAAATAAAATAGGTTTCAAACGTATTTTAAAACTAAATTTCCATACAAATTTTTCTTAAAACAGATTTCATATCCATTTTAGTTTTTTATGAATACGGCAGCAAAAAATTTAATTGTGAAGTTGTTATTTAATTTATATTTTAAACCCTTAAACTATGCAATAATTTTAAATATAATAACTAAGCCTTAATAGACTGTTAAGTAATTTTTAATTTAAAAACTCAACACTTTTAACACAAATTCAAAAGTGTCAAAAAGAAAATTTTTTTTATATTAGGAAAAACCCCCCTCTCAAACACTTGCAAAGAAAAAAGTTTAAACTTTTCTTTAACTTGCTGCAAGTGTCTGTAAGTAAAAAATCCGTATATTTTTGTTTATGTTTAAGGAAATTGAAACTGTTTTCATGTTCAAAACTTTTCTCTTCAATACTTATTTTCTTTCCCCTTTTTTATTGTTGTTAATATCGAAAGCCGAAAAAAATGAAAATAAAAGCCGACCAAAAAAAAAAAAAAAGTTAAGTCACTAAAAGGATTTTTTTAAGGCACTTAAAGGTTTGTTTTCTTAACAGACAGATTTTAAACAAACACGTAAGAGTGCTATAAATTCGACTATGCCAAATCTTGTATACTATTAACCATGGTGCAGTAAGCACCGAAACTTATATACATAAGTACTGTTCTATAGATTCCAATTCTCCAATTCCGCCCACATTTTGTGGGATATTGTTTATTGATAACCACGATGCTTGTACCTAATTTGGAAACTTTGGTTCTTACCGTTCTCCAGATATATAGTAATCTAAATTATCTTTGTACGGGAGGTGCCACACCCACTTTTTCAATTCCATTTATATCTTTAGAGCGGTTGTGAATTGATGGCCTAGCTATGTGTACCAAATTGGACAATTCTTCTCTTACCATTCTTTAGATATAAATAAATCTATTTTGTTCCGCGCCCCCTCCTCCATTCGCATATTTTGTCGGACGTTGTGTACTGCTAGCCATGTAATTTGAAAAATTTGGCTTTAGCTTTTCTTTAGAAGAAAAAATCTATAATGTCTCTGTAAGGGAGGTGCCACGTCCATTTCTCAAATCGAGCCCAAGATTTGTCGGATATTTCTTACCATTCTCCAGATATGCAGTAATCTTTAATGTCTTTGTAGGGGAGGTGCCACGCCGACTTCTTTAATCCTATTCATATTATTAGAGATGCTGTGTAACAAATTTGGTAACATTTTCTTTTGGAGTTCTTTAGATGTAAATATATATATATTTTGTGCTACGCCCACTTCCCTGCACCCGCCCACATTTTTTGGATGTTATCTATTGATAACCAAGTTTTTTGTACCTAATTCATTCAGATATAAAAAAACAAGTTAGAGTGCTATACTCGGCTGTGCCGAATATTTGATATCCTCCACCTACAGTTAGAATTTTTCAGCCGTAGGCTCTAAAAGGGATCTATAAACAATTAACAAATCTTTATAAAAATGGACATCAGTTTAAAAATTGATTGCGGTTTAGACCCACATATGTTAAACTATTGACAAGATATCAGAAATCCTTATGCTTTTATTTATAATGGTATAAAACTTAGTTTGAATAAATTTGAGAAAAACATCATGATTCGTAACAGTTCTGGTCGAACTAAAATTATTTTCGATAGGGGAACTTTTATTGCACCCATGGTTTATTATGGACTAATCATCACAAAATTCTGTGGAGATTTAAAGTGGTTTTCAGAAGGCTGCTTAATGTGAAACCTGAGGTAAATTATGGACCGATTATTACAATATTGCAGGGTATAATTTCTGGCCATATGACGCGTGATTGGATCATATTATATCACAATAGCTTTATCTACTACGGCTTAAGACGAGTTTAAAAAATTTCTTAGAGTGGGCCTTATATGGGCAATATGGAAAGTTATGGAGCGATTTTCACTACATTTTCTACTATGATTTAAAACCTTATGAAACTACGAAAGATAAAATTCTGCTTCAAATACATTATTTGGTACGGTTTTAGGCGTACTAAACTGTTTTCCCTGACTAGGCTTTACATGGGGCCTATGGTCAATTAGAGACCGATATTTACAAAATTTAACAATATGATTTATAGCCATATAGAACGAATTTGAGCAAAATCTTATATTATTCCCTTCATTATACCACCATTTGTGTTAGTTTTTGTGGTTCCACATTTGGATTGATAACTCTTATCATAGTGAAACGATTTTACTGGATTTCTATTTCAAACTGCTTGGAATACCTAGATTCAATTTGACACTAACATTGTTCTTTCTTTTGAGTTTTTCGAAATTGAGCGGTGTTTTCAACAGACGGACATTGCTATATCTAGAATAACTCATGGAGTCAGAATATGTATACTTTTTGTGGTCTGAGATGAATAATAAAGAAGTTTCACACAGGATAACAAGCTTAGTATACCCTCATTCACCGCTAGTGGTGGTGGAATGTAAAAAAAACAAAAACAACAACAAGTGATTTTTTAGTTAAATTAGAGCAGCTCAGGCTCAAAATTCAATAGCAAACTTCAACGGAGTGTATGTGACATAAATATATACCAACCTAGTCCCCATCATTTCTTGTTCCTTCGGAAGCCCCATTTCAACATACTAGCGGACAGATGGTATCGTCAAATGAGCTTCGCTACTCATAAGGACCCAGAATATATATACTTTATAGGGTTTAGGACCAATATTGTAGAAATAAAAAAGGAATCACAAACTTATACATATATACCCTTTTACCTTCGGTGAAGGGTATAACTACAACAGCAAAGAATTTGTGAGTTAATTAGAGGCAATCATGCTTTTTGTTTATATATCGATAGTATATCCCTTGATCTGGCTGACTTTCAATAAAAAACTTTTTGGAGCTGTATGTGATGCAAATATATAACAACATATTCCCCATCACATCTGGGGTCTTCGGAAAATCCATTTCAGTAGACAGACGGAAATCATTATATCAACTTCGCTTCGCATATGGACCCAGAATATATATGTATGTACACTGTCGCTCACTTGAATAGGTTCATTCTTTTATAAATAATAAAGTAGTTAGTTACATGAAATTTTGAAATATTTTGTTATAGAGCAATTCCATATGAAAGCGATAACCTTTTGGACGACCCCTCTCCGATTTTAAAATAAATAGTCTCAATCGATTGCCCAGCAAAAAATAATGTACCTACATATTTTTTTTTTTTTTTATAGTGACTGGTTTAGTGGTGGTGTACACCACTGTCATGTGACAAAATTGAAGAAGTCTTCATAAGGGACCTCATTGAAAGTTGTTTTAAAAAAAAACTACTAAAGCGATCGCAACGAGTGATAGCTCGTTGGAAAGGTATTGAATCAGGCTTTAATTGAAAAATAAAATTTTCCTAATTTTTCTTAGAAATTTACCTTTAAATTTTCCCAAGAAAATTATATTTTCCGATTTTCCACAGAAGCTCCTAAATTTTTCGGCTAATTTTTTTTTTTTTGGATTCCTCATAATTTTTGCTTTAAGAACCAGCAATAAAAAAATGGGCCCCGACTCCTTGTTTGGACAGGAGAAGAGCATTTAAGAGACCACCTTGTTAAAAATACATTTTAAAAATTATTTTACAGTTAAAAATACATTTATGAAGAAAAAATCTTTCTTATTTTGCTGCTTATACTTAATTACAATATTTATTAAAAATTTCAATTGTCTTGGCATCGTTATAAAATTAAAGTAACTAAATTTAGCACGTCGGCAGACGAAGAGTACCGCTTTACATTAATTGACATATCAGAAATATTTGGTATGAAGCAATGAAACTTTTGCGTTCCAGTTATAGTTTTGACATTATTATATCTGTTTTGAATTCGTCGCTCCATGGCATCGTGTTCTTTTTGAGTGCATAAAACTGTGTTAATGGCAATTTCCTTGCTTTGAATCCACGAAAACAAATGTTGTACATTTAAGATCTGGTCAGTATATGGCCTTTGCAAACTTGCCTTAGTCGCCATGCGTTTTAGGGTTCCCCCTAAAATTATGCTGCTATTATCCATGGATTTATGGCCGATCTTGTGAAGGCAGGCAGACCATATTCACTACACACTCAACTTGGGGCTCTTAAAAAAAAATTGATTTTTTCTTCATAAATTTATTTTAACTGTAAAATAATTTTTAAAATGTATTTTTAATAAGGTGGTCTCTTAAATGCTCTTCTCCTGTCCAAACAAGGAGTCGGGGCCCATTTTTTTATTGCTGATTCTTAAAGCAAAAATTATGAGGAATCCAAAAAAAAAAAATTAGACGGAAAATTTAGGAGCTTCTGTGGAAAATCGGAAAATTTAATTTTCTTGGGAAAATTTAAAGGTAAATTTCTAAGAAAAATTAGGAAAATTTTATTTTTCAATTAAAGCCTGATTCAATACCTTTCCAACGAGCTATCACTCGTCTATCGCTTTAGTAGTTTTTTTTTAAAACAACTTTCAATGAGGTCCCTTATGAAGAATTCTTCAATTTTGTCACATGACAGTGGTGTACACCACCACTAAACCAGTCACTATAAAAAAAAAAAAAAAATATGTAGGTACATTATTTTTTGCTGGCCAATCGATTGAGACTATTTATTTTAAAATCGGAGAGGGGTCGTCCAAAAATTTGCCAATTTTGATCGTTTTCATATGGAATTGCTCTATATATCATTAAAAAGAAAAAAATCTTTATCAAGTATTAAAAAAATGGAAATTATGCACAACAAACTAAATCTTTTAATAAATAATTGTATTCCCAAAAACAACTTTGATAATGAAAAAAATTACAGCAACAATTAATTTCGGATTTTTAATAATTTTTTTTTTTTCGTTTGATACTCTGTTTCGGGACACAATTTCTTGGATCATTTGAATAGGTTCAACGACATTAATTTCAACAAGTTAGAGTGTTATATTCGGCTGTGCCGAATCTTTGATACCCTCCACCGACAGGAGTGGGCTCTATATTGCAAATACATATATTATTATTTTTAACTAAGATTCACAAAAACGAACGTCAGCATTAAAATTAATTGCGGCTTAGACCTGAATTAAATTATTTACCTACAATAAGAAAATGTTATTCGTTTCTTGTAAGAACTTTGAACTGGCTTGAGTAAAATATCATGATTCGTAAAAGTTTTAGCCGAACTAAAATAATTTTTAGGAGCGTTATTTGTATTGGACCTATGGTAAATTATGGACCAATCATCCCAAAATTCTGAAGACTGATTTCTGGTATTACAAAAAATAAATTAAAATAAATTTCAATACAGCAGTGTAATTAGTTTTAGCGTTAACAGTAAATTTCACAAATTTGCATGATATTTTTTCTGGCCATATGAATTTAAGTAAAAAATTTCACCGCAATATCTATATCTGTGATGGTTTAAGGTGAATTTAATTATTTTCCCAAAGTGGGATTTATTTGGTTTTAGGCGCAAAAAATTGTTATCCGAGAGTAGGGTTTATATGGGGTCTAGTGTAAATTGTGGAACGATCTTCAAAAAATCTTACAGTTTGATTTGTGGTCCTATGATACTGTGACGTACCAAATTTAAGTATGCTAGCGTTATTTATTACGGTTTTAGGCGTACTAAACGGTTTTTCGCGAGAAGGGTTTATATAGGGCCTATGGTCAATTATGGACCCATCTTCACGAAGTTTAACAGTATGATTTGCAGTTGTATAAAGTGAATTCGTGCAAAATTTTATGTCATTCCGTGCATTATTCCACCATTTATGTTAGTTTTTGTATCAAAATTATCAATTTTTTTTTGGTTACTAAACCGATGTTGCTGGATTTCAATCCCAAACTGCTTAGGATAACTACAAGCAATTTGACACCAAGTTTGTTCTTTGCTTTTGCGTTTTTCGAAAGTGAGCGTGTTTTCAACAGACGGACAGACAGACGGACATGGCTAAATCGACTTAGAATTACTCAAGGAGCCAGAATATATATACTTTTTGGGTCTAAGATGTTATATAAAAAAGTTTCACACGGAATGAAAAACTTAGTATACCCTCATTCACCACAGTGGTGGTGGAGGGTATAAGAAAATAAGTAAATATAATTTTCACTCAATTATTTTTTTTTTTTTATTTTAATACATTTTTATAATATTTTAAGAAAGATGTAATAATGAGTATATTCTCCTAAAGATTCCAAAATGAATGTCAATGAAATTTCGGCCCAAGCTTTTTAATGCCTTTAATTAAAGCTTCTGTTGATGAATATTGTCTGCCTACCTCATACACTTTGCGAGAAGGTAATCCCCATACATTTTCTATAATATTCAGGTCAAGAAAATATGGGGGTCACTTCCCAAATTTTGACATTCTGGCTTCGAATCCATTATTTTACAACTCTTGCTGTTTGGGTCGGGGCATCATCTTGTTAAAATATTCACGTAATAGGTCCAAAAGCATTAGAAAAATGTGGAAAAGTGTTCTCAACTACAGTTTTGTAACTATTAGCGCTTATTCTAGAAGAAAGAAATTGAATCTGACATGTTCCATAGTACGAAATTGCACCATCACACTACCTTCCCACATATGCAGACGACTCAAGTAACGATCTTCTTTTTGTAAATCGTGCAAATAATAATTATAATCATCTGGACCTTCGAAGTTAAACTTTTTTTCATCAGAACAACAATATGTTGCCAGTCCGTTTTATAAGCCATGTGTTCACGGGGAAACTAAAGCCGTTTTGCTCAAAGGGTGGCATTTAAAGGTGGCTCTTTTTCAATTCTTAATCTTTTAAAATGCTTATCACTTCGTATAATACGTTTTACCGTTTCTACGCTTGCTGTAACACCCATATTTTGTTTAATTTTTGCAGCAGAATCACTCGTATTGGAGGCAGCTCTTATAATAGCTCTTCTGCCGGCTTTTGGTGTGACTCTAGGCGTACGTACTTTCATGTTTTTTCCGTAATCAGACTGTTTTCCTATAAAATTGCTGACAACATTCTTACTTCGGCCAATTTTTTTTTTTGCAATATTTCCTATGACTTAGGCCAGTTTCCACAAACGCTTTAATTTTGCCCTTTTATTCTTCAGTTAGAGGCTTACTGCGCCCCATTATTAAAAAAATATATTAAAACAATATTGCATATATTCAGAAACACTAAAATTATTAAAGATTTTATCCGTTGTCAAGCTAAACTGATTTTATTTTTAATGAACCTAATCAAGTGAGCTAAAATGTACATGTGCATTTATACAAAAAAGCAAAAAATAACATAAGTATTTATTGTAACGTTAGTTTTGATTCTGTAAATGATTAGCATGCATAAGACCGCTCACTTGATTGTTAACCTAATCAAGTCAGTGGCAGTGTACTTTATAGGGTTAAAGATCAATATTGCAGAAATTGCAATAGAAATGACAAACTTATATATTTTTACCTGTGGTGAAGGGTATAAGAAACAAGGTGGGCAACCTATACCGTTATAAATACCGATACCGCTTAAATATCATTTAAAATGGAATACCGGTATTGATACCGATACCAAAATTCGTTTCGGTTGACAACCTTGCCAAAGACACACAAAAAACGTCAACACTTTCTTTGCAAACCGGAGAAAGTTTTTCTATTGCAATATTTTTCATCTCTTTTTTCAAATCTGTTTTTAAAGATTTTGTTAAAAGTCTTGTGTGCACACATAATAAAAAGTAATAAAATAAAGTTTTTCTTGTTAACAAGCACAAAATAGAATTAAGTAGATTTTTTTATATTAAACTTCTGAATTACATTAAAGTTAAACTTATTGGTTTTTAAGCAACAGAAAAAAACAGTTTTGACTTAAAATTAACAAAAGTTCGACATCCATTGTATTTACTGCTATATAATGCAACCTATAGGGACCATTGAAGGACCCAAGTTAGCTGTCTCTCGATGGATCATGGAACCTAGACTCGATTATAGTCTCTTCCATAGTCTTATCTATAGTTTTCGCATCTTAAAGTCGCGTCACATAGTCTCATCTATAGATTTGTTTTATAGTATTGTGAATTGTTTGTCGAAATGGGGTACAGAAAATTCGTAAGATACTAATGATGTTAAGTCATTATGTTAAATTCGTCGACCATCTACCCACTGGACTGCGCTTTGGTATTATGTCGCAGAGCTGGTTAGCGTTTGTGCTTCACCTGTATTTATATGTTAAGCCCTTTGTTTCTTACGTCTTTTGCCTAATTGCTTAACACGTCATTTATCCGGGTCAGAAAATCCGAAATTAACAGTCATTCGGGTATTGAATATGTATACCCTACTTCGATCTCTATTGCATGTTTAATATCCTGTTATCAAGGGCACTTAAAGACAACATGTTCTGTATCTTCCGTATCAAGCAACCTGCCCGGTTTGGCGAATCGTCAAAGACGAATTTGAAAGATTCAAAAATTGAGTTAATTGATCATTTATCTCTCCATGCTTATGTTCGATCTATTTTCCTGCTGATTAAAGCTTTTTGAATGTCTATCGTCCTTTTGGGATGTTTACGGTGATTCCATCAATAAGAATAGGAATCGAATGTAAGCACGAAGTGATCAACTATCACTATATAGTATTGCCTACATTCTCGTCTATAGTCTAGTCTATAACCACGTCTAAAGTCTTAACAATGGTCTCGTCTTTTGTTTCGTCTTTATTATACTCTATAGTCGGGTCTTACCTAAAGTCTCGCATATAGCCAAATCTATAGTCGTGTTATATAGTCTCGTCTCTAAACTTGTCTTATAGTTAGTCTTCTCTATAGTCTCGTGCACAGTCTCGTCTATATACTCTTTTGAGGTAAATTATGCAGTCTTGTCTTGAATCATGTCCGTTATCTGATCTATACATTCATCTTTAGGCTACTCAATAGTCTCATCT
The DNA here is from genome assembly GCA_943735925.1 of Pollenia amentaria. Classification (NCBI taxonomy): domain Eukaryota; kingdom Metazoa; phylum Arthropoda; class Insecta; order Diptera; family Polleniidae; genus Pollenia; species Pollenia amentaria. The sequence continues at coordinate 206,120,085 of OX031009.1, read as the reverse complement.
ATAGTCTTGTTTTAAGTATTGTCTATAGTCTTGAGTAAAGTATCTAATTTATTCTAGAATAGAGTCTTTTCCTTGGTCTCCTCCATAGTTTAGTCTATAGTCATCTCAAGAGTCTCGTCTTATCTATAGTAAGGGATCAATAAGTAGGGGATTATCCATTTAGTGGCTTCACGGCCTGTTTTAGGGATGGGCAAATTGAAAAATATATCGATATTTTTTAAGATTATCGATATTTATTTATTAAATATATCGATATATCGATGTATCGAACGGATTAAGCTGAAATTATTACCAAATTGGAAAACTTAATATAACTATGTCAATACATATTTACATATGTACAAACATTTTACATGTAATTCCATTCTTACTTTTTATTGTTTTTTTAATTTCAAATTTTCTGCTTGTCCCCCGATTTCGAATGAAACTTTCATTCGCTTTACTTTTATTTAAAACAAAAACCAATTTTAAAATTTAGTTTTTAAGGTAAATTATGCGAACGAAGTTTTAGTTTGAAATCGAGGGAGCGGCAGTTAAATCTACAATAAAAAATTTACTTATTTATTTATTCGCCATATGAAATCTAAAAAAAAAAAAAATTGGGATTGTATAATGCTGGTAAACGAACACATACTATACAAGTAAGCTGTGTAATATTTTATTTTTAAGAAAATGCTCAAATAAAAAAAAAATATTTTTCTTTATTATTAACGTTCCAACTTTCATGCTGCTAATACACCATAATTAAGGCGATTCCCTGCATAATTCTAGGAACCCTTGGCAGAATATTTTCTCGCGCTTATTTTTTTGTTGTTTTCTCTTTAAAAACCGCGACAAAACTGAGCTGTGTAATCTATGAAAATGTACTACGGAAGGCGGCGTTATTTTCTTAATATTAGTTAAAAAAAATATGATGCAATTCTTAAAAAACAACAGTATTGTAAGCAGTTTAGCAACGTTTAAAATGTTGAAGTTTATTATAAAGAGATCTTGCAAATATCGAATTCGATAGTCGTAGATAAATATCGATGTATCGATATATGGGTATTTTTAATATCGGCGATATATATCGATTATAATTTTTTTAAAAATCGATATTTTGATATATCGATATTTATTGCCCATCCCTAGCCTGTCTGCCAAGGTTGTCAGCTGTTAAATATCTATCATGTTAAGTGTCATTTATTTAGTGAAAGGTCTGCCATTTACGAATTTGGATCGTTCAAAAAACGAAAAATGCGAAAAAAAAAAAGTTAAAACTTACTACAAATGTGGTGACGCACTTTTCGAGCATGACAGGGCGATTATGGTCGTCGCAATTGGCCTACTATACCAAACGCAAAGAAAAAACATGGTTGTGGTAAAAATATTCCTAGAGCAACATATTATGATAAGATTCATGATTGTAGTCAACATATAACTATTATTATTGAATCATATTATGACCAAATATTGAGATTCGCGAATCTCGATAGCCATGGGAAGATCACCAAGTGTATTCCAGGCTGAGATCCACGCCATTGATGTGTGCTATATCAACATTCTTAACAAGGGAATGATAGGAAACAGCATTGTGATATTCACTGATAGCCAAGCGGCCATTAAGGCACTCTCTTCCTGGAAATTGTCCTCGAAGTTGGTGGCGGAATGCCGGGGAAGGCTACAGGAGCTGGGCTCAAGAAACAGAGTGACACTCTGTTGGGTGCCGGGACACTCAGGAGTCCCGGGTAACGATGGGGCTGATGAGCTGGCTAGGGCTGGAGCAAACGCCCAAATGGTGGGCCCCGAGCCCTTTTGTGGGTTCAGCTGGGCCACTACCCAGTCCCTAATTGGTTAATGGGCTCTCAGTGAGCACAGGAAATACTGGGTATCGCTACCGCGAATGCGTCAGGCGAAGGAATTTATATTTCCCGGGAGTACATTGAAGACAAGGGGTCTCAACAGACGGGAACTACGACTGTTGGTGGCTTATCTGACGGGCCACCATACGGTCAAGCACCACCTGTTTCGGATGGGCCTGGCAGAGGACCAGGAATGTAGACTATGCCGTGAGGAGGAAGAGACCACAAGGCACTTACTGTGTGACTGCCCGGCGCTGGCGTGGGCCAGAAGGAGACACTTGGGGCACGGTACAATGGGCGCGTCCCGAGTCGGTGCATTACCGGCAAAACACCTGATTGGTTTTAATAACATCCTTTTATTATTTAATGTAATCATATTATTATCATATTAATCATAATAAGTTAAGAAGTAATCATCTTATTATCATGTTAATCATAATAATATGTAGATTAAATAATAAAGTAGTTAGTTATATAAAATTTTTAAATAATAAAATAATGCATTATATATCGTTAAAAAGAAAAAATTACAGCAACAATTAATTTCTGATTTTTAACAATTTTTTTTTTTTTGTTTGATACTCTGTTTCGGGACACAATTTCTTGGATCATTTGAATAGGTTCAACGACATTTATTAAAAAAAAAATATAAAATATAATTTTCACTAATTTTTTTATTTTTAATGAATTATTATAATATTTTAATAAAGATTTAATAATGAGAATATCCTCCTAAAGATTCCAAAATTAATGTCAACGAAATTTCGGCCCAACCTTTTTTAATTCCTTCAATTAAAGCTTCTTTTGATGCATATTGTCTGCCTGCCTCATACACTTTGCGAGAAGGTAATCCCCATACATTTTCTATAACATTCAGTTCAGGAGAATATGGGGGCCACTCCAAAATTTTGACATTCTGGCTTCGAATCCATTCTTTTTTAACTATTGCTGTTTGGGTCGGGGGATTATCTTGTTGAAATATCCACGTAATAGGTCCAAAAACTAGGGATGGGCAATAAATATCGATATATCAAAATATCGATATTTAAAAAAATTATAATCGATATATATCGCCGATATTAAAAATACCGATATATCGATACATCGATATTTATCTACGACTATCGAATTCGATATTTTTAAGATCACTTTATAATAAAATTCAACATTTTAACCGTTGCTCAACTGCTTACAATACTGTTGTTTTTTAATGTTTCAAACTAATATTAAGAAAATAAAGGCGTTTTTCCATTGTACATTTTCATGGATTACACAGGTAAATTTTGTCTTGGTTTTTTAAGAGATGACAACAAAAACATAAGCGCGGAAAAAATATTCTGGAAAGGGTTCCTAGAATTATGCAAAGATTCGACTCATGAAAGTTGGAATGTTTATAATAAAAAAAAATATTTTGCTTTTTTTTTTATTTGAGCATGTTCTTATATATTAATAATAAAATATTGCACAGTTTACTTGTATAGTATGTGTTACAAGTTTTGTTTACCGGCAGTATATAATTCGGCATTATATAATCCTAATTATTTTTTTTAAATTTCATATGGCGAATAAGTAAAAACTTTTTTGTATTCTTTACTTTTTTTAAAATTTTTTTGTAATATGTAATACGTTTGTGCCTATGTAAAAATGTATTGTCATAGGTATATTAAGTTTCTTTCAGCTTTATTCGTTCGATACATCGATATATCGATATTTTTAATTGATATATATCGATTAGGGAGGTCGATTATTCGACTTTTTCTAATAACCGGTTTTCGAATATTCCGAATAGTTAGTATTTTAAAAAAACCGGTTTTCGGTTAATTATTTTTAAACTAACCGGTTAACCGGTTTTACTAAAATAGTTTATAACGCAATAATAAAATTTGTTATTTAAATAAAGGGAAGGAGCCAGCAATATACTTATTTATGACTAAGAGATGAACTTCCAATTTTATTAAAAAAAAGTTTTCATTTGATGGTGGTTAAGCATGTATGTATATATTCACAAACTCAAATAAGTTTTAAAATTTTTTAAGCAAGCTAATAGGTATATGGTTGGCATCTACTGATGATTTTGGTATTAACACTAATGAAATGCAGACATGCTTAACCACCAACAAATATAAATATTTTAAAATTATAGGAACATATTTATACATTCTACATACCTATAAAAATAGATACGTAAATATGTATTTACTTTAATTTATAAAATAATATTTATGTATATAATAAAAAACTTAACATATGTATATGAGACCATATTATTCAGGTTAGAACTTAAATATAATATAAAAACGAAAATTACTTATAAGCATGTATTTTATTAGTTACTTCTTTTGAAATAATCTTTTAAAAACAAGATGCAGTTCAAATGTTTTGAAGTATATCTATTTTTTTCTTTTGTTTTTATAAAACTTGACATTGAAAATGACCTTTCACTAAGCGTACTTGTTGGACATATGGAATACAAAGCATTAAGTAATCTTTCTAGTCTTTCAGATCTCTTATGATACTTATCTGAATAAAAAAAATCTTCAAAAATGTGTTCTTTATGTTTGGCTTTTGTAGAGCATTTTGGTGTGTGCATATATTTTATAGTATTGTTCAGCTCATTTTCTAAATCCTGCTCATAATCGTCGCTATCTATGTCTTCATTCGAATCTGATCCGGGCCCATCCGTAGCACTAAATAAACGGTTATACAATTGTAAAGCAAATTCTTTTGTATCAGTTTTGTTAGAATACTTAAGAAAAGAATTGCTAACAGGAAAGTAACCAGTGCTTAAATATATTATTAAAGTGCTTAGAATTTTATTCCGCCGCTGGTTAACACGTGATTTTAAAGATTCCAGCAAATCAATTGAAAGCGGATTTTGAATATTTGACAATTTTGAAAACAAACATTTAAAACTTCCTTCAGCTTCAACTAAAGTAGCAGAGTTCTTTGACAATTCATTTATGGAAACTTCTAATGGCTTTAAAGTATTGTGAACAACAGTCAACGTTTTTATATCATTCTCACTAAATGGAGTCATTCTTAACTCTAAAAGAGCATGATTGACGCATTTATAAATTTTTAAAAATTGCGAAATCATTTTTAACATTGAGTTCCATCTGTGTCTGACATCGTGCACTAGTTTAAGTTCTTTTTTCTCTTGTTCTTAAACATACATTTGAAGTTTATTTTGTTTGTCACTTGATTTGTTGAACATTTTTACACATTTTCTTACGCGGCATATTGTATCAGCTATATTTTCATTTAAATAAGTACTGTCATCAATTGAATAAAAAACTTCATCTGCCGAATCTTGCTCATTAAATTCTGATTCATCAGAACTTGAATTCTCTATTACACTATTTTGTTTTTTATAAATTGTGTCAGTAACACAAAGATGAATTGCGTGGTTTATACATAGCTGAGATTCTGCATCTATGTTGCGGCCATATTTTTGCATCACCGCAGCACCATCATGGGTAGATGCTACAATGTCACTTTAAAGATTTAAAGAAAATTCGTCTAACTTATTTTTAATAAGTTCTTCTATATTATTTGCGGTGGCTTTAACTTTTATTTCTTCAAGTCCAAGATTATAAATTTCAAATGTTTTTGTTTCAGCATCAAAGAAACGAATAGTAACAATTACATATTTTTTATATAAAATATCTGTCCATTCGTCGACCACAATTGAGAACCTTCCTTCACTCTTTTTGATTTCTTCAATTTTATTTTTTAGGTCTTGTTGTTTTTTTAAATAAAACTGGTGAATTTTTTCCCATATAGTTGATTGCGCCGGCATGTTATAGTTTTTAGCATGAAGATATGCTAAAACAACTTTAGATTTTTTCAGTGCCTTAACGGACATTCCATCCTCGGCAACACAACGAGCTAATATTTCACCCAATGATTCATTTTTACCTGGGTATTTTAGTATGGTATTTTGTGCCGAAAGCTTTGAACCACTAGGAACTGAGTCATGTTTTATTTGGTTCACATTTATTTCAATTTTGTGGACTTATTTTAAATGATTTATAAGTCCTGACGTTGATGAGCCTTTGCAGCTCAGCATTTTTGGGCACTTTACGCACTTTGCTTTGCCTTCTTCCCGTTTGAAATATCTCCACACTTCAGATGACATCTATATAAAAATATATTTTATATTAAGAATATTCTTAAAAAAATTTCTAGTTACCTTTTAAAGTGAATACTTTTTTGTGATATTTGAATTATTTTTTTTGGAAAAGAGGCACGCTCGTTTTTACAAGAGATTTGTATTTTCATCGTTCATTGCGATCTTTACTTTTGTTACATTTTGTTATAACATTCTTTATGAAAAGTTTAAAGTTGCCAGATGTATAAAAAAATAAAGCCCAATATTACGATTAGAAGAATACTGAAATTAAGGGTATATTTACCAAAAAAAAAAAATAAGGAAAACATATATGAATAACAACTTTTTTGAAATAACCGGTTTATTTTACGTAAATAACCGGTTTATTCGATATTCGAAAAACAGAATTATAAAAATAACCGACTTGAGCAAAGCTGAAATAACCGGTTAAAACCGGTCGAATACTATTCGTTCAATCTCCCTAATATCGATACTCTTAAAAAATATCGATACGATATATATCGATATATTTTTTCAATTTGCCCATCCCTACCAAAAACATTAGAAAAATGTGGAAAAGTCTTCTCAACTACAGTTTTGGAACTATTAGCGCTTATTCTAGTAGAAAGAAATTGAAGCTGACATGTTCCATAGTTCCTTAGATTAAATCTAAAACCGAAAAATATTTTTAATATATATTTATGCTTATTTACTTACTGGCAACCTTAACGTAAAACTGTTACAGATATTTCACATCATAATATGATGCAACTTTAAACATATCACTTTTAACCTATTTTTGTCGTAGGTCGCATTCATTTATAAAATATTTTATCGAAATTTCTTTCTTTTTCTCTAAAATTACACAAAACAATGGTCAAATTTTTGCACCATTTTCAAACAATATTAAAATTTTTTTAGCATTGATATTTTATTTTGTGACTCTTTACAATTTTTTTTTCAATGTACTCGTACCTACAATTTGTTTATTTTTTAATTTCATTAAACTTGGTTTTTTTAATGGGTACTTTTTCAAATTGCTTAACCACTGAATTAGAAATAATTCGATAGGCAAATGTTAAACAAACGACACAACTGATGCAAAATAATTTTACAAATGACGATAACAAAATATTATTAGAGTAAAGATATTTTGTTTGCATCTTAAACAATAAATATTATTAAATGCTTGTGAGGAATATAGTATGTTTTCAAAGTTATCATTATTTAGTTGTAATAAAAATGATTATTTTTCAATGAACCATAATTAAATTTATAATTGCGATAAACATTGACATGTTTACAGTTACAGTGTTGATATTAAATAAAAATAACAATATTTTGTGTACGGCAACAATATATTGTTACAATAAACATAGTGTAGTTGACGTAACCACGCCCAACCATATTTTTTCTCTGCTTGCAGGAAATGGCAAGATTATAAAGAAATTTAAAAAGACTGGAAGCGGTCTAGATAGGGTCATGCCTGTGAAGCATCGTAATGTGTGCACTGCCGAAAATATCGCTTCTGCAAGTGAAAGTGTGGCGGTTAAACCGATTTATCGATTCAACGACTCAGAGCGGTATGTCCATATAATCACCGACTTTTTTGACCCACAGTTGGAAATTTTGCACTGGACTATACGTGGTCTCAACATGACGGTGCTACGAGCCAACCAACACGCCTGATTTTTGCCCATATTGCATTAGCAGTTTCCAGAACGCATAATTTCCCGTTTTGGCGACGTCAATTGGCCAACAAGATTATGCAATTTGTAGCCGTTAAACTTCTTTAGTGGGGCTACGTTAAAGACCGTGTCTGTGTAGATAATCCCTTACCATTGGAGCATTTTAAAACCAACATTCGTCGAGTTATCGTCCGAAATGTGCGAAAAAGTGGTCGCCGACTGCAACCATTCTAGAGGCTGTATTTCGTACGTAATGCCAAGGTCCAAGCATTATAATAAAATAAAAGTTTCATGGAAATCATAGCTTAATGTGTATTTTATTCAAACATACTTTTGAAACCGAAAAAAGGATAACCCTTTGCATGCTCACCCAGCCATCTAATTACTCAATCAAGTAATTTTGCAGCATCCTTTTCCTAAGTACTTGTAATAATCTCTTTGTTAAATTTTTTTCTTATCCTTTTTTTTTTTTTTGCTTCGCTGTTCTTTTCAAATATTCTCAACATTTGCTTGAGCCATTATGTTCTGAAGTGGAAGAACAAATATGAGCAACGCTTTAATTTTAAATGCTTTATGAAGTGCATGTCGTAAAAACTTTAAGGATTTTCTACATTTGTCAGTTTTGTATCGTTGCTACAAAAAAGTTGTAGTTGCAGCTGCAGTTTTATGGTTGCTTTCTCACTCTAAATGCGTATCGAGTATTTAAAAGTGTATCCGTGTTAGTAGCTTTGTGGGGGAGAGCATTTATGTGAAGATGTTTGCAGTTTTGATTGCATGCGACATGTTCGTATGGTAGAAAGTTTTTTATTTCAAAATACAGAATTGGTTTTACGTTCGGTGTGGTTATTGGCGAAAATGTGGTTACTAATGTCAGATATTATTTTATATTATTTTAAAGAAGATGTTTCCCATTTGCTCTATTTTTGCTTTCGAAGCCAAAAGAAATTTTTTTTTTGGTTTCAATGTAACTTTTTACTTAAAAGAAAATAAACAGTTTTTTTGTTAAAGTTTGTAACTAAAGACATTTTTATGAATTGTTTGTTACCCGCGTAAAGAATATGCAATGAAATTTTGAGTTCATGTTATCCTATAAGTATGCTATATAAACGTGAGCACACATATTTGGTTAATAGGAAAATTATACTTGTAATTCATGTACCAGAAGTTACTGAAACAAAATGCAGTTAAAATATTTTTTAGGGAACGTTATTTCTTAAATTTAAGTTGCAACTTAAAGTTATTTCCACTAAATATTTAATTCAATTTAAATGCATACAATCACCGTTTGAAATTATTAAATTGTATTTGTTAATATAATGCTTTTGTTTTCAAATTATATTTATTAATGCAATAATACAGTAAATTCTATTGTTTATAAGAACTTCACATGCAAATTTAAATTGTTTATTGACTAAATAACGTACAAAAGAGTGTTTGGAAAAAACAAAAACAATATTATAATTATAAAAGATAACATTTTAACCCTAGAGTAATTTAATTTACAACATTTAACATTCACACATATGTACGTGAATTTAGTCATCAATAACCCTAAATTACTGTTTCAATGATAATTCAGTGTAAATAATACACAAATTAAAAGGATTATAGGGGTTATAAAAAATATATTCGATAAGCGCTGTAAGTGTAAATTTTACTAACGAGGTTCATAAATACTTAAACGAAAATTTCAACAACTAAATTAACAAGTGTGAAAGTAAAGTCGGTCAAATCTGACCTTTCGATACGCTACGTTACAGCGTGTTTCCTATTTGGAACCCATGGACCCAGCAAAACAAAATTATGTTATTAGGTTCATATCAGAGTCTTTTGTGCCGAATATTATCTAGATATCATGAGGTTTGGTCATCTTAAATAGATTTTGGAGAGGTAGATTATATGGGAACTATATTAAACTTTGGACAAAGGAATACAAAGTTTGGCCATGACATTGGCCATCTATTATGAAAGTTATCTTTGTTGGGATTTGCGACTTTCAACACGCAGAGAAAATGCATGTTTAAAATTGGGCGCCTCAACAAAACAATTTTTAAAGAAAATTTTTAAACATATTATGTTTAATAATAATTAGTATTGTGGTTATTTTATTGAACTGTTAATGGTTTTTAATCCAAATTTAGATATTTTAATTAGGCTTAAGTTCATTGAATTGAATTTTCATTAAATTATTTTTATGAAGACAGGAATTTTACAACATGAAATCAATTAAAATTTTTATTGATAATTTTTCATTCTTGACTGCGCTGAGATTTGAACCCAGGCGTTCACGGACAGGTTGCCCAGACTAGTTTCGATTGTAACCACACAATCTCTTCAGTGGGGTTTGTCGTCTTACTCACTCGGTTATTGAAGCCGGATGACGTCAATACTCAAACATCAATCTTTAAACCAAATGGTATTTCACAATCGAACAGACAACCAGTTTTACATGATTAGGGCCTTAATTTAAAAAATAAATTGTTTATATACATAACTATTTGTGTTGTCTTATAAAAGTGCTAAAATAAAAACAAGCAAAAATTATTATGTATTTGTAGAATTAATGTACACAATTTTGAAATAATTTTGTTTTTGTTCTCATATGAATGTGCCACATCGAAATCAAAACTTTAAACGGTTAAACCTGTGGCAATGCTTAAAATCTTGTTTGCAAATAAAGTCCTTAATCAGGAATTGTTTTCTTGAGTTGGCCAAAAAAAAAATTGAATTCACTGTTTATGCGACAACTTGCAATATATTTATTTGCAAATAAGTGGTGCGTATAAACGCAGTATGTATCAGGTATTATTTACTACTCCACATCCGTGGTATTTTAATGACAGTTAACAAATGATTTTTTCATAAAAGCATATGTCCTAATATAACCGAGAAACTAGTTATACAACCATTATTATTAAAAAGGTTGCTGGGATATTACGGGTTCATGTCTGATCCTTTTCGCCTACAGTCATAAAATTATTACAGTAACAGATTGTGGGTTATTAAATTCGTTTTTCGTACTGTTTAAATTAAATTAAAATATAGTTATTTCAAGCATAATTTTATTTTTCAACATTTATGTTTGTTATTCAAAAAACAAACTACCAACAAAATAACAAATTGTTCCAGCAGACTAGTCCTGGGATTTGTGAAAATAGAACAATTACAAAAAGATAGAACTATTGACCAGTGAAAGGAGAACCAATCCTTTAACTGGTTTATGAAGAACCAAAAGGTAGAAAAAGTAATGAATTACAGTACAATATTCACCGGTGGTGTAACATATTTTTTGGGAATAGATGTGTAACACATCGTGGAGAATAGATGTGAGACTTGTCAAAGGGGGGCTGTTAAGTGTCAATTGCCCCCTCCAATGACAACCCCATATAAAAATGATAGTTCACATTCATATAAAGTGAACCGGTCCCTACCACTAAAGACCTATCACAGGACTTCTTTGGTGTCAGTTCGCTTCCCTCTAGGGGTAGTTTGATATTTTGTTGGTTAAAATGTATTTTTTAAGAGCCACAACTATTAAATTTTACAGAATATGCTGTTCAAAATTAAATTAAAATTAATGTTAAATTTATTTATTTTAAATTAAATGTAGATGATTCATATTTTAAATAAATTTTTGGTTGTGTAAAATGAATTTTCTGTTGAATTTAGCTACATAATATTTTCAGTGTAGTACTCGTTGAAACGAATGAATTGTGTTCCGTACAGGTATCCTGTGATCATCTGGCCGGAGTTAAGCAGCTTATAATAAATTGGATACTTCGCATGAGATTTCTTGCTTTTCGGGTTATCGTTATAGATCCCTTTGATATTTCGGACATGCAAAATCGTCTCTTGGCTTAAGTTCGTTTGGTACCCAATTTTTTTTTTCAAAATTATTCTTTTGCTGCATGCAAATATCTTAAACTTGTTTAAGAGACTTTCAATTATTTTGCGAGTTCTTATTGAGTTTGGCAACAACTTAATGAAGTAGTACTATCCCATCCGTAATGAAGTAGTACTATCGCATTTATCGACTTTGAACTTTGTTGGCTCACTTGGGCATTTGTGTCAAAGTCATTAATTCTCTCGCACGTTGAATTATATTGAATATAATCCGCATAAGCTTCGGTAAAGCAAAACTTCTCGAAATCAATGCTTTATTGGCACGAAATCTAACATTTTTAAAGAAAAAAAAACAAAACAACTTCTTCTGTAAACTATTTTGTTCAACGACAAAGAAAAAATAACAACAAAGATATTTTCTTTCAAAAATGCCATTTAAGTTATTTAAGACTTAAAGCATTCCCCATTTTATTTGGTAATATATTGAGTCTAAAGCTGTACCCAGCTAATAATCCTACACACACATTCAGGACACGATTGTCTTTACTGTATTAGTGTTAAAATATAATAATTAATCACATTGACATGTAAATCTTTTCAGTTTATCATTCAATGCAAAACTAATTACAAAATAAATTTTATATGTGTGAATCCTCATGTTCATAAACATGTTTATGCTAATGTATGCATTTATATGTTTTGAAGCATATAAACAGACACACACACACAATCATATGTTTTTGTATTATTTAAATGTATAAAATTGTCAATATTTGTATCTATAAATGTTACGCATGAGAAAACTGATAATCACCTGTAAAATTATAACAAAAAATGTTTGATTATTGTGTAAATAAAACTAGCAAGAGAGCCATTGTTATAAAACTTGTCTACATAATATTATTTAAATATGAATTTTTTTTATATAGAAAATTTATATTTTAATTAAGTTTTAAAAATTAAATTTCAGTTAGTTTGATAATTTTGATACAAAAACTAACATAAATGGTGGAATAATGCACGGAATGATATAAAATCATACTGTAAAATTTCGTGAAGATCGGTCCATAATTGACCATAGGCCCCATAAAAAACCCTACTCGCGAAGAACAGTTTAGTACACCTAAAACCGTAATAAATAACGCTATCGTACTAAAATTTGGTACGTCATAGTTAAATAGGACCAGAAATCTCACTGCAAAATTTTTGGAAGATCGGTCCATAATTTACACTAGATACCATATAAACCCTACTCCCGCAAAACAGTTTAGTACGCCTTAAACCCTAAATAATGCTATCATAATTAAATTCGATACGGTACAGTTTTATTGGACTGAAACCGTAATTAATAATGCTATCATAAAATTTGGTATATAACAGTATCAAATTTCATGAAGCTCGGTCCATAATTTACCCTAGGCCCCATATAAACACTACTCCCAGCGAACAGCTTAGTACGCCTACAACCGTAATAAATAATGCTATCATAATTAAATTCGGACCGTCACAGTTTTATAGGAAGAGAAATCACACTGCCAATTCCGTTCATAATTTACCCTAGGCCCCAAGTAAACCCTACTCTCGGAAAAAAGTTTATTGCGCCTAAAACCAAATAAAGCCCTCTTTGGGAAAATAATTTAATTCGCCTAAAACCATAACAGATATAGATATTGCGGTAAAATTACTTCCAACTTAGATTCATATGGCCAGAAAAAATATCGTGCAATTTTATGATAGTCACTGTATTGAAATTTATTCTAATATATTTTTTATGATACCAGAAATCTGTCTTCAGAATTTTGGGATGATTGGTCCATAATTTACTATGGGTCCAATACAAATTACCCTCCTAAAAATCATTTTAGTTCGGCTAAAACTGTTACAAACCATGATATTTTATTCAAGCCAGTTCAAAGTTCTAACAAGAAACGCATAAATCTTTCTTATTGTCGGTCACTAATTTAATTCAGGTCTAAACCGCAACCAATTTTAATGCTGACGTTCGTTTTTGTGAATCTTAGTTAATAATATATATGTATTTATCATATAGAGCCCACTACTGTCGGTGGAGGGTATGAAAGATTCGGCACAGCCGAATATAGCACTCTAACTTGTTTTATTTTAAAATTCAACATACGGTTGCTTAGAAACAAAAAATTTTATAAAAATTATTTTCATATTCAAAATGACCCATAGTACTCTAAAAATTTTACCGATCAGTTAACAGTTTCTCAGGGCTTTCTGTAATATTTTTCGTGCTGAAAAACCTCGAGCAGTTAAATTATGGAATAAATGCTCAGCTGAATAGAAGTATTAAGAAATATCCTAAAACTTTTACTAGACGGTTAGACGTCATTAGCAGATTTTTAATGTCTAGACGGTCTTCGCAACGCCTTTTCGCATATAAAATTTAATTAGCTGAAGCCACATTTTACACAGCTCGTCGCAAAAAAATGATTGTTTGGTTGGTTATCAATAAATAAAATGTTTTTCTTTTTTAGCGAAACATAAAATTTTTGGTTAAGATATTAATGTCATTAATAACTTTAACATGATCAGAGGAAATCGCAATAGGGTTGTCACTCCCAATGGCAGCTTGACTTAATAACAATATGGTTGCCCATGACAGTAATATGAAAAAGTAACCATAACATGTTTGAAAATTTTCCGCTGATAAAAATATTTTGGTTATCTTGCCCATAAATATATTTTTTGCCTCCGTGTTTTTCAATAAATTCGAAACAGAAGAATATAATATGATGCCAATATAACGTATGGCATATCTTAAGAGCCGCTATACCCATTTTCTTCAACTTTTTGTAGAAGAATCTTCAGAGCCCCGAAATTGAAATAAGATAGCAGCAGAAAAGTGCTAGGACGTCAATCCTAAATATGGAGGCTAAAATGCAGTTTACGGAAAAAATATATGCCACCCAATTTAGAATTAAAAAAAAACTAAATTTAAATGACTGGGGCCTCCAGGACCCAAAAAACCGCCCCACCCACTTAGTGGGTTCGATTTCCGCCGAAGACTCTGGGGTCCTGCGGACAAACGTAGAGCTTCGCGGGGTTAGCTAGGGGGAAGAAATATAAAAAAAATACAAATTTAAGCAAAATTTAAGTAGTGTCGTCTATATTTCTCCGGGCTAGGACAAAAGTGCACTTAGGGCTAGGACCTAGGTGGTGCAACTTTTGGGGCTAGAGATTATGTTCTTCGGAGATATAATCTCCGTATTCACAACTTTTGAATGATTTCTCGAATATTTGTATTAAATGTTAATTATTCAGGTGTATGGAGACGCCAACACACACGAAGGTCGCTTCGGGCATTTGAACAATAATAGAGGTGTATCCTCTGGTTTCGCTACCATCCTCTTACGAGTTGACTATTCAAGCAACCGTTTAAAAATAAAAATATGACTTTACTGAATTGCCTACAGTTTAGCAGCGTTGCGGGCCAAAAATTGCAAAAAAAAAAATTTTAGAAATGAAAATTTTCTAAATTTTTAGCAATTTTAAGCACTGATGCATTTTTTCGTGTAATTCGTTTTAGACTTTTTTTCTCCAGTCTTTAGCCACCATTGGGCCCAAGACAGGAAAATAAAATTCCAATTAGTTTAGAGATACAGCCGTAATAAAAATTGCTTGTTCTTAAAAAAAATCAAGATTTAGCGAGGCTATAATTTCCGAACAGCAGCAACTAAAACAAGCAAAACACAAATAGGCTTTCGTTAGTTTCGCTGAGTACTGCGAAAAATTCCCCAAGAGAATGAATTTGCATTCGATTACTTTAAAAATGTTGCACTTTAATAATTAACATTTAAAACAAAAAAATTAATTTTTCTATAATTTTATTAAAATAACATTAATTTTCTATTATTAATAAATCGTGTCAAAACTTTATTATTGCTGTTAACAAATTTGCTGACTTTTTAAAAACCATAACGACATTTTATAATTTAATCTCTGCAAATAACCATTATTTATGTTGATTATTTGTGTTATTTTTTTGTTTACCAGTTTAAATAACTTAAATTTTTGTTGTATTTAATTTTTAATTACAATTATAAACAATATGTTTTCTATAATTTTTTTGTTATTATATTAAACATATTTTATTAGCTGTAATTACTAGAACTGATAAAGAACTTTAAACAATAAAATAGAGGCGTTCATATGTTCGGATATTAAGAAATTTTTAAATAATTTTTTCCACTTTTTATTAAGATGCTACAAAATTTATTTTACCTGTATATCATATTTTCCTTTCTTTCCATTGATGTAGTCAACTTCTAGTAGTTTTAGATAAAACTGTGATTATCCTCTGGCATTTAATAAATAGTTTTAATTGTATTTTTATTAAAATTATTGATATTTAAATTTTTTATGGCAAATGCTAAAAATTTAAATTACACATTATTAAATTGTTAAAAATTAATCATATATGTTTTTATATAAGCGAAAAAAATTTGACTTACGGTATGCAATAAGTGCATAATTTAATATAAATAAAATTTTATATGTAAAAAGTTAAATTTATTTAAGTACTTAAGGGAGAAAATGGAGCCATTAACTAATTTGCATTTTAATGGTAATTATCACTAATAAGTTTTAATTATAAAATCATTCTCGCTAATTTTCTTTTAAAATAGACAATTTTAAAAAATAACTTCAAAAATTTTACTTTGTTTCACGTACTTTTTATATGAGGAGCCGCAGAACAAAACGTACTTTTTCACACATTTAAAATTTTTTGGAAATTGAGGATTATTTATTTCGACCCCTTAAAAAACTGCATGAACCTGGAAATGGAAACAAGTTTTTTGCTTACCAAAAGATGAATCAAACTGCCGTAAGTCAACACATTAAATGTCAAGGATGTTTAATATCAAACCAATTTTATATCGAAAAAAGTACGTTTTGTTTAAAAAAAAATGAAAAAAGACGTTTTGTTCAAAAATATAGAAAAAGGAACGTTTTGGTGTGCGTTTTTTTTGGACGATAATATTTTGACTGAATGTTTTTAAACCTGAACCATTAAAGTAAAAAATTAATAAAAAATAAGTAAAATGAAAACTTTATTATTTTATTTCAAATTAAATAGAAAACTAAACAATTCTTTTTTATAATCATTAAGTTATAGATTTTAAAGTTATTAAGTATAATACTTTTTAAATAGTTAAACTTTTTTCCCAACGTCGTTTTCAAAATGTTGAAATAAAACTCGCAATATTTACTTTTTTTTAGCATTTTTAAATTTTTGCTTTTTACGTATTCCCATATTTAAATTTTCTACAGATTCTTGTAATTCTTCCATGTTTTAATTATACTATTGTATTAATTATTTTTTTCATAACACTCATTCACCAAACAGTAGTTAAATTATTGCAATCATTGGTGGATATTCTTGAAAACGCGTCGAAGAAATACAAATTTACATTAAAACAAAAGCAAAGTTTAAAAAATAGTTTTTGTTTTTCAAACATTTCTTAATTAAATATACATACATGAGAATTTTGACGCGTTTCTCTCTCTTTAAAAAATGGTAAATTGTATGATAAACACAAAAAAATTTCTTAAACTTTGTTTTTGTTTTAATGAAAATTTTCACTTTTTCGACGCGTTTTCAAGAATTTATTATTCAACAGCTAATTTTAACGAAAATTAAATGATATAAATAAACGTCAAACAAATAAAGAATATTAAGAAATGTTATGTTATTAAAACAACTACTCGAAGAAATGGCAAAAACAATGAAAAAAGCACGTTTTGAAAAATAAAAATGAAAAATGTACGTTTTGTTATGCATCAATTTTTTTAGAACCCATTTTTTTGGTAAAAAAAAAAATTAAATATGCTAACTAGATTTTTTCTTAAAGATTTCAACCCAAATATTATAAAAATATCAAAAAACCAATTTGTAAAAAAATGCGAAAAAGTACGTTTTGTTCTGCGGCTCCTCATATGTATGTGCTTACCCAGCAAAAACTTACATTGAAAAGTAATGAGTTAAAAAGCTATTATAGGTACTTTTCACTTCTTATACATTGGCATTTTAACACATTATTTTAACACGGTGATATCATTGGAGGTAAGTTCTTACCACCCTCGCTTCCAAATAGGGAGTTTAATAAGTCATTACCACAATCGCTTACGAATAGGCTGTTAAATAAGTCATTACCACGTACGCTTACAAATATTTACTTCACATTGGTATCAATAAAACTGAATTTGTCAAACAAATTGTGTTTTTAATTTAATTTACTTTCTAGTGCAAAATTTTACTACCCTGCATTAAGGACATCAATTAAGTATTTAAATTTTTCATACACAGGAAAAAGTTTATATCACTTGAAAAAATGGTTCAAAAAGTATTTAAATTTAATTAATATGATAATTGAATCAATTATTTTTTTAGTTCAAAGAAAATTAATAATATAATTTTGATTTAATTAATATTTAAGTTATTTTGAAAAAAAATTTTTAATTAAAATATTAATTAAATATCAAAAAATATTAATTGACTTTTTCGTTTAAAATAAAAGCCTCAAATGCATTTTATTATGAATTAATTATAAATTTCGTTAATCAGCTAATAAGCAAGTGATTATGTATAAGATTATATGTCAGTCATTACTAAACTACTTCTATTTAGTGCAGATGGTATGAAGTTATCATTGAAAAGTAGGTTGTTCAGTAATTGCAGTTGATTACCAAGTGTTTGCTGGGTAGTTATTTGTTTCTTCTCATATTTTCTCATATCAATCTTTGAAGAGAATTAACCGCAGTATTACCACCAGCACTATTCAAAATTACACTTGACACGAAGAAAAATTACCCAATATAAATAAAATTACACCTGAAATAATATTAACGTTTGATTTTGTAAAAAACGCTACCAAATAATGAAATTTACTTTTAAAAATCAGTAATCGATTCGCTAAACATAAAGGCGACTTTATGATTTTTATAGCATAATCGCCCATCTGAACAGGTTTATAAATGACTGATGCATATGGAGTGAGACCAATCCACAGCAGAATCCATTACATCCAGAAAAATGCACCGTTTCGTGCAGTTTACACGCTGGAGGCATCATCGGACGTTTTTTTCAAAAATGAAGCAAACATGTTGAGTTCAAGAAAAGGTCCTGTCAATTAGCCTCCAAGTTTGTGCTATTTGATTTGACACCTCTCGATTATTTCTTGTGGGGCTACGTGAAGTCGCTGGCTTATGCTGATAAACCAGCACCAATTGTCGCCTTGGAAACCAATATTGTTCGTGTTATTCGTGACATACAGCCTTAAGTTCTCGTTGGACGTGCAGAATGCGTTTCGTCATAAACAGCCGCAGTAGTACCCATATGCCCGAAAACATTTTTAACTGTTCACGCCATGCATTGATCTTTGAAAAAAAAACTCAACTTTTGTGCTATTTTTTTACAGCTTTAAGAAATATCCATTATGGTTTAAGACAACAGTCAGTTTTAAAATCAGTTTTACAACTGTTAAGCGCCCTAATTATTCTCCCAACTAAAGCATTTGGAAGACGCAATATCAAATAATTATTTTTTGGAATATTATAAATATATATTTTCCTTTGAAATAATTAAAATTACACCTGATCAACACATATAAGAAATTACCCACGACAGTAAAAATTACACCTAATTCGGATAATTACCCACAAAGTGGCAACACTGATTAACCGAAACAATTAGAAGAGCTAACAATTTAAAAAAAATTAAAACAGGATTCTAATGGCATAATGGAAGATTTTATAAGTTTTAGAGAAATCTAGGTAAAGGACTGATAAATTAGATATTCTGCTTTCGATTTCTCCAATATCCACGGTAAGTGAAAGAATTTTTTCCAAGTCATGTTTTATCAGAACTAAAGAAAAGAATCGCTTAAATCCTAAAAATTTAAACCAAATTATTTTTCTAAGAGATTGTTTTTAAGGTCTCCTTAAACTATTGAAATAACAAATAAAATTATCTTACAGTTTATTTTTCAATTACTACATAATATTTATGTATTAATTAAAAAATATGTATTAAGCGTTCAGACCTAACAAATATTTAAAGAAAAAATACAAAAAAGCCTAACCAGCAAATTGATTAAACTTTACCCTAATTTTTAACTATTTAATTAAATCAAGAAACTATTAAGAGATTTTTGATCCAGCAAACGTTTTGCAAAATCAAACAATTTTTTAATAAAACTAGTGGTTGCGTGTAGGACGTAAAATATTTAATAGGTGTGAACATAGCTTTTCATATTTATAAATTATTTTTTTGTTTGCTCGTTTTAGTTCAAGAATTGTTATGTTTGTTATGTAATTGTTCTTTTTACTAATAAGCTACAAATAATAAATAATTTATGCATTTTTATTTATTGAAATTACTTAATTTATAAAAAACCTTTATTAATCGGTTAACCGACCAATTACAAAATGAAACGACTATTAACAGTTAAACCAAAACCTCGGTTTATTAATCGAGCGATTAACCGATTAAAGCAAAAGCCCATATTCATAAAAAATATTTTAGGTTTATAGCAGGCTTATGAAACGAATTTTCTATGATAATTTGTATAATAAGCCTTTTATAAATCAAAAATATTTTTTATGAATATCGGAGTAACCCAGTGCGCTTCGCTACCCTCATCAATATAAAATATGTTTTTTTTTTTAATACAGATCCCGCATTATTTATGAAGTTATTTGTACCAAGTTTGAATACTATAACTGCTAGCATTCACCAGTTGCACAGAAATCTGTGGTATTTGTATTGAAGTTGTCCCGCCTATGTGTACAATATGGCGGGACTTTTACAGATATTGTTCATTTATAACCAAGCTATTTGTTTCGAATTTGTAAATTTTAGCTGTGGCCATTCTCTAGACATACAGAAATCTAGTTTCGTCCACGCCCACTTCTCCAACCCCTCACATTTCTCACAGATGCTGTCTGTATATATAAACATTCTAACTGTACCATATTTGGGCAATTTAACAATTATAGTGTTTTCTTTTCTACAAAAAATGTGACATTTTATTTAAAAAAATTCAATTTGGTTTTCGTTTCTTAAAAATGCTTCGCTCTTCGGCTTGTTTTATTCAAAAAAATTCACCCTTACTAATGGCATAAGGCATTGATTGCACTTTACGCCCTGTATAAATCGAAAGTGTTGATAATGCCCTGTAAAAAGATGGCTTCTGTTTATATATAGGGTTACCAGACGAAGTTGGGAAAAAATCTTCTCTAATCAGTAGCCCGTTTCTGTATTTCTCGCATCGTAAAATTTCCCGCATGAAACAAGTGAATTATAACAAAAACAGCGCAATATGAAACAAAAAATGGTTTTTCTCACATAAGTGTTTCTGTATTTTTACTTTGGGAGAATTATCTGTCATTTAAATAATTTTCCAGCAATTATTGGAAGGATGTGAGAAAAAGTGTTTCTATATCAATATTTTGCTAAAAGTTTCTCACAAGAACTGTCAAAATAAGTTACATTTAAAATTGATGCGAGAAAAATAAAATTTCAAAAAATGAAGCACAAATTATTTATGTATGTACACAAGAATGTGTATTATTTTTTTTTATTTGAAGAGAAAGAATTTAAATGATGAAAATAATGAAAACACAATTGTTATATTTTGTTATTTTAATTTTTTTAAGCCCTTCATTGTTTTCGTTTTATGCAGGGTTGCCAGATAAATTTTTGAAAAAATCGTTAATTTCCTAAGAAAAAAAAAATCGGCTAATTTGTTTTAAAAAATCTGACATTTTAAAATTTAATTTTGACAAATTTTGTTCGATTTTTATTAAAACATAATCAAAAAAATTGGTAAAGTTCATGGGTAAAATCCATATTTTATACTATTTAAATAAAATTATTGATTTTATTCTTCTCTTTAATCCGATAACAATTTAAAATTTCAGATTGTTTTTTTTTCTGAAAAGATCACTTAAAGGCGTGACAAAATAACATATTGAACTTGCCAAAAAAAAAGGCAAAAATTTCCTAAAGTGCATTGATTGAAAAATGGCGTAATAGTTTAATGTTTTGATAACATAAACAAATGTATTAAATAATCTAAGCAAATAAAAATTAAACCGTTTTTCTTCGAAATTTTGATTTTGCCCATAAATTTTTTAATCTGCCTTGTTTTTAAAGATATAATTTTTCTGTGGTGCCGAATATATAAACATATTAAACTAATAAAAATTATTTTATTTTTAAGCCTGATTAATATGGGAATATCGTCACCAGAAAAAATCAGCAAATCGGCACTTTGCCAATTTTGGAACAGAAAATCGTCAAAATGACGATAAATCGTCAAATCTGGCAGCCCTATTTTTATTATATCTATTTCTTTCGTTGACGTTTCGCTTGCATTTGACACTTAATTACTGGAAGTATTCCAGTTAAAACAGAATCTGTGTTGTCTGTTCTCGCATTCAAATACAGAAATACTTTTTTCTCACAAATCGAGAAACGATGGAATTTTTTGTTTCACACTTAATGTGAGATATTTTGCAATGCGAGAAATACAGAAACGAGCTACAGGACAGTAAAAATTTTAAATTTTAATAGTTATTTTTTCTATTATTTAATAGTAAAAGCATAGGAAAGCATTACAGAACGGCGATTACACTTGTCGCTGTCACACGCACATAGCATAGAGAGGTGACACGAGACGGAAGATATTCTTTTTAATGTATGTAAGTATTGATTTGTATGTTGTGCTAATAAGAAAGAGTGTAACCGCCACTCAATACATTTTCACGCCGTTCTGTAACGATTTATAATTCAAACATTTAATTTTAATACGGGTAGTCAAAGTTGTATAAGAACCCAAAATTCTCTGCGACGGTATACATACTATGGGTATTCTTACGTTATACATACGTAAATACACATACTTATTTATTCTTATGGGTATTGCAGATAGCCAATACAAGTTCTACTTATATCTGCATGTACTTTCTAAAAGAAGAATGAATATACAAATATACATTGCCATCGTATACCTATACATATTTGACTTCAACTTGTTATGGGTAATGGTATGGATGTGTATGGTTTTGATCTTTACATGTTTTCTCACTAATACTAAAAGAGTACTTAAAATGATACTTTTTTCATTCTCTGATACACACATTCATTTTTATATATATAGAGACATATATATATATATATATATATAAATTAAAAGATTTAAATTTTATTGAACATTTTGTAAAATATAAATAGAAAATTTTTACAAAATTTTTGTTAAAAATAAAATTTTACAACATTTTCTAGAAAAACTAAAAATTTAAAAAAAAAAATTCTATACAATTATACATTTTTTCAAAATTTCATATAAAATTTTAAAGTTTGTCCAAAACTTCCTGTAAATAGTTATAAATCTCTTAAAAACATTTCCTATAAAACTATAAAATTTTTACTAAAGTTCTTACAAATTTCCAAAAATAAATCAAATTTTTACAAAGATTCTTATAAAAATAGAACACTTTTTATAAATTAACTATTATGTAGAAAATATTGTAAAAGTGATCTATTTTTTTTTAGGAATTTTTGTAAAAAGTTTATATTTTTATAGGAAATTTTGAAAAAAATTTCTATTTCTATAGGAAATTTAAAAACAAAAATTATTTAAAAGGAAATTTTGTTAAATAGAAATTTTTTACAAAACTTTCTTTAAAAATTGAAAACTTTTAAAAAATTTTCTTTTCAAAAGAAAATTTTAAAACAATTTCCTATAAAAATAGAAAATATTACAAAAAATCCTGCAAAAATAGAAAATTATTTTTATGAAGACAGGAATTTTACAACAGTAAAGACGGCAAACCCCACTGAAGAGATTGTATGGTTACAATCGAAACTAGTCTGGGTAACCTGTCCGTGAAAGCCTGGGTTCAAATCTCAGCGCAGTCAAGAATGAAAAATTATCAATAAAAATTTTAATTAATTTCATGTTATAAAATTCCTGTCTTCATAAAAATAATTTAATGAAAATTAAATTCAATGAACTTAAGCCTAATTAAAAATATCTAAATCATTAACAGTTCAATAAAATAACCACAATACTAATTATTAAAATTGAAAAATTTTAAAAAATTTTCTATAAAAAAGAAAATTGTGAAAAATTTCATATAAAAATTTAATTCTTCTAAAAAAGAATACCTATACTCACATTTTGCTTATTTTCTTTTAAAATGTAATCCTACTGTTGCTAACCATTCATGCATATGAGGCAAACCCAATATGCATTATTTTTACAACATTTGCATATTATTTTTCCTACCAAAAGTTCTAAAAACAAACAAAAAAAATTTAAACCTAAAACTAAATACTCTCAGTCAAATAATTATATGTGCAAAATTGCTTTTTCTCTATGCTTTAATTTCTGCTAACGGTACAGCAGTAGTGTTTAGTGTGCACATTATCTTTCGATTACTTTATTATTTGTTGTTGTTAATTAAGTTTATTTCTGCACCTCATTCGTAGTACCGTTATTTTTAATACAAAAAAGTCCCGTAGATATATAAATATTTATACATATGTTCAAATCAGTCAAAATGGGCAAATTTTACACCGAATTACGACAACAAATTCCTTGAAAACCCCGGATAAATATGGTGCATATCCGGCCAGCGGCCATTGATGATCGAAGCTGACAGCGCATACAGCAGTTACAGTATTGCCAATGAAGAATTCGGAAATTACACACGACTGTTATTACACATTTAAAGAAAAAATACAATGGTGGAGGTTTGCGAGAGAAGTACGGGGTCAAAATCATGCAATGGGCACTCAAATATCATCAGCGCCCTTAAAAAATTACTTCAGAAAACTTTTGAATCCATCCATGCATCACATGAGTTTATTTATGCGCCCATACTTATCAAAGACGATAAACTCGATTCATATTTTACACTTGATAAGTTAAAACACGCTCTGAACACTGCAAAGGCAAACAAGGCCCCTGGGGAGGATGGAGTCACATACGAGTTTATTATAAACTCGTCAGAAGATTTTCGAATACATCTGCTAAATAGTTTTAACAAGATGTATAAAGATGGTAAAATGAATGAAATTTTTAGCAAGACAGTAGCTTTTCCTCTATTCAGAAAAAGCTCCGAATATGCCAGCAAACTACAGAGGTATATCCTTCATGAATACTTTATCGAAAGTATTGACAATTTATTCAATCTGGCTGGTATCGTTAATTTAAAGTTGTATTGGAGGATATTTATTCAGATACAAAATACACTGTATGGAATGGCGAAGAATTATCTGAGTACTTTCAACCAAAGTCAGGTGTTAAGCATGGATGTTTTACTATCCCCACTTCTATTTTCGCTTTATATCAATGACTTACACGACTCACTAGGTTGTGGCATACTAGTAAAAAATATAAATATTCGGATACTTATGTATTATGGGTATTTTTTAAGAAATGATTTTCAACTTGGAAAAATATTGTGATTTATGGAATGTAGAGGTAAACTTTAATAAATCGGAAATAGTTGTATTCAGAAATTATGGGAGAATTAAATCACATAAAATTACCAATGAGTACCGAAAATGAAATTTACCAAACATGTGGAAAGTAGAAAAACACAGGCAAAAACAGCTATTAACTGCACTTGGAAAAACTTTATATCTTAAAGACATGTTGGTTTTTATATTATCAAAGATAAAACTCAACTCCCAAATCAAAAATTATTTTCGGGAATGAAATATTTATTATTAATTAGTTCATTTGTTAATGATGTGCTAATAATCCCAATTTTTGAATGAAAACACTGAAATTTATTGTTGTGGGAAAGCTAGTTTCTATGCGCATTTCGCTGGTTGCTTAGGCCAGCTCGTCAGGAAACTTTTTCCAAATACTTTATAAAAGCTAAAAATATTATACAAGTAAGACCATAAAGTGAATAAGAATTTTAAAACACTCAGGTCTTAAATGTAACAATATCAAAGCTTCAACAAAGTCACAACAATAAACCGTCAATCTTTTCTTTCTTTCATTCCCCTACAATTGGCTGGATTTTTTCCAACACGAATTGTAGTTGTAAGAGGATAGATATTTTATTTTTCATACAATAAAAATTAAAACTTAACAAACTAAAAAATTAACTATTGATTATTTTGAAACTAATTTTCAAAGTAGAAATAAAGGGTGGTTAAATTTAAAGGGCCGATGTTGATTTTGAATAAAACACAAACTATTAAGGAAATTATTGTCATTATCTCATCCTTTAGCTCTTCTTTCAAATAACCGCAAAGAAAGAAGTCCAACGTTGTAAAATCACATGATCTTTACGGCCAATTGACATCGCCACCACGTGAGATAACACGGCCATTGAATTTGTCGCGCAAAAGAGCCATTGTTTCGTAAGCTGCCAAGTGGCACCGTCCTGTTGGAACCACATATCGTCCACATCAATATCTTCCAATTCGGGCCATAAAAAGTTCGTTATCATCTAACGATAGCGAACACCATTCACAGTAACTGCGTGACCGTCCTCATTTTGGAAAAATACGGCCCGATGATGTCGCCAGCCCATAAGCCGCATCAAACAGTCACTCTTTGTGGGTGCATTGGTTTTTCGACAATCACTTTTAGATTATCATTCGCCCAAATGCGGCAATTCTGCATATTGGCGAGTCCACTGAGGTGAAAATGTTCACTGAAGATGATTTTCTTCGAAAATTGACGATATGCATTTTGATTTGAACGCCCATTTTCATAATAAGCCTGAATAACTTGAGCGCATTGGTGTGGTTCACATTCAACATCGGCCCTTAAAATTTAACCACCCGTTATATATATAAGTGTTTTACCACCACAGACATATTCAATTGAGACAAAAGTGGAATCTTTTCTTAGCTGTATGTAGGTCGATTCAAACAAATGCAGCTCAAGTTTGGGGTAATGGGTATTTTGAGCAGATCGATTTACTACAAAGATATTTCCTAAAAAAAAGTTTGGATGCTGCCAAATTTTACACCCAATTATAATACAATATTTAGTAATCTATATAATCATTTAGGTTTTAGGTGGAAAATCAACAAATTGTTTGCCTGATTTTATGAATTTGGTATGAATTTATTTATTAGAGACAATTTTTAAATTTTTTCTGTTCTTTTTTAATATTTCAAAATGTTGGGATATACAAGATTATTTTCTTTGATGCATAAGATTAAAGGACTTTTAATTTGAAAAGAGCATGTTTTGTTAAAATAAATGTAAAAACAATCACCCCAATCGCGAACAATTATTCCCTCGTAACTTTTTCCCTTTTCACGTATTTGCGATCATCAAAAACTCCCGTTAAAAAATATTCAAAGGGGAATAATAACGTGAAAATATGTTCGCGGGAATAAATTCCCCTTTATTGTGAACATTTTTTCAGTCGTAATTTTTTCACTTTTCCCTTTGAATTTCTCACTTCATTTTTGCTGGGGAACAAAACATTTATGTAAGTAAATCTTCTTATAATTTGATTTTTAAAGTTTATAAAATGAATTTTAAGGTCAAGATCCGTTATATGTATATTGCTCAACAAAATGCAAAACAACAGGTCGATTGCCTAAGGATTTGTGAAGCTTTCCAAAGAAGTGGCGGCAGACTTTAAGAAATTTTTTTACTACATAAAACTGCAATAAGCTAATATTTCAATTAAACTATCACTATAATACAATATATTTATATATTTTTTTCTTTGTTCTGTTTTAACTTTTCTTTAAAATATACGTGTACATTTTTGAACAAAAATTTGTTTGATTTTAAATGTTTATTAATCATTCTTCTTTTTTACATTCACTGAGACCTGATAGCGCGAAAATTTGTTCACGGGAGTTCCACGAAAAAACATTTTTCCCTTTGAGGGGAATAAAAATTTCATGGGAACAAAAATTTCACTTGTTATTCACGATAGGGGTAAATGTTTTTTATATTTCTTCTTTTTTACATTCACTGAGAACTGATAGCGCGAAAATTTGTTCACGGGAGTTCCACGAAAAAACATTTTTCCCTTCGAGGAGAAAAAAAATTTCATGGGAACAAAAATTTCACTTGTTATTGTTAAAATAAAAAAAATGTAAAAAAGAACGTGTTGGTATTTCAAGAAAAAATTTTTTTATTTAATTTTGGTATTTACTAAGTTAAAGATCTCTTAATTAATAAAACAAAACAAAAAAATTTTTCCCAGTTTGTTCATGATTTCTCTTAATTATAATCAAAGAAGATCCTCTTGCTCATATAATTATTTGACTATGGTCTAAACAAAGAAATAAAAAGTTTCTCATGCAAATATAATATCGATGTAGATTGATAAAAGAGCCCAATAGCATATGCACCAAATATTTAAAAAAAACTCTTTCCTTTTTTTTTTTTTTTTTTGAACAGCCAATAAATATGCAAAATAATCGCTGCAAAAAAATGCTATTTCCTTTAAAAATAAAGAATATACATATATGCGCATATTTGAATAACTAAAACAAATAGAAAAGAGTACACTTCATAATGTTTTATTCTAATTTAAAAAAAAATTATTAACTAAAACTAAAGATTAAAAAAATAAAATGGTTTTGAGAAATGTAAAAAAAAATTTATAAATAAATTTTACAAATTGTTAAAGCGTTTTAAAATTACTTCTACTATATCGACTGTAAGTGTGAACATCGACAACTCGCTGCTTTTGGTAGAAATTTTTAAAATAATGATTTTCTTCAAAATGACTATCTGAAACATTTTCCTATTGATCTTTGAAATATCGCATGTCAAACGAATTAACTTATGGTGTATTCTTTTCTTCAAAACAATTTCACCTTGTAAAAAGGTGAATGCTTAAAAAGTCTTGCCAACCCTGTAAGTCATCGTCCAGACTTGCAATTTTTGTTGCAGGAATTGTTGAGTTTATGGTTGAGAGAGAGGTGACAATATTGGGCAGGGGAACTTAGTTGCATGTACTCTGCAATTCTCTTTTGTGTGGTTATTCTCACATTTTTTGACTTCGTGGATTCGGTGTTAATAAATTGTTCTCATATAAAGTCTTCAAATTAAAAAAATTCTTTATTACTTGGTGTCGATAAATTGGCAATCTGGTAATGGTATTTTCATGTTTACATATTTAATAAAAAAAAACAAGTTAGAGTGAAATATTCGGCTGTGCCGAATCTTTGATACCCTCCACCGACATTTCGAATATTTCAGGAGTGGGCTCTATATACAGTTTGTTGCCGGGATTTCCCGTCCTGGGAATTCCCGGGATTTTCAATTGTTTTTAATTCTTGTTTTTCCGGGAATTAGTTGCAGGAATCCCGGGAAATTTTGAAGTAATTTTTTTTAAAACTTTATTTAAATTTACTACAGTTTAAGGCGTATTAAGCTCATTTTTAAGAATGGGCTTTATATGGGGCCTATGATAATTATAGGCCTATCTTTACGAAATTTTATTTCTTGTCTTAGCACACTGAAGTGTAATTTTACAATAATATTATAAGGTTTTGCAGCTAAGGGCGTAGTAAAGTGTTTTCCTAGATTGTGCTTTATATGCGGCATTTCAATTAATTTTGAGTCTTATGAAAGTAGAATATGCTAAATTGCACCACAAAAGCAGTATACGTTACTCTTTTAGCCATAGTTACATGATTTACAAAATTGGTCTAAACATGGAGCCGTAGGTAAATTATGGACCGACATTCACGAAATTTGGTGCCATATAAAACGAATTTGTGGAAATTTAATGACAAGAGGTGCATTTCGCCACAAATTTATGTTAGTTTTTGTGGAGTTTTTAGGGAGGTAGTTCCACATTTGGGTGCATAACTCTTTCCCTACTGAAGCGATTCTACTGGAATTCAACCCCAAACAGCCTAGAAGATCTAGAAACCATTTGACACCCATACGACTAAATCGGCTTAGAATTAATGAAGTATTCACAATAATATTAAAAATAGGATTCACATGGAATGACAAACTTAGTATACCTACATACACCAGTGCTGATTAAGGGTTATAAAATTGTAAAAAATAAGTTATTAAATATATGTAGTAAATAATATTTCTCCTTCCTGCTGAATTTGTTAAACGAAAAAATTGTTTCAGAATTCCTATTTCGTAATGTTGTCTTTTCAGTTCCTAATCGCCCTTTAAGAAATGTTATTGCACTAACACTTCAATACTTTCATTCTAATTATGCTAATGAGCTCTGAATTTGACAATGTATATAAGTATATTGATTCCTATGATCCTATTAGCATCAAAATAACATCTTAAGTGTCTTAAATTTACTTTAATCTTAAATTTTTTGTTATATAATAGGTAAATACCGGGAACCCGGTAATTTGATATTTATTTCCCGCTTTCCCGGGAATCCAAAAAGTGCGGGAATAAAAAAACTCTAGCTCTATATGATATCTGTATAAAATTAATTAACATTTATAAAAACGGACGTTTGCGGTTTATACACAGAAAAAATTATTAAATTTCTCCAATCACCAAATTTATTCCAAATTCCTAATATCAAGCAAACAAGTTGTTGATTTTGCACCTATTACCAAAACGATTATATTGATTACTAAAAATTATAAAATTTTGAAAAAATATTTTCAATAAATTATATTTTTAATTTTAATTAAAAAAGTGATCAAAAAATTTGCCATTTCAAACAATTTGTTAATATATTTAAATAAATATTGACAATTCCCAACAACAATTCTACATGTTATAATTATTTTATTTTAAACGAAAAAAGTCAATTAAGATTTTTTGTGATTTAATTAAAATTTTAATTGAAAATTTATTTCATAACAACTAAAATGTTAATTAAATCAAAATTAAATTTTTAATTTTCTTTCAACTAAAAGAATAATTGATTCAATTATCACATTTATTAAATTTAAATACTTTTTAAACCATGTTTTAATTGATAAGCCACTTTTTCTGTGTACCTATCTAAAATTGTTAACCGACAATCAAAAAGTTGTATGCTTTTCTTTTAAGAAATTTGAACTAGCTTGAGTTAAATAAATTGATTCGTAATAGTTTTAGCCGAAATAAAACGATGGTAAATTATGGACAAATTATCCCAAACTTATGTAGAGTAATTTTTGGTATTAAAAAACACAAATTAACATTAATTTCAATACAGCAGTGAAATTAGTTTTAGCGTTTACAGTAAATTTCAGAAGGCTGCTCATATTGGATCCAAGATAAATTATTGACCGTATATCGCAAAATTGCAGGACATTTTTTTCTGGCCATATAAAGATAAGTTGCAACAAATTTTACCGCAACATCTATATCTGCTAAGGTTTTAGGCGTATTTTAATAATATCCCAGAGTGGTCTTTATATGGGGCAGTTGGTAAATTATGAACCGATCATCGCAATATTTCATTATGATAGAAGTATTTATTACAGTTTTTGACGTAATAAACTGTTTTCCGGAAGTAGGGTTAATATAGGGACTAGCGTAAATTAAGGACAGATCTACATGAAATTTGGAAATTGGATTTCTTTTCCTATAAAACTGTGACATACAAAATTTTATTGCAATAGCATTTATTATAACGATTTTAGGGGTACCAAACTTTTTTTCGATAGAAGGGTTTATATGTGGACTAGGGTAAATTATGGACCGATCTGCACGAAATTTGCCAGGGTGGTTTTTAGTCTCATAAAACATTTACACGCCAAAATGTATTATGATGTCATCATTTATTATGGTTTAAAAAGTACTAAACCGCCTTCCGGGAGCATTATATGAGGCCCAGGGTAAATCATGGACCGAACTTCCTGAACTTAACACTATGATTTCCAGTCATATAAAACAAATTTGTGCTAAATTTTATATCATGCCGTGCATTACTCCACCATTTATGTTAGTTTTTGTAAAAAAATTATAAATTTTTTAGGGAGGTGCTTCCACATTTGGATTCATAGCTGTGATCATACTGAACCAATGTTGCTGGATTTCAATCCCAAGCTGCTTAGAGTAACTAAAATTGATTTGACACCAAGTCTGTTCTATTCTGTTAAGTCTTTCGAAAGCGAATGTGTTTTCAACAGACGGACATGGCTAAATCGACATAGAATTACTCAAAGTGCCAGATTATATATACTTATGGGGTCTTAGATGTATTATAAAAAAGTTTCATACGGAATAACAAACTAAGTATACCCTCATTCACCACTAATGGTTGTGGAGGGTATAAAAAACTTAAGAACATTTTTCAGTTTTTTCCATTATATGTGCAGAAATGACAATGACAGCAGCATGCCCGATATGGTTTTTGTTAACATTCCACTTTGAAAATTTTATGTATTTAACTAAATAATTTAAAAAATAGAATATGGGAATTTTTGCTTCTTAGTTTACTTATTTAACATGAAAATAACAAAATGTGGCATCGAATTGATGTCATATTTTACTGTTGTTTTCAATATAATTTCTCACACGAAGTTTTGTTTTCATTTTCTAAAAACAGGCAGTTAGTTATAGTCACAGTCACTAATCTTAGTCACAGAGCCATGTTAATAGTTTTGCTACTATATGTATATATTTGTAATTGGTGGTACGCATAGTCACTAGGGAGATCGAACGGTTAATATTCGACCGGTTTTAACCGGTTATTTTAGCTTTGCCCAAGTCTGTTATTTTAAAATGCCAATTTTTCGAATATCGAATAAACCAGTTATTTTGGTATAATGAACCGGTTGTTTTAATAATGTGTAATTAATATACATTTTCATTACTCTCGTTATAGACGTACCCGTAATTAAAGTATTTTCTAATTGAATATTGGTCAAACTTAAACTTTTAATGAAGAATGTCAAAACCAAATGTAACAAAGGTCAAAAAACATAATGAACACTGTAAATACAAATCTGTTATAAAAGCGTGTGTTCTTGTAAAAAAAAAAACTAAAAGCTATTTAAAATACTACAAAAACGAGTGCAGTTAAAAAGTAAGAAGAGTATTCTAAATATTACATATATTTTTACATAGAGGTTATCTCTAGAGATTTTTCGAACGCGATTTAAAAGACAAAGTTAGGTGCTTGAAGTGCCCTAAAATGATAAGATACAAAGGTTCTTCCATGTCACCACTTATTAATCACCTTTAAATAGTCTACATGCTTGAGATTAATGTGATCCTCATAAAACTTAACTCAGTTCGAAGTAGTTCTAAAGAGACGACAAAGAATACTTTACTAAAATACTTTACTGAAATATATAATCCTGGCTAAGAGGGTTTGTTTGCAACTTTTTAAAAATATGGTTGATTTATATAGACATGCTTAACCACCAACAAATTAAAACTCATTCAAAATAAATTTGGGAGAATATTTTAAATAATAACTTTATTAAATTCCTATAATTTATTTGCTTTTGGAAAACGTTTGTCTAGATCAAATATTCTTCAACAGTTTCTAAATTACATTAAACAAATATCTTTTTACAAATAAAGTTTAGTAAATCAATAAAAAATTGTTGAAAACTAAGTTAAAGTTTGATCAATTTACTGGTTCCATTTTTCTTGGATTTTATCGTCAAATATTTGTAAGGTCTGATCTAAGTCATATCTATGTATTTTGTTGGTTCCTTACCTTTGAAAATTGTTTTGTTTTTATTCAAATAAACGTTGTATTACAAAAACTTATTTGATTTTTGTGTTTTTATGTATTCGAATTAAAACCGGTTAACCGGTTATTTAAAAAATGCTTAACCGAAAACCGGGTTTTTTTAAATAGCAACTATTCGTAATATTCGAAAACCGGTTATTGAAAAAAGTCGAATAATCGATCTCCCTAAGAGTCACTCTCGTAGCTACAGCTTTAGTTAAAATCGCAGCACTTAGTTGCCGAGGTAGTCTTGTTCAAAGAAATCGTCATAGTAATAGTACAATTCTTAGCTATAATTTCCGTTTCAATCATATTTATTGTTTTGATAATATTCAAGGTCATACTCGTAGTCATATGCAAACATAGTTGTAGCCGCTTTGTAGGTCATTGTCATAAGCACGAAAATGGTTTTAGGTCCCAACTATAATATACATAAGCTGGCTTAAGAAACTCTACGAATACATGTTAATCATATGTGCAAACTTTAATTTACTTAAGAAAACTTTGTGTTATGTTTTATGAGTCTGGAATTTGCTTAAGCAAATTTTGTTTTTAAATGCATTTGAAAGGCTCTTGCATTACTTTTGACAGTAGCTTCAGCAAGTTCATGCATATTTTACTTGGGTCCTTAGTTAAAATATAAATTAGAGTACTCGTATATCCAATGTCAGAGCCTGTTTGGTAGTCGAAGTCATTAATATTACTACATTCGTTATAACAGTCATATTTATTGTCACAGCTATAGACACAGTATTGATCATGTAATCATATTCAGTGTTTGGGCCACATTAACATCTTGTGTCATAGCCATATACATATTCGTAGCCTTATTTTTTGACGTATTCATAATGTAACTATCGTGCTTTTCCTAATCCCAATTATAATTGTCATACTGTACGCCAATATCGAATTCATAGCTGTACTCATAGACTTTGAATGACGAAATCTCTGTATGAGATTTTGACAGATGAAATATAACTTTTTTCTATATTAACACTGAAAAATTTGCCAACAGCAGTCCAGTAAAAAAGTCATGATCGAAGGCATTGTCATAGTTTGAGCCATGGAAAGTATTTCTAGCCATAAAAAAAGTATTTATTTCTATTTTAGACTTAAAAGCAAAAAAAAAAAAATCTTTGTGAAAAAATCATCAAAACATCAACAGCTTTAGTCATGATCGAAGTCATTGCCATAGTTGTAGTCAAGGCCGTATTCACAGACATTTATTTGAAGTAAAGCGTGATCTATTTCGAGGTTCCCTACTTTTTTAAAGAAAAAAACACAGAAAATTCAAATTTAATGAGGAATGTTTATTATCATTTGAAACAACATTCTTTGGCATTTATTTTTTGAAGATTATGTCTATCAAATGTTGGCCGTTGCTACGTCGCAGATGGTCCATCCGTTGAGTCCAATTTTGAATCGAAGCGGGTTTGTGCGCATAAACTTTAGACTTTACATATCCCCACAGGAAAAAGTCTAACGGAGAGATATCACACGATCCTGGTGGCCAATCGACCGGCCCACAACGTGAAATTATGTGCTCACCGAAGTGTTTTCTCAATAAATCCATTGATTGATGCGGCCCACAAACTACACCAAACCGTTGTTTTTTCTGTATGAAGTGGCAGTTCTTGAATCTCTTCAGGTTGCTCTTCGTCCCAAATGCGGCAATTTTGTTTGTTAACATACCCATTGAGCCAGAAATGGGCTTCATCGCTGAACAAAATTTGCCTCGAAAACGTCGGATCTTCTTGGAACTTTTCAAGACCCATAGAGCGAAGCAATGTCGCTTGGGAAGGTCGAGCGGCTTCAGTTGTTGCACAAGCTGTATTTTGTACGCTTTCAATTTAAGATCTCGACGTAAAATGCGTTCCATACGTCAGTCCGAGTTGCAGCGAACGGCGCCGAATCGACTCTCCACGGTCTTCGTGTACACTCTCAGCTACGGCCGCTATATTTTCTTCACAGCGTGCTGGACGTGGTCTATTCAGTCGAATATTATCCAATAATGAATGGATGATGGTGTTGCCAATAGTACGCTCAGTAGGCCGATTATGTTGACCATAAGTTGAGCGAAGTGCACGAAACACATTCCTCACAGAACGTGAATTTTCGTAATAAAGTTGAAAGATTTGTAAACGTTGTTCAGGCGTAAGTCTTTCCATTATGAAATGCCAAACAATACTAAACAAAAATAACATGACACGACTCATACGTGATCTGTCAAAAAAAAGGCTATTGAAAAAAGTATCTCTACTTGAATCACCCATTATTTATATCTTTGTTAGACTTTGAAGGACAATATTTTTGTTTTATGCCTTGAACGACAATACATATCACGTTTTTCTTATACATATTTAACCCTGAGTTATTTCCCTACCAACATTAAAACATTTCTTGGAAATCAATCGATATAAAGCAAAAAAAAAACAATCACTTAAATTTTATAGCATACTTTACAGCTGTTTTCTTTTATATAAAAATATTGCATACACGCATGACAAAATATTTATTTAAAACTTTTCGCAATTGTTTTTATTTTTTTTAATTTTTGACCTACAATATAATTCCTTTTAAGTTTTAAATGAAATAAAAAGTTTTTTAGAAATATGTAGTACTTTTTTTAATATCATATATAAAACTTTTGAAAACCATATTTAGTCATAATTTTTGATGAAGGTTAAGCTTTAATTCCAATGCGATACAAAACAGCATACAACATTTTAATTAAAACTTTATGATATAAATGACATTTAGAAACAAAGAAATGAAATTCAAATAATTATAAAAACGAAAAAAAAGGTTTTTTTATACATATTTCAACTACACATAAATATGACACAATTTTTTTTTTGTAGTTCTTTTATACAATCGTATTATATTCACTTTATAGTTTAAACCCAGTAAACAATTTGAGCTGGCATGCCTGGTGCCTGACAACAATCTCCCTTGTACGTTTAACCAGTAACAAATAATTGTGCGCATATGCGTTATTCTTGCTGCCAATTTTTTTTATGGAGTTTTTTTTTCTTGAACTTATATATTGTAAATCAGGGATGTTAGAGTTGGCACAATTGTACTTTTTTTGGTACATTTTGGCCTTCTAAAGTACCGTGGTACTACCGTGACTCATTTAGTACAATTTGAAAATTTGTCACAGTTTTAAATTTTAGTATAGCAAACAGATTGTTGAGTCCTTTTCATTGCATTTATGTTGTACAACAAATCGTTAATGTCATTTTTTTCATATGCAGTTTCAAAATTTTAATATACCACAATGCCATGCATAATATACCAACTTGAATACACTTTATACATAAGCACACACAATCAAACAATAAACAGCTGGCTTATTGGGGCCACCTTCTAATAATTACTTTTTTAATATTCATCTAAGACCCCATAAAGTGTATACATATATTTTTACGAAAGAAACTTTAGTTAAGAATCAGTTTCTTGTATTTATTAGTTATTTTGTATTTGTTAGTTATTTTATTAGTTTAAATTGTTATTGTATTAGTTATGCATATTTATAATGTGTAACATCACTGTACAGTATTTTCTAGTACAAATGTAATGTTAAAATTGTTATGCAAAATTGTACTTCAACCCCACTGTAGCTCTCGAATTTTCGATATATATAATTTTTAAGCCTTAAGGTATACTTTTGTTTTGTGATGTATAATACAGCAATAGTGTTAATGCATAACGTTATTATCGGTTAAGTGTAATAATAATAAATTTTGAATATTCCGGAAGCAGTTTGAAAGAGTATAAATACAACATTCAGATGGCACTTAAAAGTCAGTGTTAGTACGAACATTAAAGTGTGTAGATCACAAATAGAGATCGCAATTATAAAAGTTCTAAATAAAACAAAAGTTCTAAATAAAATTTGTGAACTGGAAAAGTGTTTTGTTTATTTTATTGAAGTTGCAATAAAAGTATCTAACAAATATTAATGGAATATATAGCAAAGTGATTTGAGTTATTATTTAATATCATATAGTAATAACTTATTGAAATCATTATAATATTCAACATTTTTTTATTTTTCGAATTTATTCTATGAGTTAAATTGCAGTTATGTATTTATAAAGCTTTTTGTAATAGTTCTATTCCTTAAATTTTTAGAAATGACTTTATACACTATCAGACTATTATAAGCTACTATCCAATAGGACTAATCTTGGTGCAAATTTCATCCCAATCGGAAGATATCAATTTCAAAAGTTCGGTCACTTGACGCGAAATCCCCCATATATATATATACATATAAATTAAATATGTTTGTTTGTCTGCTTGTTGGCTTATAGACTCCCAAACGACTGAACCGATTTTCCTGAAATTTTTACAGTAATATCACATGAGCTCCGAACAGGCTACTTATTTGTTCGATAGGCGCAGGGGAAGTGGTACCCCCCATAGGATGCCATTATTAAGTATCGGATATCTTAAGAGCCGATGCACCCATTTTCTTGAATTTTTTGTAGTATGATCTTCTGAGCACCGAAATTGAAGTAAGATAGCTGCAGGGAGAGTGGTCTCCCCACAGGACGCCAATGTTTAATACCGCATATCTTAAGAACTATTTCAGTGAGAATGTTCATACTTGGTAGGTGTTACTCTTATGATAAACTACGCCTTTAAAAATTAAAATAAAGGGGGTAGGCGCAGGGCGAGCAATACCCCCGTAGGATGCACATATTAAATATCGCGTAACTGAAGAACGTGGTTAAAACCACTATAATGGCAAACTATAAATTTCAAACTAAAAATGAACTGGGTAGACAGAGGAGGAGCTATACCCCCATAGATAGAAAATGTTAAATATAACATATCTTAACACAAAATTCTTCAGCCCTTATAGAACCCACTCTTATGATAAACTACACCTTTCAACACAAAAACAAAGGGGGTAGGTGCATGGGGAGCAGTACATTTTTACAAAAGCATCCTGCTTACCACAAAAATAAAATAGACCACTTAATTTGTCGATAGGGGCAGGGAAGCAGTACCCCCATAGGACGCAAATATTGAATCAAATTTATAATTAAGTCAAGTGACTGATTCATAATTGAGTAGCCCAGACGGCTGACGACTGTACGTAAAAAATAATATGTGTCTATTTTTTTACTTTTTTGGAAGTAAAATCGCTTAAAACCTGTATAGTGGTACATATTGTATCACCACATAACTTTAAGAGTTATTTAAATAGAATTAAAATTTAAACGAATTTGTTCTTCTTACATAAAAAAAAGCTCTCAATTTCGTAGTTTGAAAAAAATTTACAATTCGGAAGTACGTCATTAAATTAAACAATACATATACATATGTATGTATATAAAATTTTAAATGCATTTTTTTTTTTTGAAAAAAAAAATGAGGGAACAAGTTTTTTTTCCCTGTAATGATAACTCTCCGTTTTTAAATCCCTAAGGTAAAAACTTACCTGTACCCATGCTCTGTAACTTTGGTGAGAACTTCTCGCATCGAAAAGATGTTAAACAAAATATTTCATCGTTTCTCGCAAAGTGAGAAAAAAGTGTGTCTGTAACTCATGGCGAAAACTATCAAAAGAGATTACGCCGTTAGGTTATAAATGTCATAATAATCCACTCGAAGCCGATGTGAACTTGCGGACGTTGAGAACGCCAGTAACACAGATCGTTGACGGCGGCCAAAATTATTAAAATTGAAAAATTTTCAATGACGGCGGCGAAAATACAACCGTCGGCTATAGCAAATAATGTAAAGTGCTACATTAATTTTTATTGTTTAAATAATAGCTTTGAAAACATTCGTATATTTTTCAAAAATGTTAAAAGCAAAACAATTAAACAATGAAAAAATCAGTCAAAAACAAACTACTTATCTCTTCCATGTTATTATTCATTGCATTTTGCATATTTAATATATTTTTTAGTGGTAATATTTTTTCTCACCCCCTTTTTATGCGTGAATTTATTTGACAGTTCAAGGCGGTAACTTTCTCACAAAAATTTTACAGACACACTATTTTTGTAAATTGGCGAGTAATTTCCTTACGTGACAGCTATTACTCGCTACAGCTGTTACAGACGCAGTTAAGCGAGAAAAACAGTTGTTTGTTTCAATTTATGGCATTTTTGTTTCA
This sequence comes from Pollenia amentaria, assembly GCA_943735925.1. Lineage (NCBI taxonomy): Eukaryota > Metazoa > Arthropoda > Insecta > Diptera > Polleniidae > Pollenia > Pollenia amentaria. The sequence continues at coordinate 206,080,809 of OX031009.1, read as the reverse complement.
TTTCTCGCATATCAATCGAAAAAATTCTCGAAGCGAGAGTTACAGAACATGGGCATTGCGTTATTTTCTTTTTTAAAACAAAAAGTAATATATGTGACCCATATAACTTTTATTATTTTACAAGTTGATATACAATACGTATGCAAATAAATAAATTAAATCATAAAAAAAAAATATAATTGTATTTTTTCACACTTATTTTATTTTAACAGTGTAGCGAGGCGCACCAGGATAAGCTAGTTTAATATATAGCTAATATTGCATAAAGGGGTGAATAAAGCTATAAAGAAATGAATTCAGGAAGCCATTAAAATCAGGATTTTAAGTAAAATTTTTGCTGGGAACTGAACTTCGTGAAAAAGGCTGTTTATTCGAAAAAATTAATTTCTTATGGCAACACAATATTACCTTGGTTTTTTTTTTTTTTTTTGCTTATATAATATTTTTCAATTTAAACCCAGAGTCTTGAGTATTATTATGATGTCTTTATTTTAATCACAGAAACTTAATTAAAAGAAATAATCAAACAATTTGTTCGCTGTTTTCGTTTTATTCATTAGCTTTAGGAAACTTGGCAACAAGCTGATAACGAATTTATTTTTAGTTGCTAACACGATGCTATCAATTTGTGTTATTTATTAGGCAACGTATGAAATTTTTTTTTACTTCTTCGCTCTTGATTTAACAATATGTTGTTCTTGATTTCATATCGTGCGAAGGCATACACCAGATTTTTGTGCGACAACAATCTGACGTTTCAAACATTTTTATTCGGTCTATATTTTGAGGAATTTGTATTGAATTGTGTTTAACAAATCTAATAAGTTTTCTTAATTTCCTCAGACCAAGAGCTCCGACTTCTTGTCCAGCCCTCTATATAATTCTTGGGAAGTTATTGGTCAAATGTTGGATGCAAAATTGGCTAGTTTGTGACAATTATCGGTACGAACTCTGATAAAAGTCGGGCACAAATGTTAACGTGGTATATATGAGTATGTATGCATATGTTGGTGTAAAACAACCATTAAAAAGATTAAAAGATTTTTATTTTTGAATCAAAGTACTTAAAATAAAACGGCAAACATATATTTTAAAATCACTTTTAATTCGCTTCTTTTTTCTGCAAAATAATCATTATAAATATTTTAAATAGCCAAATTAATTTATTAATTAAACAAATGAATGTACACATTTTTAAAATATTAAATTTTTTGTTTTTTTTTAATGATAATTAATATTCTTTTTTGTAACTTTGATGTTTAACCAACAAACAACAAACCAACCAGCAAAAAACCCGGTTACAAGTTAATTAGTTTTAATTAAAATATTATTTATAATAACTATTATAAAAATTAACATAATTGCTTTAATAAGTTTTTTTGTTAATACCTGAAGGTGGGTGCCACAAAATGCTTGTATGATAATTTATTTTAATTAGTCATGACTTCTTATTCCTTTACACTGTCATTTGCTTTTTGTCTGGCTGGTGTCGGTTTGCATTAAAATTTATTAAGGATTGAGCATTTAATGTTAAATGGTTAAATGGCAAAATTAGGCAACATTTTTAGTGAAATTATTTACGATAGTCTAATAGCTATTAATGTTATGAATATTAATTAATTTATTACGTTTAAGTTTATGTTTTCTAGATTTGAGAAATTAGTCGATTTTTTCGCAGGATTTTTCAATTGGTTTTGATTTATCAGGTAAAATCAAATAATTAAGAAATTCAGATAATTTAGCACACTGGTCTTTTCAAATAAAAAAAAATACTTTTTTAACATTTGCAAAGTTCAATTAACTGATCTCACAACTTCTATGTTTTAAGAAATTCAGCCTTGTTATGCCAATAACAAGATTTAAAATCGCAAAACGGCAGATTGATTTTACGGTATTCTAAAACTCGTGCGTTTTGCTTGCGATCAGCCATAGTGTCTAGTTCCCATCAGCATACTTTTGCAATTTGAAGTCGCTAAACTTCTTGCGATTGCGATTTACAAAACACGTATTGTGCGATTTTAAGTCAGAATCGCAAATGTTAAGTTTAGCGTTTGTCAGAACATGCCCGATTTATTTTACAACGTTAAAAATACTAGAATATAAATACACTACAAGAATTAGGCTAAATATTGAAAATATGAAAAAAGGTAATATACACTTGTATACTCTTTTTTATATAAAACTTCTATTTGGCGAATTTTGGTATACGATTTGCCGATAAAGTTGAAAAAATCTGACAACCCTGGTCCTAACCATAAATACAATCGTAGTCATAGTCAAATTCATAAAGTAGTCGCAGTTGTGGATGTAATTGTAATGATGTTCATGTTAAAGTTGTACTTGAATTCGTACGAGGGTTGCTATCTACAGGTCTCATCTAACTTTTAGAACTGAAAGCTTGATTTTTTAACCATATCCTTTTTTCAGAATGTTTTTTTTATTTGAGCAAAACTTGTTTACACTGACAAAGGCGAATTTATGTTAAAACAATACAAAAACAACACAGGTTTTTTGCATTGCATTGTCAGTGTCTAGGGCTCGAATTGTCAGCGATTAGTAAACAAAAGTTTGTAAAACGAAAGCAAGGCAGATTCAAAGTAAATCAAAGAGAGTCATACAGAGAGTTATGATGCCTGCTTTTTTTTTTTTTTTTTTTTATTTATATGGACTTTGACATTAAGAATATATAATATTAAAACAAACATGTAAAAAAAAATTTACAGCCATCATAATTCTTTCTGATGCATATATGTACCTTATGAATCTGTCTTGAAACAAAGCAAACGGTTCGAATCATGGCGAATTCATAGCAGGTGAACTTGAGAGATCTGCTGCCTATTTTTTGCTCCGTGCATTTTGATCTAATCTGTCTTGTTAGTTTATCAAAAATAATTTAAACATTGGTTTTGACAGCTTATTTTGACAAATAAACTAGATGTTTTTCTGAGCTAATTCGGGCGAATCTGCCAGTTATGAATTTGCATTGGCTCGAACTGTCAAAGTGTGATATGAATTCGCCTTGGCAGTGACTTGACAGCTTAGTCCCAGCAAAAAAATTTAATTAACCCACAAACATTTTTGTGCGATTATATTTTACGAATTACATCATCATCTTACTTTGGTATTTTGCAATAATGCCCCATCCTTGGCTACTGTAAAACGCTTGTATATCGAATTGTGCAAAAAAAAAAAACATTGATGCTGTGCGCAAACCAGTAACGTGAGACTGAGACATCCTTGGGAATTGTATGACAAAGGCATTAGTGTGACAAGTAATATTGAATTTTGATTTGTTCGCGTTGGATCCTACATAATTAGGATACTTAGGTACAAAGAAATGCTCATGAAATACAATCGCGGTGCATCAAAATGTGTGTACAACATCTGCATAGTATATGCACGATTCAATTTCGACATATCTTGCAATAATAAAACAGAAGAAAAAAATCCACGAGATTTTGCTAGAAATTCAGTCATACACGAATTTATAGTCGCATTCGTAGTCACTATCATAATTTTTGATGAAGTGGTATTCGTAATTAACTTTATGCCTTGCGAAAAGATGCATGACTTTGAATTTGTGTAGGCGATGGCTGTAGAAAGGAACGCGGAGAAGATAAATTTTTCTACAACCTTCTCCTAAAAATTTTTTAAAAATGCCTGTTCCTCTATGAAAATACAGTGTAAGAAATGAAGGCAGAAAAATATAATTAACTTTTTAAGAACTTTATCAGAATACTTTTGCATTGTTTGCCCATTGTAACACTTTTGTTTTTCATTGTATATTTTAGTCAAAAGAGACTTTCTGCTGATTTTTTGAGCTCTTAGTGCATATTTTATCTTTTTGAAGCATATTTTCATACTTATTGTTTTTTGTTTCTAAATACTTACAAGAGCTTCCCTAGCGGTAATAATCACTTTATAATTTTACATATTTCCAATACAAACCTCGTTCCAAAATGGAGTCTTTTATCCCATTTATCATCTAATGATGTTAGTATTTAGATTTTATTAGACACAAAAATATTTTATTTATATATTAATCCCAACAAAATATTATAAGCATCAGTCCATATTTGACTCACTAACGCTCCCATACAACTTCCACTACCGAAAATAGCTTTTAATGCCTGTTGTATTGATATAAAATGCCTGCAATAACTTTTAGAACAGCTACTATGTAATAGAAAAATTTTGTAATAGGTCCGTTATCAAGAAAGATAGCACTCGAAAATTTACTGAATATTTCATGAGCCTAAAACAATTTTTAAGCACATATTTCCGGTTTCCCAGAGAAACTTTTTCGGAAAGAAATAAAATCTGTCAGTTAAAATTGTTTAATTATAACAAGAGTACTACATTCGGCTACGCAGATACTGCGTACCAGAAAGTTACATAAATTCGGTTCTTTAGATATAAATAAATCTATTTTGTGCCACGCGCACTTCTTTAATCGCGCACACATTTTGTGGGATGTTGTGTATGGATAAGCAAGATGCTTGTATGTACCTTATTTGGAAACTTTGGCTCTTGCCGTTCTCCGGATATAGATAAAACAAAAATAAAAACACAACAACAACAAGGGATATATGAGCCAAATTAGAGTCAGTCGTGGTTTTTTGCTAATATCTCAGCCATCAAAAAATTCCGGACTATATGCGATATTAAAATATAAGCTCCTAGTCCCCATCATAAATAGGAGTTTTTGGAAACCCCATTTCAACGGACAGACGCACATCGTGATCTGAACTTCTCTTCTCAAAAGGACCCAAGGGGCTACTCTCTACTGCGATGCAAATACAATTTCGATACCAAAGCTTAATGCGATAAGAGGATAATTTGGTACTATCCATCGCCTTCGCAAAACTTTTGGAAAACGAACAATACAGGCAAGACCAATTAAAGATGCTACAGTTTGACGGCAATGAAATTTCAATATATGTAATAAGAAGAAAAGTTAAGCCGCTTAACATGTTTTTGTTTGAAAACTTAAGTAAAATAAATAGTGATGACTTGCGAAAAGGAAAAAAGATGAGAAATACAAATAAGCTAACGCATCAAATGGTAGCAATCACGCGATTTGCTACCATTTTTCTTTCGCACCGCACTAGAATAAGAATATATATGCTTTATCAATATTGGACCAAACGGAATGACAAAGTTATATATACCCTTTTACCTTCGGTAAAAGGCATACAAATATTATAATGTTAAACAAAATAGTACAAAAAAACATTTACCAACCCCATTAATTTTGAAAACTGCCATAAATCCCCAGAAGTAGGCAATATATTTTCTTTTCTCTTTTCATTATTAAACAGCGAAATAAAACTACCTTTTTAGCAAAAAAGAAAATTTGATTATATTTTTATAACACAAAGTACACAAAGAAAATATGATTGGAACACATAAAGAGAATTATGGCCCCAAGATATATAAAATTTTTAAAGAAAAACACATTTAAATTGCCGATGACCCCAGCAGCAAGGTTAAGGTTATTAATAACAACTTTTTTACTGCTTGTTCAGCTCTACTATACTAATATTTTAAAAGCTTTCTGTTAACAAAGAACAATAAAAAAAATTTTAATTTCGTTGTAGTGTTATAAAAACAACAAACTCATAATATTTCATTCATTTATTACACCTAAAGATATGCAAGGAAAATTTGACTTTGTTTTCTTTTGGCAGTTGTTATGAATTACTCATTCATATTTTAAGAAAAATGTTGTTGCTCGTACGAAACATTTTATGAATATGCCATTTATATTTAAAAAAAAATTATATTTTACAATTTAAGGAAAAGAAACATAGAGATTGTAAGTCAAGGACACAAAAACAAGACGTACCAATTATAATTTTTGTTGTCATTTGTCTTGCAGGGTGATAAGATATTTTTTTTTACAGAAAAAAAGGTAAATAGGTAAATATTTAAGATATCAGTGAAATAATGTATGATGATTATGGCAAAATGGTTTTCTTTTTCTATTTGGCTTTAAAATACAATTGTGGAGGATACTTTATGTTAGAAAAGGAGCAGGTGTAAGGAGATAATTTTTTTAGTTTTTTTTTTTTTTTTTGATAAGTTCGGTTTTTGTAATTGCAATTTTAATAGCATTTTTTTACCAGAGTACCAAAACGTTCCCTCATTTTTCAGTCATGAGCGAGCGTGAAAATTTCAAAATTTTTATGCTGATTCATCATCACAAGGGTGAGGAAAAAAAATATTTTGAATTTCCTCACTCATTAGGAGGGAGCAAAAAAAAAATTCACATGTGAATTTTTCAGATATGAAAAATTTTAAATAATTTACGTTAAAATTCTTCACAAGGAAAAAAATGCGATTGGCCCAACCATATCCAGCGGGAAAATAATGTAGCAAAGAGGCCCTATAGAAGGCCTTTTTGCAGACATAAGAGCTCCCAGCCGCAGTATAACTTTATTACTAATTAACAACGTGTGTCATGGAAGACCAACACCTTTCCCCCTTGCATCTACTTTAAAGGCTTCTGGAAGGCCTTCTAAACAGATTTAAGAATAAAGCTTTATCCCAGTTTACCTGTTGTTGCTAAGAATTCGAAGTGAGTAAATTAATAACTAAACTTAGTACACGTTCCAACATAACTAGTAATAAAACGATTTCGAAAGGCCATATCTTAGAATAGAAAATTTGAATTTGTAAAATATTTAATAAAAACCTTTTTAAAAGACCTTTTCAAGGAAGGCAGAGGGAAATAAGTAAATGATTACTAAAAACTCAATTGTAAACCTTCTTAAAGGCCTCAAAAGTTAAAGTGCTTGCAATTTTTCCCGCTGAGCAGCACGATTAGCCTGTGTGTGTTTTGTTTTTTTTTTTTTTTTTTTGAAGGAAAATATTATTGAAAAAAAACTAAAAGAACTGCACATATCGTCATTTTTAATGCAGAAAAATATAACATGACAGTTTACATGAGAAGCAAAAAACGTTGTAAAATGGAAATTAGTTGAGATATAAAAGAAATTTTTTTAAATATTTAGGATAAAAATGCGATAACCGATTTATTTTTGAGGGAAAAATATTATTTTTATTGTTTTTTATTTAGTTATGTGTGTTACGTTATTTTAATTTGTAATTCTCTGAAACTAAACAACGTATCATCAACGAAATTATGATAGTAATGAGTTAAACAAACATTTAAAATATTAAATAATTAAATATTTTTGTTAAATTACAGGTATAATAAAATATAAAGAAAATAAATGCAATACTGCGTTTAAACAATAAATTTAAATGTGGTTAAATGCACCTATAAAAATGATAGGTTGCGTTGACATGGTGAAACAAGTTTAATTTTCTGATTCAGCGCAGGCAGTACTGCATTTTAGAACATAGGGAAATTATATTATTACAGATCTTATGACATATTATGTATAACTTTTTATTGATTTTAATTTCTAATTAGAAGTGGATTAAACTAACAAATTTACTTAATTAAATTCAACTATAAATTGATTTTAAAAAGCTTACTTTTGCATTATAAATAAAGTGTACTTTGATCTCCTTATACTAAATTTCCTCAATTGAATTTTTCTTTACAATAAACAAATTTTGTATATAAAAATTTGACTTATATACATACATGCATATTTGTCTCCATTTATGGAATTATTTCAAAAAAAGTTCTGTAGCCCATACAACGCTATGTACAAGTAAATTTTAATTAGGTGATTTCTGAAAAATTAAAATAAGAAGAAGGAAAGAATAGTCAAATTAAGAGTAGTGTTGATAGCAGCCCCGTATTCAATAAACAAAAATGTTGAAGAAAGTATAATTTCTCCTAAAAAAAATATCAGTATTTAATACGCTGAAGAGATGGATAAACACAAAGTAAACAAAATATAGCTAATTATTTTATATTCCTGCACTTTATAAAAAATTAAAAAGGCAGTTATTCTAAAAATGTAGAATAAATGTCTTTTTGATGATATTGATTAAGGCCCCCTTGGGAGGATGTGATCCTAACAAATATACCAGATTATTTTAAACAAAAGTTGGAAAAATATGTCTTTTGTATTATAAATATTGAAAAAATTCTGTCCCATACAGAATTATTATAGGAAAGTTCGATGGTATTTAAATTTATTAAAAAGCATCCTTTAGTTGCAGCTAAGTCGTGGACTATATCGCCAATGTGAATATAAGCCTAATCCACATATATGCCCCTATGAGGTATATTAGGAAGTACGAATATAATCAACTTATGTGAATAAAGAAAATAAAAAATTCATATTTATTACACGACAGCTTATTGTTTTGTATAAAAAAAAATATTTCATCCCTGAAAACAATTTTTTTTATAGTGGAGAGCTGACGACAAAAATTAAACAGTTTAAGTATTAGGCCTTTTATATGGTTTCAGGCTTCGAAAACTAAATGGACCTTGGAAAATATTGCTTATGTGACTATAACACTAATAAATTGCTTAACTTTTGCCTTTACTACCCGCAGATAGATGGAATATATTTTAAATGTGCTTATGTTGCTAAACGGACTATAATGGAAGTACTTTCTATTAAATTTGGTTAAACATGAGCGATCATATATGAATTTTTCTGAACTCTGTTTTTTACCCATGTTAATTTCTGTTGGATAAAGAAATGGAGTTTTTATTTCAAACAAATTTATTTCTTTAATGCCTTGAATTAGACCATGTTTTTTTAAAGTTGTAATTAACATAATTTTCTTCAAACAACTGTAAACAGAAACACTGGTAATATTAAGGACAATGACAAATATTTTATAAAACAAATTTATTCCCATAAAATTTTTGTATTACCGCTACACAGACACAAAAATCCCTTGCAGTGGCCTTCTATTTTTGCCTTACTTTTTTATATAGAGCTGGCGAGGAAGTTATCTTCAACTGCCTACAATTGGATAAACTTGCATAAACCAATTTCAAGAAGAATTATTTCAATTGCTAACCAAAATATTTGGTCGCCATTAGATTTTTTCCCATTGTTACTTTTTAACTTTATAAAACGCGCTATGGTTTATTCCCTTTATAGTAAACCTTTGAGTTATTTTAATTGCAAATCAAAATAAATACATAAATGGGATGCCAATCAGGACTGATTTTAAAAAATCCCGGGATCTCGGGATTAATTTATGAATATTTAAAAGATAATGCTGACATTTCTTAAAATTTGATACAATTTCATATATTGTGGCTTTATTTTGCCACATGCTCAAAGACATACGAAATTTATCAAAAAATAAGAAATATCGTCATAAGCTTTCAACCCGTGAACCGATTTTGCCACTTTTTTCACATTACATCTGATATCAATACCAAGTATTTTAGCAAAAAATCTCAGTAAACTGGGGTGGATTCACATTAAACATTTTGTACTATACCTTAGTGGACTGTTTAAACGGAATAAAACTTGGGTTTTGTTTACATAACAATCTAATATTTATTTCACTTATTTGTAGTTATAGACGTTTGTAGAATGTGTACTCTATTCGGTGGTTGCAGATGTACAACTTACCTGCAAATAATATTGGACCACCTGATCCAATGTGATTAAATGGACTACTCCATGGACTGGTCCGATGTAATGCAAGCATGGACCATGTCATTGTTAAACACTGTTTGTAGTGAGACGACATGTCTTCGTTTTTTAACGACATGTTTTAGTTTTTAAACGAAGTTAAAACTAATCCTCTTGTGTATACAATGGAGTAGTTTTAAAACTACTCCTTTGTAATGCATAGCTGGGTTACGTGGTCCAGCCCTAGGACATCGCAATGTAAATTGGGGTTACGTGGTCCAGCCCTAGGACATCGCAATGTAAATTGGAGTATGTTTTTACATACATTTGGGTTAGGTATTGGAGTAGTCCTACTCCATTATGGAGTAGTCCATACACGCATGTATAGAGTAGCCTCGTTTTTTATGGGGTTATTGTCTCCTGTTATGTGTCAGTGTTGCCATTATTACATAAAATATTTGCACTGTTGCATTGTTAAGTATGAATTTTGTAAAATACATAAATACGAATATCAAATACAGAATTAGAAAATGAAAGAAATAAATTGTAAGTACTGAGTGCGGTCATCAACAAATCGGCCTACCTTGAAAGGATTGCTTTCAACCATATTTTATAAGTAGGGTGCAAATCGTTGAGATTGGACGATTGAGTATACCATTTGTTGTCTTCAATGATACCACTCTGAATATGTTGTCCTAATCGGGATATGTGCACGTTATTCTCCTAATGAGGCATTGTGTAGGGGGAAGATTTTCATCTTTAACCCCAGGATTACCGTCTTGGTCTGGCCAGACCAAATTTGTGTTTTGCTTGTAATACTTTTCGCATATAACAAAAAATTAAAAAAACAGGGACGTGAATTCTATAAAAGATATGTTCTGAATCGAAAGAAAATGATTTGGATTCGATTGGAGCAAATAAGTGGGGTTAAGTTCCATTTTTAGGTAAAAGACTATGAAATTGCCCTCTTGGTCTAGCCAGACCAAAATTTTTTTTCCTTGAAATTTATTTCCAATAGAACAAAATATTAAAAAAAAAACAGATACGTGAATTCTAGAAATGATATGTTCGAATGAATCAAGTTTGGATCAAATCAGAAAACTACGGCCCATTATGCGCTTAGTTTAATTTAATTAAAAAACCTAACGCAAAACTTGTTTCAGCTGTGGTATATGCGAAATAGCAATGTACGAAATTAAAGACTAAATTTTCGATGACTTGCATATGGAATAAAATAATGAAATAATAAAATTATATAATAAATTTGTATAATCTAAAGTAATTAGCATATGTTCAATAAAAAATATATATATTAACTTTTTATGTAATTGGGGTTTTTAGCTATACAAATTGTGGTCTGGCCAGACCAAGAGGAGAACTTAGTAGTAAAAAGTTACCGAGAATCCTAGGGTTAATTAGGACGATGTCATCCGTTTGAAGATTTTGACGTCTTTGGCTCCACTGTGGCCGTTGTTGATGTTGGCTTAGATACTCTTGCGACCACTTAGACCAGAACTGTTGAACTAATGCCTGTGTAGAGAGGTCCCTTACAGGTTCAAAATGGATTGCCCTTGTATTGAGGCAACCAAATAGAGCTAACCAACATTTGTATGTTCTGGAACCACGTCCCTTCCAAGATCGTATAGAAATTGGTCCAGCGAAATCAATGCCTATGTACAGGAATGTTGAGCCAGGTTGCAAACGATAGCTGGGAAGATCATCCATACGTGGTTGAAATGGTTTTTGCCTGAACCGCATACGTGTTGTGCATCGGTAGACAGTTCGTTTTATTATTTGTGAGACTTCCGGAATCTAATAAATATTGAAGCTGACGTTTGTCCGCGTGTTAATTGTTTGTATGAGAGTGTCGAACGATTAGGTGTTTTAGAATGTTGTTCTTATGTAGTGTATACGGGAGCTTTTGATCATAGCTGATAGACGCGTCATCAAGACGACCACCGACACGCAAAACTCCAAAGTGCTGCTAACGTACGAATTTCTGCTGCAAATGATTCACGTTGAGCCTTTTTTACAAGCACTCTGTGCGCATTTTGGAGTTCTATGGTAGTGATGACACCAGTCGTCTTTGAGACTTATGTTAACAATTACTGACAAAGCGTAAAACTGAAGCAGTCACACGAAGTAACATATTGTAACTTGAAAATGTATCAAGCAAATCTGTTTGCTTGGCGGATGTGGTTGTGGCGATTATTTTGCATTCCTCTAAATCAATTTTTTCCGGAATAGTTGCTGTTGACGATTTTGTTGTTGTTTCCATTGTGAAACTTTGTAAAATATGTGGCCATTGGCACCACAAACTGTTGTTCTTTTATTCAGCTGAAGAGATGCCACGTTTAGACAAATCTGCAGGATTTCGTTTTGAGGTAATGTGACGCCATTGACTTGCAGGAATTACGATAATAATATGGGTCTTTCTGCTTGCAATAAAGGTTTTCCACCGCCTGGGATGGCTTAATCGCGCCAGTATGACTGTTGAATCAGTCTAACTATAGGTTGGTGAATTCTGCAATTCCAAAACCTGTTTCACCTTAACCATCTTAATCTGTGATCACTCATATTTTTTACCCAAAATGGATTTTTTACTTGAGACCACCAAAATATTTTAAATCGCTCATAACTTTGTTAAAACGCGTTTAAATGGAAAAATAAGCTTAATCCGTGATCACTCATATTTTTGACTAAACATGGATTTTTTACTTGAAAACACCAAAATATTTTAAATCGCTTATAACTTTGTTAAAACGCGGATATGTGATGCAAAACAAACGTATGGAAGAACTACAGGGATTGATGAACGCTATAAGCTCATTAAAAATTAGGCAAAAATTTTTAATACTTTTGGTTCAATTGTTGTTAGAGAAGAACTGTTTTGACTATAAAATTCTGAATTTACAACTGCATCAGTTTTCAGTTTTGTTTCTTTAATTATCTATTTATTGCTATTGCAAAATATGAAAGAGCTTGAAAAAGTACTCTACCGATACCGGCATGAATATAAAATTTAAATTCAAGGTAAAATTAACAAAACTCAAGATGGGTAATTTCTGTATTATACAGTGTAAGGCCAGATTTACGCGATTGAAATTTTCTTCAAAATTGCTCTTCAAAATGCTCCAAACTCGTGTAAACAGCAAAAGTTCTTCAAAATTTATTGATCAAAGTTTATTGAACAAAACTTTTGAAGATTTTATTGATGCCGTGTAAATAAGCACCAACATCGCATCTGGCAATATTGATAACTATAATTAATTTGACGGCATGTTCATTCTTTTGAATCAATACATATCTATACATATTTATACTTTAGGAAATACTATCCCATTCCTCCACTGTTGCTGGCATCTGTACCAATAGATATTATTTTTGATATGTTTTTTTATTTAATAAATTAGGTTTTACCTTTAAAAATTCATCTTTTAAGTCTTTATATAATGCAGTACAGACTTCAGGCACAATATTGTCTATCGATGATTTTGATCTTTTAAACAAGAACATCAGACTTGCGTAACTGTTCCCAGTCGCTAAAAATCTCAAAGTAATTGCCAGGCGTTCTTCGGGGCATATAGATTCCCGCATATTAGTATTGGCCTTTTCTATTAAATGGGTGACGAGATTAAGCAAATAATCAAAATCGTCTGGTGACATTCGCACAAAGTTTTTGTATAGGTCGGGATCATTCCTTTTCAATCGCTCACTAAATGAGACATACATACATACCATTACCTTCCAAAAGAAAAGGTCGAACCCAATGCCCCTTTTGTTTTGTTCTTTTCTTGCATTATTATCAGCTACTTCTTCCTCCAATATTAAAAATGTTGATGCTATGATGATTGTGTTGTCGTCCATACTTATTAATTGATTTGGAATAATAAATTATTTTTTATAATAATAAATAATTTTTTATAATAATAAATAATTTTTTATAATAATAAATTATTTCACAAAAGAAGAAAAACAGCTGATCAAGGTCAAAAGTTTCAATATAAAAAGTATACCAATAGTGTAAATTAGCTTTAACAAATTTTGATCAAATTTTTATCAAAAGATTTTGAAATATATTGAAAGAATATTTTGATCAAATTTTTGAATCGTGTAAATAGAACGTCAAAATAGATTTTCAAAATTTTGATAAGACTTCAAAATACCTTCAATCGTGTAAATCTAGCTTAAGAGATTATAAATATTTTAAATGATTTTAATAATGTTTTAAAAACAACGAAATGAATTTAAATTCATGGTAAAATTAATTAATTTTGTGTATTCAAAATTAATATTAATAAGAATTTTTTTTAAAAAAAAGTATTCTCAACTTTCCCAACTCTGTTTGAAGCAGACTTGCAGTAAAAAATCGTCTCTCAGCTGCGACTGAACTCATTGGTCAATTTAAGTATTTCTGCGTCATGGTCTTAAATTTTATATATAATATTTAATTGCGGCAGTAAGCAAGCGGATCTGCGTCTCTAGAAAAATAAAAAATTGGGATTATTAGCACATCATGAAAAAATGAATTATTTAATAATAAATATTTCATTCCCGAAAATAAATTTTGATAAAAAATCTACGGTATATCTAGACTTTTTCTTTAGCTGAGCCACAGCGAAGGATCGACCGAGGATCATCATTCTCCAAATGTTCTTTTAAGATTTGCACAAAGTTCAGTTCTTTTAGACTTATCAGAACTTTTAGAAGGTGTAGGGGTGACCGTGTTTTTAACACTTTCGGTATGTAGAGTCATGTTAAGTAGATCAATAAGACGTTTTTCAATCTATTGTCTTTAAAATTTTCTAGTTTTGTATCGAATGTAGAGAAATTTAGAAAAACAAAAGATTTTCAAATCGTCAATTGTTGGGACTCTAAATTATTCTATATTTTCTAATAATGTTAACTGTTAACTAGCGAAATAGCGCCAAAAAATATAGCAGTGACTTTGCTTATGGTTTTTATGGTCTCTGCGAAGTAACCCATAAGTTGTAGTGAAGTGATATTTATTTTCACAAATATCTTTAGAAATTTACAGAAAATTCAGCTGCAGGTCCAAACCAAGGGTTCAATGCGTTTAAACATCAGTCCCAAAAGTCGTAGTGTAAAATTTTATTGAAAAGTTACACACCAAACGCGTTAAATGCATATACATATGTGCGTATCGAAAGCATGAAGTTGGATAACTTTCTACTTTAGCATGCGTCTCGAAAAAAGGTCAAAAAAGAAAGATACGCATAAAACGCGTGGTGTGGACCGACCTCTAGCTTAAAAATTAAAAGAAACCATTTATTATTCAGTTTGATTTTTTGCTATTAGTTGTTATGCAAAAAATAAGCATTGAAAATTAAATAGTTTGTTCAAAAATACGTTAAAAAAGTATCAGCAGTAAAATATCGCCGATACCAATATATCGGCAAACGTGAAGTATCGCCGATATATCGGTATAGGTATTCGTTACATCCCGATGACGATCAATGTGCTTATGAGAGATCTTAAACGATATCGATGATGTAATGGGGCCTGAAGTATAGAGTGAATATTAAATAGAAACCTCATGGTTATTCCGCGAAACATTTTTCTCCCTTTAAATTCTTAACTCTTTATTTCTTGTATCCATTGCTTCCTCTGAAAATATTCCAATTTACAGATTATACAGATACAGATTTTATTATTTCAGCACCATGAATTAAGATTTTATGAAGGCTGGAACGATATAAAATCAAATATGGCCGAACTATTTCTCTAGTGAGTTTTCTGAATGCTACTGTATCAACTGCATAACCACAAGCCATTGTTCCGAGAATGGTTCAATTTAAAATTTTTCTGTTTAGCAAATATATTCTGTATAGCAAATATCTAACAAAAAGCCGTTAAAAATAGCTGGAATAATACTTTATCAACAAAAAATAATAGAAATTTGTCTGAAAACGCCCAGAATTACCGATTCAAACGCTAACAAATTTATATAAAAATCAATAGCGAAAAATAACCCAAATTTGTCTCAATGTTTAAAAGCCCATAATTTCCGAACCATATGGTAACCTACAGGTAACTTAGTGCAATTTTATTTTCAAATACACTGATTTGTCTGCTTTAATGCTGCGTTTTAATTATTCTTTTTCGCCGCTAGACTGGCCTTTTGTAAAAAATCTATGCGAAATATGGAATTAAAATATTTATTAATTTTATGTCAGTCACAAAAATTTACTTTTTATTTATCATGGCGAATTCATTACAGATGATCCTTAAAGCCCTGCTGATAACTTTTTTCTTTAGCTTTATAATTGTTGGATGTCAAAATATTGTTTTTATCTTTGTTTCTGTTTTGATTTGTATCGGTTTTTGACATTGTACAATGATTTTACAAAAACAAATTGCCTGTGGTTCTTGTACGAGTTGTATTTGTTGTACTACCGAGATTACCTGGAATGAATTAGCCCTGCTATTTATTAAAGGAATATTTCAAAATTTAAAACTTTTGACGATAAAACGTAACTGTTTTGAAAGAAAAGCGTAACTTTTTTATTTTCCCCTGGCAACACTGGCTAAAATCGATCTAAAAACTGTCATTCCAAATACTAAAGTTTATTTTGATTTCCACTGAAAACTTTTTATGATAAAGAGTATAAATAAAAAGTTTGTAACTTACTCTCTCTCCTCTGAGCATAATATTATCTGTCACCAGTTACCGTTTGCCCGACTAAAGTCGCAATTTGACCCTTTTTAAGCGGTCTGCGACTTTTTGTGAGACTTTTTTTTATCACCGACTTTTGCGACTTATTTAATTTTGTTGCGACTCTTTACCCTTTTTTTGTAAAGCATCTAACTTGTAGTAAAGCGTTAAAAAAAGTCGTAAACATTTTAAAGCAATTCACAGATTTTTGTTCATTTGACAACACTTTTATTATTTTTTAGCAACCTTTTCATGTGTTTAACAAATTCTTCGCAAATTTTCAGTAAAAGTTTCAAAATAACGTTTTAGCAAAAAGGCTTTTAAAAAAATTGCAGTGTTTATTTTACAAAATAATTTTTAGCCACTGAGTCAATGAAAGATGAAGTTTTCGTAAAACATGGACAGGCATGTACAAACATGAGAATATTTTGCTTTTTTAAAAAAGGATTTCTTGTTAAAAAGAAAAGGAAATTTGAAAACGAAAAATAAATTGGAGCTAGAAATACGCTATCAGAGACAGATAAACCACGGAGTCTGAGACGGATAACGTTAACATCGCTGCAGGTATTCAAGAGACTAGGCTTAAGCCAGACATGGAGTCAAAGCGGCCTTTTTGCAGTGTTTGTAAACAACTTTTAGTGAACCAAAACAATTATATTCAGAGACATGGAAAAAAACCGAATAATAATAGGGGGTTTCATGGACAAACTTGCGAGACTTATTTCAAGAATCGCCTTTTTAACTATTGTGTAACTTTTTACAATTAATGTCAATATTTAAGAATCGCCAATCCAAAAAAAATTAAATAATAAAATTAAAATATATATATACATATATATATATATATAAGAAACTTAAAATTTGTGTCTAAAAATTAAATGCGTGCTTAAAAATAACTAGACAAAGCCAAAAGACTAAATTGCTCAGATTAGTCCAAGAATTTGTTGTTTTAATTGTTGAATTTTTCGTTGAAAATGACGGTAATCATAAAAAAAATCTGTTTGTATAAATGCACAATTGATAAGCGCAATTGTTAGGCAAATTTACGAAGTTTGTGTAATTGAATTCTCATACAAATTTTGACAGTTCAGAGTGTCAAAATATACAGTTTGCCCAGGTTGCGAGACTTTTAAGCGATATCATGAAAACTCTTATGCAAAAGAGGTTTCTGAAAATAAAAAAGTGAAACTGACTGTTTTGTTTAATTTTTTTTGTTTTGCTATGCTTTTTATTATTAAAAAAACGTTAAAAAAAGATTTTCGACTTTTATTTTCTCAAACAACTTTTTTGTGCGACTTTATTTTTATGAAACGACCTTTTGTGCGACTTTTCAAAAATTCCTAGCGGTAACCCTGTCTGTCACACTATTAGTAAATCTGCCACACTTTTTCAGCAGCCTGCTCTCATATAAACAATTTCATTTATATTTAACTCAAAACACTTTCAGCTTATCTCTTTTACATTCTAAAATCAAAAATAAAACAATCCTTCTTTTATACTCTGAAATGTTTTAAAGTACCACTTTACAACTTAAAACATGTTACATGCGACTTGCTAGAAACTCAATTAACACACATCCAACATTTTATTTTTAGTTTTTAATTTTAGTCTTTATTATTGTATTACTTTGGAACAAAAGGCGTTTATAAGAAATTTTTTGTTTCTAGCAGTTTTTCTTCTACTACGAAATCTATACCAAAGCACAAAGAAGGCCCCAGCATTGAAAGATTTGATAAGAAAAAGAAAACTAAAACACACTCACTTGCCAAAAGTATGCAACAAGAAATAACATGTACTTAAACATGATGCCACAATATGGAAGCAGCACAAAACAGCTTCACGCATTTTATGTACTTCTGGAGAAGATTTACTTAAAAATGCCAGTTATTTAGTTGTTTTCTTCACTTTTTCTTCTTGTTTCTTTTTTGGCTTTTGTTTTTCTTTGCAAGATAAACTTAACAAAAAGATTTCAAAGGGAAAAAACAAAATAGAAAAAGTATATTTTCAAGAATGCAACAAAAACATTACAACGTTGCATGTTGGTTGAAATGTTAAAAAGTAGAAACCTAAAAGTATGTTTTAGTTTTAGTTTATATTTTTCAAACACGAATACACACTTATACGTCATATCAAAAGAGGTCTCAGAAGACCTTCTTACTTCAGGCCCAATTGAAGGCCTGCTTAGACATTTTTTTGATTCAATTACCATTCTGGTCAAACTGCCAAAGAATGTCTCATAGAAGGCATCGTCTCTTCCGTATAAAAGATGAGATACACATTCTACATTCCCTTCTATGAGAAGGAGTACGATTTTTTAAGCCAAAGCAAGAGCGAAGAAATTCAGTTCCCGTTATAAAACCAGCACTCTCTGGAAAGCCTTCTAAGAGCCATTAATTTGAACGCCTTTTAGAATCTCTAGCAAAAAAAACCGAGAGCGGAAAGCCTACCCCGCAATGACAACGTGTGTTAAAAAGATATGAGTATGGAATGCAGCGAGCAGGCCTTGAACATGGAAAAGAAGGAGTACAGAGGCCTTTTAGAAGGCATCCGTACTTCTTCTTTATCCCGCTGGTAAATTGTGCTTTATTTGTTTGTATTGTAACAAAAAAAAAAAAAAAAAAAGGAGTTAGGAGTTTTATTGCTACTTAAATGTTAACTTGGGTATAAATAACAAACAGCTGTTATTTCTACTACAAGCCCTCGTAACTCGACTACCAACTACTGCTGTTACGAAAGTATTTCAATCTTGTTAGGGATATGGTTTATTTATTTATATTTATTTTTAGGATTTTTGAAAAATAAGAAAATAAACCAACTTAAATAAAAAAATCTTTAAAACACGAGTCATTTGTTGTTTTGCTTTGTTTGCTTTTCTGGCAAAAAAAAAATATTTTTAAGATGAATCCTAAAAGTGTGCATGTTTTTTTCTGGTAATGGATAAGCTAAGCCTTAGAAGTAAATAGGAAGTCATTTTTTTAAGTTATATTAGGAAGTTGTATTCGAGATTGGAAGTTTAAGTGCAAAGAACTCGAAATTTGAAATAAAGGCTGTTCTTTTTAAGCGTCAAAACTTTAATTTGAAATAAGCCAACAATTAATTATTTAATGTGCTGTTTTCACAACACAAGTGATTGAACGTATAGTAAAATTTATATGAAAAACACACAAACTGAGTGCTCAAACTAAGTGCTTTTCATATAAATTTTACTACACGTTCAATCACTTGTGTTGCGAAACAACACATAAATGAGCTTCTTCTGTTTGGTGGAAAATTCCACAACATTTTTATATAAACAAGTAAAAGTGCTGTATTCAACTTTACCGAATCTTATAAGTCCTTCACTATAGTAATGAAATGCCAATTATTCCCTAGCCGCTATGGTATGCGGGCTATTGTGTCGAAATCCTTATTCCGGTATCGTATTTGTAGGGGCGCTAAGTGAGAAAAAAGGTCGATTTCACTGATTTTTGAAATCCCGGGAATTCCCGCCCAATATATGTAACACGTTGCAAAATATTATTTAATTTTTTTGAACATAAATCTATTAAATAAGTTTATAAAAGCTTTAAACGTAAATATAAACTGCAAAACCAGCAGTATTGATACAAAACCACAATGTTAAATTATTTAAACAAAATGTTTCTTTGAAAATAGGATTTTAGGACAGAATAAGCATTTACAGAATCATTTAGCAGCCTATTCCTACTTTTAATCAAGAAGAGTCCAAGTGCTGTTTATAAAAACACTTTCCCTTTTTTCAGATGTTATCCCTGGATGCTTTCACTTTTACACCACTTTCTTAAAAAATGTGTAATTACTTTTTTTAAGAATTACCCCCATATTCATAAAAAATATTTTTGATTAATAAAAGGTTTATTAAACAAATTTGCATAGAAAATTCGTTTCATAGACCTGCAATAAACCTAAAATATTTTTTATGAATATGAGGGTTAGTGTTTTCGAATTCAAAATAATCATCTGAGGCTTTGAATTGCATTACGTATGTATAGACATTTGCATAACCCTTAAACTTATGGAGATCCCATTCTTAAAATTTTACAGTATAATAAGGACACCCTGGGCTAATTTTTGTAGAAAAATAAAAGCCAAAAAATTGGTCTAAGTCACAAAATTTTGCATTTAAATTGGTTATTTCCAGTTTTGCAGTTGAAAAACAACTTTAACAAAACAGTAACATTTATTCACTCCATAACTTGACAAATAAACATCAAGGAAAAAATATTTGGCACACAGATTCATATCTTACAAGAGGTATAGTAATGCCAAATATAAAGATATCTCGTAAAAATTTTTGTTTTGGTATATCGACTTCACTTATAAACTGTTTACATTTAATGAATCAGAAGTAAAAGCAACAGTTTCTTCAATTACAATTGAAGAAGTGGAAGAAATTGCAGTATTTCGACTTTGTCTGCAGTTTTTTAAACGCTGAATCTTTGTGACTGAAAAATCGAATGTTAACTTGAAAATAAAATTTAAAAACTTTGGTTCTAAAAAAAAACCAATAATAAAAAAAAAAACAAGTAAGAAGGTCAGTCAAGCCTGGCCATATGAAATCCTTTTTAAAACTTATTTTCGAGAATGTACCCTATTTGTGACCCATGGCAATAATGGACCCACCAGAGCAAAAATATGTTTTCACGTTCAGCTAACCGTAAAAGTTCTTTGTGCCGAATATTATTTTGAACTGATTATGAGATTTGTTTTCCTTTAAATGATTTACGAAAGGGTCTATATGGGGCCTAAGGTCAAATTTGGACCTAGAAGTACAACATTTTGACATAGTTGCTATCGTAAAAGTTATTTTCGCCAATTTGTAAGCTAATACCAACACTTATAAGGAAGGTTTGACATTAAAACCTATTTTCGGGAGTAGTATTCGTATGGGAGCTATGTTCAATTATGGACCTATTCCAATAAAATGTCCAAAGATGATTTAGATTTTTATAAAATAAGTTTTGACCAAATTAAATCTTAATACCAACATAATAAGATGGTTTTTGGACACAAAGACCCTATTCCGGAAAGAAGCTGTAATTATGGGCCGATTGCCCCATTTTCAGTAGGCTTGGTCCTTGTGGCAATATGAACCTATATTCTTAAATTCATCCAATTATCTCTAAAATTGCGACCTGTACTTTGCGCACAAGAATTACATAGACAACCAGGCAGCCCAACAGCCCGACGGACAGACATCATTAGATCGACTCAGAAAGCTATTCAGAGTCGATCGGTATACATAAAGATCGGTCTAGGAACAAGATTTTAAGGTGTTACAAACATCAGCACAAACGCATAATTGTGGTCTGGGTATAAAAAACGTATACAATAAATGTATTCACTTATTAAATTATAATGTTCATAATGGTCTTTATAACATGCTTTACGATCTTTCCAAGACTTGGTCGTGTGTTTTCGAGTTTTACAAAATATGACATTTAAAAATTTTCCACAATGGCATTATATGTTACGAGCTATGGATTATCACAGTGTTTTTCGAGAGTGCACTAGGGAAAGATTTTCATGATATTAAGTTGTATGATTTCTTGTCATACAAAATTAATTTATGCTAAATTCAATGACAATCGCTGCAATTCGTCTCAAATTTATGTTAGATCTTAAACAGAAACAGGGCTGTGGAGTCGTGAGAAAAAAGTACTAACTCCGACTCCGACTCCAAACGCTGAAATTTTTTAAGTGCGACTCCGACTCCAACTCCTATTCTAACCTTGATTCTAAATGTATATGAGACTGGCCCTTATTTGACTTTAAACTCTTTTTGTACCCTCCACCACTAGTGGTGGCTGAGGGTATACTAAGTTTTTCATTGCGTATGAAACTTTTTTATTATACATCTCAGACCCCATAAAGTATATATATTCTGGCTCCTTGAGTAATTCTAAGTCGATTTAGCCATGTCCGTCTGTTAAAAACACGCTCACTTTCGAAAAACGCAAAAGATAAGACCAAACTTGGTCTCAAATTGCTTGCAGTTATCCTAAGCAGTTTGGGATTGAGATCCAGCAAACACCGAACAGTAGGATCAGAATAATGAATCAAAATGTAGAACTACCACCCTTAAAAAATTGTCAGTTTTGTTACAACAACTAACAAAAAAGGTGGAATAATGCACGGCACGATATACGATTTTGCACAATTTCGTTCTTTATGACTATAAATCATACTGTTCATCTTAAACTGTAGTAAATTTTACTATCATAATAAAATTTGGTACCCACTGTTTTATAGGACTAGAAATCCAACCACTGCTATATAGGACTAGAAATCAAACTGCAAAATTTGGTGAAGATTGGTCTATAATTTACTCTAGGCTCCATATAAACTTTACACTCGGAAAACAGTTTAGTATCTCTAAAACCGTAACAATTAGGCTATATTTAACAAACTTTGGTACGTGACAGTTTTATAGGACTAAAAATCATACTGCAAAATTCCGTGAAAATTAGTCCATAAATTACCATTAAGGGCCTCCTCCCAACAATTTATTCTATCATAATAAAATTTGATACATCACAGTTTTATAAGGCTTAAAATCGTACTTTAAAATTTATTTACCTTAGGCCGCATATAAAACCTACTCTCGGAAAATTGTTTAGTATGTTAAAAAAAATAATAAATAATGCTATTGTAATACAATTTGGTATGTCAAAGATTTATAGAACTAAAAATAACACCATAAAATTTCCTGAAGCTCGGTCCATAATTTACCGTATAATATTCAATATCATGCTCGCTCTGGGAAATTATTTAAATATGCCTTAACCCGTAGCAGATATAGATATTGTGGTAAAATTTGGCCCAATTTTGGTTCATTTAGCCAGAAATAATATCATGCAATTTTCTGATTATCGGTCCATATTTACCTTAGATCCCATATTAGGCAGCCTTGTGAAAAGCACTTTTAACACTAATACAAATTTCACTACTGTATTGAAATTTGTTCAATTTAGATTTTTAATGACAGAAATCACTCTACAGGATTCGGGTGAAGCGTATCAAAAATTCGGCACAGCTGAATATAGCACTCTAACTTGTTTTTAATGCAGTACCTTTTAAATGTTTAATATAGCAAGAAAATGATTCGATATTTTGGGTCTTACGTTTGGGTCTTAAACTCTTTTTCTCAAACTTGTTCTTTTATGTTAATTCTATCGAAAGTGAGCGTGTTTTCAACAGACGGACAGACAGACGACTTAGAATAACTCAAGGACCTAGAAAATATGTATGTATGTATATTCTAATTGTATGTATGATAACCTAAGTATATCGTCATTCACCACTTGTGGTGGATGGTATACAAATAGAATAAAACTAATGTTTGCTTCGTACTTTATTAAAAAGTACTTTCTTTAATAAAATATTTCGTGAGTGTGCGTAATTGTGAGTGGGACTTAAGTCCCATATATATCAAAATTACGATATGATTTGTAAGTGAGCGTAACTGATAATAAAAATTTTGTAAGTGGGCGTCATGACCGCAAAAATTTTTAAAAAATCCTTTTGCCTAATAACATTTCCTTTCCATCGTATAGTGCGTAATCTTGAGTAACAAGCCACTCACATGCACAGTTTTAATAAAAACGTACAAGTTCTTGATTTGTGTACATCTTTAAATTCATAAAGGCAGAATTCTTCCCTAAAATTTTTATCAATTTCTTTATTCTTTAAATTCCTTAAGTCACATTTCAATCTCTACCATTTTAAAAGTCTAATAGAATCATAAATTTCAAAAAAATTTCTTTCAAATCCAAAAATCTAGTAACAATTTATGAAATCTTTCATATACATTTAAGCGAAATAAATTGCAGTTAAAAAAACATGTAAAATCATCAAGTAGTTTCATTTAATAGTTTTTCCTCCATTTGCTTTTTTGGCTTAATTCCAAGTTTAAAGTACAGAAAAAATTGTTGCCGCTGTCAGCACTTTTTACTGGCTGCCCTTTTTAAGACTTTTGGAAAGAAACATGAAGAAAAACTCGCTCATGACACCGGGTGGGAAGAAATTGAAAGAAGATAAGCAAATGTTTTTTTTTTCTTTTTTGTTTTTTTTTGCATCATTGACCAGGGTGTTATATATGTAAAATATTATATTGTTTATTTTCATATACTTGTCCTAGTGGGTTTTTTTTTAGAACATGATTATGTCTTTTTCATATACTCGAAGTAAAAATAAGAATGATGGGATTTTCTTTTATTAAAGTAGTGGAAGGTAAAAACAAAAACACAAGAAGAATAAAGAAAAAACGGGTTTAAAAAGAAATTGTTTAAACCAATTTATAATACAGAAGGGCATAATTAAACTTTTTTTGTCTTAAGAATGTTCTAACATTTTGTTTATGACCCTCGTAATTTTAAACTAAGAGCATTATCTGTTGATAGTCCTTCAAACTTTCAACACACCCATTTCAACAACTGGGGGTTTTTTCTCAATTACCTGAAACTAGAAAACTGTATTCCCTGTAGAATCACAATGTCAACTGGCAAAATCCATTAACAGCCACTAGACATGAAAGACCATTAAGCAAATCGTTAAAGAACAAAGGTCATGTTTTATTTTATAATTTACTCAATAAAAATAAAACTAAAATACAGTTGAAACGTCAGAATAAAATAGAGACGTCCTTTAAAGCTTTCAAAGAAAATGTCTAACAATAACAAGTTAGAGTGTTATAGTCGGCTGTGCCGAATCTTTGCTACTCTCCACATACAGTAAGAATATTTCCGGAGGGGGTCAACCTTCACGAAACTTGACAAAGTGATTTATAGTATAATAAAACTATAACTGAACAAATATTATTATAACAGCGTTGCTCGTTACGGTTTTACTTGTACTAAAGTTTTTACCCAGAGTAGGCTTTATATGGGGCCTATGATAAATAATGAACCGATCTGCACGAAAGGTGATCATATAAAAGTGTAGCAGACCAACATTTATTGCAATAGCATTATTCGTTACGGTTTTACGCGTACTAAAGTTTTTTACAAAGAGTGGGCTGTACAAGGGGCCTATGGTACGTTATGGACCGATCTTCACGCATGTTGTGTGCTTTTTCTAGTCATATAAAAGTGTAACATACCAAAATTTTTTACAAATAATTCGTTACGGTTTAAGGCGTAATAAAATATTTTCCGGGTGTGGACTTTATATCACGAAATTCTAATTCATATAGAACGAATTTGTGCAAAATCTTATATCAATTATAAGATATTTATGATAGTTATTGTAACCAAATTATTAATTTTTTGTGTGGTTGTTCCACATCTAAATTCATAACACTTTTTCTCAATGAATCGATTTTGCTGGATTTCAATCCCAAACTGCTTAGGGGAACTGCAAACAGTTTGACATCAATAGTGTGCTCTTCTTTTGAGTTGTTCGAAAGTGAGCGTGATTTCAACAGGCGGACAGACAGACGTGTATGGCTAAATCGACTTAGAATTACTCAAGGACCCAAAATATACACACTTTATGGGGTCTTAGATGAATACCAAATAAGTTTCACACGCAATGACAAACTTAATATTCCCTCATCACAAGCAGTTGTGGTGTAGCGCATAAAAAAGAATTACTAATTAATTGAATTTTTAATACTAATCTTTTTAAACACAACAAAAAAAATCAATGTCTTAACAACTGGATAAATTTTCAACATGTTTCCTTTTTTTGCAGTCAGAGTTGATTCTTTCTGATTTCCTTAGTTCCTTATTCGTATAAAAATATTAGCTTTGTTTCTTTACTTTTTGGGTAAAGTTCGTGAAAATTAGAGCAAAATTACACAAAAGTACGGGAACAGAAAAAACCATTTTAAGCACAAAATAAAATGTCGAAGTGTTTTGACAGTCTTAACCAGTGATGCTATTAGGATACGAAAGATACATTTTTCGTATCTTTTGATGACTTCATGTATCATGTATTATCCTGACATTTTTCGTATCTTTTGAATCTGTACGCAAAAGTAATATTTAAAGTAATTATTTCGCTATGAATACTAAAAAAAAAACAGTGATAACTAAATAAGCTTCGTACAGACGGTGGTCAGGTCTTACAATATTGGTAAACAGCGTTGCTTAAATTGCATTAAAATTTACTAAAAATGTCTTGCTACTGTGTGAACATTGCAAGATCATTTGAATTTGGTAGAAGTGAAAAATTAATGCATCTGACAATGGCACCATCGTCAGAAAAATATTTATATTGGCAACGCCTACTTACAATATTGTATGATCTGACTACCGTCTGTGCGAAGCTATGCAAAAATAACATGTATTTTGATGTTAGGTTTTCTAAGTTCTTCTTTCGTCTGCTTATTTTTGTGTATGTGTGTTAATATCCAATTTTAGAAGAAAAATATATGTGAACTTTTTGATATAATCTCTTAGTATTAACGCCTTAACTCGTATATTACTTTTTACAAAAATGAATTTGTTTTGATAACATCCAAAGATAGTTTCATATAAATAATTTTAAAGTTTGCTTACTGTATTATTAAAAATTACTAATATTTATGACTTAAATATATATAAAAATTAATTTATATGACATCATTTTCTCTGCAATATTCATTAAATATGAAATAAAAATGTTATGTTAATAAATGCTAAACGTTAAAAATCGATTTTCAAATTGTTTTCAATATGTATCTTTTTCTGAAAAAGTGTATCTTTTTGGAAACTAAAATGTATCTTTCTCGAAATTTCACTGGCAACACTGGTCTTAACAAACCAATAAAAGGTTGAGCCACTTTTGAAAAATTGTACATTATCTGTCGAAATAAACTACTATTAACAAAAATAGAACAATAATATAAAACCTTTTTATTTAATAACATTATTTTATTCCACAACACTTTCCAAAATTTGTTCATTAGCATTTTTTCCATACCTTTTTTTGTTTTGTTTATGTTTTACAGCTGTTTAACAATTTACACGAAGAAAAAGTTTGGGCTGTTTCGTGCAAGAAGAAGAAGAATTTTATTCTCTCAAACTCGCTCTCTTCTACACAAATTTAAAGTATGGGAACGCTTTTCGTGCAAATTGGGATCCCGAGGGTCCCAAAGTAGAGTAAAGAAACAGAGCTGTTATGTACGTTATTCCATATAATTTTGATATGTTTAGAATTTTTTTATTTTTCTATATTTTAATAAGCTTTTGTCAATTTGAAATAAGATTTAAACATAAATTAAGAAACACAAGTAAAGCAAAGAGGAATGTCAAAAAAGAACACAGAAAATACGATTCGTGTCTTTTTGCGATCCCGCTTACTTCTCTTCACCACTTGCTATCAAACGAAAAAATACGTGATTTAAAAATAGGGGGAAAAGTCATCGTGAAAATTGGGTGTAATACATACATACATTCATAGACATACATATATTTACAAACTTAGGACCCTAATTATACTAAAACCCAATAACAAAAAATGTATGTACATGCAATTAAATTCACTTGTAACATACATTTATATTTTAAATGTTAATTTGGAAATTAACAAAAAAGAAAAAGGAAATATGTAACTAATAAAAATTTTAGACGAAGACTTTTTAACTTATTTTTTAGAGATGATGGTGGAGCAGGGTAAAAATATGTTTAACAGATAAACAAGTCCAAAATATATTGGCCGATACTCATTGTCAAAATAATGTTTAAACTAACACCGGCTTTACCATTGTTCTAAAGTATACTCTAGAAAAAGTCGACTTTATTATACCCTCCACCACCACTGTGGTGAATGAGGGTATACTTAGTTTGTCATTCCGTATGAAACTTTTTTATAATACATCTAAGACCCCATAAAGTATATATATTCTGGCTCCTTGAGTAATTCTATGTCGATTTAGCCATGTCTGTCTGTCTAACCGTCTGTTGAAAATACGCTCACTTTCGAAAAACGCAAAAGAAAAGAACAAACTTGGTCTCAAATTGCTTGTAGTTATCCTAAGGGGTTTGGGATTGAAATCCAGCAACATCGGCTCAGTAGGATCAGAACTATTAATCAAAATGTGGAACCACCACCCTAAAAAAATTGATAATTTTGATACAAAAACTAACATAAAAGGTGGAATAATGATCGTAATGACACGAAATTATACTTATACGACTGCAAATCATATCGTTGAATTTCGTGAAGTTCGGTCCATAATTTACATTAGGTCCCATATAAACCCTTCTCGCGGAAAACAGTTTAGTACGCCTAAAACCGCAATAAATAACGCTAGAATACTTAAATTTGGTACGTCACAGTTGTATAGGACGAGAAATCACACTGCCAAAATTCGTGCAGATTGGTCCAAAATGTAGCCTAGGCCCCATATAAACCCTACTCTTGGAAAACAGTTTATTGCGTCTAAAACCAAATAAAGTCCACTTTGGGAAAATAAATTAATTCGCCTAAAACCATCACAGATATAGATATTGCGGTAAAATGTCTTACTTAAATTCATATATCCAGAAAAAATATCATGCAAGTTTGTGAAAATTATTGTTAACGCTAAAACTAATTACACTGACGTTCGTTTTTGTGAAGCTTAGTAAATAATATATATGTATTTATCATATAGAGCCCACTCCCGTCGTTGGAGGGTATCAAAGATACTGCACAGCCGAATATAGCACTCTAACTTGTTTTTGAATATGATTGTAGGGGATTGTCTTAGAAATTAAGTTTTGTTTTGCATTCTGCATCCCGCTAAAAGCCGTTATAACGTGTTTGACCGTACTTCAAGCTAAAAGTCTTCGTCTGAATCCCATATTAAAGTATTGATTTATTTTATACTATCCCGATATAAATGGTGATTCATCATGAGGTTTGATTTATAATGTAAAATAAAACATAATTTTTAAATTCTTATTATCGGTTAAAAGAACAATTTATGGCATTGACTGTTTGAAAATGATATCATGTAAATGTTGGCCATGACTTCGTCTAAGGTAATCTATTCAGAACTCCAATTTTGGACGACTCGTTCGAGCATACACGCAGAGAAAAAATATGCTGGGGCATGGTTACGGCCACTAGATTATGTTTGTTGTAACAATGTATTGTTGTCGTACACAAAATGCTGTTAGTTTTATTTAATATCATCAATATTATAGTTACTGTAAACATGTCAATGTTTATCGCAATTATAAATTTAAATATGGTTCACTGAAAAATAATCATTTTTACAACAACTAAATAATGATAATTTTGAAAAAACTATTTAATGATATTTAATAGCCATAACATGATAACTTAATAATAAGTTTAAGATGCGTAATATGTTTAAGATACAAACAAACAATCTTTACTCTAATAATATTTTGCTATCGCTATTTGTAAAATAATTTTGCATCAGTTGTGTCCAGGGTTGTCAGATTGATTTTGATCTTTTTCGCCAAATTCTATGTCAAAAATCGCCAAAATCGCCAAAGCATTTATTTTTTTCGATTTCGACAATAATATATGTATTTTTAGAATAATTAAAAATATTTTTTCATAAATCCCAAAAAAAATTTGTTTCGTATCCCTAAAATCCGCCAAAAATTCAAAAAAAGTCGCCATATATTTTGTTTAATTTTTATTTAACAAAAAAGGTGCAATGTTTAAAATATTTTATAGAAGTCTACCTAAAGTAACAAAAAAAGGATTTTGCGGTAAGTATTAAACAAATATTGGATGTACAATATATTTGTATGTAGTTGCAGTTCTATTATATAACTAAAACGCTATATAGTTCAAAAAGAAGACTAACTTGTTGTCTTCTTTTTTGAAATACATTGTGAAGGTAGAAAAGAAATGCAACATGTGCTATTTATATTCATATAACTTTTGGCTCGTAAAAACGTGTCGAAAACTTCATATCGCATTCTACTTCAAAGCAGATATTTAGTGAATTTCAATATTTCAATACAGGTACCTGCCGTATCCTTGTAGCTATAAATTGTTGGCCTAAACTGATCTTAATTAGATTGAATATCATCATTACAATTTTCTTTTAACAAACTGTATTATTTCTATTATATTTCATTAACATCCAAGGGTAAGTTAGGATTCATAAAAAATCTTTAAAATATATTTAAAAACAACAAATTTTATGTGATAATTTGTCACATATTATAATGGAAAAATTTTCATAAACTTTCATTATATTCATTTTTAAAGAATTCTACTTATTACTTCTTTCAAGAGCACATTTAAATGTGACAAAAAATTTCTCGAAGATTATCTTCATCAGCCATTTCAACATTATTTAGTTTTAAATACTGGTCATACATATGAATGCATCAAATTTCATACATTGAAATACTAGAATAAAAAAAATATTATTTCTTCGTTTTGAATTTAACAAATTTCAAAACAAATAGATGGCTCATCAAAAATAGCCAACAAAATCGCCAACTATTTTATAAATAGCCAAAAAATCGCCATGTCGCCAAATCGAAAATTAGGTCGCCAAAAGAGTTTGAAAATCGCCACGTTTGGCGAGAAATCGCCACATCTGACAGCCCTGGTTGTGTCGTTTATTTTACATATGCCTATCGAATTATTTGTTATTCAGTGGTTAAACAATTAAAAAAACAATACTTAATGGGTAAAAGCCAAGTTTAAAAAATTAAAAAATAAAGAAATTATAGGTACATTAAAAAATAAAATTTAATATTGTTTGAAAATGGTGCAAAAATATTGACCATTGTTTTGTGTTATTTTAGAGAAAAAGAAGAAAAATTCTATAAAATAATTTATAAATAATGGCGACCTACAAAAAAAATAGGTTAAAAATATTTTGTTTAAAGTTGCATCATATTATATATTAAAAATGTTTTCGGTTTTAGATTTAATCTATATATTATTATTATTAACATGATAATAATATGATTACTTCTTAACTTATTATGATTAACATGATAATAATATGATTACATTAAATTATAATATGATGTAATAAAAACAAATATATATAACGAATATATTTGGTCATAATATGATTCAATAATAATCGTAATATGTTGACTACAATCATGAATCTTATTATAATATTTTGCTCTTAGAATATGTTTACCACAACTATGTTTTATCTTTGCGTGTAGCGACTTGTATTTCGCGAATAACATGAGTAAGTCGGCTTCCAAAGAGTCAATCGTAGCTGGCTTATTCCTGAATACCTCAGACTTTACATATCCCCAGAGAAAATAGTCCAAAAGCTGTGATATCGCACGATCTAGGTGGCCAATTTACCGTAGCAAAACGTGAAATTAAGTGCTCAAAAAAAGGATTGCTCAACAAGGTCATTGTTTCACTCGCTGTGTGGCTCGTAGCGCCTTGTTGTTGAATCCAGAGCTCACTGAGAACATGCGCCTCAATTTCCGGAAACACATAGTCCGTTAACATGGTGCTATAAGGGTTACTATCAGCGGTAACATTCTAATTTTCCTCATTTTTTAACAAATATGGACAAATAGTTCAACCAGCCCTTAAACTACACCATACCGTTGTTTTTAATGGTAGTTTTCGGGTTGCTCATCAGCCGAAATACGACAATTTATTGAATGGTGTTGACAACAGTGGTTTCAGTAGGTCGATTATGCGCAACGTAAGTTTATCGAATCGCACGAAAAATATTTCTCACAGAATGCCGATTTTCGTTAAACAGCTGAACAAGTTGGAGATGCTGTTTTGGTGTGATTCTTCCCTTGATGGCTTGCGAAACGATACAGAACCAAAATGACAAAGCAGTTTGATATGAGTCACGCGTGATCTGTAAGAAAGCATATTGAAAATCAAGCCTCACAATGAATCGCCCTTCATATCCATAAAAAATTAAACTAAAAACTTACAAAGATCAGGTATATATATATCAGGTATATATATAGCAATATAAAATGATTTTTTTTTTTCAAGTAGATCACAGTCCGATTGATGAAGGAAATTAGTTTTGTAATATATTTCTATATAACGTTACTTTAATTCAGAAAAGGCGTATTTAACATATAATTTTTATTATATATAATACATACAGTTTGATAAAGAAGAATATATAAAAGAGATTATGTATAGTTTTAGAACAATAAAAAATGTAGCAGGGGTCCTTAAAAAAATTAGAAAATGTCCTGCATTTCTTATAGTTAAATGTTTAAGCGTTTGCAATTTTTAAATTGTACTATACATGTCATTGGAGTACTTCAGTACTTTTGCAATGCTAATAGTACTGAAAAAAATTACAATTGTACTAACTTTACCATCCCTGGTACAAAACAGTGTGCGAAACAATGAATTTTTTTATATCCGATGTACGAAAATGAACTTAAAATATAAAAATATCTTCTTGCGTGTTAAAAATAATTCGTAATATATTTCACTAACCCCTTGTTTTCCAATAGTAAACTACACTTTTTGTCAAGTTTTTATTTTAGTAAACAAGCTTAACCTAGTGTGCTTCGCTAGTCCCATTGAAATTAAATAAGTAAAATGGTTTCAGCACACGTTTGATAACGAAGTTGTTTATATCTACCAAATTTGGTAATTTTTAATGTACCTAAGGTTTTTTAAGATATATAGAATTTTAAATTGTTTTTGTTGGAAGGTACCAAGCTCGCTTCTTGTCAGATGATAACCATTCTATTTGGACTATTTTACACTTACCGTTCTCCTGATATTAAGAATTTTATTTCGCGCCACGCCCACTCTTCCAACTATTCAAGAAATATGTAAAGTGTAGCTGTTGCAGTTCTCCAGATATACGGAAGCATTGTCTCTGTACAGGAAGTGTCATGCCAACTTATCCAGTAGCACCCACTTATTGACGGGTTTTGTGTATTGACAACCCTGTACCCCATTTCTGTATTTCTCGCATCGTAAAATTGTCCACATGAAACGAGTGAATTAGAACAAAAATAATGTAAAAGGAAACAAAAAATAGTTTTTATCACACAAGAATTATTTCTGTATCTTTACTTTGCGGGAATTATCTGTCCTGTAACCCTAAAAAGATAATCATATAAAGACTTACGTTAAAGATAATCATACGCAAAAGTGACGCATTATTTTAACCTGATATATTGTTGTATTTTTTGATTAAGTAAGAACAAACTAATGTGGATTATATTTTTTTTGCATATCGTCACCTAAAATGCAAAAGGGCATAACAACTTTTTTTTTATTTTTTTACAGTCGAAGCAAAAAACTTTACAAAATTAATAACAACACGGTGTTGGCGTTTGAGTTTCTTTAATAAAGTCGCCATTTTCGATCGCAGAGATCTAAAATTTGTGAACATGTAGTTTAATAAAACGAACAAAAATCAATCAAAAACTCTATATAACATTTATTTTGTTGTTACGCACTTTTACATTTTAGGTGACGATATATTTATATTAAATAAAAAGGCCGAAATTTTAAATATATTTATATATAAAAAATCTGAAGTGCACTGCAACGTATTCCTGCTAATTACAAAGAAATAGCAATATCGCGAAAGTGCATCCGTAAAATTTACGCGGGTATCTTTCCAGGGTTAAATAATTTTCCATCGATTAGTGCTGGTTCACACTCTTCAATCCTTGAGTTTTTAGGAAAGAAAGGAAAATAAATGACTTTCTCTTTTCCCTTCTATTCCAAAAGCTCATGATTTTACGGCTAAAACTTGAAGAGTGTGAATCAGCACTTATTGGAAGGATGTGAAAAAAGTGTTTCTGTAACTATCGGCCACGTTCTGTAAATCGATATCACGTGAAATGGAAATTCATGGAGATTTCAAGTCAATTTTTTTTAAAAAATGAACGTAGCTTTTCCTTATTTCAGTTGTTTTGGTTAAAGTATGTGATCCTCAAGGTATGAGGTATATAAAAATAAATATTTTTATCAACATTAGTATTGTGGTTAATTTTATTGAACTGTTAATGGTTTTTATTCCAAATTTAGATATATTAATTAGGCTTAAGTTCATTGAATTTAATTTTCATTAAATTATTTTTATGAAGACAGGAATTTTACAATATGAAATTAATTAAAATTTTATTAATAATTTTTCATTCTTGACTAAGCTGAGATTTGAACCCAGGCTTTCACGGACAGGTTGCCCAGACTAGTTTCGATTGTAACCACACAATCTCGTCGGTGGGGTTGCCGTTTTACTCACTCGGCTATTGCAGCCGGATGACGTCAATATTCAAACATCAATCCTTAAACCAAATGGTATTTCACTTTGGTAGATCGAAATTTGCTTTTGAATGATTGATTATCTATTTTAATTGATTTAGATGTTCTTCCTAACTTCTGTTTTTTCGTACTTTTTATCAAGAATTCTTCTTGAAATCCAAAGTTCATTTTTGTTTTTCATGTTTTTGTCTTTCTTTTTTCTTATTGACCTTTATCAACTTTAAACACAGGGTAGAATTAAAAATTTGCTCGATTTAAATTTTACGTGATTTCCATTTCCAGAACATGGCCGAATATTTTGCGAAAAGTTTTTCACCAGAACTGTCAAAATAAGTCACATTAAAAATTGGTGCTGGGAAAAGCAAATTTTAAAACATGCGAGTATACATACATAGATATTTTTTAATTGAAAATGTGTTTGAGAACTATTTTTTTATTTAAATTAAAAATATAAAGAATTTAAATGATGAATGAATAATTAAAATGGAGAAAATAAATGAAAAAGCAATTGTTATATTTTGATACTTTAACTTTGTTTATGCGTTCAATTTATTTTGGTTTTATAATTTATTTTTTCGTTGACACATTACTGAAAATATTCCAGTAAAAACAGAATAAGTGTTGTCTTTTTTCACATTCAAATACAGAAACACTTTTTTTCTCACAAATCGCGAAACGATGGAATTTTTGTTTTACACTTCATGTGAGAAATTTTACGATGCGAGAAATACAGGAACGAGCTACAGCTAAATTTTGAAAGCAAAAAGAACTAATTTCCCAACTTTTTTATTCAGAGAAAGCCAACAACGACTTTAAGGGAGCATTGTAATTTTTTATGAAATAATCAGGTATGTCACAGAATTTATACAAAAGTAAACATTTTCACATTTTTGAATTCGTTCCGTTTTGGGTTTGCTTCTTTAGCTTTCGTACGTTTTTATAAATCCGAAAAAAATCAAAACATTGTTTTTTTTTTGTTATTAAATATGATATCATTATTAAACAGTTTCTTTGTAAACAAAAAACAAAATATAAATGATTGTGGGAGCTGCGAAAATAAATTAAAAAACTGGTTTAGAAATAAATTTTATCCTTGAAAGAATTTAAAAGAATTTAAAACAAAACATTTTTGCGTTTTACGTTTTCAAGAGAAGGTAATCCCGTTTTCATTTTCACCATCGTACGGCTTTGGTTTCTGTGACACACCTGAAATTTTTTTTTTTTTTGCTGTAAAATTGTTTCATAATAAAATAAATTCCAAAATTTTGTAAATTAAATAAGACCCAATTAATATTTTTAGAGACATATTTCATATAACATTCAAATTACATTTTACATATCAAAGATTAATATACATTTTTTTAAAATTAAATTACACTAAAATGTCATTGTGGCATATAATATAAAGCCCTTACTATTTCTAAATTCTAGATATGTTAAAAGTCTTTGCCAACTATAATATCTCGAATAGAGAAGGAGCCAGTGATCATGTACTGTAACTCCCGCATCGAGAAACTTTCCGATTGAAATGGGAGATATGAAACAAAAGAGCTATAAATTGAAACAAACAACTGTTTTTCTCACTTAACTGCGTCTGCAAAATTTTTGGCGAGTAAAGTCCCAGTTAGCTACAGTAACGTTCTAAATAAGCTGCTTCATTTTGTTGTACGTAAAGTAATTAGAACGGTTAAAGTAAGCAGTAAGATGTAACTTAACCGTAACGTCTAAATCTGTAGAAAATTTATTTTTCTTACTTTTTTACTTTACGGTTTTATTACTGTTAATTACTGTTAATGGGGCTTAATAGCTATAACTTAAGAAAATTGCTCGTCAATTTACAGAAAAATATGTATCTGTAAAATGTGAGAAAAATCCCGCTTTGAACTGTCAAATATACTCACGAATAAACACGGGCTGAGAAAAAATTTTAACGCAAAAAAATATTTAAAAAATGCAAAATGCAATAAATAATAAGAAGCAACAGATAAATATTTTATTCTTGGCTGATTTTTTTCATTGTTTAATTATTTAGCTTTTAACATTTTTGAAAAATATACGAATATTTTCAAGGCTATTTTGTAAACGATAAACATTAAATAATTCATTTACTTAATGATGTGCTAATAATCCCAATTTTTGAATGAAAACACTACATTCTACAATTGGCTAGTTTTTTTCCAACACAAATTGTAGTTGTAAGAGGATAGAAAGAAAAAAACAAAATTAAAAAAAACAAGTTGCTTAAATAAAGCAGCTTGCCATTTCAGTTTTTTTTGTAGGGGAATGTAAGAAAGAAAAAATTGACGGTTTATTGTTGTGTCTTTGTTGAAGCTTTGATATTGTTACATTTAAGACCTGAGTGTTTTAAAATTCTTATTCACTTTATGGTCTTACTTGTATAATATTTTTAACTTTTCTAAAGTATTTGGAAAAAGTTTCCTGACGAGCTGGCCTAAGCAACCAGCGAAATGCGCATAGAAACTAGCTTTCCCACAACAATAAATTTCAAAAATTGGGATTATTAGCACATCATTAATTAAATGAATTTATTAATAAAATATTTCATTCCCGAAAATAATTTTTGATGATAAACATTAAAGTCGCATTTTATATTATTTGGTAAAGCCGACGCACAGAGGAAGGAGTATTTGTCCTGAAAAGCTGGCCAAAAAGGCAAAACTGAATTTTAAGAAATCTTAAGAACTAAGTACGCAGCTCGACAGACAACAATATTTTACATTATATTGTAAATTTTGAAGACTTTTAGTTGCGATTTGTAGCTCTAAGACCCTGCTAAAGTCAGGAAAGTGAAGAAAATTATATGAGATTTAAATGTTTTTTTTCGGTTTCTGGATGTTTATATGATATTTTTTTTTGCGGCTAAACGAATAAAGGTTTAACAAAGATTATTTTTTTCGCTGAAAGGTTAGATCGAAAGTTATTTAAAAAAGAAAAAAAATTTAATATATGTTGAATATTCATGTTGAAACAATTCGTTCAAAAGCTAAAAAAAAAACAAATTATACACTTTTTTTTGCAAAAAAAGGAAAAGAAGAGGTTTTTAAAAGTGAGGTTAGCATGTCTACGAATTATATTTGATACCACAATAAAATTTGGAATATCTTATTGTGGCAAGTTTGCGCCATTATTTTTGACGATTTTTTTTAAATTTTCACATTTCTTCTATTTTTGTCATCGTGCACTTTTTCTTATACCTTTATATCGTCATAAACTTTTATGTATTTTGAATTATTTGATTTCAACTGTTATTCACATCACTTTTAACACTTTACAATATTAATACCTGCCGATATGTAATTATAAATTGCAAAAATTCACACATCACCATAAAAGATATTTTTATATACCTGATCTACAAAACATTATTTATTAAAAAAATAAATATATGTACGTACCTAATAGAATAATTATTAACCTTTATGTCAACAGCCGAAATATATGTGCAACTTTACAACTGGATCTCAATGAGTCCTACGATGCACAAGATTCTTATTCATGGCGGTAGTGTCTACTCTATTTATATATAATTTCTCTATTTATACTCTCTATTCTATTAATATATAACTTGTGCAATATGCTTTTATCAATGTTTTATTTAATATATCTGATTCTAATGCTGTAATTTAGAAAATATTGTGTCTTGTATTAGAAAATCAAATTAACAAATACAAATACACAAAATTTTTAGTATTCTTATTTTAATGGGGATAGCGCAGCGCACCGGGCTAAACTAGATTAACATAGAATTTTTTTTACAAAATATAGTTTTTATTATCGAAACTGTACATTTATTTGGAAATATGAACAACAATTTTAAATTAACTTAAGTTATTACACTTCACCGAAAGTAAAGGGGTTTATCGATGCCTTACTTTCTCAACCTCGTATCTTAAAAAAATACGGTTTGGACTTTTTCATATAAAACGATTTTTTTTTTTGTGTTCTATTACTGCAACAACTTATTATTTCAATACTTTGTCTCAATTCTATAAATATTAATAAGTTATTGAAATAATAAGTTTTTGCAATCGTTTTATATAAAAAAGTCGAAACCGTATTTTTTTAAGATTGGTTTGTTATATTTTTATTTTATTTAAACGATACTTTTAATGATGAAGTGGGCGTGGCACTTCCCATACAAAGACATTATAAACTTGGTCCAAGTATCTTGGTTATATATTGATTTTTGTCCAAATAACGGTATTTATTTCTATTTCTATTCTTATTTTTGAATGGTGAAGGGTATTTAAGTTTCGGCATAGTCGAATATATCACTCTTACTTGTCTTGTTAAATTTTGTTTTTGTTTGTTTAATTTTTGTTCTGTATATTGGTAAAGTCAATTTCTTTACTATTTTTACAGTATTTTAGCAAAAATTTAGCTTGTTCTATTATTACCTGAGTTACGGTTGTCTTCTGAAATGTTAGAAGTTTGTTTTTAATTAGAAACCTTGCTGTTTACTGTTAGACATTGTACTCTGTATTTGGTCAGCTGAAATGTAGTTTTTATTTAAAATAATTACATTTTTTCGTAATAAATTCTTAAGCTCAAGGTCAATTTTATAAAAAATATTTATCTATTATTTATCCAATATTTCGCTATCTCAGCGATATTTGGTTTGAACATACTTCTATAATAAAAGGTTTTGCTTGCTGAATAAGAATCTATTTTTAACTAAATAATATGAAGTTCTTAAATTAAAATATGCTTTACTTTACCAAAGTCATAGAGTCAAGCCAACAATTTGTTGGTTTTGCACCTATTACCAAAATTGTTATATTGACTACTAAAAATTGAAAATTGTGTATATTTTTTTTTTTTTTTAATAAATAATATTTTTCGTTTGTTATTAAATATGGGCCTTGTTCGAGTGGAGTTAGAGCCCGGCGATGTTAAGCTAAAAAAAAAATGAAACGCATCCCATTTACAGTTTAAAATACATTCTGTACAGAAAAATCACGATAGAGGAGCCGCACAAAAGAAATGGGCCCGTTCAGTGTTTAAACTGCCAAGAATTTGGTCATACTAGGGCATACTGCCATTTACCCCCTGTTTGCGTCGTATGTGGAGAATTACATGGTACCGTCCGGTGCGATAAGTCCAAAAATGACCCTAACGTAAAAAAATGTAGCAACTGTGGTGGTAACCACACTGCCAACTATAGAGGATGCCCGGTATATTCGATTGTCAAGCGTTCTGTTGGACAGAAACTTAATCCCCCTCAAACGCAGGCAACTAATCAAGGAAACACGTACGGCGTCCAGATGCCTCAGCCAAATAATAACAGAACCTCGTACGCTAATGTATTAAAATATAATCCTATGCAACTTCAAGGTGATGTACCAAATAACGACGAAATTCCCATTTCTAATTTAACTCGGCTAGAAAAAACTATGGAAACATTAGTGCAAACAGTTAACAATTTTACTAACACAATGGGTAACATGATGCAAGAAATGTTAAGAATGCAATCGATGTTATTGCAAGCTGTACTAAACAAGCCATGAACTGTTTAAAAATTTGCTTTTGGAACGCAAACGGCATCCGCCAACATAAAAATGAACTAGAATACTTCCTTAAAAATAAACAAATTGATGTTATGATGGTTTCTGAAACTCATCTGACCTCAAGAAATACGTTTAAAATCAATGGTTATATATTATATGATACCAAGGACCCTCGAGACAGAGCTTGTGGCGGTTCTGCCATTTTGATAAAGAACCGAGTAAAACACTACTTAATGAGTGATCATCGTGAAGACTATCTCCAAGCAACGAACATTTGCGTTGAGAAATTAAATCGAAACATAGTAATTTCATCTTTATACTCCCCACCTAGATTTTCTATATCAGAAAGCCAATATAATAAATATTTCAAATCATTAGGACCTTGCTTCCTGGCTGCTGGCGATTATAACGCTAAACACACTTTCTGGGGTTCACGACTTATTACACCTAAGGGTCGTGTTTTGTTTAACACAATTTGTAAAATGGATCTAAATGTGGTCGCGAACGGACAACCAACATATTGGCCTTCTGATCAGCAAAAAGTTCCAGATGTTATCGATTTTGGAGTGGTTAAAAACATCCCCGTAGAAACGATTTATGTTGAAGCTTCCTTAGAACTATCTTCTGATCACACACCTACAATTCTTACAATAACAAATCCTAATAGTTGTATCTCCGTCTGATAACTTAGTGACGTCAGCCACTCAAATAAATTGGTTAAAATATAAAAAATATCTCAGTACCCACTGCACTGAAAATATTCCGCTTAGTACACCGGAGAATGTGGATATTTCTATTGTAAATTTTGACAGTTATCTGAAACTAGCTGTTCAACATTCTAGTATAACCCTCAAAAAAACCAAAAATAGTAAAATATATTCTGCAGATGTTGAGCGTCTCTTGACTGAAAAAAGGAGAGCTCGAAGAGAATGGCAATTGCATAGATCCCCTCAACTTAAGAATTTACTAAAAGAGTGCACAAAAAGGCTAAGAAAGTTACTGCTGTCTCAGAAAACGGCTTCCCTGGAAAAATATCTTAAGGAACTTGATGCAACTTCTCAATCAGACTACTCATTATGGCGTGCAGCTAGAAATCTTAATAGACCAGTTATCACTAAACCACCATTAAGAAACTTAAATGGAAGTTGGGCACGAAATGATGAAGAAAAAGGAAATCTTTTTGTTAATCATTTGAAAAACGTATTTACCCCGCATACATCTCCCGATATTGTAGTCGAGTTGCCACCAGTTGCTGTTAGAGCTGCTGTTCCCCTTAGATTTGAGATAAAAGAAATCGAAAAGGCTATTCATAATTTAAACCCCAAGAAAGCCCCTGGTTTTGATAAGATCAGCAACAAAATGCTTTTAGAGCTACCCAGCATAGCAAAGAAAATTATTCGTTTAATTTTTAATGCCATTTTACGCCTTGAATACTACCCACAAGAATGGAAAGTATCCTTAGTTACAATGATACCTAAGCCAGGGAAGGATCCTACAAAAGTTGAGTCATATAGACCTATAAGCTTATTGTCTAATATATCAAAGCTGTTTGAGAAGCTGTTAGTGTCAAAATTAGCCCCAATTATAAATGTAAATAGATGTATTCCTAACCATCAATTCGGCTTTAGAAGAGAACATAGCACAATCGAACAAACCCATCGTATAGTAAACGCTATAAGAAAAGCCTTTGAAGAAAAAAAATATTGTTCCGCCCTCTTCATTGATGTTTCCCAAGCTTTTGATAAAGTCTGGCATGAAGGGTTATTACATAAATTGAAGCTAAACTTACCAGTAAACACACACAAGCTGTTAGAAAGCTACTTAGTCGGCCGAAAGTTTATTATTAAAGAATGTGATTTTATAAGTTCTCCTGAGCCAATTGACGCTGGAGTCCCTCAGGGAAGCATCATGGGCCCACTCTTATACCTTATATATACCTCAGATATGCCAACAAACAACCACACCCTTACTTCAACATTTGCTGATGATACAGCTTTTCTAAGCGTACACGAAAACTGTCATGAAGCATCCCGTTACTTGCAGGATCATATATTTGAACTGGAAAAGTGGTTAAAACAATGGAGGATAAAGGTCAATGAGCAAAAATGCGTACATATAACATTCACCTTGCGTCGGGAGTCATGTCCCCTATTAAAATCAATAATCAATTAGTGCCCCAGCAATCGCATGTAAAATATCTCGGTATTCATCTAGATCGGCGTTTGACATGGAAATGCCATATAGAAGCAAAACTAACACAAATGAAACTAAAAGCAATTCAAATATATTGGCTTATTGGAAGAAATTCTGTTCTTAGCCTCGACTGCAAACTTCTACTTTATAACTCTATATTGAAGCCAATCTGGTGCTACGGTATTCAGCTATGGGGCACTGCCTCGGCCTCAAATATCGAAAAAATTCAAAGGC
Organism: Pollenia amentaria; assembly: GCA_943735925.1. NCBI lineage: Eukaryota > Metazoa > Arthropoda > Insecta > Diptera > Polleniidae > Pollenia > Pollenia amentaria. The sequence continues at coordinate 206,038,471 of OX031009.1, read as the reverse complement.
GCCAAAATAAACTTCTTCGAATAATCACAGCCGCTCCCTGGTATGTTAAAAACTCTAATATTCACAAGGATCTCAATGTGCCATTAGTAAAAACTATTATTACGAAGTACGCAGCAAAATATTTAAAAAGGCTTGAGTCGCACCCAAATCCACTTGCTCGAAATATTTTAAATGACAGTGGACACTCTAGATTAAGGAGAAGAGATACCGCAGGACTCATCCGAAGGGAAGACCGCTGAACATCTACATATGTGAACAGAAACCGTGAGGAGAAAAATTTTCGTCTAGCATTGGCAGGACAAAAATAAAGTATAAGTATAAGATTTGATTAATTATTGTTAGTTCATATTTAATATATGAAGATTCAATAAATAAATAATGAAAAAAAAAAAAAAAAAAAAAATTTTAATTAAAAAAAATGATCGAAAAACTTTGCCGTTTCATAGAATGTGTTAATTGATATAATTCAATATACGAGAGTTTAGGTTTTCACAATCTCCAACAACAATTTTACAAGTTTAATTATTTTATTTTAATCAAAAAAATTAGTTAAGATTTTTTGTTATTTAATTAATATTTAATTAAAAATTTATTTTAAATCAACTAAAATATTAATTAAATAAAAATTTTATTTTTAATTTTGTTCAACTAAAAAAAAAAAAAATAATTGATTCAATATAACATTAACTACTGATAATTTTTTCTGTGTTGTTTTTGGATTCAATTTAGCTTTAAGATTATGCTGATTTTTTGGAAGTTTTATTAAGCAAAAATAATAATTGCATTCTGCAGGCTTGTGTTAGCTGAATTAGAGTTTTAATGCACAACATTATAAATTGCATTGCTAAAAAAGGGTTTGTAACTGTAATAAAATAAAATTGTGTAATGATTTTGATTTTTATGAGCTTAATTTTAAATTTAAATTTTTAAGTTGCTAAAAAAATTTTGTTTGCAGAATTGCCTAATTTTAGCTGAATTTTAGGTGTTTGCTTGACTATTAATAATCAATTCTTTGAATGGTTTTGTGAAAAATTTTGTTTGCTGAATTAGGGTTTTAAAGCGTAAACTAATTGTTTTGTTACTTGTTTCTTGTATTTGAAGCAATTTTTGTGTGCTAAGCAAGAAATTTATTTGCTAATTTACAACAACTTGTAGAATTTTTTTTAATAAATTTTAGTTGTTTTAAATCGAAATTTGATTTTCAATTTAAATCGGGCTTAAATTCATCAAAATTAATTTTCATTAAATTATTTTAATGAAGATAGGAATTTTACGACAAGAAATAATTTAAAATTTATTGATAATTTCTTAAGTGAATCAGGTGTTGATCTCGGGTCGAATTTACATGTTTCGAGAGCAACATCGTTCTCATCATCATAATTCTTTGCACTTTTACCCTTTCCGCAACTTCGACGGCTGGCAATCTAAAGTCAAACATCAATCTTTAAGCCAATGGTATTTTTGTTGGATTGTAATTTTCTGTATGAATTTAATTACTATTTTTTATTTTCTTAAGTGTTTCTTTCCCACTTCTGTTTTTTCGTACTTTTGTAAAGAATTTTTCTTGATATTTGTTTTTATGTTTTTTTTTAAAGTTTGCTGAATAATATATTTTGAGTGATATAAGAATTTGATCTCCGATATTTTCAAGTAATAGTGTTTTTAATATTAATATATAATATCTGTAAATTAACTTTTACTTTTGATTTGTTAAAGTTTAATTTCTAAACTTGTCATTAAATATATTTGTTCAAAAAGCTTATTTATTTTTCGGACATAATTATTATTATTATTTTTTTGTTCAGTACAAATTTGATTTTATTGGAGACTAGAACCATTTCACACCAATATACATATTTTCTTATGCGTTGTCCGAAAGTGAACGTGTTTAAAACAGACGGACTGACAGACAGCCATGGCTAAGTCGACATGGCTTGATCTAAAACTTCTCAAGGACCCAGAATATATATAGATTTGTACGTTATGGGGTCTCAGATGAATATTAAAAAAGTCGCGAAGTTGTTAAAAATTTTGAAATTTTAACGATATGTGCGATTGGCGTTCTCAACGTCTGCAATTTGACATCAGCTTCGAGTGGAATATTATGACATTTATAACGTAACGACGCACAGTGGCGCCCGTAGAGCAAGCGAGGTTGCAAAAATCAAAATTTTCATGAGTGCCGACGAAGTTTTGAATAAACCCATGTTTTAGGAAACTTTTCAACGATTTCAAATATGCCACTCTTAATAATATCACATTTTTAGTTTAGAAGATATAACCGTTCAAAGTTGACCGATTTTCGATTTTCAAAAAAACACACAATTTTTAGTCAATTTGTTGCGATTTCAGGTGTAATATCACGAAAAATAGTTAACGAATCGCCTTATTTTTTGTTTGTATTGATTGATGTATTTATTAAATGTATAATGATAAAAAAAAATTAACTGTTTGCTTTGTGTTTCTCCTGGTAAATCACTATTTAAAAACTATCCGTTTTTTCACTATTTTTCAACTTTGACGGAAAATAAAAAAAAACTATATTTTTCTATATTTGCCATATTTGCAAAACCTGTTCTTTGATTATTTCTTTACATAATTCAAAAGGTTTTATCTGCCCGTACGTGCCCGTTTGGCTTCTAGAGGTAAAAAAGTTTAAAAAGACATGGTTGCAGAAATTGTATGGCGTCCACTACTTATATGTTTTGACTGACAGTAGTTTGATCAAATAGTTTGAAAAAAACTACTCATTAAAATTAACAGGTACGTACCTCACATAAACAATACTTTGGCGTACAAATGGTCAGGAACAATATTGACTTATGGTCCCTACAGGTAGGCACAAATCTTATTTGGACACGTGCATAATATCAAAATTGCATTATTTAGCCTAAATCCATATGTATGCAGGGAACAGGTAAATTTTTAGGCATTGTAGCATAAACCTATATATTGCAAAATAAGCATAATGCCTGGATTAGTCTACGCCTGAAAGTTGGCGCAACAATTACTGAAACCATTAAACAATTTAAGTATTGAAAACATCGCGTTGAACAATTTAAAATTATTTGAACTGTTTAGAAAGTCAACCACACCAAAGTTTTTCACGGAAGTGAAAATTCTTCCTGAGAAGTTGACATTGATCAGCAAATGGGGCTGCGATGGATCATCCGGACAAAGCGTTTATAAGCAAAGGATATCTTCCGATGACGCTACAATATCGGACGGAAATATGTTTATGGCATCTGTTGTTCCTTTGCGGCTAAAATCGGATGATTCCCTACACTGGAAAAATCCACGTCCATCATCAGTGCATTATTGCCGACCAATAATGTTTCAGTTTGCAAGGGAATCGGCAGAACTCATAAGGACTACGGTGAAGGACATTGAAGAACAAATAAGCAAGAGAATGCAATTACGAGTTCCACCTGACCATGGTTGACGGAAAAGTCGTAAACGAACTGACAGGAACAACCTCAACAATGTCATGCCCGATTTGCAAAAAGAGTCAGAAGAACTTTTTCAATTCAATTTATTTCATATATAATATGTTACATCTCAATTTTATATAATTAGTTGTAAAGAGTTTAAGATTAGTATCTTTTTCTGCTTAATTATAAAATATTTCAATTAGTTATCATATACATATATATAGACAAAATTATATTGGAGGTAAAAATTTAGCAAAAACCTATTTAAACCCCTTTTTTCGTTTTATTTTTATATTTTTTTTTATCGATTTTTTATTATTATTTGTCAGAAGAACTTTGGTAATTTAAACGATTCTGCAAATGAGGAGAATTACGAATATGGAATGTCACGATTGCACGCAAGGATAAGGTGTATGGAATTCTTGCTAAAACTGGCATAAACCCTACCACAAGAGGAGGAAAACTTCGATGAAAATACATCAATAAAGGATAAGGAAAAGATCAGAAAGAAGCAAATACAGGATGCTTTTTTTAAACAAGTTGGACTAAAAGTAGACTGTCCCAAGCACGGATACGGTAACTCAAACGATGGAAACACTTCTAGGAGATTTTTTGAAAATGATGAGGCAGTAACTAGAATCATTGGAATTGACAATCAAATCGTGAAAAGATTGGGAACGATCTTGGATGTTTTAAACTGCAAAGAAAATGTCAATTCTACAAAATATGGAGAATATGCGTCGAAAACTGCATCATTTTTAGCAGAAATGTATCCACAGAAGAAATTGACCCCGACCGTCCATAAAATATTGGCGCATGGCAAAGATATAATTGAGTACCAGTCTTTACCAATTGGAGAGCTTTCTGAAGAAGCACAGGAGTCTCTTAACAAATTTTATAAAAAGTATAGATTGCAGAACACATTCAAAGCATCAAGGGTAAGGCAAAATGAGGACCTCTTCAACATGTTGGCAGCATCTTCCGATGCACTTATTTCTTCCCTGCGGCATGTGAAGTCACGAATAGAGTTACAAAATAATTATAGTTTAGAAATGGTTAGTCTTGTAGATATACCTTCTCTTAAGAATTGTGATGAATATTTTACAGAAAATTGAAAAAATTAATTTAAAAAAAAAAATTATTTTTTTTTTAATTTGTTGGGTAATAATTTAAAACATAAAACCCTTAAGAAAAAAAATAAAAACAATCTAAAAATGTAAAAATAATTTTTTTTAGTTACCATAAAATTGATTTTTCTACTAATTTTAACTTTGATAACCCATAAGTAGGCCCCTACAAAGCGTAGCACCCTTTCCAAACGCTCATTTCATAGGCTGAACAGTTATCTATCATATGCTGTTTTAACTGTTCAATTATCTTATTCGGTTCAAAAGATATGATTTTTGCAACGAAAAAACTCAAATGGCGCCACTGTGCGACGTAGTATCTTTTGATAATTTTCGACATGAGTTACACACACATTTTTTTCTTACTTTTCGAGCAACTATGAAATATTTTGTTTTACATTTTATCAGTGAAGATTTCATTCCTATTAAAAAATTTATATTTGTTAAAAATGGTTGGCATTTAAAAAAAGATTTTTCAATAATCAACCAATTAACACAAAATAAATTTAGCCTTAGATGCTAGTGCTTAAATTGTATCATTTCTTATACAATTATAATTATAATAAATAAATAAAATAAAAATTAAATAGCAAAATATTCTTTTACCATCACAATGGCTGCCCCATTTGGAAATTATTTTAGTAAATAGTACATATGGAGATAAAATTATATTACTTTAAAATTTTTGGGGTTCTACGCTTTTCTTTTTAAAATTTTTTCTTAAAAAAATAGTAACTAATATAAATAATAATTGACTTAAATCAAAGTTTGGATTGAAGTAATGTCATACCCGACCAAAACTGAATATTTTTGTACTAGAAGTTAGATCAGACCTGCAGAAATAGATGACTTATTACCAAATTTTTACACTTATTTTAGTTTATTTATTTGAAGATTTGTAATTTTACTTATAGGCTTATACCTAATGCGAGGACTTGTTTCATATTTCTAGGAATTTATATCATATTAAAGAGGTGCACAGATACAACTGTTTGTACAAATTTCTGTGCGCTTACTAAAGTGAGTGCGCACATGCAGAGAAAAATATGTTTAAATATCACCTTCAACAAAACTATATTTGTAGCAGAGTTGATGTGTATTTATTAGCAAAAAACAAGTTAGAGTGCTATGTTCTGCTGTTTCGAACCTTTGATACCCTCCACCGACAGGAGTTGGCTCTATATGATAAATATATTATTAACTAAGCTTCACAAAAACGAACGACATTATTAAAATTAGTTGCGGCTTGGACCTGAATTAAATTATTGACCGACAATAAGAAAATTGTATATGTTTCTTGTTTGAACTTTGAACTGGCTTGAGTAAAATATCAATATCATTTTTATGAGGGTAACTTGTATTGGACCTATGGTAAATTATGGACTAATCATCCCAAAATTCTAAAGACTGATTTCTGGTTCTCAAAGTGGGCTTTATTTGGTTTTAGGAGTAATTAACTGGCTTAGGGTAAATTATGAACTGATCTTCACGAAATTTGGCTGTGTGATTTCACTTCCTATAAAATTGTGACGTAGCGAATTTCATTATGATAGCATTATTTATTACAGTTTTAGGCGTACGAAACTGTTTTCCGGGAGTAGGGTTTATATGGGGCCTAGAGTAAATTATGGGCCGGTCATCAAAAAATTATATAGTGTGATTTCAGGTCATATAAAATTGTGACGTATCGAATTTCATTTTAATAGCGTTATTGATTACGGTTTTAGGCGTACTAAACTGTTTTCCGGGAGTACGGTTTATATGGGGTCTAGTGTAAATTATGGACCGATCTTCACGAAATTTAACAGTATGATTTGCAGTCATATAAGTCGAATTCGTGAAAAAATATATTATATATTATTTATATTATTCCGTTTATTATTCCACCATTTATGTTAGTTTTTGTATTAAAATTATAATTTTTTTAGGGTGGTGGTTCCACATTTTGATTCATAGTTATAAGCCTACTGAACCGATGTTGCTGGATTTCAATTCCAAACTGCTTAGGATAACTACAAGCAATTTGAGATCAAGTTTGTTCTTTTCTTTTGAGCGTGTTTTGAACTGACGAACAGACAGACGGACATGGCTAAATCGACTTTGAAATACTCAAGGAGAAAGAATATGCTTTATGGGGTCTTATATGTATAATAAAAAAGTTTCACACGGAATGACAAACTAAGTATACCCTCATTCACCACTAGTGGTGATGGAGGGTATAAAAAGGTTATGACATACACAAGGCAATACCATAAACATAGATATGGTGCTTGTGCAACAGCAAAACCAAGCATTTTTGCATTTATATCCATAGTAACAGAGTGCATATACACTCACAGGAAGATGCATCTTTATATTGATGATGCCCTAACTTCATACAAATTGTATGGGCATGACAATTTCAACGGCTGTTTGAAAGAGAAATGTCAAAAGTTCCTTTTGTTTCTGACATATCGACCAACGAAAACAACAAATAAAGTACAAAAATCTGTTTTTGGTGTTATACAAAACAGCAAGTAAAACACTTTGGTAGTTTAAAGTTTAATAACCTTCCTGAATATATAAAAAATATTGTTCGAATTTCTATTTTCAAAACAAATGTTAAAAAGCAAAAATGCTTCTATTGTGATTATTAGATGATCTTAGTATATCCTAAAGTTTTATGTTATTCTAAAATTTGCTATTTTTTTCTATTTTTTATTGTTTATTATTTTTTTTCAATTTGTTATTTTTTATTTTATAAATATACTTAAGTTTATATAATTTTTATTTGACAATTTTTCTCAACAATGTCTTCAAGACGCAGAGGAACTAAATATTGTAAAACAATTATTATGAATAAATTAAAAATAGAACCAGAAAAAAATACTAGTTGTGGTATTGTTACAACCATTTACATGAATTTGCCTTGGATACAAGTCATTAGTTCATATTTGTTTCCGAGATATTTTTAGTTTATGTTTGGCTTAATTTTTTTACAGTGTTTAATAATGGATATCAAACTGTTTAGCTTCTCACCCTTAATTACATATTTTATGAAAGGCAGAACGGAAAGATATTTTCGAGTTCCTTTAAATGTATCATGCATTTCTGTCTAATTTTCCAATTTGTTGCCGATAAATAATATACTTTGTTTAATCTAATGCAGCGAACGTATTTCCAATTTGTTTAAGACAAAGATGGAGTTTACACGGTGTATTTTCGGACATGTCTAAGAAACAAGTTGTTTCAGAGAAGAAAGAGGGGTTGTCAAACAGACACGAAACTAGTTTTCTTGTTTGTTTTTATAAATTTTCATGTTTTTTAATTTGTATGTATACGGATATTAGACAATGAGACATGAAACAGACATGATTGGAAAGACATCGGGAAAATACAATACGTTTTTAGAAGCATGTTCAAAAGAGAATGAATAAAACAGACATGTCTGAAAAGACACCGTGTAAATTTCCCCAAAGGGCTTTTTCATAAAAATGATTAAAATTAAATATTTGTTATTTAATTTTATGTATTTTTTACACTTTTTTTTAACTTATTTGTAAAATATTCGCGAAATATTCGTTGAATTTGGCGAATACGAATGACATGAAATAAGCGTATTTTCGTATCATCACAAATGTAGACAAATGTTCAGCCCGTTGTAGTGAATTACATCAGTCTCTGCCGGAATCGAATACGCAACCCTTGATAGACTACATCACTAGCAACTAGCCCACCGGGGCACCCAAATGTCTGAATATATGTAAGGCCAAGCTTTCCTCCCTCCCTGCTGCCCACATTTTCATAAATTTGTCTTAAAAAAAATCCCAGGATTCTCACATTAAGTGCCCGAAAAGCGGAAACTGAAAATTTTTAATTTTCCTGAAAAAAACTGCAATCATAAGTTGATTTAACAATTTTTTACCATACATATTATTCCGCCTAACTCGAAAAGGCTAGAGTAAAAAGTTCTCGTATTATATATGAAACTTTCGTGAAATTAAGCATTGGATTATTTTCAGTGCTCTCTTCCTTAAATTATTAAACACTAATTAAATCGTAGTGAAACTCATTATAAATTTCTACACTAAGACGATAAAAGTTGGCCAAAAATAATAACATTACACGTTCCACAATGAATAAAAAAGAAAAAACGAATAGTTACCGGAACGCGGAACATTATGGAAGTATAATACAATTGAAAGTAATTATGCACGCTTATACACCTTTAAATTGTAGATGGATGGTGATGATGATGAGGAATAAGGAGAAAATCTAATATGAACCATTTTACATTTCTGTTTTTACAAACTCATCAAGGAGTCGTAGGAATGAAGTGGTTTTAGTGGAGAGTTGTATAGACCATGGAAAATGCCTTGAAAAAAATTAAGCAGTCGTGAGCAAAGAAAAATTATTGCTCCCCCAACAGGACTTGCAATTTATTTTTATTAAAGTGATTTTAATTATGTTTCTCTTGTTTAAATTTTAACGAAAACTGCTACTTGAAAAGTTCTAAACACACGTTTAAGGAAAAGATTTGTTGGTGTAGAGCAACAGGGGGACGAAAGAAGAAAAACACATAATGATATGATGCAGTATTTTAAGGTTATCTTGTGTTTGACAGGAATCTTACTCTAATATGGCATTTAAGTAGTTCCATGTCTTAATGAACTTTTAGCATTTTCGTTTTATATCCTCCGCCTCTAATAGTTGGCGAATGAGGATATACTTGGTTTGTCATTCCGTGCGAAATGTTTTTAAAAATTCATCTAAGACCCATAAAGTATATATTTTAGGTCCTTGAGTAATTCCAAGTCGATTTAGCAATGTTCGCCTATCCGTCTGTCGGCCTAAAATGAACCAACCTTCCTCAAAATTTTTATTTTTGGTAAAAACAAAAAACAACCATAAACTAATGACAGAATGGAGCGATTCTCATTCAAAGTTTCACAAGTTCGTTGATATAATTGGAAATAATACTAATATATTTTATGAAGTTCGGTCCATATTTTAGCATGGTCCCTATATAAAGTCCACTTTCGACAAACACTTTACTACGGATAAAACCGTAATAATGATTTGTATTTAAATTTGTTCTGTCCTTGTTTTGTATGATAAGAAACAACTACGCCGAATTTCGTGAAGATCGGTACATAATTTACCATAGTCCCGTACTAATCCCACTTTGGAAAATCATTTAAATTCGACTAAAATCGTAGCAAATATAGATATTCTGGTAAAATTTTGTTCAATTTAGCTTTGCATGGCTAGAAATTACACTATGTAATTTTTCTATAATCTGTCCATAATTACCCAAAAGCCCCATAAAAAGCGGCCTTCTGAATATGTCAGCTAACTGGGGCTTTAGGGTGTGGCTCTTACAAGCGACAGGTTGACGTGGACGGGAATTAAAGGACAGGTTTTTAGAGTACTTTGCCCAGTAGAATAGTGAACATTTTAATTAATCCTTTTTCGGCCTGTTTTTATAAAATTAAAAGAAAATTTCATGTGAAAAATTATATTGAAAACAACAATAAAATAAGAAAATTGGTTTTTGTTCTCAATATAAATTCTCGCACGAAATTTAAATTTTTTTTAATTTTATAGTTCATAAAAGTGTATTCTACAAAAAAAAATAGCATACATACATACATAATTAATATAAGAATTTTTTTTTTCTTTTTAAGTTTTAATGTATCTATTCTAACTATATTTTTTTTAACTTCCCTGTCGGAAAATGAGTTAGCTCAAAGTCAACTCATGGTTAACCAGAAGTTAGTCAGAGGTGACTCACAAGCTAACTCATTTACATGGTTAAAGCTATTCAGTTTTTACACGCAATGTCCGCAGTACGAGTCAGTACTCACTCACACTGCATAACTTTAAGATAACCATAAGTTAGCTCATTATGAGTCAGCTTGTGGTGCATACAATATGTTGACTTTAATAAGAGAATAAAAAAAAAAAATGACGTATTTTGCTTTATTTATTTTCTAAAGAGAGACAGAGACTATTACACATATGTTTTCTTTCACTTTTGTTGTATTTCCCCTTTGTTTACAGAAAAACTCTCAGTTATAAGACACCAGCAGCATGCCCGATATGACCAAAACCGGTTTTCATAATAATTCTACTTTGAAAATGAGATGTATTTAACTAAATGATATTAACAAAGAGAATATGGGAACTTTTACTTATTATTTAACTTTGAAAAAGTACACAAAACAAGCAAAACGTGTTTTTACCACAGTCCACTGCATCAGCTTTGAGTTAGCCAAACGCTAGCTCAAAAGTTATCGAGAAGAAGTCAGTCGCACAAAACACAACTCACTAATCTCTGCATAACTTTTGAGTTAGCCAAAGGCTAGTTCAATACTTATCGAGAAGAGGTCAGTCGCACAAAACACAACTGACTCAAATCTGCACCAATTATGAGTTAGTCACTAGTCAGTTGTAAATAAGTTAGCTAAAAGTCAACTAAATGTTGAGCTAGCTAATAAAAATCCGACAGGGTTAACACAACCAACACTTGAATGTTTCGTATTTACACATTTTTACCCACTGTCTACCATTAAGCAGAAAACTTGCAGATTTTGAAGTTTTCCTCACACTCGTACTAAGCTCAAGCACTCACTTTTACACTGATACACTTTTAATTAGCATTTAATTTAAGCTTTGCACGTAACAAACTCACACAATCACACAGTCATACACCAACACCTACAAAATTTTACACATCTACACTAAATTAGCTTAAAATGAAAAACAGAAAAACTACAAAAATTAAAAAAATAAAAAAATGTAAAAACGAAGAGGCAGAAAGAACTGGAGTCAGAGAAAAATTACAATTCGTTGCAAGTACATCAGTACATCGGCCTTACCCTTAAAACAAAATATATCATACAAAATACACACAAACTCACACCAACAATTAAAACAAAAGTTGTCCACATACACACACATATTCAAAAACATTTTTGAAAAGTGGTCAGAAGCAACATTTTTTTTTTGCCAGTTCTTTCCGCTGCTACTGCTTCAACTACATGACACCACAACAAAAGCAACAACAGCACAATAAGCTGCAATCTGTACAAAAGTGGTACATGAACTAAACACTAACGTGTAGTTGGAAAAATAGAAGAAGAAAAAAAGATGAGCTTTATTGTATGTACAAATCCTGCACTCAACCGAAAACAACGACAGGATAATTTGTATCCTTTTTTGGTGGGTCAAAACAAAACACAACAATTTCGGAGTAATAGTGACCTGCCGATTTACAAAAGTTTTAAAAATTCGGTGTTTATTCAAAAAGACACTTCACTTAACCTAAAAAAAAAGCTTGTAAGTCAAAATTCTACAGAAAATTTAATGTTTTTTAAATGGTTTTGCTAGTGGTAACGAAAGAAAACTTACTTAACAGAGTCACTCCTTCCCAGGTGATTTAGCGAAAGCATTTACCTTCAGGCGTTGCCTTCTACCAGAAAAAAGGTGCAGTACTTGAAGTTGGTTTTAGGTTGCAAGTTAGCAGATATCCCAAGATCGCGGTTGTCCAGAGGCATATCTGGTAAGCGCGGTCCTCAGATGTCTATGAGTGCTGGACAGCTTTTGAAACCCAAATTAAGGGGAGATCTTAAAAGCCGTGTAAGGTGCTAATATTTGCTCCTTAAATTGGGCGGAGTTCTGCGTGCAGTCTTGCATTGGATGGTAAATAGTTTTTGCTTCAAAGTGCTATGCACGCCTGTCGTCCAAGCAACAATTTGCTAAAATTTACGGCATCCTCACTTGGAGCTTCAGCAGTCATGTTTACTCGACGTTAAAACCGCCGTAGGTTAAGGCCAAAAGCCACGTTAATCGAGAACATTGTTGTTCATGACAACAAGGAGATTTTTAAAATGTTCTTGTACTACGCTTTGTGGACTAAAGACTTAACTAGATTTTAATCATCTATTGGCTAAAGTAGAGTAACAGAAAGTAAAGTTAAGATGTATTTAATGGTAAAGCTCAGCAATTGAAATCAATCTAAAACATTAAAATCTAAACAATTAAAATCAATCTTAAACAAACAAAACTTAAAATGAAGTTGTGTTGTTGAGCGAACTACCCAGCAAAGACAATTAATTTATACAATAAAATTGTTTATACTCTTATGACAGTTTTTAATTAATAAAATATGCCGCACCACACTTATTGTGTTGCTTTGAGCAAATGAATTTTAGGTTAGAAAATATTTGCTCCCAGAGATAAGCAGAGGGAAAAAACGATAAACATTTTTCAGGAATTCAGTTTAGGATGTAATAAAATATTAAAATTTTGCAAAAACTCTATGACATTAATTTTTGCTGGACCATTAAATTCGCTTCGAAGTATTTTCAGTTCCACTTCAAAATTATTCATATAACTAAGAAAAGCATTATAATGTGTTTGAATGGCCGACTCCCTTTTTCCCTTAAATATTTGATAACATAAAAGTCGTTGCATGTTACCAAATGCGTTTTATTAATTTAAAATGTTTGCTGGATAATTACTGTTGTCTCATTGACGACTAAATGAAAGAGCATAAGAATATGTGTGAAGTGGTAATAGAACAATTGTGCTATGACTTGGCTGACTATATTTTAAAATATATACGAGGGCGGATCAATAAGTCTGTGACTTTTCAAGGTAAGTTTACCCCATATGGCCAAGAAAAAAGTTCTTTTTCATCAAGATAATGCACGGGTGCACACGTGTGCGGTCTCAAAGGCAAAATTACATGAATTGGGCTACGAATTGGTAGCTCATCCGCCAGTGACTATAAGCCCCCAGTTAGGAAATAGTCCTATTTCCGAACCTAAAGAAATGGCTCGGTGGAAAGAGATTTAGCTCCAACGATGAAATTATTGGTTAAACATGCCTATTTTATTGACCTCGAAAAATCCTATTTTTGAAAGGGATATACAAATTGGAATAACGTTGGTGTATTGAGCTAAAAGGAGATTATGTTGAAAATTAAACTTTTTTTTGTAAAAAAAAAACTGTAAAAAAAAAGTCACGGACTTATTGATCCGCCCTCGTATTATGAAACGAATTAAAATTTATTGATAATTTTTCTAATTCATTTCATGTTGTAAAATTCCTTTCTTCATAAAAATAATTTAATGAAAATTAAATTCAATGAACTTAAGCCTGATTAAAATATCGAAATTTGGATTAAAAAAAACCATTAACAGTTCAATAAAATATGTACTGTTTAACAAATTCATCGGGGTCCCGTTTCACACCAAGGTTCTAATTATTCTTACCCGTACCCTGTGTTGCTCAGCTGGCAGATGGCCAGACTGACTAAACGATGGACATGTTAGCTTCACTATTACTGCCACACTGACAACTTAGGCAAATATGCACGGCTATGGCTCGTCGGGCCTGGGCGGTGGTACGTTGGAGTAATAGTGAAAGCGACACAATACAACTTTTGTGTCAGTGTATAAAACTAACCTGCCGTTTCTTCCCCGTAGGACAGGGTGTTGTTGCCTACGATTAAATCTACCCTCCCCTAAACCATGGTAACCGTTTACATTTTAATGGCTACCCCTTTTGTGTATCACCACTCGATACCTACCCTTATAGCCGCATCACATTCCTAGTAAAACATTTTTATATTTATTCCAAAACGATTCCAAAATATATTTGATATTATTATTTCCAGTATTAAAGTTATATAAATTAAGCGACTTATGCCATCGGGCTACCCTAAACTATTCCCTAAGTTCGAACTTTATTACATGCTACAATGGACCTGCCATCTAATTGCAATTACATTCATTTGTTTTTGTTTGGTTCATTCGTTTTTTTTTTCATATAAAAGTTACTTAGGTGTACGTCCGGATACCTTGCGCCTCGGGCCGGGTTCCGGTTGCTAATCTAAACTTGAATTAAACTTGCTTCTGTATATTAACTAACAACGGACGTGAATTTATTTTTATTTCTTATTTTCTTATGATTAAACTATTTTTCAAACTTTAAGTTCTTATTGGATTCACCGTTCCTTTAAATTCAAATTTATTTCATTCGGTTTTTATAGTTAACACACGCTTCTTAATTCAAATTTAAATTAATTGTATTACTTCCTTTCTCAGGTTTTTTTTCTCTAATTCAATATTTTTTTTTATTTCAGTTCTTATGGGATACCCAACATTCCAACCTTAATTTTAACCTTATATTAATTTTTTTCTTCTTTTTTTTCTTTTTGATAGTTATCAATAATATTGTAATTTTAGATTCTCATTTATTTTGGTTTTACTTTTTATCTTTTTCTTTCCGTTTTGGTATTTATATTTTATTACATAAGCCTTTTCAATACAGATTTTTAATTGTTTTGGTTACAAGTTCATTTTGTTTAATTTAGGAAAAAATGTTTTACGGGGCTTTGGTGGTTCAGTGACATCTTATGTTTTTTTTTCTTTTTTTTCTTTTTTTTTTTTTTGGATAACCAACTACCGTTTTTATTTTACAAAAATTTTGTTTTTTTTTTTTATAAAATGAATCGAATCTAGAAGTTTCTTAAAAGTGACTTAAAAATAAAAGTTATAATTAAAATGATCTTGAAAATTGTTAATTAGGCTCCAAATCGAGCGGAGATAAACTGCCGAATATTGTTTTTTTTTTTTAAATTTGTATGCCCAAAACATACGTGGTCAAATATGCGTGGCCGTTTCTTGTTTTATTAGGCAAAAGAAGACGGTCAAAAGAAAACTAAAAAAAAATTTCAAACGTATTTGAAAGTGAATTTATGCTCCAAATCGAGCGGAGGATTTACTGCCGAAAAAATTTTATTTGCATGCCCAAAACATGCGTGGTCAAATATGCGTGGCCGTTTCTTGTTTTATTAGGCAAAAGAAGACGGTCAAAAGAAAACTAAAAAAAAATTTCAAACGTATTTGAAAATGAATTTTGCCAAAAAAAAAAATGCCAACCGGGTGTGGGGTTTTTCTCTTTTTATGAGGTGGTGGATTACAACAATGAGGTGTCGGACGGATCAAAACAAACAATTCCTAGTATGGGCTCAAAGTGTGTTCAGATCGAACAAATATTTGACGAAACGTTCAACACGTACCAAGTAAATGGATTAAACTTTCCCCTTATCTTTGACAATTTCCGGATAATTTACAAGCTTAATTTACAAGGTTAGCTGAGGTCCGAAACGGCCTCCGTTCTGAGCGTTTTCTATATATGTAAACATTTGGTTTTATTATCAGAACCATGGTAACGTGTCCTTCGTGAAATATTTGCTAGGTGTGAACATAGCCTTGCGCCCAAAAGTTACAAATTGTACTGAATTGGTGGTACGTAGCCCTACGACTTAATGGCCGCCAGGCTAAACAGTGACTCTACCTTTACCCCGGGGTAAAACAATAAACAAGACTTTTAGCAAGATTCCACTCAGCCGATGTGAGTGTGATATCAACAGAAAACGTTAAGAGCTCAAAATTTTAGCACCCTAACACATCTGATAAAACACTAGGACCTACGAATCTACAATCTAAATACATGTACTTATCTTAGTCCCAAGGCTCCTGATGACGTTGGAATCCCTCGTTGTATTCTTCCGGTGTTTCAGATCTAGTCCTTACGATGGCTGTTAGTTTTCTGTGGGAGGTGCTTGGTGTTGCTGAACGTGTCCTCTAGCTACTGTGTAATCTCGCTTATATGTTGTTGGCACTTTCATGGACGTTGATAACTCTATGCTACGGAAACTTGCTTATAGCCTGAGGTGTTGATGAGCTTGCGATCGTTGTGTGCAGGTGTATAGTTGTTGTTGTCAACTTTTCGTAGACGTGGTCCCAAAGGTTACGGTTATGGTGTTGCTACCGTTCTCCCATTTAATCGAAGTCGTCGGGCAGAATTTACTATGGTCGTGGTCCTGACCGTTGGTTGCGCTTATGTTTGCCACCTTATGGCCACACCCTTAAAGTTTTTGTTTCTCTTTTCTATTTTGCTCTGTTCGACTTGCGGGTGTTGCCACCACCTTGAAGTGACAGGCTCGTTGTGGTGCTTTTTGTTGCCTTGCAGATTTGCCGGTAGTGGGTTTAAAAACTTTTCTTTTTATGGCGGGTAAATATTTTATTGAAGACCAAAAGGGTTTTTGTTGATACTCTCACCTATTAGTTTTCCTGGTATTGGTTGCCAAGTTGTACAGTTCGAAGGCTTAATATTGTGGCTGGTAGAATTTTAGTTGGTTTTTGTCCTATAGGTGTATTTGACCGCTGTTGCCCTTTCTATGCAGGTTGCCTTTAGTATGGCCTTTGTTAAGTGTGTTATCAAGGTAGGCTTATAATTATACATTCCACCATTCAGGTGTAGGTACAACGTGGTATTTGTTGTATTCGTTGTTTTCTGGACCCGTGCTTAAAGTGTCTGTAATTTGTTTTCTTCGACGCTACAAATTTTTGTGTTTCCGAGTCTTCTACCTCTTGCGTTGGTGTTGCACCTTGTAGGGCTCTGCCGCAACCAGGGGTGTTTTGGAGTGGTCTAAACTTATAGGATGGAGGAAACTTTAACTATCGTGGATTTACCCTTCCCGATGCTATATTTACCTGTGCATTAAAATCGTTCCCCTAATTCGAGTTAGAGCCTTTTAGGGCTGTCGTTTTTATTTCGATTTTCTAAACTTTTTCCTGTTGACTATAGGGGTTGCTATCTCGATAAAGTTCTTGACCTAGCCGCTCCTCTTGACGTGGCAATAGCCCGAGTGGTCCTTTGGGGAGGGAACTCTCCCTTAGCTGTCGCAGTTTCTGGTAAGTATGGCTAATATTTGGGGATCTCTTTACCACGTTATTTCATCAACGTCGTGGGCGGGCGTGATTGTTTCGTCCATACAATGAGGTCGTTAACTTACCCGGTCGGTTTTAGGACTGCCTCTTGCTCTAGCACTAGATCCGGAGGTTAGTCTTGCCTGCTTCTTGCTTAAACATTTACTTAAGCGGCCTCAAACTAGTCTTGCCGAATTTTAAATACAGATGTCTCCAGATTTTTGTGGATTGCAATTTCTGCATGCAACTTCTGCCCACGACTTGTCAAGCAAAAAGGCCGGATATAGCCAAATTTGCAATTAGAAAACCTGCCATTATGATTTTGTCACAACTGCCGCCTACTTCACCGCTACACGTTGATAAAAAGAGTAGTAACCCATGGTCCTGCTCGTGTGGTTCCTCGAATTATTACTTCTGGCAACTTTTCCTTATTGGTACATGATCAGGGTTGCAATTAAACAGCCCGCGGGGTCCACACGGCACACATCCTCACAGGTGGTGGAAGATTTTTATCATATTAGCAAATTAAATTTGCTAATATGATAAATTTCAAATCATCGTTCAAAAGTTATCATCTCAAGCCTTTAGGTCTTTTGCGTGGTATACCCCCTGGAATTTTCCCTGAAGGTTTTCGATTTCGTAAAGGTTGTTCCCCACTGGTTTTACAATCCTACACTTTACAAACTTTTTACACAATTTCGCTGATATTTGTTTCGCAAAATCTGAAAGTTGGAAATTCCGTCGAAATACTTCCTGACCTGGTCTAAATTTGGTTTCCCGACACCTTGCATTATAGCGTTTCGCATTGACTGTATAGCTCTTGTGTAAGTGTTGTTTCACGTTGTCCCGAATTATCTCTAAAAATTCACTTCTGTTCTCCAAACGGTTTTCTGGCTCCTCTAACAGGTCTAGTTTCCTTGCTAATTTGTAGGCTGACGCATGAGTTATCATGTTGGTTCCGAACAGTAGGAAGTATGGAGTCACTCCTGTAGCTGAGTGTACTGCCGATCTTAAGGCGCATTCTATTTCGCACAGATGCAAATCCCAATCGCTTTGATTTGATTCCAAATACGACCGTATGGCTGCTAAAACTGACTGATTCACTCTTTCCGAAGCGTTGGCCTGTGGCGCATAATTCGCTGTGCGTAGGTGTTCTATTCCAAAGCACTCCATCAGATCTGCAAAATCCTTACTGACAAACTGTTGTCCGTTGTCGGAAACAAGCGTTTCTGGACATCCAAATTTATAGAAAACTTCCTGTATCAAAAAGTTGATGACATTCTTTGATGTCGCTTTAGACATAGCTTTTAGTAACACATATTTTGAAAAATAATCAAGAACGATAAATATGAAACAATTGCCTCTTTTAGAGCGAACATAAGGACCTAAAAAGTCAATATAAATACGCTGAAACGGTCTACCTGCATCGGGTTCTTTACCCATAGGTGGTTTCAAAACGCTGTTTGCAGGCTTGCATTCTTTGCATGTATCGCAACGATTGATATATTCTCTCACTTGCACGTTTAGATGTGGCCAGTAAAAATATTCCCGTATTCGGTGTATGGTTTTTCCTATCCCTCCATGCGCAACATTTGGCGGTTCGTGTGCTTTTGCTATTATTTTCTCCGTTAGTCCTGACGGAACCCACAGCTTCCATGCGTGGTTTTCCCTATGGATATCCCCGTCATATCTAACTGTTCGTTTGTACACCAAATTATCGACTACTTTAATATCGGGAAGACTATTTTGATTACCCCTAACGGTTTCTATTAAATCCTTATAATCGGTGCTGCTAAATTCTGGCGAGGTTAGGTCTATAGGCCTGTTATCCAAGAGTTCGATTTCATCCATCGGATATCTTGACAAAGTGTCAGGTACTATATTTTGTGCTCCTTTACGGTGACGAATCTCGAATGAGAAAGTTTGAAGTTGTAAGCTCCATCGAGCTAAACGACCACTTAAATCACGTTGTGACATCAACCATTTTAAAGACGAATGATCGGTGATCACTACAAAGTTCATGAGCTCCACATAAGGTCGAAAACGTTTCACGGCAGTGAGAACTGCTAAACATTCACGCTCAGTCACCGAGTAGTTTTTCTGAGCCGGAGTAAACTTTTTTGAAAAATACGCGATAGGGTGTTCTCCGCTCTCAGAATCTTCTTGAAATAATACTGCTCCCATACCAACATCAGATGCATCGCACTGTATGAAAAATGTTTTGTTAAAATCCGGATGTGTCAACACTGGGCTTGCAGTCAGACATTCCTTCAACTTGTCGAAAGCTTCTTTAGCTTCTTCGGTGAAAATAAATGTCTTGCCTTTTTTTAACGTGTCGCTGATTGGTGATGTAAGCGTAGCGAAATCTGCGATAAATCGGCGATACCAACCGGTGGTACCTAAGAAACTGCGTACCTGTTTCGGTGTTTTTGGATACTGAAAATTGATAATTGCCTGAATCTTTTCTGGGTCGGGTTTCAATTGTCCTCCCCCCACGATATATCCTAAATATTTTAATTCCGCACATCCAAACTTAGATTTGCTAACATTGATGGTTAAGCCAGCCTTATTTAGACAATCGGCCACTTCGGCCAAAATCCGAACATGTTCCTCAAAGTCTGGAGATACCACCAGCAGATCATCCAAATAGACAAACACCTTCTCCCTAAGTCGCGCTGGAATCACCTTGTCCATTAAACGGCATAACCTTTGGGCCGCATTGCACAACCCAAAAGGCATGACCGTGAAATGGTACAAGGGTCTTCCAGGCACTGTGAAAGCGGTTTTCTCTCGACTCTGTTCTGCCAGGGGTATCTGCCAGAACGCATCCTTGAGATCAATGCTGGAAATAAAATGGGTATCCCCCAACCTACTTAAAAGTCCCTCAATATGTGGGAGTGGATATGCGTCCTTAACCGTCAAATCATTAAGCCGTCGGGCATCCAAACAAATTCTCACTTTGTCCCCTTTCTGCACAAATGTTACCCGATTGTTCCACGGGCTTTCACTCGGCTCAATTACGCCTAACGACAACATCCTGTCCAGCTCTCCATACATAAGCTTCTGCACCGCTGGTGATACTGGGTAATGTTTTTCTTTAATTGGAACTGCCGCTCCTGTATCGATGTGATGTGTTTCCAGTGACGTCTTACCTAAGCCTTTGCGTGTGAAACAAGGGAATGACTCTATAACAGACTCTATTACACTCCGCTGCTTTACATTCAAAACATGCATCCTTGGAAAAGAATTATCCTCGACCCCTATTGAGCAGGTGTCCATACTATCTACATTGAATCGAATCAAATTAAATGCTTTCATGAAATCCAACCCCAAGTAGAGGGGTAACTTGAGAGACGGCACTAAAAAGAAATCTATCGGCTTACTAATTTTACCAAATAAAATATCAGCCCTAACACGACCTATTATAGAATTCAACCTCCCATCTGCTGTCCTAATTTCGGATTCAAATGGATAAATAACAAGATTAGCTTTTTCAATAAAATCCAGACAGTTTTGTCCGAGTACTGTCACTGATGCTCCGCTATCCAACAATCCCTGTATTGGTTGTCCATTAACATCGATGGTGGTATAGATTCTTGTATCTGATCCTTCATAAATACTTGCTGCCGAAATTTCAAATCTGACTCGTTTTCTTTCTTTATACCTGTTTCTGGCTCTTAGAATTTTTTTAGTTGGTCCGAAAATTCTTTCCTTGGCTTTCTCATATTCTTCCATCCGCACGTGTAATGGTTTTCTTGGGTAAATCAGGTTAAATTGTTCTTGCTGGTTAACTTTTTGTAAAATCTTCGTAGGTAATTCTTCAGGTACTATGTCTGGTTCACATTCTTTTATTGCGGTTTGGGATACTGGGCTCTGGAACGTGTCTCCATCCCAACTCGAGACAAGTTCGCCTTCGGGTTTCCCTGGCATACTGGACATCGTGGCGTAACCGTATTTTCTAGACCGCATTTGTAGCAAAACAAATTTCTCTTTTCCTCCGAACAATCCATAAATGTGTGGCCTTCAACTTTACAATTCCAACAAATTAATTTTCTTGGAACTGTGGATAATGCTTCTACTTCCGGAGTATCTTCCGTTGTGACCACTTCACACTCTATCTCATTAACTGATCTAGCAGTAAACCTATTATTGAAATTACGATGACTACCTAACAGATTTTCAGCACGACGACATTCCTTGGCGAAGTGTGCCAAACTAACGACCTGAACTGAAAACAATAATTGAGCCATAGGCGCTCTGAGATTTCCTTTCATTATGCTAACCAAATCTTTTTCACTAATGGGACTTCGAAGCTGGTTACGTAAACGAATTACCGCATTATAAAAATCATCAAAAGTTTCCTGGTTTTGTTGTCTCCTATCTAGTATTTTCCTCTGTATGTCAAAATCGCTGTCGAAACGATGAAACTGTGTAATTAATGCTGCTTTGAATTCTCTCCATCTGGACACATTATTGAATCTTCGGTGATCCCAAAACCATTCAAGTGCTGGTCCGCTTAATAAATGGTGAAAAGATTTCAAAACATCCTTCCATTCACATCCATAATCAGACTGTAGGGTTTCTACTCGGAAAACAAAATCTTCAATACTGGTAGTACGTGTGGTACCATCAAAAACTATACCCCATTTATCAATACGTAGGCTGGAACTATGTGATGTCTGTCTTTGAGTTGTTGGTAACGATGTAGTGGGAACTTCTAGTTGAGTAGGAAACTCATTAGGAAAATTATTATTTGTGTCATAAGCTACATTAGGCCATTGCCGAACCTGAAGCTGTCTTTGCGATGGGTTGGCGAACGATGGAGGTGGTTGGCTTAAGTCTGGAAATTGATTACTATTTCTGGGCTGTGAAAGATTTGCTTGTGGCTGTTGTGACATGCCATGTAAGCTTTGCTGAATAATCCTGGGTACTAAGTCTAACAATCTATCCTCAAAATTCCTTAGGTCCTCGTGCGTTATACTTCTTTCAGATCGGATAGGCTCTGGACGATTAGTGAAATTGGGCGGTGGTCGTAACGGAACATTTTGTTGTCTAAAGGCATCTCTTACCCCTTGCGCGCTGATACTACTAAACGGTGGGGTTACGATAGAACTATTGGCGGAAAAGCTTCCCCCACTAGCATCTAAATCTTCTGATCTATGAGCTTCCATGATCGTAGCATCCAAATCTTGTCGTATCGGAATTGCTCCCGCCGTCGTTACAGATGTGGTACTGGTTGTAGTCGTTATCGCGGTAGTGGTTACGATCGGATCATCGTTTTTACTAGTAGACCGTGTCCCTACCATTGTTGACTATAAGCCAAAACAAATTCTATAAAAATCAATCCGAAAACTATCCAGCCAAATTATCTTAAAGTTCTCAAACAATTTAAAAGTAACCTTCAAAGACTCAAACGTAAGATCAAACGGGTAAGGTAAATCAGGTAAAACGAATATCCGCGAAAATAAACGCAAAAGCTTCTAAACTTAAAACTAAGTTTCTCACAAGATATACAAAACGACTTAACTCGGAAAATCAAATTCCCAAGTCAACTCAGTAAACGCGATGTAATTTATTCCCGAATGTTTTTTCCAACTCAATGATACTAAATATGATCAAAGAGAATTAAAGTATACTACTTTATACTTGGAAACGCGATACATTAAAAGAAGTAAAAATGACGGGTGTAACAAAATAAATTCAATAAAACTGATTTCAGGTCAAATCAAACAAATGTCAATGTGACGTACAGCCGGTAGAAATAAAATTCACGAAAATATAAGTATTATCAACTATATAAATTTAATTTTAAATTTTCAAAAGGTATGCTGAAATAAAATAAATTTATGTAATCCGATTTTCAGTTCAAATCGGGTAAAATAAAATTATCGATGCAAAAAAAAATATAAGATAAAAGTAGATATAAAATTATCAATGAAAAAAGCAGAAGATATATGTTCGCAATAAAATTTCCAACGGTAGACAAAAACCAAATAAATTTCGAAAATTGGATTTCAAAGTCAAATCCCGTAAGCGTTCAGTAATATATCAGTAAGTAAATTCTACTGATAGGTTACTTAGTTAATAAATAAAATATAAATGTGTTCAAAAATTTCATAATGGCTAAGAGGGTATCGAGATGGTGATTAAAAAAAATTAGGAAGAAACGCAGAACGAGCTAGGTTAAACTATTGGTTACATCAAATATCTATAGGACCCTTAAGAAGTCAAGAGAGTGGCAAACGAACTTTCTAACTAAACTGTCTAAGCTAGGCCTCATCTCACTTCACTCCTAAACTATGGCTAACAAATCGTTGCATTTACAAAATCCCTAAGTTACTTCCATAAGACTAACGAAAACTTAGCTATAATCTATCGGTTAATAAAGCCCCGGTGGCATACTGATTGTTACATTGGTGACTAATCGGACTCACCCGAAACTTCCTTAACACGCATCCAACCCTAAACCTATAAATACCGATTGATAACCTACAGTCTGTTCCTAAATGTGGATAATCTTGACTACCTATTCTAGTAAACTATCTAACTAATCAAAGTCGTTCCCAAATATGTTCACACCTGACTAGCTATACTAGTAAACTGTCTACCTAATCAAGGCCGTGCCCCACGTTGGGCGCCATAAATTCTGTACTGTTTAACAAATTCATCGGGGTCCCGTTTCACACCAAGGTTCTAATTATTCTTACCCGTACCCTGTGTTGCTCAGCTGGCAGATGGCCAGACTGACTAAACGATGGACATGTTAGCTTCACTATTACTGCCACACTGACAACTTAGGCAAATATGCACGGCTATGGCTCGTCGGGCCTGGGCGGTGGTACGTTGGAGTAATAGTGAAAGCGACACAATACAACTTTTGTGTCAGTGTATAAAACTAACCTGCCGTTTCTTCCCCGTAGGACAGGGTGTTGTTGCCTACGATTAAATCTACCCTCCCCTAAACCATGGTAACCGTTTACATTTTAATGGCTACCCCTTTTGTGTATCACCACTCGATACCTACCCTTATAGCCGCATCACATTCCTAGTAAAACATTTTTATATTTATTCCAAAACGATTCCAAAATATATTTGATATTATTATTTCCAGTATTAAAGTTATATAAATTAAGCGACTTATGCCATCGGGCTACCCTAAACTATTCCCTAAGTTCGAACTTTATTACATGCTACAATGGACCTGCCATCTAATTGCAATTACATTCATTTGTTTTTGTTTGGTTCATTCGTTTTTTTTTTCATATAAAAGTTACTTAGGTGTACGTCCGGATACCTTGCGCCTCGGGCCGGGTTCCGGTTGCTAATCTAAACTTGAATTAAACTTGCTTCTGTATATTAACTAACAACGGACGTGAATTTATTTTTATTTCTTATTTTCTTATGATTAAACTATTTTTCAAACTTTAAGTTCTTATTGGATTCACCGTTCCTTTAAATTCAAATTTATTTCATTCGGTTTTTATAGTTAACACACGCTTCTTAATTCAAATTTAAATTAATTGTATTACTTCCTTTCTCAGGTTTTTTTTCTCTAATTCAATATTTTTTTTTATTTCAGTTCTTATGGGATACCCAACATTCCAACCTTAATTTTAACCTTATATTAATTTTTTTCTTCTTTTTTTTCTTTTTGATAGTTATCAATAATATTGTAATTTTAGATTCTCATTTATTTTGGTTTTACTTTTTATCTTTTTCTTTCCGTTTTGGTATTTATATTTTATTACATAAGCCTTTTCAATACAGATTTTTAATTGTTTTGGTTACAAGTTCATTTTGTTTAATTTAGGAAAAAATGTTTTACGGGGCTTTGGTGGTTCAGTGACATCTTATGTTTTTTTTTCTTTTTTTTCTTTTTTTTTTTTTTGGATAACCAACTACCGTTTTTATTTTACAAAAATTTTGTTTTTTTTTTTTATAAAATGAATCGAATCTAGAAGTTTCTTAAAAGTGACTTAAAAATAAAAGTTATAATTAAAATGATCTTGAAAATTGTTAATTAGGCTCCAAATCGAGCGGAGATAAACTGCCGAATATTGTTTTTTTTTTTTAAATTTGTATGCCCAAAACATACGTGGTCAAATATGCGTGGCCGTTTCTTGTTTTATTAGGCAAAAGAAGACGGTCAAAAGAAAACTAAAAAAAAATTTCAAACGTATTTGAAAGTGAATTTATGCTCCAAATCGAGCGGAGGATTTACTGCCGAAAAAATTTTATTTGCATGCCCAAAACATGCGTGGTCAAATATGCGTGGCCGTTTCTTGTTTTATTAGGCAAAAGAAGACGGTCAAAAGAAAACTAAAAAAAAAATTTCAAACGTATTTGAAAATGAATTTTGCCAAAAAAAAAAATGCCAACCGGGTGTGGGGTTTTTCTCTTTTTATGAGGTGGTGGATTACAACAATGAGGTGTCGGACGGATCAAAACAAACAATTCCTAGTATGGGCTCAAAGTGTGTTCAGATCGAACAAATATTTGACGAAACGTTCAACACGTACCAAGTAAATGGATTAAACTTTCCCCTTATCTTTGACAATTTCCGGATAATTTACAAGCTTAATTTACAAGGTTAGCTGAGGTCCGAAACGGCCTCCGTTCTGAGCGTTTTCTATATATGTAAACATTTGGTTTTATTATCAGAACCATGGTAACGTGTCCTTCGTGAAATATTTGCTAGGTGTGAACATAGCCTTGCGCCCAAAAGTTACAAATTGTACTGAATTGGTGGTACGTAGCCCTACGACTTAATGGCCGCCAGGCTAAACAGTGACTCTACCTTTACCCCGGGGTAAAACAATAAACAAGACTTTTAGCAAGATTCCACTCAGCCGATGTGAGTGTGATATCAACAGAAAACGTTAAGAGCTCAAAATTTTAGCACCCTAACACATCTGATAAAACACTAGGACCTACGAATCTACAATCTAAATACATGTACTTATCTTAGTCCCAAGGCTCCTGATGACGTTGGAATCCCTCGTTGTATTCTTCCGGTGTTTCAGATCTAGTCCTTACGATGGCTGTTAGTTTTCTGTGGGAGGTGCTTGGTGTTGCTGAACGTGTCCTCTAGCTACTGTGTAATCTCGCTTATATGTTGTTGGCACTTTCATGGACGTTGATAACTCTATGCTACGGAAACTTGCTTATAGCCTGAGGTGTTGATGAGCTTGCGATCGTTGTGTGCAGGTGTATAGTTGTTGTTGTCAACTTTTCGTAGACGTGGTCCCAAAGGTTACGGTTATGGTGTTGCTACCGTTCTCCCATTTAATCGAAGTCGTCGGGCAGAATTTACTATGGTCGTGGTCCTGACCGTTGGTTGCGCTTATGTTTGCCACCTTATGGCCACACCCTTAAAGTTTTTGTTTCTCTTTTCTATTTTGCTCTGTTCGACTTGCGGGTGTTGCCACCACCTTGAAGTGACAGGCTCGTTGTGGTGCTTTTTGTTGCCTTGCAGATTTGCCGGTAGTGGGTTTAAAAACTTTTCTTTTTATGGCGGGTAAATATTTTATTGAAGACCAAAAGGGTTTTTGTTGATACTCTCACCTATTAGTTTTCCTGGTATTGGTTGCCAAGTTGTACAGTTCGAAGGCTTAATATTGTGGCTGGTAGAATTTTAGTTGGTTTTTGTCCTATAGGTGTATTTGACCGCTGTTGCCCTTTCTATGCAGGTTGCCTTTAGTATGGCCTTTGTTAAGTGTGTTATCAAGGTAGGCTTATAATTATACATTCCACCATTCAGGTGTAGGTACAACGTGGTATTTGTTGTATTCGTTGTTTTCTGGACCCGTGCTTAAAGTGTCTGTAATTTGTTTTCTTCGACGCTACAAATTTTTGTGTTTCCGAGTCTTCTACCTCTTGCGTTGGTGTTGCACCTTGTAGGGCTCTGCCGCAACCAGGGGTGTTTTGGAGTGGTCTAAACTTATAGGATGGAGGAAACTTTAACTATCGTGGATTTACCCTTCCCGATGCTATATTTACCTGTGCATTAAAATCGTTCCCCTAATTCGAGTTAGAGCCTTTTAGGGCTGTCGTTTTTATTTCGATTTTCTAAACTTTTTCCTGTTGACTATAGGGGTTGCTATCTCGATAAAGTTCTTGACCTAGCCGCTCCTCTTGACGTGGCAATAGCCCGAGTGGTCCTTTGGGGAGGGAACTCTCCCTTAGCTGTCGCAGTTTCTGGTAAGTATGGCTAATATTTGGGGATCTCTTTACCACGTTATTTCATCAACGTCGTGGGCGGGCGTGATTGTTTCGTCCATACAATGAGGTCGTTAACTTACCCGGTCGGTTTTAGGACTGCCTCTTGCTCTAGCACTAGATCCGGAGGTTAGTCTTGCCTGCTTCTTGCTTAAACATTTACTTAAGCGGCCTCAAACTAGTCTTGCCGAATTTTAAATACAGATGTCTCCAGATTTTTGTGGATTGCAATTTCTGCATGCAACTTCTTCCCACGACTTGTCAAGCAAAAAGGCCGGATATAGCCAAATTTGCAATTAGAAAACCTGCCATTATGATTTTGTCACAACTGCCGCCTACTTCACCGCTACACGTTGATAAAAAGAGTAGTAACCCATGGTCCTGCTCGTGTGGTTCCTCGAATTATTACTTCTGGCAACTTTTCCTTATTGGTACATGATCAGGGTTGCAATTAAACAGCCCGCGGGGTCCACACGGCACAAATAACCCCAATACTGATTATTGCTAACAGCTAAGGCACGAGCTATATGTTTACATTTGTCCCCTTCAAGTTGTGCTGAAAAAGGTCAACAAGAAAAAGAACATGAGAAACAAAAAATGTACTTTGGATTTCAAGAAGAATTCTTGACAAAAAGAATGAAAAACAGAAGTAAGGAAGAACATGTAAATCAATTAAAATAGGTTATCATTCATTCAAAAGCAAATTTTGATCTACCAAAGTAAAATACTATTTGGTTTAAAAATTAATGTTTGACTATTGACGTCAACCGTCGTCAATGGCGGTGGGTGTTAAACGGCAAACCCCTCTGAAGAGATTGTGTGTTTACAATCGAAAGACGTCAGGGCAACATGTCCGTTAAAACCTGGGTTCAATTCCCAGCTCAGTCCAGAATGAAAAATTATCAATAAATTGTTATTCATTTCATGTCGTAATTTTTCTTCATACAAATAAAAAAAGAAAATTCAATTCAATGAACTTAAGCCTGATTAAAATATCGAAATTTGGATTAAAAAAAAGCATTAACAGCTCAATAAAATAACCATAATACTAATTATATATATATTGAATCATGTGTTTAAATTATACTAGTTGTTCTCTTCCCTTTTTATAGACACTATTGGAAGTATGTCCTCGAAATAGTGTATAATTTTGCCGAATTATACATTCGTCCTTTGGTTTAATAGCAAATTTTCGCTTCGGCATTGAAGCAAGCAGCATCTGTTGAAATAGTAACAGAGCTCAGTGAGGTCCTACAGCATTCGGACTTTCCCTCAAGATGGAAGATCAGCTTTTTAAACCGACTTTTTAAGATCTAATTTCCCGAGACTTTGGATCCAAGCCCCGAAGTTACCTCAAACAATAGTTAGACTGGAACCAATATTCCAGGTTCTACTGACTGATGTGGTACCAGGTAGGATCTCTGGTCAGCAGCGATCTTAAGACATTTGCCAATATTGAACTATGCCAAATTTCCCCGGAGGATGTAACGCTAAAAGATGAAATATTGGTAGGTGGTCTTTCAACATATCCATTGGGTGATAAAAAGGTACCGATTAATTTAAGGAAGTCGGTTGCCCTAGTAGGATAGTTGACAGTGAGCTAGTCTTTAAGTGTAATGGTTGCGGGTTCTATCCACGCCAGGGACTCTCTACGTTCTATTGCTCGGTAAATTAAGTTAGAATATTCTTATACATGAAATTATACTAAAGCCCTAATTGTGAAAACGCAACGCAACGCCAAAAATTATATGGAATGCAAAAGCAAAGTCAAAGATATTTTATAATTTTTTTGTTGCTTTCTGCAGAAATTCATATTAAATTTTTAAATTTCAAACGCTGCATAACTTTTGGCGTTGAAAATTTAAAAACGCAGTATGAATTTCTGTTTCTTGACTTTATTTTTGCTTTCCATATAATTTTTGGCGTTGCGTTGCGTTTAACACAATTAGGGACCTTAATAAATAAATAATTTAAAGTGCTCAATTTAACGATACTTAAATCATTTTTTTCTCTGCTTTAAAGTTTTTTTGCAGAGGCTAGATTCGGTTGGTCCGAGAAAAAATTTCCGTTTCATTGATGGTTGCTTAAATACCAACAAACCAGGCAGCTAACTAAACCAATCAACCAGCTAGTCCAATAGTCCTCTACTCAACGCAGTAGAATAAAAACAAAACATTAACATCTCATTAAGAGCTTTTTCAAGTATTATATGAATTTCATTGCGAGCTCTTGTTTTTCTTTTGGATAATTTTTTGTTTCTTTTTATCGGCCAAAAACTTAATTGTATAAAACACTGCAACAGCAGTCAACATTTTAAATGCCGGAAGTGAACACACACTGTGTAAATATAAATTTGTTTTTGTTGTTTTGCGATAAAATGCAAGATGTTCGTTGGCAAGAACGTTTTTATCGTGGCTGTTTTCAGAAGCGTGTTCGTATTCGTGTACGTGTTGCATTATAATCAAGGTTCCGGAGGAGGTTAGCATCTACAATGTATTGTACATAAATGCCAGTTTATATTCGTATGTTTTTGTTTGGAGTTTTTTCTTCGAAATTAACAATAAAAATTTTACAGTTGGGTGTCAAGTAAAATAAATGTAGCGGATTTTCATATAAAAGCTTTTGGTGCTAAAAGGGAAACTCACGAATGGTTTTTTTTTGCAATTGTATTCTGTTCTATAAAAATTAATTGCCATATAATAATTCTTTAGAAATATAACTTTTTAATTAAAGTTCTGCATAAAACAAAAATTATTCCAAACATCTAATAAAGCACTCAAACGATAAATTCATAAATCTTATAAGTGTGTGTGTAGTAGGAAGATCGATTATTCGACTTATTTCAAAAACCTGTTTTCGAATATTCCGAATAGTTGCTATCTTAAAAATCCCGATTTTCGGTTAAGCATTTTTAAAATAACCGGTTAACCGGTTTTAATTCGAATACATAAAAACACAAAAATTAAATAAGTTTTTGTAATAAAACGTTAATTTGAATAAAAACCAAACAATTCAAAAAGGTAAGGAACCAACAAAATACATATGTGTGACCTTCTCCGAGAAAAGAGACCTAGTGTGTGAAAATGAAGTTTTGAGAAAAACGCATTTAAAGTTTCAAATTTTAATGTTTTTCTCATTTTCATCGATTTTCCCACGTTCGTTTTGTACGTTTTTATGGGGTAAATAAATTTTTATCAGAAATCTAACTGATTTCATCTTATTCTACACCCTTTAAGATATCAGAATCCACTCTTAAGTCCAAGCCCTTTTTTTGAAACACTAGGGCCCCTTTCTCGGAGAAGGTCACATATATGACTTAACGTATGTTTAGACTTAACAAATATTTGAAGATAAAATCCAAAAACAATGTGACCAGTAAATTTATCAAACTTTAGCTTTATTTTCTATGTATTAACTAAACTTTATTTATAAAAAGATCACTGATAATCTTATTTAGAAACTGTTAAATTATGTTTGATCGAGCCAAACGTTTTGCAAACGCAAATAAAAAATTATAGGAATTTAATAAATTTATTATTTATGATTTTCCCCCAAATTTATTTTAAATGAATTTTTATTTGTTGGTGGTTAAGCGTGTCTATATGAATCAGTAGACTTCAACCAAATTTTTGAGCAGTTGCAAACAAAACCTCTTTGCCAGGATTATTTATTTCAAATTATTTTGTTTCAGCATTAAAGTAATATGAACATACTTTTTGTATGAAATATCTGTCCAATCGTCGACCACAATTTAAAACACTATATGATATTGTTAAGTTTCTGGTATTTTAATAAATAAAACTGATGAATTTTTCCATATCGTTGATTCTGCCGAAATGTTAAAATTTTCAGCATGAAAATATGCTAGAACTACTTACTCCTCGGCAACACAACGGGTTAATATTTCACCCAATGATTCATTTTTGGCAGCGTATTTTAATAAAGTAATATTTCTAGTCTCTTTAGAACTCTTTGGAACGGAGTTAAATTTTATTTGGAGCATGTGGATTAATTAAAGGTAATTAATAAGTCGAAAAACCTTTGCAACTTATCATTTTAGGGCACTTCAGGCACTGAACTTTGTAGGTAGCATTGACACGAAGAGAAAAAATGTGGTTGGGCATGGTTACGGCAACTACTCTATGTTTATTGTAACAATATATTGTTGTCGTACACAAAATATTGTTATTTTTATTTAATATCAACAATATAATAGTTACTGTAAACACGTCAATGTTAATCGCAACTATAAATTTAAGTATGGTTGACTGAAAAATAATCATTTTTATAACATCTAAATAATGATAACTTCAAAAACATACTATGTTCCTCACAACCATTTAATGATATTTAATAGCCATAACATGATAACTTTCTGTACGTGTACTCATAATATGCAACATTTTTTATTTTTCGAATTTATTCTATGAGTTAAATTTCAGTTATGTATTTTATAAAGCTTTTTGTAATAGTTCTATTCCTTAAATTTTTAGAAATGACTTTATACACTACCAGACTATTACATTGTATCTTCTTGTTACATTTTACCTTAGCTTTCCGTTGGATAGTAATGAAGTATATTGTATGTACAGAAAAAATTACAATTATTAGACACCAGCAGAATGTAATGCATTTTCTGGCCCGCTACGGCCTTCGTCAGCATTCTTTGTGTCACACTGGATAGTGTTACTTTATATATTTGGGGGATTCACAAGGTGTCATAAAGTCATATGTCTTAAAATAATAACATGAAAAATACGACTGTTGTGAGCGACCCATCATAATTTAATGTGCTATTAATTACGACAGCACAATAAACATAGCAAGCACCGTTCTATTTATTTAAGACACTTTTTGTTTACAAACCAACAACATTATTTTTAAACTATTGTAAAATGTTAGAACATTATGACAATAAACCATGATAGCACACCTTGTGAATACCCCAATTGAATGTATTTAACTCAACTATTTTTAACAAATAGATATTGGGAATTATTTCTTATTATAAGCAACTTTATTATATTCGACATTTTTTATTTTTCGAATTTATTCTATGAGTTAAATTTCAGTTATGTATTTTATAAAGCTTTTTGTAATAGTTCTATTCCTTATTGTAAAAACTCTAGCGAGTACAAACAGAGCCTGGTAAGTGATAGTTCCAAAGTAATATATGCAAAGGGTACATCGGCGTAACTACATGCAAAGAAAAAACATGGTTGTGGTAAACATATTCTAAGAACAACATATTATGATAAGATTCATGATTGAATCATATTATGACCAAATATATTCGTAATTATACATCATAATTTTTTCCCTTAATCCTAATTTGTTTTTATTACATCATATTATTATCATGTTAATCATAATAAGTTAAGAAGTAATCATATTATTATCATGTTAATCATAATAATTTAAGAAGTAATCATTTTATTATCATGTTAATCATAATAATATGTATATTAAATCTAAAACCCAAAAATATTTTTAATGTATATATATGATTATTTACTTACTGACAACCTTAACGAAAAACTGTTACAGATATTTCACATCATAATATGATGCAACTTTAAACATAATATTTTTAACCCTAGAATACTAACCATATTTTACGTACGTTGTAACTAATGATCGTCGATTTGACGATGTATTTTTAACTGCCTATAACTTTGGCTTTAAACCAGATGATCTTTTTCAATAAATGCTATTCATCATTGTGGCACCTTGTACAAAAAAATAAATTAATTTTAATTCATATAGATAAACG
The DNA here is from genome assembly GCA_943735925.1 of Pollenia amentaria. Taxonomy (NCBI): domain Eukaryota; kingdom Metazoa; phylum Arthropoda; class Insecta; order Diptera; family Polleniidae; genus Pollenia; species Pollenia amentaria. The sequence goes on along the minus strand of OX031009.1, from coordinate 206,005,155 downwards.
ATATATTTAATTTTTTACTAATTAATTTTATGTTGCACATATTTTTTGGATCACTGAAAAACTAAAAAAAGTCAAAACTTAAAAAAGACATTTTTAGCTTTAATAAAATAAATTTTTTTTTTTAAATAACACTTTGAGCAAGAGTCACAAGCTCAACTTTGTGTTCTCCGCATATGGGTTTTTCGCATATATCACATTTTGATTTTGACATTCGGCATTTTTTCCAATGGGCACACTTCGTTTGTTTTCTTTTTTGTATTTTCTCCTTAGCTGGTCATTGTTTCCACTATTGTTTGGAGTAACAACATTTGCAAATATTTGCTCACAAAATTTAAAAAAAAAAGTCACGTTAATACTAACCTTCGACGGTTCGACGGGTACAAAACTAATAAAAGCAGTTTTCCAGCAACGCCGTTTTAAAACCACAATTACATACAGCAAAAGTAAATCAATTATCTTCTTACAGCATACAAAATCTGAGAGTGTCAGGCACACCCATTTAAAAGTAAATTAATTAAAAGGGAGCGATGCTCGTCGACACGTCGATCATTAGTACTCAGGGTTAACCTATTTTTGTCGTAGATCGCAATTATATATAAATTATTTTATAGAATTTTTCTTCATTTTCTCTAAAATAACACAAAACTATGGCCAATATTTTTGCCCCATTTTCAAACAATATTAAAATTTTTTTAGCATTATTATTTTACTTTGTGACACTTTACAATTTTTTTTATGTACCTACAATTTCTTTATTTTTAAATTTATTTAAACTTGGTTTTTTTCAAATTGTTTAACCACTAAATAACAAATAATTCGATAGGCATATGTAAAACAAACGACCCAACTGATGCAAAATTATTTTACAAATGGCGATAAAAAAAAATTATTATAGTAAAGATATTTTGTTTGCATCTTAAACATATTATGCATCTTAAACTTATTATTAAGTTATCATGTTATGGCTATTAAATATGATTAAATAGTTGCAAGGAATATAATTTGGGTATTCACAAGGTGTGCTATCATGGTTTATTGTCATAATGTTCTAACATTTTACAATGGTTTAAAAATATTGTTGTTGGTTTATAAACAAAAAGTGTCTTAAATAAATAGAACGTTGCTTGCTATGTTTATTGTGCTGTCGTTACTAATAGCACATTAAATTATGAGGGGTTGCTCACAACAGTCGTATTTTTTCATGTTATTATTTTAAGACATATAAATTTATGGCAGGCACCTTGTGAATCCCCCAAATATGTTTTCAAAATTATCATTATTTAGTTGTTATAAAAATTATTATTTTTCAGTGAACCACACTTAAATTGCGATTAGCATTGACATGCTTACAGTTACTATAATATTGTTAATATTAAATATTATTAACAATATTTTGTGTACGACAACAATATATTGTTACAATAAACAACCATATTTTTTCTCTGTGTGTATACAATTAAAAATATACGCATATAAATATTCTACTTACCTCGTTTATAACGTAGACAATAAAAAAGCAAATTAATTTTAAGAGAACATTGCAGTTTTGTATATTGTTGGTAAGTAAATAAATTTTTATTAATTACGTAAAATCATCAGATATAACGAATAAATCGACAGATGTTAAAACAAATAAAAGAAATAAATATTTCATATTGCCCCATTCTCTTTGTGACCTTCTGCATGGTTTGCCACAAATATGACCAGTAAAATGTAAATATTTGTGCAAGCCAACACCATTTAACAAGGTCTTGTTGTATGAACAAAAAAGAAAAGAAAAATACCTGAACCATTGTTTTCATTCCATAATTGATTGGTCTCCACTGGTTAAATTGTGGTAACAATATTATTTGTCAGCACAAAACAAAAATATTCCTTGTGGAAAAAACTATAATATTCCAGTCATTTCTGTTAATACAAATTGGTATATGATGAACGAAAAGAGTTTGCAGGAAACTTTTAAATATTGTGCATTGTAAAATACGAACGCTTAAAAACTGTAGATAAATTAAAATATTTGTTATCCATTGAACTAAACTATAACTGACCTTATACTAAACTATACTATTAATATAAGCTATACTGAATTAGAACTGAAATAGAATTGAAATAGAACTAAGCAAGAACTGAACTAGGACTAAACTAGAACTGAACTTGAACTGAACTAGAACTGAACTAGAACTGAATTAGAACTGAACTAGAACTGAACTAGAACTGAACTAGAACTGAACTAGAACTGAACTAGAACTGAACTAGAACTGAAATAGAATTGAAATAGAACTAAGCAAGAACTGAACTAGGACTAAACTAGAACTGAACTAGAACTGAACTAGAACTGAACTAGAACTGAACTAGAACTGAACTAGAACTGAACTAGAACTGAACTAGAACTGAACTAGAACTGAACTAGAACTGAACTAGAACTGAACTAGAACTAGAACTGAACTAGAACTGAACTAGAACTGAACTAGAACTGAACTAGAACTGAACTAGAACTGAACTAGAACTGAACTAGAACTGAGCTAGAACTGAACTAGAACTGAACTAGAACTGAACTAGAACTGAACTAGAACTGAACTAGAACTGAACTAGAACTGAACTAGAACTGAAATTGAACTGAACTAGAACTGAACTACAACAGAACTAAAGCTGAACTAGAACTGAACTAGAACTGAACTAGAACTGAAATTGAACTGAACTAGAACTGAACTACAACAGAACTAAAGCTGAACTAGAACTGAACTATAACAGAACTAAAGCTGAACTTGAACTGAACTAGAACTAAACTAGAACTGAATTAGATCTGAACTAGAACTGAACTAGAACTGAACTAGAACTGAACTAGAACTGAACTAGAACTGAACTAGAAGTGAACTAGAACTGAACTTGAACTGAACTAGAACTGAACTATAACAGAACTAAAGCTGAACTAGAACTGAACTAGAACAGAACTAAAGCTGAACTAGAACTGAACTAGAGCTGAACTAGAACTGAACTAGAACTAAGCTAGAACTGAACTAGAATTCAACTAGAACTAAACTCTTACAGCCGTATTCATAACAAAAAGTTAGCCACAGTTTGTACACTACGTACAACGAGCTGTAACTACTTAGAATGCCGATTAAGCTTAGCAGCTTGTTAGCATAGAGTTTATTAATAACAAATTTTATCCGTCTGCTAACTTTTAATAAATCAACTCTGAATATTAATAATGCCCCATTATAATACTTAAAAATGCAACACGTTTTGCATTATTCATCGCTGGTTTTGTCATTTCATTTAATTTTTTTTTTATTTTCCCTGTTTATATGAAAATTTTAAATGTTTTTAAATTAAAATATATTTAAAACAGGACTCTTAACTAAAAAAAAAAACAGTGTATTAAAAAAAAAACAAACAAAATTATTCAACATAAAACGGCTGTTTATCACAAATTGACAAACGTTTGGCAGCTTGTTGACAAGAGTTTAGCAAATCGTAAGCTAGAGTTTGGTAAGTGTATTATGAATAATTTTTGTGCTAACTTCATGCCAAATTTTCGTTATGAATACGGCTGTTACTGTATAAGAACTGAACTAGAACTAAACCAGAACTGAACTAGAGCTAAACTAGAAGTTAACTTAAATTAACGTAGAACTTAAATAGAACTAAACTGAAACTAAACCTAGACATAATTTTTAACTGATTTATTTCGAATTCAGAATCGAAGCGTAAGTTTAAAATTTTCCACAAGTCTCTCAGAATCCATAATACACATTTGCTAATACCAATGCCCACTAATAACAACAATTTGTTTAGTTAAGAACGATATTTTCTCATTAAAAGCCTTTAAACCAAAAATATTATAAAATATATTATTTAACTTTAACAAAAGTCCCAAAACAATACGACAACAATCATCATGAATCAGTAAGAATATACCATAGAAATTAATTGTTGCACTGCAGTTAAAAAATCATTAAAAATTGCTATTAAAAGGAATTTATAAAATGATCCAATACAAAATAACCGAAAATAATAAATCAACGAGAACTAAGTACAATAAATACATTTTAAGAGCAGAAAAACATAACGATGATGATGATGTAGATGAAATATTGAAAGTGAACCGGAACAACTTAAAATAAGCACGAAAAAAGGAAAAATATTTGTTTTAAAAAGAGGATGTTTAAAAATATATTAAAATAAAGGAGATGAACAAAAAATCGCATAAATTGTTTGGATAGATGTTGTAGCAGCATGATGGGAAAAACCCCATTAAATAATGTTTAAAAAAAAAGGCAAAACTAGGGAATAACATTTCCAGAAGGGGCCTTACTGAAATCGGATTAACGAAAGAATTGTTAAATAATTAAAAAATTAAATACCCGACTGCAACAAAGACAATTTATAAGTAAAACACTAAAAAGGCCAAAACAAGATTGATATACATAAATGTATATATTTATTCCCGTCGTTCCGAATTGGAGATAGGGCCATTATAATTCTATTTCATCGTGATATATTGCAAGTTATTAGTTTTACTTCATTCCAATAATTTCGCTACTTAAGAATCGAGCTATCTTCTCCTAAAATGGGTGGGTCCTCCTCTTATTCTGGTACCCTATGGTGTTCCACCTAATAGCTGGCCGCGTTCTGTCACCTGGGAGGCTTACGAAGTGTCCGATATAGCTAATTCCACTTACGTTTCAATATCTCGGTGCACAGAGTTCTAAAATTGTGGCTGTGCAAAAGTCATTATTGATAATCAAATTTGTGCAAAATATTTTTAAAATACTTATCAGATATCTGTTGATAAAAACTTAAGGTGCATTAATGTCGTGAGAAGCTGCATTTCATGTGTTAAGCTTTTTAGAAATATGAGAAGACTTTTTATTATCAAAGTTTTATTGTGCATTTCAGTGGTTGCTTAGGCCAGATCATCAGTAAACGTTTTTCCCAAATATTGTTAGAAAAACCAAAAATATCAGCAAATAAGGCTACAGAGGGTACAAGAAGTACTAACACACAATAAGTCTAATTTGCATCGATATCAAAGCTAAAAGAAAATTCCAACAATAAAACATTGTATTCATCTTTTCTTACATTCTCCAGAAGATTTCCAGATAGGACGTCTTTGCACAATGATTGCGGTTGATGATATCAAGAACGCTGTTAAAAAGTGGATGGTACATAATGCATCTCCCGTATTCAAGATTGATAATAAAAAACAAAATAAAGGTAAACTATAAAAAAAAGTTAGCTTTACTATTATTCGGTTTAACAGACTATAATATGAGATGAAAGTCAAAGTTAAATATTCGCATAAAGTTTAGCGAACAAAACCCATGAATTTTATTTTCGCTTATAATTTGCAATTATGTCCTGCCGGCTAAGCTTAATCCGGATTCATCTTTGGCTTTTAGTTTAAGAAATTAAAAAAAAAAAAAAAATACTGGTTATGCTTAACACAGAAAAAATTAAAAATTGTCTCTAATTACCAAATTCATCGAATCAAGTAAACAAGTTGTTGATTTTGCGCCTATTACCAAAATGATTATATTGATTACTAAAGATTGTAAAAATTTTAATATTTTGAATACTTTTTTTCAATAAATGACATTTTTAATTTTAATTTAAAAAATTATCAGAAAACTTTGCCGTTTCAAAAAATGTTTGAATTAATTTAAGTAAAAATATCTCATGTTTTGAAAGTTCCCAACTAACAACAATTCTACAAGTTTAAATTATTTTATTTTAACCGAAAAAATTAATTAAGATTTTTTGATATTTAATTTATATTTTAATGAAAAATTTATTTCAAAACAACTTAAATGTTAATTAAATCCAAATTATATTTTTAATTTTCTTTCAATATAAAAAAAATAATTGATTCAATTATCACATTAATTAAATTGAAATATTTTTTCTGGGTGAGACTACTAAACGACAGTAAAAAAAAAACAACGTGGCTTTTGAGAGGATACTGGGAATGCTTTAAAAAAAACCAAAGGACTCATTTTGATTCAAAACATAGATGGGGGGTAGTGCACTAATTTCGCAGTTTCAACTCACAGTTAGTGATAGTGCAAAATTATTGCAATATTTTTTTTGATGTTGAGTGATGAAGTGAAAATTAGCAGCCGCACTAAACATGAGTGATAGTGATGTTAAAATATGTTGCACTAAAAAATTTTTTTTTTGATTTAAGAAAAACAATCATCAGTTTATTGCAACTTTTTTGATCTTTACTCATTTGAGAGCAACTTAAAATTTTGCACTAAATTTACAAGCAAAGAACTTGTTTTTTCATGATTAAAGCCATGAGATATTCCGTTATTGACAAATTATTCACATGTTGTTTAATTTCATTTCTTATGCATATCATAAAAAGAATCAAACAACATGCAAATACAAAATTATATTTTTTTAATTTTAGTGATATGCAGTTTTTTTTTGATTGCAAGTACAAATATTGCACTATTTGAATTGAGTGCAGATTTTTGCATTCAATCTGCGTTTAGTGATAGTGAAAAATTTGCGATATCACAAAATTTTTTTAGTGGTAGCTAAAAAAATAGGAATTATCACTAAAGCTCGTAAAAAGGAGTGCAAACTAATTTTTTCGCAGTTTTATTAAGTGTTAGTGCACTGGTGATTTAAATCAATATTTAGTGCAGTACCCCCAACTATGATTCAAAATTATGTAATTAAATTCAAATGAATGATTACCAAAAGAGAGAAGAAACAGTTACCTTTATCTGATCTAAGTTTCTCAATAACACTTGTATCCAGTGATGTTAACCGTACTGTAATTAGCCTTTTTTAGAGTAATTTTGAGCCCAAAAATTCGGTAATTTAAAAAAATTAGGGCTTTTGGTATACAAACATATGCCTTTTAAACATATAAATAGCTGAATTATGATGAATTACACTATAGATTTTCGTATAATTTTATTTACGGATCAGGGATTAAATATGGCTAAAGTTAAGTATTTGTCATTTAAAGCATTCTGTACTTGAATCAAGCATTCTGTACATAATTTAAGAAAATCCGTATTTGCCGTACTATTGACACGGCTTTGGCTTGATTAAGGTTCGGATGTATTTTTATTTTTCTTTTGAGTGTAATAATGCACAAATGATTATACACTTTTTATGTTTACACTCGTAAAACTGCTCTGAGTGGAGAAGCACTTCGCGGTCGTTGTCATTTTTTTTTTTTTTTTTTAAGAACAATCAGGTCGTTCTTGTTTTTCTACTTTTCGTGTGTTTTGCGTTGTCACCTCGCATTGGATAATGGCTTGGCGTCGTACCAACTGTACCGAGTTACAGTTTTTGCGATTATTCATCATTAACATTGTGCATTCGTTTGCAACCTTAATGTTTTAACGTGTTTGTTTGGTGGAGAACCAATAATAACTTAACGTGGCTGATGGAGAACCATATAAAACTCAGACGCTTACTGGTGGAGACGAAAATGCTCTGTAGCGGATTCTTGAAGCTTGCGTCTTCCTATACGAAGGCTTAGGCTGTTCGATGGTGAATCAGTCGGTCAGTAACGTTTCAGGTATATATGATGATTTTACTGTCATATTCATAAAAAATACAATAATTTTTGTTTAAAATTTATCTTAAAACAAACCACAATACTAATATGGTTAACAGCTAAGGCACGAGCTATGTTTACATTTTTCCTTCAAGTTGAGCTGGAAAAGGTCAACAAGAAAAAAAGAAAGACAAAAAACATGAAAATCAAAAAAATGTACTTTGGATTTGAAGAAGAATTCTTGACAAAAAGTACGAAAAAACAGAAGTTAGGAAGAAGATGTAAATTAATTAAAATAGATAGTCATTCACTCAAAAGCAAATTTCGATCTACCAAAGTGAAATACCATAGCTGAGTGAGTAAAACGGCAAACCCCACTGACGTGACTGTGTGGTTACAACCGAAACTAGTCTGAGCAACCTGTCCGTGAAAGCCTGGGTTCAAATCTCATCGCAGTCAAGAATGAAAAATTATCAATAAAATTTTAATTAATTTCATGTTGTAAAATTCCTGTCTTCAAAAAAATAATTTAATGAAAATTAAATTCAATGAACTTAAGCCTTATTAAAATATCTAAATTTGGATTAAAAACCATTAACAGTTCAATAAAATTAACCACAATACTAATATTAAAACCAAAAATTGTATTCAAGTTTTTCTTAAAACATATTTCAAATTTAAAAAGTTTATGAATGATATTTTTTTATTATAAATCTTTGCGCAAGGTAATTTTTTCTTAAAAAGGGCAATTTTAAGAGGGCCGTAAGGTAATGAAAAAATAAAAATCACTGCTTGTTACCCTGTGTCTTGCCTTCTATCCTTTATAGGTATCCAATTTTTTTAAATTTCTTTTTTAAGGCCTTTGTTTTTAAACTCATAAACTCTTTACATTCTTACTTTTTTCAATCTGGTTTTCATTTTGACTTAATGCTTTACATCCACTAATGCAAAAAAAAAACTTAGAACCTCTTAATCTTGGCACGTGCAAAGTAGAGGAGAATGGAAAAAAATTGAATAATTTCACCAAATAGTAATTTGCCTTCGACAAGAAAAAAAAAACGCTAAAAAAACACAACAACAGCAGAAAAACCAAAAAAAAAATCATTGAATCAACAAAGCTGGGTTCTAAAGATTTAACACAAAACTAAGAACAACAACGACAACAACACCATCTTCATGTTTTAGTTGTTGTGCTAATGTAAATGCAAAAGTGTTGAAAACTAGAAAAAATTAGAACAAAAACAGTGTGAAATGCTGAAAACGAAAATTGCATGCAAAGTGTTTTTAAAGGAGTGGAAAAGCAGCTACAACAACAAAAACCAACAAGAACTATAACTACTTACTCATACTAGTCCAAAAAAAAAAAATAAGAAAAAACAAATTGTAGAATCTGTAAAACTGTAAAATGTGAAAAATGCGCTTTATGCTTAACGGGGCATAATGTGAACATAATATGGAAAGTAAACACACACACACTCTCACGCTTATACACTTTTATTCACGGAATCACCAACACTTACAAAGATACGCTACTTTGGAAGCATTTAGAAGATTTTTGAAGATGGAAGTGACTGGGCGTCACTTTTTCGCCACTTTTGGGCAACTGAAAAAAGATATGACACATTAAAACAAAAACAAACATAAACTCCAGGGGTGTTTTCATCATCGTAGTGTAGCAACTTATCGACGGTAATAACGTAATATCAAAATATATGAACTTCTTAAAGAGCTGAGGATAAAATTATGAAGAGCCTGCTATTAATGCTAATTAGACTTGCCAGAAGGCTTTGATTTTTCTTGATTTTCAAGAATTGTTAATGCTCGTCAAGATTCAAGAAAAAATTTGTTTTGTCAACATTTTTTAAGGACCAGCCAAATTCTTCTTTTTTTAAATTTGTGTACAGTGTGCCGTAAAGAAAGCTGTGTAAAAAGTAACTAAATATTTCATCGTTTTATTTTAGTTTATGTATCTGTTTAAAAATCTATCCAAACTATATTTCCCTTATTCTACATTAATAACTTGACAAGACATACGTAAATGTAGATTTGAAAGAGAAGCCCGTATCAAAATTTGTATGTGTCTATCTATCTATTTCTATACTCAACACTAATAATCAAAAACGTTCAACAGCTGACTTCATACAAAAGCGTACAGAAATTGTTGGGGCAAATAGCGAGTTTGCTTGTATTCTTTGTTTTTATATTTTAAAAAAAGTTTTTATTTTCCAAAAATTATTTTCAAAATCAACTTTTTTTTTAGTGATTATCAGAAATGTTTCAAATGTGAATCTGGCAAGCCTAATGCTTATACGTACTTAAAACTAGTTTTAGTATAAACGGACATTGGCGAGCATATCTTCATCTAAAGTAGGGATGGGCAATAAATATCGATATATCAAAATATCGATATTTAAAAAAATTATAATCGATATATATCGCCGATATTAAAAATAAAAAATCTACGACTATCGAATTCGCTATTTTTAGGACTCTATAATAAAATTCCACATTTTAACCGTTGCTCAGCTGCTTACATTACTGTTGTTTTTTAATAATTGCATCATATGTTTCAAACTAATATTAAGAAAATAACGGCGCTTTTCCGTTGTACATTTTCATATATTACACAGTTCAGTTTTGTCTCGGTTTTTTTATGAGGTAACAACAAAAAAATAAGCGCGGAAAAAATATTCTGAAAAGGGATGTTAAATGTAGTTTTAAATTTGGTACCAACTTCCAAAAAAAATGTACTCTTTGGACCTTCACGGTACCATTTTTTTAAATTTATTAAAACAACAAAAAAAACTACATAAAAAATTTTTATAATTTTTATTTTGCTTGAAACACAACAAAGTTTTTTATAAACAATTGTAAAATATTTTTTAGGACATTATGATGATATGACTGGATAGCACACCTTGTGAATACATATTTAATTAAATTATAAACAGTTAATGGAAATTTGAGAATTTTTAAACATACCACCTGTAAAGCTGTTAAATATTTTTTCCACCACAAATATTTTTGTACGACTGGCCCACAAGCATTTAGACCGTAATAAGTGTACATAATGACGTGGAGAAAGGAATTTATTAAAGCTGGAAAGAATACTGAGATTAAAGGTAAATAGAACACGAATTTTAAAGGAAATTTTGTTTTAATTCCATTAAAACGTTTAAAAATAGCTTTCTTAAATGTTAAACTTGGTACTATTTTCTTTTAAAAAAGTACTTTTTGGTACAACGGCTATTTTTTTTTGAAATATGCATTTTTTGTTAAGAAGGTGATCAGTCTTTCTTTAAAATAAAAGTAGCCAAAATAAACATAATTGCAATGCAGGTGCAATTTTTATGTTTTTTATTTAAAAAAGATGCTGTACAAACCGATACTTTTTGTCAAAATCGTTCTCTCCAAAATTGTAATTGTTGTTCAAAATTTTACGTTTTGTACATAAATATGACTTAGAAAAGTACCATTTGCTTAAGAATATAATATCTTAAAATGGTAGTTTTGGCTTGAAAAGGTCTGATTGTTCTTAATAACTATCAATCTAATCAACTCCATGCTTTTACCACATCCATAGCTCTAACACAAACGATTGGCTGTAGTAATGAGATCGATACAAAAGAGCTCACATAGAAGGTGCTAGAAAAGTAAAATTCAGTTCAAACAATCTATATACCTCAGGGATTAAAATTTTGTACCAACTTCCAAAAAAAAAATTTAATTTTTGGACCTTCACGGTACCATTTAATTTATTAAAACAACAAAAAAGTATATAAAAATTCAATTGTACACAAAAAAAACAAAGCTTTACATTAACAAATATTATACGTATGAATAAGAAAAAGGTACATAAAAGTCTTATAAATATACACGCAGAAAAAAAATATGTTTAAAAATGGTCACCTCCAACAAAACTATTTTTAAAGAAAATTTTTAAACATATTATGTTTAATTTAACCATATTATTCTCACTGACAACCATATTTTTGTTAAATTGGTCCTCCATCAAGAAGCCACAACCATATTATGGTTGTCTTTAAACATGTTTTGGTTAAATATGACAATAATTTGTTTTTAAATTAACAATAGTATTTTCCTCTTTTCCAAGAGCAACATGCTATGGTTGAAAACCAACAATGCTATTATAAGTGTTAAACATGTTTTAGTTATTATTAACCAAAACGTGTTTGGAGGCAACCATAATATGGTTGCGCCTTCTTGATGGGGGACCCATTTAACCATAATATTGTTGTCGGTGACAATAATATGGTTAAATTAAACATAATATGTTTAAAATTTTTCTTTTAAAATAGTTTAAACATATTTTTTCTTTGGGTATATGAGATCAAAATAAGGCACTTTACATTAAGCTCATTATGTAAATTATCTACTGCCGACTAAAAACTACAAATATTTTCAGTTTTTAACGACTGTAGTTGCTCGACATCAGCTAAAGCTCTTAATGGATTATTGATGTGCAATTTCATTCGGGAACATTTTTGCTAGAAAAGGTACAATACTACTTGTTTTACCTGAAATAACATTTTCAGGAGTAAATTTATGGAACCACATTAAAACTTCGTTATTAAAGTTGACTTTGGTTCTCAAAACTTCGCAAAATTTTATAGAAAATTGTTTTCCATTTATTGTTCCGCAATAAATTTCTTCAAAGGAAATGTGATTTTTGTAAAGGTCTACGATAGATATATCACATTCATCCAAAACATGTATTCATGAAATTACGTTCTATTTGGCGAAACAAAAAAGTTTGCCTTTGTAAAAATACATGCATTCGAGGATAATCTAGTTGCATTTCTAAATTAACCATGGTTATAATTTTAAGTGCATATTGCATAAATAAGAAATGCTATTTAAATTTTGAAATTGTACCAAATGAGTCACGGTAGTACCACGGTACTTTAGAAGGTCAAAATGTACCAAAAAAAAGTACAATTGTACCAACTTTAACATCCCTGGTTCGAATGTTAATAATAAAAAAAATTTTTAGTTTTTTTTTTATTTGAGCATGTTCTTATTTATTAAAAATAAAATATTGCACAGTTTACTTGTATAGTATGTATCACAAGTTTCTTTTACCGGCAGTATATAATCTGGCTTTATATAATCCCAATGATTTTTTTTTAGATTTCATATGGCGAATGAATAAAAATCTTTTTGTATTCTTAACTTTTTTTTGAATTTTTTTTTTTATTGTAGAATAACTGCGGGTACCTCGATTTTAAACTTCTTTCGCATAACTTACTTTCAACTTAAAAACTAAATTTTAAAACTTGTTTTTGCTTTAAATAAAAGTTAAGCGAATGAAAGTTTCATTCGAAATTTGAAATTAAAGGAAACAATAAAAAGATAGAATGGAATTACATGTAAAATGTTTGTAAATATGTATTAAATTTGGTAATAATTTCAGCTGAAAACGTTCGATACATCGATATATCTATATTTTTAATTAATAAATATCGATACTCCCTAATCTAAAGTGCTATAAAATGGTCAATGATAAAGCAAATTTTGGGAAACTTTCAGCAATTATTCGTCATTATAATAAAAGCAAACAAAATTTGAGTTCTCAGTGAATGTAAAAAAGAAGAAATATTAAAAAAAAATTTTTTTGTTCAAAAAGAATAGCTAAAAAAAGAACAAAATAAAATATATTGTATTAAAGTGATAGTTTGATTGCAATATTAGCTTATTGCGCGTTTGTAGTAAAATAAATTTCTAAAATTCTGCCACCACGTCTTTGAAAAGCTTCATAACTCCTCAGGCAATCGACCTGTTTTTGAATTTTGTTGAACAATATATTTACATATGTATAAGTATGTGCCTCTTTTAACGGAAATTGACCTTAAAATTAATTTTGTAAACTTCAATATTCGAATTATAAGATTTACTTACAAAAATATTTTGTTCCCCAGCAAAAATAAAGTGAGAAATTCAAAAAGAAAAGTGAACAAATTACGAGGGAATAAGGGGAATTTTTTCCCGTGAACATTTTTTTCACGTTATTATTCTTCTATGAATTATTTTTTTCATGGGAGTTTTTCGTGATCGCAAATACGTGAAAAGGGAACAAATTACGAGGGAAAAATTATTCACGATAGGGGTTTTTAGCAAGAGGCGAATAAATATATATTGTATTAACATTTTGTAAATATAATTAAAGCATTTATTAACATCTATAATTAAAGCATTTATTAACAACAAGAAAAAAAAGCCAAAATAAATATGTACATGCTATACACACACAGATTAAAAATGTTCTCTTATCACCGAACTTATACCAAATTCATAATTTCAAGCAAACAAGTTGTTGATTTTGCACCTATTACCAAAATGATTATATTGGTTACTAAAAATTGTAAAATTGGGATTTTTTCAATAAATTATATTTTTAATTTTTCAATAAATGATATTTTTAATTTTAATTAAAAAATGATCAAAAATGTTTGCCATTTCAAACAATGTGTTTATTTATTTAATTATATATTGACAATTCCCAACAACAATTCTACAAGTTAAAATTATTCTATTTTAAATGAAAAAAATCAATTAATATTTTTTGATATATAATTAATATTTTAATTAAAAATTTTGCTAAATTGAAATTTTGTCTAATCTATTTTTTTAATACCAGAAATGAGTCTACAGAATTTTGGGATGGTTGGTCCATAATTTACCATGGGTCCAAAACAAATTCCCCTCCTAAAAATCATTTTAGTTCGGCTAAAACATAATATGTTGCTCAAGCTAGTTCAAATTTCTAAACAGAAAAGCATAAAACTTCCCTACTGTCGGTCAATAATTTAATATAGGTCTATACCGTGTACTGCTGACGTCCGTTTTAATAAAGATTAATTTATAATTATATAGATATCAAGTAGAGCCAACTCCTGAAATATTCGAAATGTCGGTGGAGGGTATCAATGTTTCGGCACAGCCGATTATAGCACTCTGACTTGTTTTGGCCCACACTGTTGATAACACCAACTCACTTATGACTTTCCGCCTCTTCAGTCTTCCACTTTAAGCAAATATTATTTTACATTTACAACTGGCAAAAACAAGAAATTATGTAAAAAGCACAAAAAAAGTCGTCAACACCAGAGTCAGCAAAAATAATCATTATTTCAAAATAACAGCGGATTTCAGACAAAATGATATAGCAAATGACAAAAGAAACAACAAAACAAGAAGGAGTACCCAATGATAAAGAATCAAAAAATAAATGTATTAACACATGCAAAGGCGAAATTTCCTGCATCCGGTAGAAAAGTAAAAATGTTAAGAAAGAAGAATGTAATAGATGAAGGTTAAATCATGTTGGTAATAAAAATGATGTTTATAGAGATTTTTAGATGGATGAATTACTAATCAAGCTAAGTAAAATGCAAAAAATATATATTCTATACTGCTTCTTCTATAGAGTCTTATTTAGTGTCTAATTTTTTTCTGCTCTTATGTAGCTCTAGTTACCTTTTTTCCAAAATGGCAAATGAAAAAAATAAAGAGACATAAAACATTATGTCATTTTTTTTTTTTATTAATAGAAACAGAAAACTTTTACTGCCTGTAGACTTCAATAATTAAGACATAAATTTAAGGATTATTAGAGATTTTTGTTTTTAAATAGGGACTAGATTAAAATTAAGACTCATAAACTTAACCAGCTCCCTAATTAAATATTTTGTAATTTTAAGATTATCATTTTCATTTAAAACCTTTTTTTCATTTACATTTTTAATGCTCCCATATGCAGCCGTAAAATATCAGTCCTGTTTTATGGTTTTAATTTTACATTTCGTAACATATTTTTCCCTTAAAATACTCAGAAAAAAAGGTCAATTAAAACAAGTCACGCACTTGTCCACACAAAAGGGTGTTTTTTAAGCCCCACAAAACTTACGAAAGAGTTTGCTGTCAAATGGACTGTCATACTGAGCATACTTTTTGACATTTATGATCAGTATTCTCTGAAAAATAAACAACGCAACCAAATTAGCCAAGTTTACTTTAAAACCCAGTCATCGGTTTGTTTTGTAGGGCGCACATAATCAATCATCTGAACGGGTTTGTTTGTAAACAAAACTGCCGCATATGGAGTGAGAAAAATCCACAAAAGACCATACCGACTCCACTACATACAGACAAATACACCGTTTGATGAGGATGACACGCTGGTTGCATCCTCGGACCTTATTGCTTCAAAAATAAAGCTGGAGCTCGCATTATGGTTAATTTTTGTTTAACAATATGGATGACATGGATCCGGGAGGTAAGTAGTTTTAACTGGACGGCACAACATTCCATACGGTGACCTCAATCATCGACTTTTTGAAATAACAAATTTGGTGATTAGTTGATTTCGAGAACTTTACGTGCCAATTGGTCTCCAATTATTTCCTTTGGGCTAAAGTCAGCATGTAACATGAAAATACAAGATATTCTGGTAGTGTATAGAATCATTCCTCATTATACATAGATATATCGTCGATCTTAACTCAAAACCGCAAAAAATCCACATACGACATTTAAATTATCAAACGACGATATGTAGCTTCAATCTTCACCAAAGTTTGGCTTAAGCAAAAGTATGTGAAATATTGAAGGAATAGGACTATTGCAAGAAGGTTTTATAAATTGATATTTGATTGAATACATTCGAAAAATAAAAACAATAAAAGAAAAAAAATACTTGTAAAAAAAAATTATTCTCATATTCTATTTATTAAGATTTAAATTTTTTATGTTACTTTAATAATTTCTACTACTATCCGGCTTAAAAAACACCCTTTACATAAAATAAAAACAGGCAAAATAAGGAATGTAAAAGCAACAGTAGAAATTAAAAAACTTGAGCTGTTTTAATTAAAGATTTAGGTCAGATGATGAGGATGATCATCATCATTCAGGCGCACAAGTATACTACTGTCTCTGGGCAATTTTTTGTAATGAAAATTTCTTCTGATTTCTTTTTTACGTGAAAAAAGGTGGCTTTTCTGTGTCGATTTTTATGCCACAAAACAGCAGCTTAGACAACAAAAAATTAAGCAAAGAAAGAAAAAATAAATTTCTAAAACAATAAAGGACTTTCTATTTTATTTTCTCATGTCAACATTTGTTTTTATAAATCAAACAACAAATTGATGTTGGTTTTTAATGAAAACAACATGTGGCATTGAAACCTACTCAAACTCATGCCCGTTCAAAAAATAAAAAATAAAAATATTACCCACACACACACACACACATACTTAAAAAGGCACCGGAAATCACATAAAATATAAAAATATTTGTTACGTACTCTCTCTCTCTCTGCTTCGTATACAACAGCCCTCAAATATTTTCTAATGCTAACTTTTTACTTGTTTGAAATTAAGTTTTCCAGTCAGGCAAAAAATAAAGAAAGAAAAATAATTCAACTTTGGAAATAGACACAATAACAGAAAATAAACATGTGTCAAATTACAACCATTAAATTAAATTGAAAAGAATGCAATAAAAAATTACAGACATTAACTACATATATTTTAATTATTCTTTACTAATGTCACTTAAGCGCCCGTGTGTGGACATCCAACACACAGGTTACAATTTCAGTACATGGCAGTCCACGTACTTATCTTGACCTAAAAGCTGGTGCTATCTTGCATACATACATACATATCTACATTGTCCATATCGTACATTGCAATACAGGTCCTGTTGAATAGCAACAACTAACAAGAACGATAGGTTTAAAATTAGCTGCAACCCTTTTGGGAAGATTATTCCACCTCTATTTCATAACTCCTTTCCTACTAAGCCGATTGTGCTGGATTTCAATATCAAACTGCTAGAAACATTTTGCAACAAAAACTGTTATAATCCGTTGAGTTTTTTGAACGTGAGCGTATTTTCCACTGACGGAGAGACGGACATGGCTAAATCGACTTAGAATTGCTCAAGGGCCCAGTATATATATAAACTTTATGGTATCTTAGATGAATTTTCAAGAAGTTTCACACGGAATCACCACTAATGATGGAGGGTATAAGAATTGCACTAATTACTCTGTGCTAGTTGAATCAACTGGCAAGCAGTGCACCTGCCGTTTTAATCTAATTCGGGTACGCTGAATCCAGTGGTGCTAACTGTTTTTATAGGTTTGCTCTTGTTTTCGAGTTATCATATTATTTCGAAAATGGCGGAGGTTGCATAATATATATTAGCGTAACTTAAAAACCGTTTAGTTTATTGAATAAACTAAATAAGCCGAAATTACACGAAAAAATTCCCCTTAAGTCGAAATATATTATTTTTTTTCTTTTTGGCAAAAAAAAATTATTTTTTAGCCAAATTTCGCAATTTTTGCCTTTTAAAAATTCATAAAAAATTCAAAAATGCAGGTATGCTTCTAATTTTCTCAAAACATACTTGCCCCTTATCACCATCCAATAGAGGCGCTTACATACAAAATATGGCGGTTTATTGAAATTCTTATATTTGGCCCCTGTAACGTCAAGAATGCCCCTAGATGTATCAAATGTATGACTACTTTATTTTTCATTCCCATATTTTTTTCCAACATTGAGTTACGAGAATATAAATTGTGCACCTCCTCCATTTTCGAAGTAACGGTATATCTCGAAAAACCAGAGCTGACAAAAAAAAACGGTTGGCATCACTGGATTCAGCGTACCCAAATTAGGGTGCGAACAGATTGGCCGCTTGTTGCCGAGCCGAGCCGACTGACGCTTATTGCGAGAACTTGTTCATGGGAGAAACAAGTTTGAGTGTGCATACACGGAGGGAAAAATACGGTATAAAAATACCAAACTTGATACCATCCGTTGTCAAAAGTGAGCCAACTACGTTTGTGTTCAAGGTGATAACGAATGGTATCAACATTTTTTTAACCACCTCGTTGTCATTTTGCCACCATTTGGTCTCATTCTGACCACAAAATGTTAATATATTTTCACCATAATGGTGTCATTTTGACAATAAATTGTTTTCATTTTTGATAACACTATTAGTCAATTCACAAGGTATCCTAACATGTCATATTGTCAAAATGTCCTAATATTTCACAATGGTTTAAAAATATTGTTGTACGGCTCAGCCGCTCAGCGCTGGACTTTTCTGATTAATTACGACAGCACAATAAACACAGCAAGCAACGTTGTATTTATTTAAGACACTTTTTGTTAACAAACCAACAACAATATTTTTAAACCATTGTGAAATATTAGGACATTTTGACAATATGACATGTTAGGATACCTTGTGAATTGACTAACTGTTAATTTATTGACAACATTCAGCTATCAATTCGACAACACATTGTTCTGAGTGTACATTCTTAACCCAAGCAATAAAAAAACAAATGAAATATATTTATTTAATAAAACAGAATTGCAGTGCGATATACCTACATACTTGTGTTTTTTTTTCATGAAAAGAGCTTTTCTTTGAGTTCAGCACGGAGAGCTCAGTTTGGTACAGCTTCCTTCACATCTTCTTTATTTATAAAGTGCAAGCTTCTATGTGTCACATTAGCATCTTCAATAAAGGAATTTTAAAATTAACTACAAATTCCATATTATTGTATTTTTACTTACCTTTTAAATAATCCTAAATAACTTCCATATATATAGATACAAGCAGTTTTCAATTTCTTATCGTC
Organism: Pollenia amentaria; assembly: GCA_943735925.1. Lineage (NCBI taxonomy): Eukaryota > Metazoa > Arthropoda > Insecta > Diptera > Polleniidae > Pollenia > Pollenia amentaria. Next base: position 205,985,938 of record OX031009.1, on the reverse strand, counting down.
GTCGTCAATTTTTTAAGTTCAAAATTTATGTTTTCTTCAAAAAGAAAATCTCTTCCGTAGCAACAAAATGTAAACGTCACAGTTTATTATATTTTTTCACTGTCCAAGTTTTTTTTTATTTTATTTTTTTACTTATTTGAATTATTTATAAAAAAATTTTCATTTCGATAAACTGCAAATAATGACAACAATGGTACTTTTAATATCTTTTGTACAAATTTGACAACAGTTTGTTAAAAATTTGACAACATATGTTGTCGAAATATTTTGTTGAGAAAAAAAACTGACATTGAGTTTTAACATTTTACTTATTAACGCATTTCATCTATTATTCTTGAAATTTTTATTTCCTTTTTTTTAATTTTGTTTATAAGTTTTTTTTTAATTATTTTATAATTGTATTTAATTGTTATTATTTATTTGAATTTCTATTTTTTTGTTTAATTTTTATTTTATTTTTAAATGTTTATTTTCTTTTTAATTTTTATTATTTTTTTCATTTTTTGATTGCATGTTTTATTTACTTTTTCTTAAATTTTTGTTTTTAATTTTTTTAAATGTCTTTTAAACAAGTTGAAATGATAACAACATAACATAAGCAATGTTTTCGGCGCTGAAATACGCTTTGGAACTGTTTTCTGGCATTCAATCAGCTTCGCGCTCTGACCAGCTCGGCGCCCACTATGACCTGTTCGCGCTTATTTGTACTAATTTGTATAGTACAGGTTTTCTCGCATTGGTTCTCGCAATAATCGTCTAGACTAAAACGCCAGGTGCCCCGATTGTCACAAAAAAGTGTCCAATTCAAGCACAGTGCTACTATTTTTGTTGAAAAAAATTATTCTTTTTATTTTTAATGCTATTTTACGCCGTGAATACTACTCTCAAGAATGGAAGGTTTCCTTGGTTACCATGCTACCAAAGCCAGGCAAAGATTATACAAGAGTTGAGTCATAACATATTAAGGTTATTTGAGAAACTATAAGTGTGAAATAAACACCGATTTTAAATGAAAATTTTTGTATTCCAAACCATCAATTCGGTTTTAGAAGAAAACACAGTACAATCGAGCAAACTCATAGAATAGTAAATGTCATAAGAAAGCCCTTGAAGAAAAAAAAATATCTCAGTCTTCGTCATCGATGTCTCGCAAGCTGTTGATAAAGTGTGGCATGAAGGCTTATTATATAAATTGAAACAAACCATACCATCAACCACACACGGGGTGTTAGAAAGCCACTTAGACGGTCGCAAAGAGGAGACGATTTTGTAAGTTCTCCTTAGCCAATTGACGCTGGTGTCCCACAGGGCATGCCAACAAACAATTACACCCAAACTTGAACATTTGCGGATAATTCGGCTTTTTTAAGCATACGCGAACAACGTCATGAAGAATCTCCTTACTTACACGATCATATTTTTCAACTGGAAAGGTAGAAAGCGCATTGGAAGAAGATAAAGTTCAATGAGCAAAAATGTGTAAATATAACCATCACTTTGCGTCGTGAAACATGCCCCACTATTAAAATCAATTACAAAATAGTACCTCAACATTCGCATGTAAAATACCTCGGTATACATCTAGAGCGGCGTTTACCGTGGAAGTGGCATATACACAGTGTGGCCATTTTGGCATTTTCGCAGCTAAATTTAGCATTAAAAATTTGTATTTAGCTGCAACATTTTCATTTAGCACTTGGCATTTTATTTAGCATTTTTAGAAAATATTTTTAGCTGTTTTTAGCATTATTTATTTTAAAAATTTGGACGAATAGTTAGTTCTATTGATTTTACTTAATTTTTTTTTATAAATTATAATAAATGTTAACTTAAAATAGTTGTACCTAAAATAATTTCGTATGGAAAGGGTAAGAAACATCTTACCTGTCTTGCTAAACAAATAGAAAATACAGAGAATATAAGAAATGCCCTTATCATGTTGATTGTAAATATTATTTGATATTACGATATAAAAGAACAAGGAAATTTCTCTTTGTATTAAGATAAAAATTTAATAGTGTAAATGTGTGAAAAAAATTGTTTTCTTTAAACTGCATAATAATAATTCCAAAGCATCAACTTTTTTTAAGCTATAAAAAATAAAATGACATAAAAAAATTTTTATATCATAGAAATCAATCGTTTGAATTTAGCATGTATCAGGGGTTTGCGGGCCCCTAAACATAAAACTTAATCTCAACTACCTGGGTTTCATATGTATGTGTTCAGATGCTTTACCAAAATCTATCCACTTGTTTAAATATAACCATTTATTTCAAATTCGATAAAAAACAAGTCAGTAAAATATTTTTTGCATCGAATAAAACTTCATACTGGTAATAAATTTTTAACAAAAACCATTACAAAATTTTAGCATTAATTTTAGCATTTTTTAAAATAATTTTTAGCATTTTTTGGTCACACTGCATATACAGGCCTGCTCTGAAAATCACTTTAACTCCAATCACGAGATTTCAAATCACATGTCGATGCCTTACTTTCTCAACCTCGTATCTTAAAAAAATACAGTTTTGACTTTTTCATGTCAAACGATTGCTATTTTTGTGTTCTATTACTGCAAAAACTTATTATTTCAATAATTTATTAATATTTACAGAATTGAGAAAAAGTATTGAAATAAAAAGTTGTTGCAGTAATAGAACACAAAAAAAACAATCGTTTTATATGAAAAAGTCCAAACCATATTTTTTTAAGATACGAGGTTGAGAAAGTAAGGCATCGATGTGCCTTTTAAAATCACTTTTTGTGTGTACACATCTGAACAGAATTCGTGAAACCGTCCGGCACTGAAAAGACATAAAACAACGTATAAGATTACAAATTTTATTAATTATTGTTAGTTCATATTTATTATAAGATGATTCAATAATGACAAAAAAAAACTTTAGCACTTTTTTTTCATTGATTTTGTGGTACACGGTAGTCGATACTATCTGCCTATTTTTAGAAAATGAAAACAGGCTGTATATCCGTTAAATTTTTCTAAAATGTTTTCTTTTTCAAAAAATTAAAACAAATGCTTCGTAGACTTATTTAAAAAAGAAACTAGGAAAAATAGAAGCAATACGAAGGGTGTTTTTTATAGAGGTGTAAAACATAAAAGTTGGCAATACTTTTTTAAGTGGCGGCCATTTTTTCAGCTGTGAAATGTTTTATGTTTAGTTTGTTTTGGCATTTAAACATGAATAGACTGACGCCTGAACAACGTTTCCAAATTGTGCAAATTTATTTTGAAAATCATCGTTCTGTTCGATGCGAATTTTGTTTAGCAATGATGAACACTTTTGTTTAAACGGATGCGTCAATACACAAAGCTGCCGTATTTGGAGTGATGATATCCTCAAGTGTATGTTGAGACACCGTTACATCCAGAAAAACTGACTGTTTGGTGTGCTTTATGGGCTGGTGGAATCATTAGTCCGTACTTCTTTGAAAAAGATGCTGATCAGAATGTTACAGTCAATGGCGACCGCTATAGAGCCATGATTATTGACTTTTTAATACATGAATTGAACAAACATGATGTGCAGTGGTTTCGGTTTCAACAAGACGGTTCAACATCTCACACAGCTCGTGCCACAATTGATTTATTGAAAGAAACGTGTGGTAACCGCATATTTTCACGTTTCAGACCCGTGAATTGGCCTCCAAGATCGTGCGATTTAACGCCGTTAGACTATTTCCTGTGGGGATATGTGACGTCGCTAGTCCACGTCGATAAGCCCGAAACGATTGACCACTTCGAGGGCAAAATTCGCCGCGTTAGTGTCGATATACGGCCACAAATTTTGGAAAAAGTCATCGAAAATTGGACCTCCAGATTAGACAACGTCCGTGCCAGCCGTGACAGTCACGTGCCATAAGTCATATTTAAATTAGAATGCCAGAAGATTTTCTTTCGAATAAAGTAAATTTAATGTAAATTAAGAAAATTTAATGTAAATTTAAAAAAATTATCTTTGTTTTATTTCATTTAGAAATTGTATACCCCTACAAAAAACACCCTTTATTAAAAAATCATAAAAATAAGTGATATTGCTAAAGATGTTATTAGAACCAAAAAAATTGTTTATATGTTAGGCCAAAACTGGTAGACCAAAAAAGAAAGTATCAAAAAAGATTGTCTTTTAATATTAAATTAAGTTAACAATATAAATACAAGATGGGAAATTTGGCAAAAATGAATGGAAATAAGGTAACAAGACAATCAGTTTAAAAACTTTAGAGCAGCATATATGTATGTAATTTGTTGGCAGAAAAAAAGGTCGTAAAACGCCAAAGCTAGCAAAGAACACCAAAAGAATATTTGACTCAATTTTACAAGGAAGAACCAGCATAGGCACCAATTGGAATCAAGTAGGTTAGAAGACCATAAGGATACAAATTAAATCCACGATACACAACACCCACTGTAGAATACGGTAGCAGAAATACAGTTGGCTAAAATACACCCCCATTGCAGTGTTACACAGTATGTATTACATACATATTGTAGTACACACATTTCAGGCTGAATATGTGACCACAATTAATTTTAATTTCATCATATGCCCACATTAAATTATTTACCAAAAGTGTATCAAAAAGCCTTAAGACTTGCTACTTTTACAGTTTTATAATCCTCTATTTTCTCTCATAAAGAAATAAGATACACTGAACATAATTTTTATTACATTTTACAAAAGAAAGTTTTCGTGGTAGTTGTAAAATTGTTATTTAGAAAATGATACAAAACAAAATTCTGTGGTTTTCATGGGTAACCGCGTATGTCCATTTTTTCGATTTTGAGATGTTGATGCCATGCTGCTTAATTTTAAACGCTTTTTGTATGGTTCTTAAAATTTCTGAAAAAATATGGACCAATCCGATTTTTTACGTAATGACCAATTTCAAAAAGTTCAATACCTCGCCCATAGTTCGATCTAGAGTGTTTTTTCTGCTCTCCAGAAAAATTGATTGTAATAGGGCATTTACATTACATCGAAATCTAGTAGATTTCTTTTGAAATGTTCCTCCAAATCTAGTTCGTTTACATTATACTTGTTTGACATTAGCGAGATTTGGTTTTCACGACAAAAACAGCCAACTGAAAGTTTTTTGTGTAACACATATTTACATATAAAGAAATAGGCTTTAAAAATTTGCATTACATTTTCTTTATAATCAACTTCATTTATTTTATCAATATTATTTGTCATTTGCATTTTTTTTACTATTTTACAAAATGTTTGAAATTTTTTTTAACAATTGTAACAAGCGGCTATTATTATTTTTGTTTTGTTTTTTGTTAAAATGTCATTTTTTTCTTGTGCAGGGAAGTAGTTTTTAGTGCTATATGGAGAAAAACATAGTTGCATCAATAAGTACTATTAGATTTCGAATAGATTTCGTCAAAATTTAGTTACGGAGTAGATTTTGTTTTGTACGGGAAATCTAGCCAAAAACAACTAGATTTGGCTCGAAATCTCGAAAGTACTAGATTTCGTTGTAGTGTAAATTGGCTATAAGACATACGCGGTAGCCCACAGAATTTTGCTCTATACTAGGGTGATCGTACAGTAGTTATTAAGGTATTTTTTCGGTTAACCGTTAATCGGTTAAACGATTAATTACTACCCGATTAACTAATCGGTTAATTTAAAATTCGCTATTTCCGATTAACGATTAAGCCGGTTAATTTCAGTCGATTACCCGATTAATCGATGTAACAAAATCTTTAATTTTTTGTAGTATTATTACATATTATTTTGTGTTTTTAATTACCTTTTCCGTCTTATATACAAAAGGTATGTGTTTAGAAAATATGTATTTAAACAATCAAAGAATGTGTTAGTGATCTCCGTGTTAAATAAGTGTTTGCTGTCAACAGTTTTTTGCGTCCATGTACTTTTTATATGTATGTGTTTAGTTATTTGTTTCTTCTCATATCTTCTCATATTAATTTTATAAAAGAATTAGCCGAAACAATCAAAAGTATTAAAAATTAGAACAAATTTAACAGGACTCTAATGGCATAATCAAAGATTTTATATGTTTAGAGAAATCCAGGAAAAGAACTGAGAAATAAGATATTCTCTATTATGGGTTGCTTTCGATTTCTCTCTAAATGAAAGAATTTTTTCCAAGTCAACTTTTATCAAAACTAATGAAAATAATCACTTAAATCCTAAACATTTAAGCCAAATTATTTGTCTAAATGATTAGTTTATATCTCCTTAAGCTATTGCAGTAAGTAATAAAATGATCACACAGTCTATTTTTTAATTAATACATAATATTTATTAATTAAAAAATATGTATTACATATTTATGAATTATTCTTTTGCTTGATCGTTAAAGTTGAAGAACTGTTATGTTATTGGTTTTTTTTCTACTAAAAAACTCCAAATAATAAATAATTGATGCATTTTTATTTATTGAAATTACTTAATTTATAAGAAAAAACTTTATTAATCGGTTAACCGATCAATAACAAAATTAACCGATTATTAACCGACTAAACCCAAACCTCGGTTAATTAATCGAGCGATTAACCGATTAAAGAAAAAGCCCGATTAAAAAAATACCCTAGTAGTTATTTGACCGATTATAACCGGTTATTTTAGTTTTTCCCAAGCCAGTCATTTTAAAATGTCCATATCCCGAATATCGAATAAACGGGTTATTTTGATATAATAAACCGGTTAATTTAATAATGTGTAATTTATATACGTTTTCCTTAATCTTGTTTTAAATGTACTCGTAATTTAAGTATTTTTCTAATTGAATATTGGGTAAACTTGAACGTTTTATGAAGAATGTCAAAACAAAATGTAACGAAAGTAAAAAAACATTATGTAATTAAAAATGGCTTATAAGGGCGTATCGTATGTTCTTGTAAAAAAACCCCCAAAAACAATTCAAAATACTATAAAAAAGCGTTCATTTAAAAACTAAATATTTATTTGTGCGAGAGTATTCTAAATATTAAATATATTTTTATATAGATGTTATCTCTAGAGATATTTCGACCGGTATTAAATAAACAAAGTTTGGTGCCTGAAGTGCCCTAAAATGATAAGTTGCAAAGGTTTTCCACGTCTCGACCTTTTAATTGCCTTTAATTAATCCACATGCTTGACGTTAATGTGCTCCAAATAAAACTTAACTTCGTTCCAAAGAGTTCTAAAGAGACGACAAATAATACTTTACTAGAATACGCTGTGAAATATTAACCCGTTGTGTTGCCGTGGAGTTAGTAGTTCTAGCATATTTTCATGCTGAAAATTACAATATTCCGGCGGAATAAACGATATGAAAAAATTCATCAGTTTTATTTATTTAAATACCAAAAACTTAAAAACAAATTGAAATTAAACAATATCATATAATGTTTTAAATTGTGGTCGACGATTGGACAGATATTTCATACAAAAAGTATGTTCATATTACTTTAATGCTGAAACAAAATAATTTTAAATATATAATCCTGGCTAACAGGTTTTTTGCAACTTTTCAAAAATTTGGTTGAAGTCTACCGATTCATATAGACACGCTTAACCACCAACAAAGAAAAACTCATTTAAAATAAATTTGGAATACTATCTTAAATAATAAATTTATTAAATTCCTATAATTTTTTATTTGCGTTTGCAAAACGTTTTGCTAGATCAAACATAATTAAACAGTTTCTAAATAAGATTATCAGTGATCTTCTTATAAAAAAAGTTTAGTAAATAAATAGAAAATAAAGCTAAAGTTTGATCAATTTACTGGTCAAGTGTTTTTTATGGGATCTGATCGTCAAATATTTGTAAGGTCAAATTATGTTGTCAGCATAAAAATTGATTACATATAAGGTGTGTTCCACAAGATCTCGGGCAATTTCGGACTAATGAGAGTAAAATGAAAATTAGGGTACGTTCGTAAATGCATCACTGCGCTGCATCAGTGATTTCAAATGTTTATATATATTTCAATGAAGTAGATGTGGACCAAAAAATTGTCAAATACTCCACAAAAATAATAGTCACACAATAAAAAAAATTATAATTACTTTTTTATTTGCAATAAAAAAAGTTTGCTTTTCTGATGCATTTACGAACGCACCCTAACTCTTTAAATTTGTCAAAGTTACCCAAAATTGCTGGAACGCAAAAAACCATTTTTTCACTTCCTCAATTACTAATGGTGCTATGTATTTATACCTTTAGAACGCAATTTATTTCAATACCACTCGTCTGAAAAATCTTATTTTAGACGCTTAAAAGTCAGAACATTACAAAACCAAAACATTTTTCATCATTGTCATTTTTTATATATTGTTCTTTTTTATTTTAATTTTAATTTTTTCATTAAAACCCTACATTTGGCTTTTTAATATATTTTTTTAATAAAAACTAAACTTTTTCTTTTGCTTGTAAGTTTGCTGATTAATTAATCAGTTTCATACGTAAACAAAAACAGCTGATTGTTTATTCTTGTCCGAACTTACCCAAAGAAAAAGTTCGTGCAAAATTCTACAGGAAATGCCGCGTTTTCTTCCCTACACCTCTTAGGCCCAGAACAGACGGTGAAATGGAACTGTAACGAACCTCTTTTTAAATTACCGTTTTGAAACCAGTATCATGTATATTCCATACACACCGCAACCTAAATTGTACCACAATGTGACCAATCGATCTCAATCAATTTGTTTTTCTTTGATAACTGATGAAACGCACACACGAGTTTACAGCACGTCGGTTCCAATGCGTTTCAGACCTGTTTCAAAATGGTTGGTCATGCGAGGCCTTTCAAAGAAGTCTATGCCATAAACTCAAAAATAACTGAGTTACCTGAACAAAAGCGTCAAGCGTTTATAAAACATGTAAATTCTATTTCCAATATATTTTCAAGAAAACAAACCGACATAGCGTTCTGTCAAATAAGATTTTTCAGCCGAGTGGTATTGAAAAAGCGTTCTTAAGGTATAAATACATAACACGCGTTATTCCGTGGACGGGTATCGTGCGGTTAAAAACCTTAGCGCATGAAAAATGGCAAGTTACACAACGCCTTTTCTTTCAGCTATTTTGTATTTCAATATCACATTTTTTAATGAAATCCAAGTTCCAGCTCTTTTTTTATACAATACTGTATGTTTTATAAACTCTTCTATAAGTTTTTCCTTCATGATTCTCAAATTTGTGAAATCATTTTTTTTTTGTAGTCATTTGATTACTTTTCAAAAATACACAACGCGTTAAAAAGTTCAAAGTTAACCAACTTTCTGCCACAAAGGCGTCAAAATATTTTTTGTGTAACTTGTTCTTTAAAAAAATACTAGTTTAACTTTTTTTGACAGAAGTCTACAGAGCACTTGCCCACTAACGCGTGTTATGTACTTCTATCTTAAAGATTTGTACAAACTGTATGAAACAGAGAAATTTTGACACAAAAAATACGCTTGCCGCTCTTATATAGGTATTTCAGTTACAATAAGTTTTAATTTTGTTGCAGTTGCGTTTCACCGTCTGCTTTGGGCCTTACCTACTAGCAAACAAAATGTTGCATGCAAAAGTTGCAGCGTTAATTGCATAATGTAAATATGGTATTATTCTCACTTTTCTTATTTTCTTCATATTTCCTGCTGTGAATCCTGTTCTTGAGCGTCTTGATAGATTCACTAATATTCTTGACGTAATCGGCATATTCGACAGCCCATCATTTTTAGCATATGGTTACTTTTTTGATAGAAGCAGTTATTAATATTATCGCTGCCAAATCTGATGTCAATAGCAACATTTATATGGAATATATGGCCCTTAAAGTTTCTTTGAGAGTGGTATTCGTATGGGATGGTCAAATATGGACGGATTCAAGAAAAATTTGGTAAAACCATTTAAGTTACAATGTTTGGACCAATTTTAATCTTAATATTATATTTTTTTAATGGTACAAAGACTATTTCGGAAAGAAGTTTGCTTGGGGGCAAAGTGAAAATATGGAGTGATTCTCAATATTTTAAATAGGTTCGTCCTTATTACGATTAAAATGTGTGTGCGAAATTTCATCAAATTATCTTAAAAATTGCGACCTGTACTTTGCGCACAAGTTTACATGGACAGACAACAAGCCAGATATCCGGAAGGGCGGATATCGCTAACTCGACTCAAAAAATGATTCTGAGGTACACTTGAAGGTAGACCCACCACCAGCCCAATATTTTTATATACTATACATGGGTGTAAAAACATTAAGAAATAATTTCGTAAAATAAACCAATTTGGGTTGTTCATGAGAGGCGGATTTTCTTATGTCTTTGGAAAAAGTTTCCTGACGAGCTGGCCTAAGCAACCAGCAAAATGCCCATAGAAAATAACTTTCCCACAACAATAAATTTCAGTGTTTTTATCAAAAATAAAAATTGGAAATTTAGCACGTCATTAAAAAACGAATTAATAGGAAAAATTTCCTGTTTAAGTAAAAAGTTTCGTTCAATGTACGACAGTTTTCTTTTTTAGTATAAGGCATGACTTGTTTCGGTGTAATTACAAAACTGTTTCCTTACAATTGTTTGCAAAGAAAAACTTTGTAATCTCTACTAAAATTTTACCAAAAAACAATTATTTGTTTTTGAGGATAAGATAAGTACTTAATCCTTTTATAATTTCTTTAAAACATATTTACCAAATATGTTATATAAATACATTCAAACTTATAAAACCAAATACTTGATGTGAAAAATAATGAAACATTTTTGTAAAGCAAAAAGTGCTAAAAAAGATTTTTAAATATAAACAAGCTTAAGTTTTAAGGAAAAGGTTTAAATATGCAAGAGAGTAGTGTGTTTATACCAGTTCTCCATCACTTTTTCCATACAAAAAGTTGGAGCATGCCTACGCTACGTCGGCATTTAAGTAAATCGATAGATACGCTACAAAAAAGCTTTAATCGAACACTAAAAGGTATGTTTTCAATCTGGCAACTCTGTTTTTTATTTTCTGTTTATCTTAGTCATAAGCCAAAACCTTAATCGTTAATTTCTTATGGTTGTATGTTTATCTAAGACATAACCCACAACCTTTTTCATATGTTTTAGGAGTATACTTGTTTGCAATCTGTCAATTCTGTTTATCTTAGTCATAAACCAAAATCTCTATTCTATAAGAATTTTGATCTAACAGCATTGATTAATGGTGAAACTTTTCAGTCCGGCAATTCTGTTTTTATTTTCTGTTTATCTAAGTCATAAGCCAAAACCTTTTTCGCTAATTTCTTATGGTTGTCTGTTTGTCTAAGACATAACCCACAACCTTTTTCATATGTTTTAGGAGTATACTTGTTTGCAATCTGTCAATTCTGTTTATCTTAGTCATAAACCAAAAGCTATATTCTATAAGAATTTTGATCTAACAGCATTGATAAATGATGAAACTTTTCAGTCCGGCAATTCTGTTTTTATTTTCTGTTTATGTTAGTCGTAAACCCAAAGCTCTATTCTATAAGAATTTTGATCTAACAGCATTGATTAATGGTGAAACTTTTCAGTCTGACAATTCTGTTTTTATTTTCTGTTTATCTAAGTCATAAGCCAAAAGTTTTATTCTATTCTATAAGAATTCTGATCTAACAGCACTGATTAGCAAAGTAAAGCTTTTCCATCTGCTAGTTCCCATTTGATGTCCTATGACCGTCTGTTTATCTAAGTCATAAGCCACAAGCTCTATTCCATAGGTTTTTTTATTTTTTTTATTCATATATTCATATGTTTATCGAAGTCATAGGCCGCGAGCTGTGCTTTATATGTATGTAAGTATATATTTATAAATTTTTAGATAGACAAACATACATGGAGAGCTTGATGAAGGGATGTTGTTTTGCTTGTTGTAATGATCGAGTGTCTATGAAACAAAAAAAAAAAAAAAAAAAAAATATTTATTGTGGGTAGATAGATAGATAGACAGACAGACAGACAGCCGTAGAGATAGATAGACATACAGATCTTGTAGAAGCAATTAGAAAATATTTCTGATAAGGCTTTTTTTTTCTATCTATAAATTATGATTTTATTTAGTTATTAAAAAAAAATTGTATAGATGCAATTGGTGTTTCTATTTTATTTGGAGTGGATAGGAAAATATGAAACCATTCTTGAAAATTTTTTTAAAAAATTTCAAAAACAAAGTAATAAAAAAAAAAAGTCGTTAAATTTTATAGGATAGCAATAAGATGTAATTGGTGTTTCTATTTTATTTGGAGTGGATAGGGAAATATGAAACCATTGTTGATAATTCAATTTTTTTATTTTGAATTATGTGAAGAAAAAATTTTGTAGAACCAATTGGAAAATATTTTTGATAAGGCTTTTTTTTTTTGAATTAGGTGATGAAAAAAAATTATTGGATGGACAGAAAAAAGGGGGGAAAAATAACTAATTAAATTATGAATTTATTAAGTTATTAAAAATAGACAGACAGACAGACAGACAGACAGCTATAGAGATAGATAGATAGACATACAGACCTTGTAGAAGCAATTGAAAAATATTGTTTATAAGACTTCCTTTTTTTTTTTTATTTATATTTATTAAATAAAAAATAATTAAAAATCTAAAAAAGTTTTTACGATATATTGTTAATATGTTTATTTTTAGTGATGGACAATAAGTACATAAGTTTACCCCCTAAACTACAAAAAGTTTTCCCCCTGTAACCATCTCATTCTTGGTTAAGTATATAAATTCTGTGAATTATCTATAAATGTTATCACTCTTGTTTTAAACATTCAACTGTTCAGTTAATTGTGCTCCGTAAAAAAAAAAAGAAAAATGTCAAACTTTAATTGTGAAACTTGTGGAAAAGTTTATTCTAAAAAATTTAATTTAAATCGTCATATTAGATTACATCATGATAGTCCATACACATCTATAAAGTGTACAACTTGTAATTTACGATTTGCAAGTCGTAAAGAACTCCTTACACATACACATTCCAGAAAGCATAAAGAGAATGTGGGGGAATCTTTTAATTATTGCAGTACATGTAAGGAACATATCTCAAAAACAAGGTGGCATTATCATCTAAGAACTAATATTCACAAAATAAAGAACGCTACTCAAATTGATAATAATTTATTCTGTATGAACTCATCATTTAACAACCGTATGAAAACTTATGTTTTGCAAAATAAAGATGAAGAAAATCTTGTTCCTGAAAATTTTTTAAAAGAGAATAAATCACAGATAATTACATTAATAAAAGATTCAATACAAGAACATCTTAATATAAAATTAAATTTCGAACTATTTTGTGAGTATATGCTAGTCAAAGGGGCAGACGACTCATGTACTGTAGACCTTAAATCTCATCAAACAAAAATGATTATTTTTAATTCATCGCTGACAATAGAGGACATTGAACAATGTTATATAGATCAATGTGATATTCTTATAAGGAAAATGAGTGAGTTTCAGGAACGTGATAGTGGATGGACATTAATAAGAATTAAATTCCTTGAAATTAATATAAACAAATATAAATGCATAAAAGGCTCTCAATATATTCCTCTTCCACAACAAATTAAAATAAAACACGCTTGCATTAACGTACAGAATCATGATGAATACTGCTTTAAATGGGCTATTATTTCAGCACTATATCCACCCGCTCATGCTAATACAAATAGATGTTCAGCATATAAAATAAATAATATTGAAGATGATGTAATCATAATGGATAATGGAATTCTTTTAAACTTTAAGAATCTTAGTTTCCCTCTGGCTGTTAATAAAATTAGCGAGTTTGAAATTAATAATCCACAAATAAGTATAAATGTGTTTGGATTAGAGGATAATAATAATATCGTTGGTCCATATTACTTTACTCAAGAAGAAAAGTTAAACCATATTAACTTGCTGCTTCTAGAAGATGATAACAGATTCCATTACATATGGATTAAAAATATTTCAAGGTATGTTACTATAGAAATTAAATTTATCAAAAAAAAAAAAAAAAGAACAAATAATTCTACTTATTGCTATTTTTTTTTTTTTTTTCTTTATAATTACAGATTGTTAGGTAGTCAATTAACAAAAGATGGACATGAAATATATGTATGCAATATCTGTTTAATACATTTTCACAAGGAGACATCGTTGGAACAACATAAGAAGGAATGTAACAAAATGGTTACTAAAATGCCGGATATAAATAGCAATTTAGTTAGCTTTAAAAATTTTAAAAAGCAAATGGATGTGCCTTTTGTAGTGTACGCTGATTTTGAATGTATTTTAGAATCAGTAAATGTACAGAATTCAAGCAAAGTAAGATCTATACAAAAACATATTCCATTTGCTTATAGCTATTATATTAAATGCTCGTTTGACGCTAGTTTAGATATATTTAGAGTTTATAGTGGTGATAACTCGCCAAATCATTTTTTTAATAGTTTAGTTAAGGATATTTTAGATATTTATAGGAATTATTTAGGCATAGTTAATATAATGAATTCCTTAACAGAACTTGAGCAGAAGAGACAGAAAGAACACACAATCTGTCATATTTGTAACAAATTTTTATCTTTTGAAAATCGAGTAGCTGATCATTGTCATTTAACAGGAAAGTATAGAGGTCCTGCTCACAACAAATGTAATTTAGAATATCAGATTGCAAATTTCATCCCAATCTTTTTTCATAATCTATCGGCATATGATAGTCATTTGTTTATACGAGAACTATCATCTATTGAAGGTGATATAAATATAATTCCGTTAAATAAAGAATTATATATATCCATTTCAAAGAGGATTTCGGTTAATGAAAAAGATACTATTGAATTGCGTTTTCTCGACTCAATTCGATTCATGCCATCTAGTTTAGAGAAACTAGCAAGTTATTTAACCGATGATGATTTAAATATTGTAAAATCAATTTATATGAGTGATCAGGAATTTAGTTTAATGAGACGTAAAGGTGTTTTTCCATATGACTATCTAGATTCTGTTAATCGTCTTCAGGAGACACAACTTCCACCCCGTTCAGTTTTCTTCAATAAACTTTCTAATGAGTCGTGTAGTGAGGATGAATATAGACATGCTGAACAAGTTTGGAATACGTTTCAGTGTAAAACATTAATGGACTATTTACTTTTATATCTAAAAGTAGACGTTCTTTTACTATGTGACATTTTTGAAAGTTTCAGAAAAGTTTGTAAAAACATTTATAATTTAGATCCCTGTCAATATTATACCACCCCTGGTCTATCTTGGGATGCAATGTTGAAAACGACAAACATTGAGTTGGAATTGTTAACCGACATTAATATGTATAACTTTGTTGTGCGGGGTGTTAGGGGAGGTATTGTACAATGCAGTAAACGACATTCTATTGCTAACAATAAATATATAAGTGATTATAACTCTAACAAGGAATCAAATTATCTAATGTATTTAGATGTTAATAATTTATACGGCTATGCAATGTCACAATATCTTCCCTATAAAAATTTTAAATGGATGGAAAATATTGATAATTTTGATGTCACTAATATAAAAGACGACTCTCCATTAGGTTATATACTAGAAGTAGATTTGGAATATCCATCCGCGTTACACGACTTTCATAATGATTTACCATTTTGTGTGGAAAACAAAAAAATTGAAATAATGAAACAGACAAAACTAATAGCAGATTTAAATAATAAAACTAACTATGTAATACACTACCGTACATTGCAGCAATGTATTCAACATGGATTAATTCTTAAAAAAATTCATAGAGTTCTTGAATTTAATCAATCAGATTGGCTAAAGATATATATTGATTTGAATAATCATCATCGGACTTTAGCTAAAAACTCTTTTGAACAAAATTTTTTTAAACTTTTAAATAATGCTGTCTATGGAAAGACTATGGAAAATGTTGACAAGAGAAAGGACATTAAAATAGTGTGCGAATGGGAGAACAGACGTAAACGGTTAGGAGCTAGAGCTTTAATAGCTAAACATAATTTCCATAGCGCACTTAAAATTAATGACAATATGATGGCTATTGAATTGAGAAGAGTAAGTACTGTATATAACAAACCAATTTATATTGGGTTTTCCGTTTTAGAACTATCAAAATGGAAAATGTATAATTTTCATTATGATTACATGAAACCCAAATATCTTGGTAATATTCGTTTAAACTATATGGATACGGATTCCTTCATATATGATATTAAAACAGATGATCTATACAGAGATATTAAAAATGATATAAATACTCATTTTGATACATCTGCATATCCGATAGATAATGTCTACAATATCCCACTTCTTAATAAAAAAGTTTTAGGGATGATGAAGGATGAGTGTAATGGAAAAATTATTAAGGAATTCATTGGATTAAGGGCTAAAATGTATTCAGTGAAAATTGATAGGGTAGGTCAGGAAATTAAAAAAATTAAGGGGGTTAAGCATTGTGTAACTAGTAAATTAAGTATAAATGACTTTAGAAAATGTCTATTAGAAAAGAAATTATATTATGATTCAATGTATATATTTAGATCTAAGGCTCATCAAATATATACTCAACATATAAATAAGTTAACTTTAAGCTATTCAGATGATAAGAGATTTATTAGAGATAATGGTGTTGATACATATGCATGGGGTCATTTTAGAATAAATAACTATCCTGAACTTATGGAAGAGGATAATGACAATCTTCTCAACGTAAATATAGATTTTTAATTAATTTTATGTTTTTTAAATGATAAGATAAATTGTAAATTTAGATAATAAGAAAAAAAATGTAAAATAGAAAAAATTATGAAGGAAATCAAACGTTAAAATGTTATTTTTATTTCAAACCATATTTATTAAATATAAATTGTAAACACAAGTGATCACAATTAAATGTATTTGTATATGGGGTAATGGGAGTTTTGCGCTTATGTGGGAGAAATTGTTTTAGTTAGCTGTTTAGCTGTTTTAAAAAGCTGTTTAGCTGTTTTAAAAAGCTGTTTAGCTGTTTTAAAAAGCTGTTTAGCTGTTTTTAAAAGCTGTTTAGCTGTTTTAAAAAGCTGTTTAGCTGTTTTTAAAAGCTGTTTAGCTGTTTTTAAAAGCTGTTTAGCTGTTTTAAAAAGCTGTTTAGCTGTTTTAAAAAGCTGTTTAGCTGTTTTTAAAAGCTGTTTAGCTGTTTTAAAAAGCTGTTTAGCTGTTTTTAAAAGCTGTTTAGCTGTTTTAAAAAGCTGTTTAGCTGTTTTAAAAAGCTGTTTAGCTGTTTTAAAAAGCTGTTTAGCTATTTAAGGAATCTGTTTCGTTAAAAGTATACAACGAGATATTTGAAGAGCTAAAGTTGGTGATGGAATAAGATTATAATTATAATTATAGCTCTGATATGAATTCTTAATCATAAACAAATACATGTAAAACACCAATTGCTCTAAAACAGTCTGTACTTATGCCTGTCTATATATCTATCCATACAATTTCTTATTTTAAACTATTTTCTATATTGCTTATTACTTTATTTCAAGTGTATTGGCTTATTTTCTGTCTGCTTGCATTTACACATTATGTTTTGGAATATTATTCCTCATAATATTTCGAATCTAATATTTTTTAGTCAAATCGCTTGCGTTGACATATTTTCAAGTGCAATGCCTTTTGCTTGTACACATAAACATTGTCTTATGTGTGGTCACACTTAAAGAGGTGTCAAGCGGTTCCATGTTGCAGAAAAATTAAATTATGAATTTTTATTGTTCTTAGTATTGTTATTGTTGGATAGTTGTGTTATAATAGACACTCTACACATTATTTTTATGTAGTTGTGATGTGTTTTGACAAACTCACTACAATTAGTTTTTTTTATCTCAATAAGCATTTTTCCACCCTCTTACACAACCAAGACAATAATTTTCATTCAATTTCTTAATTTAAACTATTTTCTATATTGCTTATTACTTTATTTCAAGTGCATTGGCTTATTTTCTGTCTGCTTGCATTTACACATTATGTTTTGGAATATTATTCCTCATAATATTTCGAATCTAGTATTTTTTAGTTAAATCGCTTGCGTTGACATATTTTCAAGTGCAATGCCTTTTGCTTGTACACATAAACAAAAAAAAAATTTTTTTTTTTAAATATAAATAGAGTAGTTAGAATAAATATTTGTTCATTACAAATTCTTAAATTAACAAAACAAAACAAAAAAAATGTCAAACCAAAATGTTACCATGTTCATAATTGATGATGATGAGGAAACACAGTTGTTTCCAGTTAATGGACAACAACTATTATCATCACCAACACCACCACCATCACTATCCCAACACCTTCCTTCACCAGCATCATCAACAACATCAGCGCCACCTACAATCACACCGGCGACTATAATAGAGGGAAGGTTTTCGGCTATGTTTACGGAACGTTTGAACGATGTTGATAGGATATACGGAAAATGGGACAGATATACTGAAAAGCAGAAGATTATAGATGACCAAGTTAAAAAACTGCAGCAAAAGAAGGAGAAGATACAAAAAAAAATGCTGCAGTTTATAAAAAAGCAGGAGGAAGAGAATCGAGCTCCCGATTCTCCGTTGGAAGTTCTATACAAAAGACGTTATAAATGCGAAATTGGTTTGCACTATTTATATGGAAAGGAGCTTATATTCCTAGGATGCACCCACTATTTATGCCTTGGTTGTGCAAGAAGTTGGAAAAGGATATCGTGTCCTCACTGCCGACAAAAATAACTAGTGCACATAGTATATTAGGCGGGGGGAACTTTATCTATTACATAACACTCCCCCACCTTTTTGATCATATGTGCACTAGTTATTTTTGTCGGCAGTGAGGACACGATATCCTTTTCCAACTTCTTGCACAACCAAGGCATAAATAGTGGGTGCATCCTAGGAATATAAGCTCCTTTCCATATAAATAGTGCAAACCAATTTCGCATTTATAACGTCTTTTGTATAGAACTTCCAACGGAGAATCGGGAGCTCGATTCTCTTCCTCCTGCTTTTTTATAAACTGCAGCATTTTTTTTTGTATCTTCTCCTTCTTTTGCTGCAGTTTTTTAACTTGGTCATCTATAATCTTCTGCTTTTCAGTATATCTGTCCCATTTTCCGTATATCCTATCAACATCGTTCAAACGTTCCGTAAACATAGCCGAAAACCTTCCCTCTATTATAGTCGCCGGTGTGATTGTAGGTGGCGCTGATGTTGTTGATGATGCTGGTGAAGGAAGGTGTTGGGATAGTGATGGTGGTGGTGTTGGTGATGATAATAGTTGTTGTCCATTAACTGGAAACAACTGTGTTTCCTCATCATCATCAATTATGAACATGGTAACATTTTGGTTTGACATTTTTTTTGTTTTGTTTTGTTAATTTAAGAATTTGTAATGAACAAATATTTATTCTAACTACTCTATTTATATTTAAAAAAAAAATTTTTTTTTTGTTTATGTGTACAAGCAAAAGGCATTGCACTTGAAAATATGTCAACGCAAGCGATTTAACTAAAAAATACTAGATTCGAAATATTATGAGGAATAATATTCCAAAACATAATGTGTAAATGCAAGCAGACAGAAAATAAGCCAATGCACTTGAAATAAAGTAATAAGCAATATAGAAAATAGTTTAAATTAAGAAATTGAATGAAAATTATTGTCTTGGTTGTGTAAGAGGGTGGAAAAATGCTTATTGAGATAAAAAAAACTAATTGTAGTGAGTTTGTCAAAACACATCACAACTACATAAAAATAATGTGTAGAGTGTCTATTATAACACAACTATCCAACAATAACAATACTAAGAACAATAAAAATTCATAATTTAATTTTTCTGCAACATGGAACCGCTTGACACCTCTTTAAGTGTGACCACACATAAGACAATGTTTATGTGTACAAGCAAAAGGCATTGCACTTGAAAATATGTCAACGCAAGCGATTTGACTAAAAAATATTAGATTCGAAATATTATGAGGAATAATATTCCAAAACATAATGTGTAAATGCAAGCAGACAGAAAATAAGCCAATACACTTGAAATAAAGTAATAAGCAATATAGAAAATAGTTTAAAATAAGAAATTGTATGGATAGATATATAGACAGGCATAAGTACAGACTGTTTTAGAGCAATTGGTGTTTTACATGTATTTGTTTATGATTAAGAATTCATATCAGAGCTATAATTATAATTATAATCTTATTCCATCACCAACTTTAGCTCTTCAAATATCTCGTTGTATACTTTTAACGAAACAGATTCCTTAAATAGCTAAACAGCTTTTTAAAACAGCTAAACAGCTTTTTAAAACAGCTAAACAGCTTTTTAAAACAGCTAAACAGCTTTTAAAAACAGCTAAACAGCTTTTTAAAACAGCTAAACAGCTTTTAAAAACAGCTAAACAGCTTTTTAAAACAGCTAAACAGCTTTTTAAAACAGCTAAACAGCTTTTAAAAACAGCTAAACAGCTTTTAAAAACAGCTAAACAGCTTTTTAAAACAGCTAAACAGCTTTTAAAAACAGCTAAACAGCTTTTTAAAACAGCTAAACAGCTTTTTAAAACAGCTAAACAGCTTTTTAAAACAGCTAAACAGCTAACTAAAACAATTTCTCCCACATAAGCGCAAAACTCCCATTACCCCATATACAAATACATTTAATTGTGATCACTTGTGTTTACAATTTATATTTAATAAATATGGTTTGAAATAAAAATAACATTTTAACGTTTGATTTCCTTCATAATTTTTTCTATTTTACATTTTTTTTCTTA
The DNA here is from genome assembly GCA_943735925.1 of Pollenia amentaria. Lineage (NCBI taxonomy): Eukaryota > Metazoa > Arthropoda > Insecta > Diptera > Polleniidae > Pollenia > Pollenia amentaria. Next base: position 205,965,164 of record OX031009.1, on the reverse strand, counting down.
TTATCTAAATTTACAATTTATCTTATCATTTAAAAAACATAAAATTAATTAAAAATCTATATTTACGTTGAGAAGATTGTCATTATCCTCTTCCATAAGTTCAGGATAGTTATTTATTCTAAAATGACCCCATGCATATGTATCAACACCATTATCTCTAATAAATCTCTTATCATCTGAATAGCTTAAAGTTAACTTATTTATATGTTGAGTATATATTTGATGAGCCTTAGATCTAAATATATACATTGAATCATAATATAATTTCTTTTCTAATAGACATTTTCTAAAGTCATTTATACTTAATTTACTAGTTACACAATGCTTAACCCCCTTAATTTTTTTAATTTCCTGACCTACCCTATCAATTTTCACTGAATACATTTTAGCCCTTAATCCAATGAATTCCTTAATAATTTTTCCATTACACTCATCCTTCATCATCCCTAAAACTTTTTTATTAAGAAGTGGGATATTGTAGACATTATCTATCGGATATGCAGATGTATCAAAATGAGTATTTATATCATTTTTAATATCTCTGTATAGATCATCTGTTTTAATATCATATATGAAGGAATCCGTATCCATATAGTTTAAACGAATATTACCAAGATATTTGGGTTTCATGTAATCATAATGAAAATTATACATTTTCCATTTTGATAGTTCTAAAACGGAAAACCCAATATAAATTGGTTTGTTATATACAGTACTTACTCTTCTCAATTCAATAGCCATCATATTGTCATTAATTTTAAGTGCGCTATGGAAATTATGTTTAGCTATTAAAGCTCTAGCTCCTAACCGTTTACGTCTGTTCTCCCATTCGCACACTATTTTAATGTCCTTTCTCTTGTCAACATTTTCCATAGTCTTTCCATAGACAGCATTATTTAAAAGTTTAAAAAAATTTTGTTCAAAAGAGTTTTTAGCTAAAGTCCGATGATGATTATTCAAATCAATATATATCTTTAGCCAATCTGATTGATTAAATTCAAGAACTCTATGAATTTTTTTAAGAATTAATCCATGTTGAATACATTGCTGCAATGTACGGTAGTGTATTACATAGTTAGTTTTATTATTTAAATCTGCTATTAGTTTTGTCTGTTTCATTATTTCAATTTTTTTGTTTTCCACACAAAATGGTAAATCATTATGAAAGTCGTGTAACGCGGATGGATATTCCAAATCTACTTCTAGTATATAACCTAATGGAGAGTCGTCTTTTATATTAGTGACATCAAAATTATCAATATTTTCCATCCATTTAAAATTTTTATAGGGAAGATATTGTGACATTGCATAGCCGTATAAATTATTAACATCTAAATACATTAGATAATTTGATTCCTTGTTAGAGTTATAATCACTTATATATTTATTGTTAGCAATAGAATGTCGTTTACTGCATTGTACAATACCTCCCCTAACACCCCGCACAACAAAGTTATACATATTAATGTCGGTTAACAATTCCAACTCAATGTTTGTCGTTTTCAACATTGCATCCCAAGATAGACCAGGGGTGGTATAATATTGACAGGGATCTAAATTATAAATGTTTTTACAAACTTTTCTGAAACTTTCAAAAATGTCACATAGTAAAAGAACGTCTACTTTTAGATATAAAAGTAAATAGTCCATTAATGTTTTACACTGAAACGTATTCCAAACTTGTTCAGCATGTCTATATTCATCCTCACTACACGACTCATTAGAAAGTTTATTGAAGAAAACTGAACGGGGTGGAAGTTGTGTCTCCTGAAGACGATTAACAGAATCTAGATAGTCATATGGAAAAACACCTTTACGTCTCATTAAACTAAATTCCTGATCACTCATATAAATTGATTTTACAATATTTAAATCATCATCGGTTAAATAACTTGCTAGTTTCTCTAAACTAGATGGCATGAATCGAATTGAGTCGAGAAAACGCAATTCAATAGTATCTTTTTCATTAACCGAAATCCTCTTTGAAATGGATATATATAATTCTTTATTTAACGGAATTATATTTATATCACCTTCAATAGATGATAGTTCTCGTATAAACAAATGACTATCATATGCCGATAGATTATGAAAAAAGATTGGGATGAAATTTGCAATCTGATATTCTAAATTACATTTGTTGTGAGCAGGACCTCTATACTTTCCTGTTAAATGACAATGATCAGCTACTCGATTTTCAAAAGATAAAAATTTGTTACAAATATGACAGATTGTGTGTTCTTTCTGTCTCTTCTGCTCAAGTTCTGTTAAGGAATTCATTATATTAACTATGCCTAAATAATTCCTATAAATATCTAAAATATCCTTAACTAAACTATTAAAAAAATGATTTGGCGAGTTATCACCACTATAAACTCTAAATATATCTAAACTAGCGTCAAACGAGCATTTAATATAATAGCTATAAGCAAATGGAATATGTTTTTGTATAGATCTTACTTTGCTTGAATTCTGTACATTTACTGATTCTAAAATACATTCAAAATCAGCGTACACTACAAAAGGCACATCCATTTGCTTTTTAAAATTTTTAAAGCTAACTAAATTGCTATTTATATCCGGCATTTTAGTAACCATTTTGTTACATTCCTTCTTATGTTGTTCCAACGATGTCTCCTTGTGAAAATGTATTAAACAGATATTGCATACATATATTTCATGTCCATCTTTTGTTAATTGACTACCTAACAATCTGTAATTATAAAGAAAAAAAAAAAAAAATAGCAATAAGTAGAATTATTTGTTCTTTTTTTTTTTTTTTTTGATAAATTTAATTTCTATAGTAACATACCTTGAAATATTTTTAATCCATATGTAATGGAATCTGTTATCATCTTCTAGAAGCAGCAAGTTAATATGGTTTAACTTTTCTTCTTGAGTAAAGTAATATGGACCAACGATATTATTATTATCCTCTAATCCAAACACATTTATACTTATTTGTGGATTATTAATTTCAAACTCGCTAATTTTATTAACAGCCAGAGGGAAACTAAGATTCTTAAAGTTTAAAAGAATTCCATTATCCATTATGATTACATCATCTTCAATATTATTTATTTTATATGCTGAACATCTATTTGTATTAGCATGAGCGGGTGGATATAGTGCTGAAATAATAGCCCATTTAAAGCAGTATTCATCATGATTCTGTACGTTAATGCAAGCGTGTTTTATTTTAATTTGTTGTGGAAGAGGAATATATTGAGAGCCTTTTATGCATTTATATTTGTTTATATTAATTTCAAGGAATTTAATTCTTATTAATGTCCATCCACTATCACGTTCCTGAAACTCACTCATTTTCCTTATAAGAATATCACATTGATCTATATAACATTGTTCAATGTCCTCTATTGTCAGCGATGAATTAAAAATAATCATTTTTGTTTGATGAGATTTAAGGTCTACAGTACATGAGTCGTCTGCCCCTTTGACTAGCATATACTCACAAAATAGTTCGAAATTTAATTTTATATTAAGATGTTCTTGTATTGAATCTTTTATTAATGTAATTATCTGTGATTTATTCTCTTTTAAAAAATTTTCAGGAACAAGATTTTCTTCATCTTTATTTTGCAAAACATAAGTTTTCATACGGTTGTTAAATGATGAGTTCATACAGAATAAATTATTATCAATTTGAGTAGCGTTCTTTATTTTGTGAATATTAGTTCTTAGATGATAATGCCACCTTGTTTTTGAGATATGTTCCTTACATGTACTGCAATAATTAAAAGATTCCCCCACATTCTCTTTATGCTTTCTGGAATGTGTATGTGTAAGGAGTTCTTTACGACTTGCAAATCGTAAATTACAAGTTGTACACTTTATAGATGTGTATGGACTATCATGATGTAATCTAATATGACGATTTAAATTAAATTTTTTAGAATAAACTTTTCCACAAGTTTCACAATTAAAGTTTGACATTTTTCTTTTTTTTTTTACGGAGCACAATTAACTGAACAGTTGAATGTTTAAAACAAGAGTGATAACATTTATAGATAATTCACAGAATTTATATACTTAACCAAGAATGAGATGGTTACAGGGGGAAAACTTTTTGTAGTTTAGGGGGTAAACTTATGTACTTATTGTCCATCACTAAAAATAAACATATTAACAATATATCGTAAAAACTTTTTTAGATTTTTAATTATTTTTTATTTAATAAATATAAATAAAAAAAAAAAAGGAAGTCTTATAAACAATATTTTTCAATTGCTTCTACAAGGTCTGTATGTCTATCTATCTATCTCTATAGCTGTCTGTCTGTCTGTCTGTCTGTCTATTTTTAATAACTTAATAAATTCATAATTTAATTAGTTATTTTTCCCCCCTTTTTTCTGTCCATCCAATAATTTTTTTTCATCACCTAATTCAAAAAAAAAAAAGCCTTATCAAAAATATTTTCCAATTGGTTCTACAAAATTTTTTCTTCACATAATTCAAAATAAAAAAATTGAATTATCAACAATGGTTTCATATTTCCCTATCCACTCCAAATAAAATAGAAACACCAATTACATCTTATTGCTATCCTATAAAATTTAACGACTTTTTTTTTTTATTACTTTGTTTTTGAAATTTTTTAAAAAAATTTTCAAGAATGGTTTCATATTTTCCTATCCACTCCAAATAAAATAGAAACACCAATTGCATCTATACAATTTTTTTTTAATAACTAAATAAAATCATAATTTATAGATAGAAAAAAAAAGCCTTATCAGAAATATTTTCTAATTGCTTCTACAAGATCTGTATGTCTATCTATCTCTACGGCTGTCTGTCTGTCTGTCTATCTATCTATCTACCCACAATAAATATTTTTTTTTTTTTTTTTTTTTTGTTTCATAGACACTCGATCATTACAACAAGCAAAACAACATCCCTTCATCAAGCTCTCCATGTATGTTTGTCTATCTAAAAATTTATAAATATATACTTACATACATATAAAGCACAGCTCGCGGCCTATGACTTCGATAAACATATGAATATATGAATAAAAAAAATAAAAAAACCTATGGAATAGAGCTTGTGGCTTATGACTTAGATAAACAGACGGTCATAGGACATCAAATGGGAACTAGCAGATGGAAAAGCTTTACTTTGCTAATCAGTGCTGTTAGATCAGAATTCTTATAGAATAGAATAAAACTTTTGGCTTATGACTTAGATAAACAGAAAATAAAAACAGAATTGTCAGACTGAAAAGTTTCACCATTAATCAATGCTGTTAGATCAAAATTCTTATAGAATAGAGCTTTGGGTTTACGACTAACATAAACAGAAAATAAAAACAGAATTGCCGGACTGAAAAGTTTCATCATTTATCAATGCTGTTAGATCAAAATTCTTATAGAATATAGCTTTTGGTTTATGACTTAGATAAACAGAATTGACAGATTGCAAACAAGTATACTCCTAAAACATATGAAAAAGGTTGTGGGTTATGTCTTAGACAAACAGACAACCATAAGAAATTAGCGAAAAAGGTTTTGGCTTATGACTTAGATAAACAGAAAATAAAAACAGAATTGCCGGACTGAAAAGTTTCACCATTAATCAATGCTGTTAGATCAAAATTCTTATAGAATAGAGATTTTGGTTTATGACTAAGATAAACAGAATTGACAGATTGCAAACAAGTATACTCCTAAAACATATGAAAAAGGTTGTGGGTTATGTCTTAGATAAACATACAACCATAAGAAATTAACGATTAAGGTTTTGGCTTATGACTAAGATAAACAGAAAATAAAAAACAGAGTTGCCAGATTGAAAACATACCTTTTAGTGTTCGATTAAAGCTTTTTTGTAGCGTATCTATCGATTTACTTAAATGCCGACGTAGCGTAGGCATGCTCCAACTTTTTGTATGGAAAAAGTGATGGAGAACTGGTATAAACACACTACTCAAGAGAATTTTAAAATCTGTGTGTAACTGACAGTTGTTTACCCTCGAGCGAATATACAGCTATAAATTGATGAATTTATCGTGCAAAGGCTAGCTAAAACACCTTATAAAATTTAACTGAATACCGTTTTTCTGGTACAGATAAAAATTAAAAATACGGCACATGGATTGTAAGCTGTTCAAAGTTTAAAATTAAACCAACATTTTTATGAGCAGGACTTGATACGCAGGTTAATATAATGTTTATATGAGGAGATCCATAAAAAACGATATAATCAACATTTTTGTTTTTATACTCTATAAAACAGGTAATTTCGTGCAATTCCTACAATATTGATCCATAAATATATATATATTTTCGATACTAATGATTAATTTAACTACACTCATAGATAAATTAATCTTCATATTGATGATGCCCTAATATCAGAATTGTGACATCAATGTTATTGCAAATGGCATCAAAGAGGTAAAAAGTGACATCAATCCAATGACATGACGAACGTCATCTTTAAATTTTTTAATATTTTATGCGTCATCTACTCTAGACTACAGTGACAGCAATTCAATGCCAAACTTTGTGTACACTGAGAGAAAAGGCGTCATGACACTAATTTATTTTGACATCAGTACAGACAAACTGTCATCAGTGCGATGACAAATTACCATCAGTGCGATGATATAAAATATAATGTCGTCAGTGCGATGATAAACGGTCATCAGTGCGATATCATGTCTTAAAATATTATTAACATTGTTTTCATGTTTAAAAAGTAAAATAAGAAGCAAAAATTCCCATATTCTTTTTTTTTTAATATTTAGTTAATTTAGTTAAGCATATCGGGCATGCTGCTGGTATCTTATAATTGAGAGTTATTCTGTTAACAAAGAGCCGAATACAACAAAAGTGTAACAAACATGTGTAACGGATAAGGCCAATTACAATGACTCAACTTGATGACAGTTTCGCACTGATGGCATGCTTTATAAAACCAACCTCTATTCATCATTTATGTGATGCCAATGGGTCATCCCATTGATGACATAATTTACATTTTTGACCCTGGTGACAATTTGGACAAGTGATGTTAACGCAGCCATCACAATGATGAAAAGTGTCATGGGGTCAAAAACGGAGACAGTTGTCATTGTACTGATGTGAAAATACATCAGCGTTTTGAAGCCTTTTCTCTCAATGTACCCCCGTCGTTACGTGTGTTGAAATACATTTTTTGCAGACCTTAAATATGTTAGCGACTAGGTTCTTATATATTGTTAGGAAATAAAATTGAGCTAAAATTATTTATAGTTTAAGTAAGAAATTATCTTAAAGGTTTAAATTATGGTTGCATTAGTTTAAAATTGTTATGCGTAATTGTAGTGCAACTCCACTGTACGGAATTTTTAAGAGTAATGAAAAATAGTTAATTTGCGTACAACCAGACTTAAAATTTTAATGCATAAGAGCTATGGCATAATTAAGGGTAAAATAAGCCCCACAAATGGCTTGGCAAACACCCACTTTGTTTTCGTTTTGTGTTCACCAATAAACAACACAAACAATAATTTTTCATTTTTTTGTTTGTTTTCAATGAATGCTGAGGACGATATTTCTGCGGCAATTTTGCGCGCTGTATTTTTTTTAATGAAAGAGAAATATTAAATAAAGGAAAAGAGTTTGGAGTAAAGAATGGTTTTAACAACGAGCTGTTTTGTGGCTAAGAATGTTGCTCAAAAAATTAGAATTTACGACTGAAAATGATTTTAATGCTCCTTTTTCAACGTATTTACTCTGCAAAACTTTCGCTAAAATGATTACATTTAGCACTGGACACCACAAAAAGTTTGACAAATATCCAACATGTCTGTCAAATATTAAAAATTTTTAATATTTCTACAAACATGCTGAAAATGATTGTCCAAACAGCAAACCTACTAATTAACAACACAAAATATTTGTACAAACGTAAAATGTTGACATGTTCGCCCAGCCATTTGTGTTGTTTATTTTGCCCTTTAGTGCAAGAAGGTTCAAGAAACTACTTGAAAAAAAGCTAAGCTTTAAATACAGCCTGCAACATTCTTATTAAATGAGTTTTATTTAGGTAATTTTGTGTTTCAGTTCCTTACATACCGTCTAGAATAGCCATCGCTATGTTCAAACAACAAACAATCAGGGGTGTTCTATAAATCGAAAACGTAAAACGCAAGAATTTTGAAGTACTTTTATACACACTATTAATCCAATTTTTTATAATTTTCTTATAGAATTCTGTTTAATAGAGAAATACTTGTATTGCATTTTTTTGTATATCTTTTACAACAAAAATCCTATTATAAAATCGACTTTTAAATTCTTGCACTTTGCGTTTTCGATTATAGTTTATATTAGTTTATTAAGAGCAAAATGAAAATAATTACCCAAACCTTGTGCTAACTCATTATGTCTCGCTCTCCCTAACTCATTTAATCAATGTAAAATTGTTGCAAGTGGGTTAGTAAAAAATGTTTTGTTTAGTTTTGTTTATTCATTTCTTGTAGGGTTGTGTTCCCGTGAATATGGATAGTATAGACTACTGTTGTCAATATTTTGTTTCTATTCAAAGTGGATGGTTCAAGCATTTGTTCTCTTAACGATGTCTAATAACACTGCAGTATTCCCATATGAATAAACCCCATCATGATAGTTATTATTGCTTTTTATATGGGTTATCGTGCCATACGTTTATCCTGCATCAACTGTAAGAGAAATAAACCGAAACTCGTTTTATATCCTCTCTTTTTCTCCTGCCAACACTTCCTTTTCATTCTCCAAACATATTCCATTCTTAAATCACTCACGCTTCATACTTGTGGAGGGTGAATTTAACACATTCATTCAATCGTTCTTTCATTTATCGTGCAAAGGCTAGCTAGTCGCATTAAAATATTGCCTAAGGTTACGCTAAAATCGGCATTCGAATTGTTGGTTGCCAATACCCCTTCTGTTTTCATCACGTGTGCATCTCTTTTCTTTTTGCAATTGTCTTGAATACGCAAAATTTATCAAAATGAACAATAAGACCAATTAAAGGGCTAATTAAGAACTATAAGTTAAGTCTATTGCCAAAATAAAATTCCGTTTTATTAATTTATTTCTTCTAGGGTATTCATTCGGCTAACCGTTAGTCGGTTAACCCATTAATTACTACCCGATTAACTGATCGGTTAATGTAAAATTGACTTTTTTCGATAAACGATTAAACCGGTTAATTTCAGTCGATTAACCGATGCAACAAACTTTTTAACTTTTTGTAGTATTATAACGTATTTTTTTGTGCTTTTAATTATTTGTTTCGTCTTATGTATCTAAACGAAGATGGTATTCAGTGATCTACATTTTAAATAAGTGTTTGCTGTCAACAGCTTTTTGTTTCACGTACTTTTTATATTTATGCGTTTAGTTATTTGTTTCCTTTCATATCTTCTCATATTAATCTCTTAACAGAATTAACCAAAACAATTAGAAGGACTGAAATGAAATAATGGAAGCTTTTATACGTTTAGAAAAATACTGCAAAATTATTGAGAAATTAGATATTCTATATTGGTGGTTGCTTTAAATTTCTTCAACATCTACAATAAGTGAAAGTTTTTTCAAAGTCAAGTTTTATCCAAACTACAGAAAAGAAACGCTTGAATCCTAAATATTTAAAAAAAAATTATTTGCATAAAAGATTTTTTTATAAGATCTTCTTTAATTATTGAAATAACTAATAAAATGATCTAACAGTGAATTTTTTAATTAAAACATAATTAATTAAAAAATATGTATCACATTTTTATGCATTATTCTTTTCTTCGTTCGTTTTAGTTGAAGAATTGTTATGTTTGTTATGTTATTGGTATTTTTATACCCTCCACAACCACTGTGGTGAATGAGGGTATACTAAGTTTTTCATTCCGTGTGAAACTTTTTTATAATACATCTAAGACCCCATAAAGTATATATATTCTGGCTCCTTGAGTAATTCTAAGTCGATAAGATTTAGCCATGTCCGTCTGTCTGTCCCTCTGTCCATCTGTTGAAAACACGCTCACTTTCGAAAAACGCAAAAGAATAGAACAAACTTGGTTTCAAATTGCTTGTAGTTATCCTAAGCAGTTTGGGATAGAAATACAGCAACATCGGTCCAGTAGGATTAGAACTATGAATGTGGAACCACCACCCTAAAAAAATTGATAATTTTAATACAAAAACTAGCATAAATGGTTCACGAATTCGATTTATGCGACTGCAAATCATACTGTTGAATTACGTATAAACCCTTCTCGCGGAAAACAGTTTAGTACGCCTAAAACCGCCATAAATAACGCTTTTTGAAGATCGGTCCATAATTTACACTAGGTCCCATATAAACCCTACTCCCGGAAAACCGCTTAGTACGCCTAAAACCGCAATAGATTTTTTGAAGATTGGTATATAATTTACCCTAGGCTCCATATAAACGGAAAACAGTTTATTGTGCCTAAAACCAAATAAAGCCCACTTTGGGAAAATAATTCAATTCGCCTAAAAGCATAACAGATATAAATATAGCGATAAAATATATATGGCCAGAAAAAATACGCTAAAACTAATTACACTGCTGTATTGAAATTTAGTCTAATTTATTTTTTGTAATACCAGAAATCTGTCTTCCGAATTTTGGGATGATTGGTCCATAATTTACCATAGGTCCAATACAAATTACCCTCCTGAAAATCACTTAAGTTCGGCTAAAACTGTTACGAATCCTGATATTTTACTCAAGTCAGTTCAAATTTCTAACAAGAAACGGATAAAACTTTCTTATTGTTTATTATATCACCGTCCGACACTCAATATTAGACACGAGCCGGATGACATAAGTCTGAAACTAGAGATTAAATGGAGCAAAACTACGTTCACAGTTTTTTATTTCGCGATCCTGTTTCCTTTTAAAAGGACTTCAAAATTTCAAAGGACTACATTTTTAAAAAAATGTTTTAAAATACTTCTGCTCATCCTACTATGCCAAATTTGGTGTCAAATGATCAAGAAGAGTTGTAAAATATTTTGCATTAATTTGTTATTATTCTTTTAGGATTAGAAGTTGTCAAAAATGTCCTTTCAAATTTTTATCCTTTACGGTCCTTTTAGATTTCCAATAATTTTTTTAAAACAAATAGTGCGTTGAAGGACCAAATATTGAATACCACATGCCAAAATTTCAACCTTCTAGCTTTACTACTTAAGTGTAAAATAATACTTTAATACTTTATTTGCATTATTTTATTTTTTATATTTTATTTTAAAATTTCATTCAAAAAAAGGGTTAAAACTTAGATTATTTGGTACCTATCGTATTTTTTCGTGGGTTCGGAAATAGTTGCCACTTTATAAAAAAATTCAGCTAGAATTGTTTAAATAAATTATAATGTATCGTCAACGTAATAGTTTTTGCAAACGCGTTTAAATATGAAGTGCCCAAACCGTAATAAGTTTTGTGTTGTGTGTGGATTATTTGTACCATTTTTAACAAATCGCGAAATATAACAAAAACCTTTGTAAAAAGGTACGAAGAATACTTTTTAATAAGCTTAGCTCCAAGATTGTGGTATGTGCCTGAAATTGTATGTAACTATTGATATGCTGGTGTACTACGATCAAAGGACATAGGTAAAACTCGCAATGCAATGAAATACGTGTATCCAGTGGTATGGTTATGCCGCAGTGAACATTCTGCAGAATGTTGTTATTTTTGTCAGTCGTGTCCGCGTAGTATGAAGGTTAAATATAATTAACGACGGTGGAAAAGGCAGCGTGGAATAGTTAGGAAGATGTAATAAATAAATTTTTAGGCAATTATAAATCTGTAGATTATGAAGCTATTGTTAAGAAACTAGTGAATAGTTATGGAATAATGGGAATCAATATGTCACTTAAAATTCATTTTTTGGATAGCCACCTGGATTTTTTCCCCAGTAATTTAGGAGACTTTAGTGATGATTTCATCAAGACCTTGCCGTAATTGAGAATCGGTACCGTGGATAAAATACCGCCCATATGCTGGCCGAATACTGTTAGTCAATTTGTCGTGATACTACTGTTCTACATAAACGACAAACAAAAAACATGCACTTTTCTAAACAAACCTTTTTTGTATATAAATAAACATTTTTTTAATATTTTAATTTGAACTTTATATATATTTTTTTAAAAGGAATTTATTGGCAATCTTAAAGGATATAAAAGGATAAAATAATACAAATTATTTTACAACTCTTCTTGTTCTTTTGACATCAAATTTGGCATTGTTGGATCAGCGGAAGTATTTTAAAATATTTTTTGAAAAGTGTACTTCTTTGAAAATTTGAAGTCCTTTAAAAAGAACACAGGATCACGAAATGAAAAACTGAAAACGTTGTTTTTCTCTATTTGATTTATAGTTTCAGAATTTTATCATCCGGTTCGTGTCTAACAATTTTTTTCATTTTTTGTCGGACGGTGTATTATATTCTGTAGAAAGCAACAACAAAATTACAAAATATTTATGACATTGTTTGAGCTTTTAAAGTAATTATTTGGCGTTGCGTTTTACATGATAAGGGCCTAAGTTTCATGCAGATGTTTATTTTATATGCAATATAATGACAAACATGGATAACAATTCTGAATCACAAACCCCAAAATTTCATTTATCGAGTTATGACGTTTCGACGTTGCAGCAAATGAACGATTTGTAGATGTATGTAGTAGGGATGCCAATCGGGACTGGTTTTCACAAATTTCGGGATTCGGGATTTCAAAAAGTCAAAACCCGGGATTTTACGGGATATAAAAGATCAATATTGTGTTCTCTATTCTCTAAAGGGAGAATTTTATAAAAAAAAGATGGAACAAAAATATTAAGCTAACGATTTCGGAATTGACATAATCCCGAAAATCCCGGGATTAAAAAATTAAAATCCCGAGATTTGGGATACTCTGAATCCCGAAAATGCTGGGATTTTTCGGGATCGGGATTTCGAAATACGCATCCCTAGTATGTATCTATATTATATTCAACACAAAGAACTTTTAAATAAATGTTAAGCTCACAAATTTTGTTCTGGCGAGTCCATGTTAGTACACTCTCAAAAAATTTTATTCTGGCGGGTCCGGTTGGGGTACACTCTCGAAAAATTGTCTGTATACACTGCTGTGTTGGGTATCAAATTGTCGGGCTGACCGGCAATACTTTCTTACTGGTTTTCTTAAAGTGTGCTTCAGAAACCGTTGTTTGCTTTTGCTACTTACAACATTCTTAGACATATAGATACATACTTATATACACATATGAACAGAGTGTCAATAATATTTGCTTTGTAATCAAGTATAGAAGTTTAAACAATTTAAGTTCAATGTTTTAATACCTGTCAATTGTATAAATGATGTTATTAAAGGAGTTTATAACAAGTAAAAACGGATGCAAGTATTTACCAGTGTGTACATACCAACATACACACAGTCATAAAGACCTTTATATATCGGTGCATGGACGTCCCAGCAAACATGAAGTCAAACCTTTGATATTTTTTTTTTTTTTTTTTCATTATTTATTTATTGAATCTTCATACATATATTAAATATGACCTAACAATAATTAATCAAATCTTATACTAATACTTTATTTTTGTCCTGCCAATGCTAGACGAAAATTTTTCTCCTCACTGTTTCTGTTCACATATGTAGATGTTTAGCGGTCTTCCCTTCGGATGAGTCCTGCGGTATCTCTTCTCCTTAATCTAGAATGTCCACTGTCATTTAAAATATTTCGAGCAAGTGGATTTGGGTGCGACTCAAGCCTTTTTAAATATTTTGCTGCGTACTTCGTTATAATAGTTTTTACTAATGGCACATTGAGATCCTTGTGAATATTAGAGTTTTTAACATACCAGGGAGCGGCTGTGATTATTCGAAGAAGTTTATTTTGGCGCCTTTGAATTTTTTCGATATTTGAGGCCGAGGCAGTGCCCCATAGCTGAATACCGTAGCACCAGATTGGCTTCAATATAGAGTTATAAAGTAGAAGTTTGCAGTCGAGGCTAAGAACAGAATTTCTTCCAATAAGCCAATATATTTGAATTGCTTTTAGTTTCATTTGTGTTAGTTTTGTTTCTATATGGCATTTCCATGTCAAACGCCGATCTAGATGAATACCGAGATATTTTACATGCGATTGCTGGGGCACTAATTGATTATTGATTTTAATAGGGGGACATGACTCCCGACGCAAGGTGAATGTTATATGTACGCATTTTTGCTCATTGACCTTTATCCTCCATTGTTTTAACCACTTTTCCAGTTCAAATATATGATCCTGCAAGTAACGGGATGCTTCATGACAGTTTTCGTGTACGCTTATAAAAGCTGTATCATCAGCAAATGTTGAAGTTAGGGTGTGGTTGTTTGTTGGCATGTCTGAGGTATATATAAGGTATAAGAGTGGGCCCATGATGCTTCCCTGAGGGACTCCAGCGTCAATTGGCTGAGGAGAACTTATAAAATCACATTCTTTAATAATAAACTTTCGGCCGACAAAGTAGCTTTCTAACAGCTTGTGTGTGTTTACTGGTAAGTTTATCTTCAATTTATGTAATAACCCTTCATGCCAGACTTTATCAAAAGCTTGGGAAACATCGATGAAGAGGGCGGAACAATATTTTTTTTCTTCAAAGGCTTTTCTTATGGCGTTTACTATACGATGGGTTTGTTCGATTGTGCTATGTTCTCTTCTAAAGCCGAATTGATGGTTAGGAATACATCTATTTACATTTAAAATTGGGGCTAATTTTGACACTAACAGCTTCTCAAACAGCTTTGATATATTAGACAATAAGCTAATAGGTCTATATGACTCAACTTTCGTAGGATCCTTTCCTGGCTTAGGTATCATTGTAACTAAGGATACTTTCCATTCTTGTGGGTAGTATTCAAGGCGTAAAATGGCATTAAAAATTAAACGAATAATTTTCTTTGCTATGCTGGGTAGCTCTAAAAGCATTTTGTTGCTGATCTTATCAAAACCAGGGGCTTTCTTGGGGTTTAAATTATGAAAAGCCTTTTCATTTCTTTTATCTCAAATCTAAGTGGAACAGCAGCTCTAACAGCAACTGGTGGCAACTCGACTACAATATCGGGAGATGTATGCGGGGTAAATACGTTTTTCAAATGATAAATAAAAAGATTTCCTTTTTCTTCATCATTTCGTGCCCAACTTCCATTTAAGTTTCTTAATGGTGGTTTAGTGATAACTGGTCTTTTAAGATTTCTAGCTGCACGCCATAATGAGTAGTCTGATTGAGTAGTTGCATCAAGTTCCTTAAGATATTTTTCCAGGGAAGCCGTTTTCTGAGACTGCAGTAACTTTCTTAGCCTTTTTGTGCACTCTTTTAGTAAATTCTTAAGTTGAGGGGATCTATGCAATTGCCATTCTCTTCGAGCTCTCCTTTTTTCAGTCAAGAGACGCTCAACATCTGCAGAATATATTTTACTATTTTTGGTTTTTTTGAGGGTTATACTAGAATGTTGAACAGCTAGTTTCAGATAACAGTCAAAATTTACAATAGAAATATCCACATTCTCCGGTGTACTAAGCGGAATATTTTCAGTGCAGTGGGTACTGAGATATTTTTTATATTTTAACCAATTTATTTGAGTGGCTGACGTCACTAAGTTATCAGACGGAGATACAATTTGATTAGGATTTGTTATTGTAAGAATTGTAGGTGTGTGATCAGAAGATAGTTCTAAGGAAGCTTCAACATAAATCGTTTCTGCGGGGATGTTTTTAACCACTCCAAAATCGATAACATCTGGAACTTTTTGCTGATCAGTAGGCCAATATGTTGGTTGTCCGCTCGCGACCACATTTAGATCCATTTTACAAATTGTGTTAAACAAAACACGACCCTTAGGTGTAATAAGTCGTGAACCCCAGAAAGTGTGTTTAGCGTTATAATCGCCAGCAGCCAGGAAGCAAGGTCCTAATGATTTGAAATATTTATGATATTGGCTTTCTGATATAGAAAATCTAGGTGGGGAGTATAATGATGAAATTACTATGTTTCGATTTAATTCCTCAACGCAAATGTTCGTTGCTTGGAGATTGTCTTCACGATGATCACTCATTAAGTAGTGTTTTACTCGGTTCTTTATCAAAATGGCAGAACCGCCACAAGCTCTGTCTCGAGGGTCCTTGGTATCATATAATATATAACCATTGATTTTAAACGTATTTCTTGAGGTCAGATGAGTTTCAGAAACCATCATAACATCAATTTGTTTATTTTTAAGGAAGTATTCTAGTTCATTTTTGTGTTGGCGGATGCCGTTTGCGTTCCAAAAGCAAATTTTTAAACAGTTCATGGCTTGTTTAGTACAGCTTGCAATAACATCGATTGCATTCTTAACATTTCTTGCATCATGTTACCCATTGTGTTAGTAAAATTGTTAACTGTTTGCACTAATGTTTCCATAGTTTTTTCTAGCCGAGTTAAATTAGAAATGGGAATTTCGTCGTTATTTGGTACATCACCTTGCAGTTGCATAGGATTAGATTTTAATACATTAGCGTACGAGGTTCTGTTATTATTTGGCTGAGGCATCTGGACGCCGTACGTGTTTGCTTGATTAGTTGCCTGCGTTTGAGGGGGATTAAGTTTCTGTCCAACAGAACGCTTGACAATCGAATATACCGGGCATCCTCTATAGTTGGCAGTGTGGTTACCACCACAGTTGCTACATTTTTTTACATTAGGGTCATTTTTGGACTTATCGCACCGGACGGTACCATGTAATTCTCCACATACGACGCAAACAGGGGGTAAATGGCAGTATGCCCTAGTATGACCAAATTCTTGGCAGTTTAAACACTGAACGGGCCCATTTCTTTTGTGCGGCTCCTCTATCGTGATTTTTCTGTACAGAATGTATTTTAAACTGTAAATGGGATGCGTTTCATTTTTTTTTAGCTTAACATCGCCGGGCTCTAACTCCACTCGAAATAGAGGTTGGGGATTTTTTTCTTTATTTTTAATTTTTCTTCTAAAAATGTTTTTATTTCGTCGGGGTCCACGCATGAGTCAATGCCCTTAATCACAACTTGAAGACCTTTACTGCTTTTCAGTTGGTACGTATAGAAGCTTTTTTTAAGTGCTTCAAACTTATTAATTATTTTACGGAAATCATTCTCATGATTAATCTGTATTTTTGTCTCGTTTATATTTCCACGCTTGATTGCAGCAACGTAAAACGAATTTTCACCTATCACCGAGATTAAACTTTTTATAAGCTCACTTGAGTTTTGCTCTCTAAGATATATCGGGGGTGGCTTCGACGATTTTATGACGTTAGGTGCTTCAGAAGATTCATCCTCCAGAATTGCAAAACGATTTTGTGAATTTATTCTATCAAAAGATGGAACTTTAGAGGCCGAGGCTACAGCTGAAGAGGCTGGGCTGCGACCCCGTTTGAGAACTGTTATATACCTGTCCATACCAACTTGCACTTGTGGTTTTTGAAAATTTTTTACTTGTGTGTTTTCCGTTGCGTCTGTGTTTGAGTTCATGGTATCATTTCCTACTAGGAATGTCTTTTCAATGGTAACACTTGATGGTTTTGCCGTTAGGTTGTTGCTATTGTTTTCTGTTGTAATGTTTATTTCCACATTGCTTTCGCTAGCATGAGTATCATTTATTTTTGTTGTTGTTTCATTGTTATTACTCATATAGAGTTGTTTTTGTTTTTTTCACCGTTTTTTTTTATTTTTAATTTTTGTTAACTGTGCTCTTTTTATTATGTATAATGTTGTTACACCGAGATAATAAAAGAAAAAAGAATAAATATTTTTTTGCACAGATTATTTGTAAGTATGTATGTGCGTACATACATACATATGTAGGTATATTTTTTTACTTGTATTTTTTTTTTTCTTAATATTTTTTTTTTTTATTTTTTTTTATTGTTCACTTTTATATTGAGCGTCCAAATTCGCTTGTTAAACTGATATTATTAACTAATTTATGTTAAAAAAAAAGAACCGTATGCGGAGTTAAAAGAAACACGTCTTTTCTCATCGAGCACGACCGACTGAATGAGGAAACCTTTGATATAAAATGACTTTTTTACTTTAGTAAATAATAATTTTAAATTAAAAATATATAAAAGAGTTATGAATGTTTCCAGAATCGAGTGGGAACCGGTGAAATGAGTCTGGTGGTAAACAAGGACAAGACCACACTTGTGCTTGCAACTGCTAGGAAAACATGGAGACGACGGTAGGGTAACATTGCAACGTCGAGTTAGTAGAAGAGTTTATTAACATCGGATCCGTCATCAATAGAAAGAATGATGCCAGCATCGAAATAAGAGGAAGTATCGTGAAGATAAATAGATTCCACTTTGGGCTAAGCAGATGGCTTAAGGACAGACCTCTCTAGATGATTAAAAATAACATACAACACGCTTATTCTACATGTACATCTGTATGGCTCGTAACATGGGTATTTGAAAAAGGTGAAGCGATGTTCGGTGTTTTTGAGAGAAAAATCCTTCGCAAAATCTATGGTCGGACAATAACGTTGTTAAGCGTATTAAAAAACAGCGATTGCACTGCACATTAGGTAACTTGACCAAAATAATTGGCTAAAAATAATTGTTTGCACTAACAATAATAATGTTTTTGTTAATGACGTTCGATTAAGAATATATCAAAGCAAATAACTGCATATTTGGTTTTTGTAAAAAACAAATATCAGGTGAATTATGTGCAGTGGAATTTGACATTTGCAAGCAACGTGCTTAGTGCAGCACAAAAAGTATAATTTTAAAATAAATTAAAAGTTTTTTATCAAGAATGAAATTGTACATAATAGGGAGAAGAGAGGGGGCAGCAAGTAATTAAAAAAAAAAACAAAATATTATGGTGGACGTTATTGCTTTGATGACTTTTTCAATAAATATTAACTTTGCATAAGCTTTTGATAATGTTCGCCGTAGACTGCCGTGTTTTACCTTGATGAAAAGTGTTAAGACTTCTGAATTTATTTGGTATATTTTCGTTTTGGTTTGAAATATAGTGAATTTTTTAATGTTTGGATTTGTGAAAATAATAAAAGGAAAAAAAACGGATTCCGTTTACAATTTTATTATCATTGAAATTAATTTAAATAATGTTTCAAAACAAGATTAGACATTGTTGAAGCAAAAGGTAAAAGCTTTTTAGAAAAATGAATCGTTAAGGTGGCCCACTTTTTTCAGATGTTGGCATAAAATTTCCACTATAACAAAAATCAAAAAACTCAAAAACTATTTAATTCCAAATTTTAGACATATCGGTCAAAGTCTTTGGCTGTAATTCTTTAGAATAAAAAAATAGCTAATATTACCCAGTGTGGCTGGGCCACAGCCAAAATGCCGTTGGATGACAACTACTTTGGAAAAAGCAGACGTGGAGACCGAGACTCCGATGGAAATTCCAGGTGGAAGAAGACATGCGAATCCTTGGTATAATTAATTGAAAAAAGCACGAACAAGACCAAAGTGCTTGGAAACCATTAATTAAGTATATGCCCACCCAGCATCAGGTTGTAAATCAACTTAAGTAAGAATTTACAAGACAACATTTTTTTCGTTATCATGTTTTCCACATTAGAGTACAATCCACATTTAAAAAACGTTTAAGATTGACATTTGAAAATAAATGAATTTCTCAATTTGAAAATCATTTCCCCTTTTTATTGAGAATGCTATGTTTTTCAAATCATTTTCAAAAGCTTGTCATTTGAGAAAAGGCTTGATTTCAAATCATTTTCAATTTAAAATTAAGCCTCATTGTTTGTTGGGTTAGAACAAACATTGCATTTTTTTCTTTTAACAGGATGCTGTCATTTCCATTATTATCATCTGCTGCTTTTGCCATTTGAGGTCCATTATCAGAATTTCATATTTTATTTCACCAACATCTTTGACATGCTTTAGTCACTGGTCAGTTTGTATCTGTGTTAGTTTATTGAGTTAGTTGAGTTTCGTTAACATATTTATTTGACCTCAAATGATCTTAAATATGTATATATGTGTGTGTGTGTGTCTCAACTCCTGTGTCAACATTTTATGTATTTTCTGTGCAAAACATGACAAAATACAAGAAAATCTTTTAATAAATACTTTTATAAAAAAAATAGATAACATTAAATTTTTTTGCCTTAAAGAAATAGTGCAAAGGTTGTTATTCTTAATCTGTATAACAATACAGTGAAAGCTCCCATAACGGCTACCTTTAGCCGGATACCTCCAATGGACGTCCATATTTTGTTGGTCCAAGCTGTTCATTAGTTTTCATATCTTTCATAAATGGACAGAAGCGTTGAAATACACTAACAAGGGCTCCATTTTATTACCATTTCTTCTTTTTGAAACTTCGACTCACGACAATAGGATTGGCGATTCCCCTGTTTACACAAAGGTACATACTCATCTGTTGAGAATGGAAAAGAAATTGCTGTTTATTTGGAGAAGTTCCTTACCTAAAACGCAAAAGGTCCTATCTAACCAAAAAACGAAAAATCGACTTTTTCTTTGGTTTCTTTAGTTTTTTTTTATTCCCATGCTCTTTGCTTGTCTGCAGAGTCTCCAGAGTATCTGGCGGGAATCGAACCCGCAACCCCGGCACTGATAGACTAGCTCACTACCAGCTAGCCTACCGGGGCACACATTTGATGTATCACAAATGTCCACAAAAAAGCTTTCGTCCAAAATTTGGGACTTTATAAACAACAAACAAACGGTTCTGGGGGGCTACTCTCTATTGCGATGCGAAAGAAAATGGTCGCAAATCTAGCGATTGGTACTCTTTAATGCGTTTGCGCATTTGTCTTTCGCATCTTTTTAGTTTTTTCTTTTCGCAAACCATCACTATTTATTTTATTTAAATTTTCCAATTTAAAATATTTTTACATATTTTGGCATTTCATTGATGTCAATCTGCGCAATCTTTAATTTTTATTACCAATATTGCTTCATTTTAAAAAAATTTGCGAAAGTGATAGAGAGTACCAAGTTGACATTTAGCTTTCGCATCGAAATCAGTTTCGCATCGCAATAGAGAGTAGCCCCCCTGGAGTAGTCAAAAAATCGTTTTAACTCCGACTCCAACCGACTCCTACTCTAACCTTGATGCTGACTGCATATGAGGCTATCCCTTATTTGACTTCAAACCTGCGATCGGCAACATTAACTATTACATTTTGCGATTGTATGCCAGTATGCATTTTATATGTATATGTTGCTGTTAATATGGTTCAATTACACGTACGTAATAAAAAAGCATAACTGAGAAAAGAGAAACGCGGCGCTCTGATTTTGCCGATCGCAGTTTTAAACTGTCACAGTCGCGATTTTTGTGGGTACTTCGACTCCGACTCCGGTACAAAAACTTCCAATCCGACTCTAAAACTCCAACTCCACTGCCCTAGCCTTATTTATAAAAGATTATATGATAAACGCTAAAAGACATAAATGCAACATTGTCAAAATAACTGGTAGGTTTTACACAGTTTCTGTTTCATCTGTAAAATTTTCAAAATGTTAGATAGGGCCTTTTGCCTTCTAGGTTACGAGTTGTTGGTTTATCTCGTGTTGACTGCTTTAACTGAAAAGCCATCCGTACTTAAATCATGCCGAAGCGATGTCAATAGTACGGTAATTACGGATTTCCTTCAATCAAGTACAGAATGCCTGATTCAAGTACGGATTATTCAAGTGCCAAATACTTTTTAAACTTAATCCGAAAACGGGATTGACTTAATTAAAAGTGATATAAAAATTTATCTCAAATTGTGCTTGATTCAAGAATTCCTAAGTTGGCTTAATCCCGACTCGTACTTGAAATAATCCGAGAGTGAGATTAGTTTCTAACAGCCGTACCTAAACAAGAGCGGAAGGCGGAACGTTTTCTTCAGCGTAGCTTTTACGCTGATATGCCATACCTAAATAAGAGCGTCAGCGTTGTGCCATAAACAGTAGTGTTAACTTTCGTGCCGACTAAAACCCTCATAAAAGACATAAGAAATTGAATTAAAACCGCTAGTTTGACCTAATATTAGCTAATTTGCCATTATTTATTATCAAACAATCAAAACAGGGTTGTCAAAACAACAAATATAGCAGCCCTGTTTATTTAAACGCGCTGTCAAAATCGGATTTTCCAATTGCAAAGCGCTACCGTTGCGTTGCCGTCGCGTTGTTT
Source organism: Pollenia amentaria (assembly GCA_943735925.1). Taxonomy (NCBI): domain Eukaryota; kingdom Metazoa; phylum Arthropoda; class Insecta; order Diptera; family Polleniidae; genus Pollenia; species Pollenia amentaria. Next base: position 205,942,931 of record OX031009.1, on the reverse strand, counting down.
CGGTATGCTACATACAAATTGTATGGGCATGAGGATTTTTGACAGCTAGAAAACGCGTTCCGCTCTTGTTTAGGTATGGCTGTAACCTACCTAAACACTTACCCCAGAGAACCAGAGATAAAGAGAATAGTATTATTTACTTACCCGTTACACGCGTTTGTTCCACTTTTATTCCGCTCTTTGTTTAAAGAAGAATTCTCAACTATAAGACACCTGCAGCATGCCCGATATTGTTTTCGTAATAATTCTACTTTGAAAATTTTTTGTATTTAATTCAATAATTTTAGCAAATAGAATATGGGAATTATTGCTTCTTATTTTACTTTTTAAAACATAAAAATAATCTGTATTTTTATTCTTGTAGTGTTGTTGTTTCTTAACAAAACAAGAAAATCGTTTTTTAATTTCTTTTGTAGTGTTGTTGTTGTTTCTAAAACAAATTTTTATAAACACATGCGTATGCATGCATATTGGTTTTCGAAAGTTATCCCATTCCCAGCGGGAAAACTCAGAAGACCTTCTTACTTCAGGCCTTTTTAAATGCCTTCTTAAAAATTTTTTTTATGCAATTACTATTATTATCTAACTGCTAAAGAATGCCTCATAGAAGGCTGGGCTCTTTGGTATAAAAGATAAGATACCCCTTTTACACTCGCTTCTATGAGAAGCGAAGAGAGAAGGAGTAACATTTTTTGTTTTGTTTTTTGCACAAGCAAAAGCAAAAGAATTTAGTAGCTATGTTCTGTAACATTGGTGAGAACTTCTCGCATCAAAAAGAAGTTGAACAAAATATTCCATCGTTACTCATATCGAAAACTATCAAAAGAGAATACATACATCGTTACGTTATAAAAATCATAATATTCCACTCTAAGCCGATGTGAAAATGAAGACGTTGAGAACGCCAGTCACACATATCGTTGACGGCGGCCAAAATTTACTAAACTTGAAAAATTTTCAATGACGGCGGCGAAATACATCCTTCGGCTATAGCAAATAATGTAGAGTGCGACTTTAATTTTTGTTGTTTAAAAAATAACTTTGAAAACATTCGTAAATTTTTTAAAAATTTTAAAAGAAAAATAATTAAATAATGAAAAAATCAGTCAAAAAACAAAATTCTTATCCCTTCCATGTTATTATTCATTGCATTTGCATATTTAATATATTTTTTAGTGGTAATATATGTTCTCACCCACCCCGTTTTTATGCGTGAGTTTATTTGACAGTTCAAAGCGGGAACTTTCTCACAAAAATTTTACAGACACACTTTTTCTGTAAATTGGCGAGTAATTTTCTTACGTGACAGCTATTACTCGCTTCAAAGGTTACAGACGCAGTTAAATGAGAAAAACAGTTGTTTGCTTCAATTTGTGGCATTTTTGTTTCATTTCTCGCATTTCAATCGAAAGGTTTCTCGAAGCGATAGTTACAAATCATGGGGACAGATCCCTTACATACATATTAAAATACAAAATGAAAACCATAATGTAAATCATTTTAGTTAAGTTTTGTTCTTTAATGAAGATAGGTACTTGTGCTAAATAATGAAATTGTTATGTAGTATGTATTTATTATGTATATATTTATTATTTGTTATTTAATTTTATATTTTTTGTTTATATAGTAATTATAGTATGTGTAATTCTGTAAATAAATATATACATATGTTTTAAACTAAACTTATAAAACACTAAACTTTTATACTTTTTTGAAATTTATGGGAAGGCATATAAGCAGGGATTAATCTGCAGGCCTACTTTATTAAAAACCCTTCAGTATGACCTTAATCAAAGGCATTTTTACAAGGAAGGTCTGAAAGGCCTTTTAACATGACTTTCTTTAAAACCTTCAAGATAACCTTAAGGTGTTTTGACAGTCATTCTCTGGAAAGCCTTCTAAGAGCCATTTATTTGAATGCCTTTCAAAAGCTCTGGAGAAAGAAAGGAAAGCGGAAGGCCTTTTCCGCAATGACAACGTGTGTTAAAGAGATATTATTATGGAATCGAGCGAGCAGTCCTTTTACATCCAAAAAAAAAGGGGAACAGAGGCCTTCTAGAAGGCCTCCGTACTCCTTCTTTTTTCCCACTGGGTTTTGATTGTTTTAAGTATTTTTTTAGTGTTATTCGTACTTAATTGTTTAAGAACGACTCTTACTAAAGTAAGTAAAAAAACTTAAATTTAGTACGAGTTTTTTCTTTCTGTGTCTACACTGAAAAATGTATTGAAATATTAAATTCCAGTCAGTCTGAATGTAGAAATATCCGATTCCATACTTTCTTATTATGAAGCATTAAAGCAAATTGCCGTTTGAATACTTTTTCCAGTGTAGACAATGCATTGAGTTCATTATTGTATGATTACCCTATTCACTGCACAGCGGTTGCGAAATTTGTGTATTGTTTTTATTTGTGATGCCTTGTTCACGCATTTGTTTTACATAATGCTTTGCAATACTGCGTTTCTGAAATCAGCCCATCATTATAAATTTATATAAGATAAGCGGACATCTCTCATCACCGGACAAAAACACCACGACTGTGAGTGTCGGGTTATGGAAAGTTTCACTGTGTATTGTTTAATAAAATAAAATTTATAATTAAATGAAAATTGTTTAATGTTCATTGCAAGCAATAAATATCTTAACATTTTTGACGAAGTAAAACCTCTTCTCCTGTTCACCTACGTTCAAATCGGAGTCTTCTTATTTAAAATACGAAGTTTCCAAATAGTGCCATCTAAGATTCTGCTTAAATTTCTCAACTCCAAGAGAAACATCCCTTTCTGCTACCACACAAAATATTATTTGCACATTTTTTTATTGTCTTTACGATTTCATTGGCTGTGAAATGAAAAATTTCAAAATTACGTTGCAATTTTCTTGCCATGTTTAAGGTTTATCATTTATCCAATTTTTTTTTTTTTTTGTTTTTTTTTTTGTTTTTGTGAAATATCATCATTTTAACATCTCATATATCATCTTATTATTGGAAATCTCATAGTTCGAATTGTATCATTGCAATCGTCGTGTTGAAAATGTTTTACTTACGTAAAGCTGATTGCACTTTATCAGAACGTACGTACGCATCAACTTATGGCATCATTCGCTGCATGACTTCATAAGAAAAGTTTTTGTAAAAGTTTTTCATGTTTTCCTTTAGGTGTCAATTTTATATTGATTGTATTGATATTGTCAATATCTAAAGGATGAAAGATTATGCTAAAATTTATTTACGTTATTTAAGAGCAACCTGGCAACTTTTTTATTAAAAATAAATTTTTTGTTAAATGTTACCTGGAATAAGGCAACTTTTTCTTTTTTTACAAAAGTTGGTAAAAATAAAACAATAGAAATGTTCTGTCTTAAAAAAAAATTTTAAAATAAAACCATAGAAAAGCTTGCTAAAATCAGCATCTTTTGAAGATGATGGCATCTTTTTTCTATAAAAAAAATTTTAGAAAAGAGCAGTTTTCATTATAAATCGACTTTGAGAAAAATGCTTCTTTCTCTACAGATCAGTTACTAAGAAGAAACTACTTTCTTTAAAGAAATTTGGATATGTTATTAAAAAAAAAAATAAGAACAACTTTTTCTAAAAAAAATTAGATGAGAGGTACTTCTTTGTTAGAAGCAGGGCTGTGGATTCGTCAGAAAAAAGTACTAACGCAGACTCTGATTCCAAACGCTGAAATTTTTTGACAGCGACTTCCACTTCGACTCTGACTCACGACTTATCGAACCCCGTTTTATACGACTAGAAATCACAATTTTCTGATTATCTATCGGTCCATATTTACCGTAGATCCAATATTAAGCTGCCTTCTGAAAAGCACTTTAAACGCTAAAGCAAATTTCACTACTGTATTGAAATTTGTTTCATTTAGATTTTAAATAACAGAAATCACTGTACAGGATTTCGTGATGATTAGTCCATAATTTGTCATGGGTCTAATATAAATTCACCTCCTGAAAATAATTTTAGTTCGGTATAAACTGTTATGAATCATAAGATTTTATTCAAGTTAGTTAAAATTGCTTGAAATAAAAGCATAACACTGTCTGATTGTTGTCCAATTGGTTTAAACCAAAACCAATATATATACTGACGTCCGTTTTTATAAAGATTAATTAATAATTTATAGCTCTCACATATTCTAACTGTCGGTGCAGGGTATCAAAGATTCGACACAGCTGAATATAGCAATCTAACTTGTTTGTAATGTATCTCCTTTTGAATTGTTGAATATAACAAGAATATGATTCTCTAAAAATTTCAAATCGATATTTGAAATATTGCATTGCCAATTTCGAAAACATTTTTATTTTGGAAAATATAAGAAAATTTTTTATGGCGACAAATTTTGGAGCCGGAGTCGCGAGTTTTTGTGGGTACTACGACTCCACAGCCCTGGTTATAAGGTAACATATTTCTCAAAAGAAAATTCGCTAAGTAGAGAACAACGTTTTCTATAAAAAAAATTGCGTAAAGAGACCTTTTTTTTCATTTTAAAGTTGCTTCGAGTAAGTTGCCTTTACTCTATAGTAAAGCTGCAAAATACAGAGACTTTATCTCTTCAAGACTGGCTTGGAAGAAAGCATCTTTCTCATTAGCAAAGTTGTTTGAAAGAAAGCAGATTTTCCTAATGAAGAGATGATTAGTATATCTAAATTTGCCGTTTAGAAAATTCGTTAAAATAGGAACTATCTTTATACAAAATTTCTAAGAAAGCAGCTACCATAGTATATAACTAGTATGAAACAAAGAAAACATTTAAATTTCTTTGTGCATTTTAATTTTCTGTTCATGTACGTCATAGTAGTTAATGAGCACAATCATGATCACACAAACACGTGTATGTGGCATGCTGCATGTTTGTTTACATTTAAATCACTTTACTACAGTGACGCTAAAATGAAGTAAAAATGAGACTAAAAAGTTAACGGACCTGTTTTCTTTGTTTCATGTATAACAAGTATAACGACTCGAGAGAGCAAATTCTTTCTTTCATTACACTCAGCACACATAGTATAGGTTTTGTGTAAATTTAATACACCTAACTGAGCTACCTAAATAAGAGCGGCAATAGTTTTTTGTATGTCGCAACTTTTCATTTGCATAAAGTTTATACGAAAAAAACCTTTAGAACGCGAATTCGACACCACCCGGTTGGAAAATCCCATTTGACAAATCGCTATGTCGATTTGTTTTATTGAAAATTTATTTGAATTAGAATAGAATTTTCATGTTTAAAAAAACGCTTGCCGCCCTTGTTTAGGTAGCTCAGTAAGAAATACCAAAACAAAATTAAATATGAAATTTTTCACAATAAAAATATTTTGTTCACAGAAAAAACTGTTTTATCAATTAAAAAAATTATTTAAAAAGTATTTAAATTTAATTAATGTGATAATTGAATCAATTATTTTTTTAGTTGAAACAAAATTAAAAATTTAATTTCGATTTAATTAACATTTAAGTTGTTTTTAAATAAATTTTCAATTAAAATTTTAATTAAATAACAAAAAATCTTAATTTACTTTTTTCGTTTAAAATAAAATAATTTAAACATGTAGAATTGTTGTTGGGAATTGTCAATATTTATTTAAATAAATTAACACATTGTTTGAAATGGCAAAGTTTTTTGATCACTTTTTTAATTAAAATTGAAAATATCATTTGTTGAAAATATTTTTTCAAAATCAACTAATTGTTTTCTTATTATGAATTTAGAATAAATTTGGTAATTTAATAATTTTTTCTGTGTTCAATTTTGTGACGCAATTAATAATTTTTTCTAATAATTGCAAAATGTTTTTATTTTTCACCAACTAAAAATTTTTAAAATAAATTTTGTTTTCACACTTATTTTTTTATTAATACCATTTTATGGTATACAAAAAATTATTTAAATCTTATATAAATTTATTGTTTTAAATTTCGCAGCATAAAAATTAAACAACTTTTGCGTTTAAAAGTTTGTAAATGCAGTCAGCATTTAATAAATTAAAAATTGTCCGAACTTAGAAAATTTTATTTTACGAAATAAATTTCCCACATTCTTTACGCTTTTGTGCAACCATATTAGTGGTGAAAATAGCTTTAAACACCAATACATTTAAAAAAAATCTTACGAATACAAATACGAGTTGTGAACTTTTGATATCTAAATTATGAAACTGCAACTCTTTCTACTTAGAAGAAAATAAGAAAATACAAAAAATGATGGTTCTAACACCCAGAGAAAAACATATTTTATTATGGTCACCTTCAACAAAACTATTTTTAAAGAAAATTGTAAACATATTATGTTTAATTTAACCATATTATTGTCACCGGCAACCATATTATGATAAAATTAGTCCTCCATCAAGCAACTGCAACCATAATACTCATTATTAAAGTTGTTCTGCAACCATAGCATGATCCTCTTGAAATATTGAAAAATACTATTGTTATTTTAAAAACAAATTATTGTCATATTTAACCATAACATGCTTAAAGCCAGCCAAATTATGGTTGTAGCTTCTTGATGGAAGACTAATTTAACCATAATCTGTTTATAGGTGACAATAATATGGTTAAATTATACATTTTATGTGTAAGATTTTCTTAAAAAATAGTATTGCTAGAGGTGACCATTTTAATATGTGTTTTCTCTGCGTGAAGGGAACAACTTTCTCTATAAAAAAGTTGCTTAGTAGAAAGCTATTTTTTCTATAGATAAGTAGAAGACTTTGCTAAAAGAAGGGCAACTTTGTCTTTTAAAAAGTTGCTTTAAAGAGAGCAACTTTTGTATTTGAAAAATAAACGATTTTTGCTTTAGAAAAGTCGATTAAATGGAAACAGCTTTTCTCAAAGAAATGTTGCTTAAAAGAGACCTTTTTCCCGCTATAAAAAATGTGGTTAGAAGAGAAATTTTTTTGTCTATCGAAAAGCTGTTTTGAAATTAACCTTTCTTTTAAATAAAAGTTGCTCCATAGAGATTAAATAACTTAACTTAAGAGAGAAAAATAAAACGTTTTTCTATAAAGAGAAGTTGCTTAAAAGAGAGAAAACTTTTCTACCATATTCAGAATACAGCAATCTATTATGGAAACAAATAAACTTATCTATCTCCTGCTACTCTAACCTCCTTCGATTTATTACACTTTCATATTTCATAATTACTTTGTAGCAATAAATCCAGCCGTTAGACACAATCTGAAATGAATTATTATTTATTTTTATAAATTTTGTTTTGTGTATTCTTAAACATAATCCATATCTTTATATCACTTGTACAAATAACTTGGAAAAAATTGCTGTAACTTGTGTATTATGGCATCTAATAACAATACAAGCACCAGCATTAGATGTAGTAGTGAAAACAACAGTAGAAGCAGCAGCAGGACTTGAAACCAAGTCTTAAGAAGATTATTCTGTGTTGACAAACAATGACCAGTTTGAATTGCGGCAAACACCGGCTAGAGAAGCATCCGACAAAAAGGACTTGAATGTTGTACGCAAGTGGAAGATGACTGGAGATAATTGTCGTTATTGTGGTTTCTTTACAGGAAACCTCATATTTTTATAGAACACAACCACAGAATTGTTGAGATACTGCATTATTTACTTGTTTAGTTAGAAGAATTTTTAGTAGTTTTTTGTTTGCAGGTTTTTCTTTCTATTGAGTTTACTTTGTGCTGTTGATAGTTACACTTTAGTTTGGATTTTTTTCATTTTCTTCAGCTGCCATTCATTTTGTTGTACAATGTCGTTATTGAGTTATCGGTAGATATTGATACCTGCTGTATTTTCTGCAAGATGATGATATTTTGAAATCGATGCTTTTAATAGACAGTTTTTTTTTTTGTATTTTATTTAGCATGAAAAAAGTAATAATTCTTCGAATGGCAGGTATTGAACCAAAGTTTAACTATTGAACTATGAGAGAATAATCATAAATTTTATTGATGTTATTATGTGAATAAGCGATGAAAGGTGTCTGTTTAGCAAATAAAACAGAAGAATATTTTGCCTAAATGTAGAAAATTGTACCAAAATATTTTTTTTAGAAATGTTTTTCTATAAAAAAGAATAAAATCAATTACTTTATAGAAAACTAATTAAGAATACAAGAAATATTCCTTTAGACAAAATGGCTTAAAATAAAGCAACTTTTCCTATAGGAATGTTGGCGACTTTTCCTATAGCAAATTTGCTTAGTATAGAGCAAGAAGAGTCTGCTTCGTACAGACGGTTGTCAGATCTTACATTATTGTCAGTAAAATGTGCTAAAAATGTTAGATATCTGAAATTCGTGTGAACACGCTTCGTTGTCATTCCCAGATCACTGTCAGGCGTTGGAAGCTTATTTTTTTATTGTCAGATATGCGAAATGTATGCATCTGACAATGGCATCATTGTAAGAGACTTTTTCTATTGGCAACACTGCAAATAAATACGTGGCAGGGATGGAAAACAACTTCAATAACAAAACGTAGTTTTGATACTATGACGGCACCAATTTTATATTTTCTTGCTCATCTCTTGATATATATGTATTTAGAAAACAGATTTTATTATTTACGAAATATTTTTTTTAAGATAGCCACCAATGTAACAACCAAAGTAAAACTGTACCATAGTTTCCATCCCTGAGATGCATGAGTGAAAAGAAAAAAACCAAAAAAGTTTAATTTTAATGAAACCTATTTAAAACAACATAAAAAAGTTAATTTCATTGCCATTACTTTGTCCCTCCAATAACAATATTTTCACTTCTCCAATTAATAAAAATACACGCAATTTTCATTATCTAACCTTGCTTAAAACAGATCTGTTAATTTGTGCCATGCAATTATCTGGCAAACGTGTGAACTGAAAATTTTTGTTGGCATATGAATTTTTCTTTGGCAGTCTATTGTCAGCATATTGCCAGACCTTACATTCTTGTAAGATCTGCAAAGCATACTGGTAAATTTTGTGAAGATCGGTCCATAATTGCCCATATAAACCCTACTCGCACAGAACAGTTTAGTACGCCTAAAACCGTAATAAATAACGCTATCATACCAAAACTTGGTACGTCATAGTTTAACAGGACCAGAAATCTTACTGTACAATGTTTTGAAGATCGGTCCATAATTTACAGTAGGCCCCATACAAACCCTACTCTCGAAAAATAGCTGATTGCGCCTAAAACCAAATAAAGCCCACTTTGGGAAAATAATTAAATTCACCTTTAACCATAACAGATATAGATATTGCGGTAAAATTTCCAAAAAAAATCCAAATAAGATTCACATGGCCAGAAAAAATATCATGCACTTTTTTGAAATTCACTGTTAACACTAAAACTAATTACACTGCTGTATTGAAATTTATTCTAATTAATTTTTTATAATACCAGAAATCAGTCTTCAGAATTTTGGTATGATTGGTCCATAATTCAGCAATCCAATACAAACTCCCCTCCTAAAAATCATTTTAGTTCGGCTAAAACTGATACGAATCATGATATTTTACTCAAGCCAGTTCAAAGTTCTAACAAGAAACGGATAAAACTTTCTTATTGTCGGTCAATAATTTAATGCAGGACTAAACCCCAACCAATTTTAATGCTGAAGTTCGTTTTTGTGAAGATTAGTTAATAATATATATGTATTTATCATACAGATCACACTCCTGTCGGTGGAGGGTATCAAAGATTCGGCACTAACTTGTTTTTTGTTTTCTTTTGCCATGTTAATTTTTTAAAGTTATAAAAGTGCAAAGAATTTGAGGACTTATGGCTAATAAATCAGTGAGTATTTAAACGCTGGTTTAGTTGAACTAAACTTAAATTTGTATGTAGTTTAAACTCGACAGTTGTAAATCAGTGTCCCATGTATTATACGTAGTTTAAGAAGTAAAATGAGGCAGTACTACTATAAATGTTGACAAATTCATATGGTTTGTATTGGTAGTTTAAACGCCCAATTTTATGCGATTAAATATGTTTTATATGTTTTCTGATTTATAGATTTGTTGGCTTAAACATATTTAAAACCAACCAGACAGTTTAACTTGCTCTGATTTATTAGCCCTTAGAACTGCACTTCTTTTTCAAGTGATCAATAGCAAAAATATGATTCATGTTCTTTTGAATAAATTTAACGAGAAAAACAAATATGAAAGATTACATAAAATAATTAGGGAGGTAACGATACGCCTTTTTGCAGATACGATATCGATACCGATATTCAAAGACACCGATGCGAATATTAAATTTAAATTCAAGTTAAAATTAACAAAACTCAAGTAGAGTGATTTCCTTATTATACAAAATTACAGTGTAAGAGATTATTAATATTTAAAATTGATTTTAATAAATTTAAAAAACAACGAAATAAATTTAATTAAATTCATGGTAAAATTAATTTATTCTCAACTTTTGCGGAAATAATTTCGCAACTCCGTTTGAAGCGATCTGCTGTAACAAATAGTGTCTCAGATGTGACTGAACTCATTTGGCAACTTAAGTATTTCTGCTGCATGGTGTTCAACTTTGATTATAGTATTTAATATCGCCAGTAAACAAACGGCTCTGCGTTTCTAGAAGATCTAGGGTATATCTAGACTAGGGATTCCAATCGGGACTGGTTTTTCTGAAAATATTTCGGGATCCCGTTTTCGTGTTTTTTCGGGATTTTTCGGGATTTTTTTTATATCTTTTTTTAATTTATACCCAATATATAAAACTGTTTAAAAAACAACTAAGTTTTCCAGTAAAAATATACATTTCATGAACTTTGTATATTATTTATTTGAAAAAAAAAATATAATAAAAACAAACTTAAATTATTAATTGATCGCAATTCATAGAGATAATGTATTAAAAAACGTAACAAAAAACATAAAATTATTATTTTTTTTATCCATATTTGATTATTTATATAAAAAATTACACCATTTCTAATTGTATTTTCAAATTTCCAAATGTATTTTCAAATATTCCAAGTGAATTTAAAAATTGCCCAAATATATTTTTAAGTTTTCTAAATAAAATTATTTTAATATGTTTAAAAACTTTTACAAATATATTTCAAAATATTCTAAATGTATTTTAAAATTGTCCAAATGTATTTTAAAAATGCAATTGGGCAATTTCAACAAAAAAAAAAAAAAAATTTGGAAAATTTTAAAATTCAATTAAATGCATTTGCATAACTTTAACATACATATTAACGATTTTAAAACACATTTGAAAAAATTTTAAAACACATATGGAGACTTAATTGGAAATGATGTATTTCAAACTTTTACAAGGCGCGTACTTATTACTAAGTTCAAGTAGTTTCTTAAGAATATTAAAGCATCCAATGTTGTATCTGCTAAACACGAACGAATTTTGTTGTAAAGATATGATGCAGTTGAAAATCATCTTTCGCTCTCAATACTCGTTAATAGAAATGTTTGTAAATATTTAAAATTTAAATTCAAATTTTTGAAAAAAAATTTAAAAATAATAAAAAATATAAAAAAAATCGGGATTGAAAATCAGAAATCCCGGGATTTTCGAAAATCCCGGCATTTCCGGGAGCGGGATTTCCCGATTGGAAGCCCTAATCTAGACTTCTTATTTAACTGAACCATAGCATAGAATGGACAGAAGATCATTCTTATCCAAATTTTCTTTTAGGATTTTCACAAACTTTTCGATTTATTGTAGAATTGTAGATAAACAATAGATTTCATTATTCTCTAAACACTCAAATATTTCATTCAGAGCTAAAGACTTTTAACAAATATCATGAGAAAATTCAGTTCACAATTGAGATACAAACCAACACAGGAATTGCTTACCTAAATACGAAACTACGCATTGGTAAAAATAAAATAGTTTTCGCTTGGTATGCAAAAGAAGAGAAACTTTTTTCAATAGCCTTTTTTTGACAGATCACGTGTGAGTCGTGTCATGCTGTTATATTATTTTTGTTTAGTATTGTTTGGCATTTCATAATGGAAAGACTTACGCCTGAACAACGTTTACAAATTGTTCAACTTAATTACGATAATTCACGTTCTGTGAGGAATGTGTTTCGTGCACTTCAACATAATTGGCCTACTGAGCGTACTATTCGAAACACCATCACCCATTTTGAGGCCCAGTATTCATTATTAGATAATATTCGACCGAATAGACCACGTCCAGCACGCTGTGAAGAAAATATAGCGGCCGTAGCTGAGAGTGAGCACGAAGACCGTGGAGAGTCAATTCGGCGCCGTTCGCAGCAACCCGACTATTTGATGCCTGAAATTGAAGCTCGTGATCTCGGCGACATTTGGTTTCAGCAAGACGGCGTCACTTTTCACACAGCGCATCAATCAATGGATTTATTGAGAGAACACTTTGGTGAGCATATAATTTCACGTTTTGGGCCGGTCGATGGGCCACCAAGATCGTGTGATATCACACCGTTAGACATTTTCCTGTGGGGATATGTAAAGTCTAAAGTTTTTGCGGACAAACCCGCTCCGATTCAGGCCTTGGAGGAAAACTTTACGCGTGTCATTCGCCAGTTACCAGTCAAAATGCTCGAACGAGTCATCGAAAATTGGACCGACCGGATGGACCATCGGCGAAGTAACAACGGCGAACATTTGATAGACATAATCTTCAAAAAATAAATGCCAAAGAATGTTCTTTCAAATGATAATAAACATTCCCCATTGAATTTGAATTTTCTGTGTTTTTTTTTCTTTAAAAAGTAGGGAAGCTCGAAATGGAAGCACAAATAACTTTTACATGAATATTAACCTCATAACATTATTTTATTTTGGCGGGCCCATGATTGCCCTTTGCCCCAAATAGATTACACTCTAGAAAATTTATTTCCAAATACTGTGGTGTTGGACTTGACCGACAATAATTTTTTATTTGTTTTTAAATAAATTTAAAATATCAAGTGGCGCTTAATTTGATTTTCGTATCAGCGAATATTGGCTTTTTTATTCGTATTAGTGAATATAAAAAAATCGATATTCCTTACATCACTAATACACACTATGGCGAAAATCATGTATCACACGTTGTGAATATAAATAATTAAATATAAATCATACGCCCCCTATGAATACAAGTATTTATCCATGTATTTGATTTTTCGTTTTATACTAAATAATTTGTTGCCGCTTTTCATTTAAATATTTAACGTATTATTTAATATTTATTCCGAGCAAATATTAAACTCATTCATTGTTTAAACGGTTTATTGTTTAATTTAATTGTTGGGCAATTTTAATTCGTTTACTTTGGGGCTATAAACTGCAAAAGCAGAAATATGTAACAAATACAGTTTTGATAAGGAAATACAGAAAAGTTTTGTAATATTTTACGAGATGGACAACTTTTGCTCATTATAAATACTTTCATATACAATTTGTGGAGAATTAATTGTATGTTGTAATATTGTTAAGGCACGGATGTATGAATGCAACTGACCTGTGTGCATTTACATATTTCCCTTCTGGTTAGGACAAACAAAATTGTCATATTAACTTTATATTCAACCTAATTATGAATGAAAATTCCCCGGGAGTTTTTTTTCTTTCATTCATTTCTTTTCCTATTTAAATTCAATTGTAAAAATGGGAAAGGGAAAAAACTCCCGGGGGAAATTTTGTTCATAATTGGCCTGATTATTAATGTAAAACTTTAACCTTTTTAACTGGCAACACAATTACTCGATATTTAAATGCATTTTATTCTCTGAACATTGTTTAAGTTAAACGGTTTGTGTGTGTTGTTACTTTTTTTTTTTTTTTTTTTTGTTTTTGTTTGGGCAGGTCATAAAGACAGGTCAGCTTTTATGTTAATGACGGTCAACATATTTCAGTTTATTTAACATTTACACACCCCTACACTCGTTTCGGTTTCCTGTATGTCTGTTCGGGTTTTTTTTTACTTACCAACATGTGAGGAATAAACAAATATATACAAACCAACAAACAACATGCAAAAACGATACGACAATGCCAGACATAACAACAGCTTTCTCTGGGTACAACATGTATTTTTTTTTTTTTTTTTTTTTTGTTTTTTTTTTTTTGGGAAAATGTGGGAGTGTTGCATGTTGGTGCTTATTTTAAAATTGTTATTGAGTGTGTATTTTTTTCTGCAACAATTCATTTAAAGTTTTCAGTTTTTTCGTTAAATTTCTTTTTATAAAATCGTTCTTTGCTTGGACTGGTGTGTGGTTGCTTCAGGGATTAAATGTAAATGTGTTTAAAAAACATGTTGGTATATGTGTTTCATGTATACAAGAAGGTTTTTATTTATAATGTTTTTATTTATAATAGTGTTTTTTTAACTTTTTTTGGAATTATGTTTAATTGCATGGTTGTTGTTGTTTGAATGTTTGCTGTTATTTACTTATTTAAAAAAACAATTAGGTTGTTTTTGTTGTTCAATTTATGGAAAAATTTAATTTATTATTACGCAGATCCAATTATTTTATAATTTTGTAAAACAAAATGAAATGTTTTCAATAGATTTAATAATGAAAAAATTTGCAGACACGTAGAATTTTTTCTATAACCTACAACATAAGGTACAGGGTAGGCCAACTTCGACTAATGTACTGACTAGCATATTTACGCCGTTGTGATGCGAGGCAATAATTGTTGAGGCAATTTAATTTTATGTAGAAACATCGACAGATTTACTTGCGAAATTAATCGATGGTTCGAAGGTTCCTAATTGAGTAGGATGGTTTGGTGTGGCCACTTTCTCTTACAGGATTCATAGCCTCTCCAGTGCTATTTGTGACCCTGGTTCTCAAAACGGGTAATGAAGCTTCTTATTATGTTTACACTGCGACCGGCTGCGGTATTAAAATTAAGGATATAATGATACGCCTTTTTGCCGATACGATAACGAGACCGATACTCTAAAAGAAATATTGGCGATACTGATACCTATACGAATATTCAATTTGAATTCATTGTAAAATTGACAAAACTCAAGTATAATAATTTTTTTATCATACAAAATTATAGTGTAAGAGATTGTTCAAGGCGAATTCATACAGGTAACATTTTCGAGTCTTCCGTTTATTGCTTATTTATTTGTGTATATGCTGAATGTCAAGCTTTATTTACATTTTGTAAAAAAATAGTTAAAATTTAAAATTCAATACAAAACCAAATACTTGAAAAAAAAACTTATTTAAATTTTGTAAAACAAAAAAAGTGAATATAAAATACAA
Source organism: Pollenia amentaria (assembly GCA_943735925.1). Classification (NCBI taxonomy): domain Eukaryota; kingdom Metazoa; phylum Arthropoda; class Insecta; order Diptera; family Polleniidae; genus Pollenia; species Pollenia amentaria. The sequence continues at coordinate 205,927,699 of OX031009.1, read as the reverse complement.
AATCAAGGAATTAAAAGGGCGTTAGGAAAAAGTGGAGCCACAATAAATTTGCAATACAGAAAAAAGATTTACCTTCTTTTCATATTTATTTTTATAAACAAAAAAAAATACCTTGTTTATATTTTCAACAAATAATTTTGTCATTCACTTTAACTTTTTTCAAAAACAAAATACTTTGATTTAAAAACAACGAATTTGATTTTATGTTAATATTTACAAAAAATAAATAATGTCTTAATAGAATATTTTAAATTGAAATTAATAACATTTTTGTTAAAAATACAAGATATTCTCAACTTTTGCAGAGGTCCCAAATTCCTTCGAACCACACTTGCAGTGGAAAAAAGTCTCTCAGATGCGGCAGAACTAGTAATATTAGGATATCTACGGTATATTTCGTATTCTTCTTTAGGAGAGCAAAAGCTTAGGATGGACAGAGGCGTATCCTCCTCGGATTCTCTTATAATTTGTTCACAAGCTTATCAGAACTTTTTCAGAATGCATAGTCATAATAGCTCAATAAGACATTTTTTTCGATACGATTGAAGTCGATTGACCTTAAAATATTCGAAGAATTTTAGGTAAATAAGAAATTTCAATATTTTCTTAACCCTCAAATCTTTTATTCAGAACTAATGCTAAGTAAGTCACCAATTTTTGGGCCTCTGAACTATTCTCTATCTCAGTTTATTCATGTATTATATTTTCTTATTATCTTCGAAGACTCTTAGCTAGTGAAATAACGTCAAACAATTAAGCAGTGGCCTTGCGTATGGATTTTGTTGCCTCTTTAAAGTAAACCAAACTTTTCAGCAAAATTATATTTTTTCTCACAAAGGTCATTAAAAGTAAGCATAAAAATTTAAAAACGTACAAAATTTTTACTTTTTTTGTACTACAAATACGTAAAGCAGTGAGAGAACATTTCACTTCTATGGTGAAAAGCAAAACGGCTTAAGATAGAGGTCCACACTATGCGTTCAATCCGTTGATACCTTAAAGCATGTGTCAAAAAAGTAGAATCAGTGTAAAAATGTATTGATAAGCTACACAGCTAACTCGTATAATGCATTCGTATTAGGGTATACACCGATTAATAACTACCCGATTAACTGATCGGTTAATTAAAAATTGGCTATTTTCGATTAACGATTAAACCGGTTAATTGCAGTCGATTAACCGATATAGCGAAATTTTTAATTTTTTTTAGTATTATAACACATTTTTTTGTGTATTTAATTATTTTTTTTCGTCTCATATACAAAAGGTATGTGCTTAGAAAATATTTTTTCATAGAAATGAAGGTTTATAGTTATCTTTGTTTTGAATAGGTGTTTGCTGACAACAGCTTTTTATTTCACGTACTTTTTATATGTATCGGGAATGTTCTGGCAATCGAAATCACGTGGAATTGAACCTATTTTGAAAACTCTATCGTGTTCAAAGTTAATAAAAATATGTCCCGTTCTATATCTCATGCTTTGAGGACCAACTTCCGCTACCAAACTACTTTTGAAATCATTAATCGGCTATGTTCAATTTAACAAAAATTCAATTGAAAATCGATATCGATTTAAGTTTCACGTGACTTTGATTTTCAGAACATGGCCGTATGTTTAGTTATTAAATTAACCGAAACAATTAAAAGAGTTAAAAATTAAAAAAAAAAAATAAAACAGGACTCTAATGGCATAATGGACGATTTTATTCGTTTAGAGAAATCCAGGAAAAAGACTGTGTTATTAGATATTTTGTATTATGGGCTGCATTCGATTTCTCCAACATCAATGACAAGTGAAAGAATTTGTTCAAGTCAAGTTTTATCAAAACTAAAGAAAAGCATCGGTTAAATCCTAAACATTTTTCTAAAAGATTATTTTTTAAGGTCTCCATAAACTATTGCAATAACTAATAAAATGGTCACACAGCCTACTTTTTAATTAATACATAATATTTATAATTTAAAAAATATGTAGAACATATTTATGAATTATTTTTTTGCTTGCTCATTTCAGTTTAAGAATTGTTATGTAATTGCTTTTTTTTACTAATAAACTCCATATAATAAATAATTTATGCATTTTTATTATTGAAATTACTAAATTTATAAAAAAAAAACTTTATTAATCGGTTAACCGATCAATTACAGAATTAACCTATTATTAACCGATTAAAGCAAAACCTCGGTTAAATAATCGAGCGATTAGCCGATTAAAGCAAAAGCCCGATTAAATGAATACCCTAATTCGTATAGAACGCATTAAGTGGGACTACTTTCCACATTTGCAGAAAGTTCCGCATAGAACATCCGGCTAAAGAATTCAAGGAAACAATTTATTATTCTGTTTTTATTTTATGTTTTGCTTTTAATTATGTTACTTTCCTTAGTTGTTATGCAAAAAATAAGCATTGAAAATTCAATTGTTTTTTTTTAACTCCAAAAAAGAATCGGCGTATCGACAGTAAAATACCGCAGATAACGATATATCGGAAAACCTGAAGTATCGCCGATATATCGGTTTAGGTCTCGGTACTAATTAAAATGTTGACAGTACTCCTGAAGGTTGAAATTTAAGTTTATTAAACAATTTATAACCTGCGAAAAAATTTAAAAAATAAAACAGGTTTACAAATGGTTTATTAATTACATTTTCATAAAAAATCCGTTTCGTTAACCTGTTAAATTTTTTATAAATAAGACCGTGTAAAACAAAAAATTTTATTAGCACTTCAAATTAGACAGTCGATGTTGGCCAGCCCACCCTGTATAAATGAATACAGTTTGTTGATATAATTATAAGCATATTGTTAAAATAAATTAAAAAAATGTATGTGTTTATATGAAAGGATAAACACAATTATGGCCATAGAAAAACATTTAAATCATGTATGTATATATTACAAGCTTAACACGGTGCACATCGCTACCGCCATTGAGATTAAATAAGTAAAAGTATTGATAACAAAGCAATTTGTACCAAATTTCCTTAAATGCATTTTTGCTGATCATCTATTATAGTAAAAGGCATTTATCTTCAATGTGATTGACACTTGTTTGTGTGGTATCTACTTTAGCAGAATATTTAAATATTTTATTATATTTTCCCTACAAGAAATGAATAACCAAAACTAATAAAAAAAAATTATTAACACACCTGCAACAATTTAACTTTGAATTAGTAAGTTAGAGAGAGAGAGACATAATGAGTTCGAGAGAGAGGCAAAATCACATGTACACAAGATTTCGGTCAGTTTTTTCATTTTGCTCTTAATAAGCTAATAGAAACTATAACCATTATATCGGTGAGCACTACTGGTCATCTAACTAGTAAAATGACCAGTAGTCTTCTAGTAGGGCTCATTTACAGCGCAGTTATCAAGACGAATTCAGGTGGTGTCAGAACTCATTCTGATTTTGACAGTTCGAACAATTTGTTTTGATTTGTTAGTGTTTTATTACACAGGGCCTACACTTGAGATAAGATATAACATTTTTATATCAGCAAACGTCAAATTCAATCTCAGTGAGTATTATCTTACGTGTGGACTCTCAAATAGTGTTAGTATTAATATTATAATAAATGTTATGAGACAGTTGTAAAAAGAAATTCTATAACAACTATCTTATAAGATGAGCTGTCAAAAATACACATACACGCATATAAAACAATAATAGGTCACCATTATTAAAATGTAAAATTTTTTAATGCAAATAGTGCCAATCTTGTGAAAAGTGTTTAAAAAACAATATTTTAAACTAAAAATCAAAAAACTAAAAAAAAGACAATAAAAACGATAAAAGTTTACTGTGCGAGAATCAGTCGATTATGAAATCTTATAAGATACGTGTTCCCTTTGTTTAATATTAAGATTAACATGAAGAAATGTGTTCTATCATTCTGTATATTCAGATATTATATCAGATATTATCTCAGGTGGAGAGCCTGTGTTAGTAATGGTTGACATTTAAAACCGTAAACACCAAAAATGCAGTGAAAAAACCTCTATGTTGTTTTTGGATTGTTGTTATTCCGTCACCACCTGTAGTTTAATTCGCTTTGGCAGTGATGCATTTATAAAGATGACTTTTACACACATTTGATGTTTGTTGTGTGCTTGATTTTTAAATACATCTATGCAAACCGTTAGGGTACAGCAAAAAAGTTGCTTTTGAAATTAACTATAAATTTCAGCCACAATATTGTTCCTTTTTATACCCTGCACCACCACTAGTGGTGATATGCTAAGTTTGTCATTCCGTTTGAAACTTTTTTATAATACATCTAAGACCCCATAAAGTATATATATTCTGTCTGCTTGAGTAATTCAAAGTCCATTTAGCCATGTCCGTCTGTCTGTCCGTCAGTTGAAAACACGCTCACTTGTGAAAAACTCAAAATAAAGAACAAACTTGGTCTCAAATTGATTGTAGTTATCCCAAGCAGTTTGGAATTAAAATCCTGCAACATCGGTTCAGTTGGATCAGAATTATGAATCAAAATGTGGAACCACCTCCCTAAACAAATTAAAAATTTGGATACAAAAACTAACATAAATGGTGGGTTAATGCACGGAATGATATAAAATTTTGCACCAATTCGTTTTATACGACTGCAGATCATACTGTTTAATTTCGTGAAGATCAGTCCATAATTGGCCATATGCCCCACATAACCCCTACTTGCGGAAAACAATTTAGTGCGCCTAAAACCGTAATAAATAACGCTATCATATACTCCGTTTATAAGTAGCCAATTTACAAACAAAAATTTTTTGCCATTAACTAAATTACTGTCTTTATGTAATTTTCGTACAAAAAATTCTTAGTTTTATGTGATGCCAGATTAAAAATGTAATCATTTGGTAACACTGTATGTATATAACCTTTTAATTGTTTTAAATCAAAAATTAAAAAAAAAACATACTTGAGTATTTGTATATTTTATTTGCACAATTTTTAGTTATGTAATTTTAAATTTGTTGCCAAACGAATGAGCCGCATCTTATTTGCAAAGAGTGTCGTTAATCAGGAATTGTTTTCGTGAGTTAGCTTTTTGCAAATAAAAATTTAATTCACTGTTTATGCGGCAATTTTCTCTAATTGCAATACAATTATTTGCGAAAAAGCCGTGCGTATAAACGTAGTAATAATGAAATTCGGTACGTCACAGTTTTATAGGCCCCTAGGCCCCCTATAAACCCTACGCCCACCTTGGGAAAATAATTAAATTCGCCGAAAACCATAACAGATATAGATATTGCGGTAAAATTTCTTCCAACTTAGATTCATATGGCGAGAAAAAATATCATGCAATATTGTGAAATTCACTGTTAACGCTAAAACTAATTACACTGCTGTATTGAAATTTATTCTAAATAAGTTTTTGTAATACCAGAAATTAGTCTTCGGAATTTTGGTCCAATACAAATTACCCTCCTAAAATCATGATATTTTACTCAAGTCAGTTCAAAGTTCTAACAAGAAACGCCTAAAACTTTCTTATTGTCAGTCAATAATTTAATTAAGGTCTAAGCCGCAACCAAATTTAATGCTAAAGTTCGTTTTTGTGAAGTTTTTTTTTTTTTTTTTAATTTAAATAGTTTATTCACTACAATATATTTTCATCAAACAATTCAAAATGCCTCAGCATCCGAAGACATTATTGAGGCGAGTTGGCATATGAAATAAATTTAAAATAAATCAATCAATTACAGTATTTAAAATCTTAAAATAGGTTAAAAAATGTAAAATTTTCTACATTATAAGCATTTCCAGATTTTGCAATAAATATTTTTTTAAATTTTCATTGAAAATTTAAATTCTGTGCGTATTTTTCAAATTTGGTGGTAAATTATTAAATTCTAGAGGACCTATGTAATGAATTCCCTGCTTAGTTAATTATATATATGTATTTATCATATAGAGCCCACTCCTGTCGGTGGAGGGTATCAAAAATTCGGCACAGCCGAATACAGCACTCTAACTTGTTTTTTATATTATCGTTAACTCATAATGTAAAGATTTGGTAAATTTTTCGCTTGGTTTAATGCTTTCAAACACATTTAATTCCGAAAATCTAAAAGTTGGATTATGTACATTTTAATAAACATAATGAAAACTATTTTAATTGAATACTAAATCTAAAACAATTAAGAAGTCAAGTTATTTTTATTATAATTAATATTTCTTTTATCTTATACTCATTCATTTGGAAACCTTTTAAACATTTTCATAAAATTTCATTTTAATATTGTAAATATAATTAAGACTTTGTTGATTTTTCACTTGACAAAGTTGGGTGTTATTTTCTATTCCATTAACTTTGTTTTAAACGTTAAATTTGCCTTAAAAACTTATGAAATAAAAGTTGTTAAAAATATATCGTCAAGGGATTCCTAAAACACTGTCCCAAAATGAGAACCTTTGACACGAAATATCTTTGTTCTGTTAAAAAAAAAAACACACATTAAAAGATAGAATTTAAAACATGTGTTATTACTGCCACACAGTTACGTACATATATTTTATATTCGTATGTATATGGAAATATATTTATCTTTAAAATTGTATCTTTTAATTTAAATAACTCTCATACACATTTATTTACATCATAACCATAAAGTATTTTAGAAAAAATATCTTCAAAGGAAAATATCACTAAATCCCATAAACATTTTTCTTTTAAACGCCAAATTAAAAACAAAAAACATTCTGGAAAATGAAAAACCAAAGCAGAACAGAAATGTGAAAAAATCAATTGAATCCAAAATGTTGAATTAAACAAATTGTAATTTTTTGTTTTCAAAAAAAATTACTTAAGTGTTAAAAAGATATTTAAGAAATTTATCTTTATTTACACATACTTTCACTTGTTTTAAGAGCCACACACATACACACACACATAAGGAAAAAGCAAATGCGAACGAACCAGAAGTCAAGCACCTGTTTTGGCAGTTGATGGATCTGAAATAAAAAAAAAATTGTTAACATGACAAAAAAATATTTACAATTTGGGATTTAAGGCGAATTATTTTAACACTATAGTTACTTTAAGCTAAAAAACAAAAGTAAGACCATATGATAACCCTACAGCAAAGTATTTACAAATTTTTTGAGAGTATTCCCTGTTTTGGACAATCGTGGAACGCCAGAAAAAAATTAAGTTATGAGATTAAGATTTATGTAAAAAGTCCTTGTGCCGAATATTATTTAGATATATTCGTCTATATGAGATTAAATTGTGCTTAAATGGTCTTAGGAAGGGGGGTTTATATGGGACTTTTGGTTTATTTAAGACCTACCAGTACAACAATTTGTCGGGACATAGCAAATTTCTTAAAAGTTATTGTCGGCAAATTTTATATCAATGCAAACATTTATAAGGAAGTTATGGCAATAACAGCTTTTTTCGGAAAAAGTGTTTGTATAAGAACTATCGTAAAGTATAGACCGATTCCAAAGAAATTTGGTAAAATGATTAAGATTACAATAAAATACATTTAGAGAAAGTTTAATCAAAAACAATTGAAAAAGATCGTTGATAACAAGAAAGACTATATTCCGGACAGAAACTTGTTAGAGAGATGTGTGACTGATTGTTATCATTTTCAATAGTCCTTGTGCCAATGCGAACCTATTGGCACAATGTTTGTAGCCACAGTTTGCGAGCCGGACTGACGATATCTTTATGTTGACTCCAAAAAAAATTTGGAGTCGATCGTTATAAGTATTTAAAGGTGGGTCTAGGTCCAATATTTTAAGGTGTTACAAACATCAGCACAAACGCATAATACCCTTTCGAATATTGTGATGTGGGTATTTAAGCAATAATTTCAGAACTTTCTTATGCTTAAAGGTCAACTCTTTTAGTATTTTCAATTTAAGGAAAATATTTCGTCTGCCAGCAAAATTGCCCAAATCAAAGTCGCCCAAAGCAATATATGAAAAATTTCCACAAAAAAAAAAACAAAAATTCCATACAAATTTAGGTGATTTTGCATAGGAAATATCACCTTTTTTTTTGGGCGATTTTTCTTTTTATTATTGGGTAATAATTCATTTTTAACATGGTTGAAAAACATTTTTTTTTTTGGCGATTTTTGTTTTCTTATTTTGAAAAATTCTTCAATGAGAAATAAATTATGTGAGATATATTAGAACAACTTTATCATTGAGTATTTGATATATTTATTAAAATCCCTAATTTGAAAAACCCGAATCGCTAACTAAAGCGCCCATAGAAGGGAACATGTGAGAATAAGTGATGGAAATTTCATGAAAAGAATTTCAAGGAAACGCTCAGCCGTTGCGGCCACTGGGCTATTATTATTGTCTTTTATCAACGGCAAACCCTTTTCCTAACATTTAAAAACAAAAACGCACGATGTTAATTGTAAATAAAACAAAAAGTTTTCAGGGAATTATCTTAATATTTTTTATGATGATAGAATGATCTATGACAATTATATGTGAAATAAAATATCGACCATATGCTCACCACGGCTTCGGTGGCATACCTCTATCCGATGGTCCATATTTTCAATGACTCTGAGACATATATATATAGTTGGTTATTATACCAGAGTCTTTGCAGCACATTCTTGAGCAGAAAGGCACTTGTTTGGGGTTCTGCTTTTAGCAGCTCTGGGTTGATGTTGTCAAGCCCACCCGTTAGCTCTGAAATTGTTCTTGGCTTATTGACGTACACTTTTTCTTTTACATATCCCCAAAGAAAGAAGTCCAACGGTGTCAAATCACATGATCGTTGCGGCCGAATAACATCGCCAAGACGTGAGATAGTACGACCATTGAATTTCTCGCGCAAAATAGCCTTTGTTGGCTGTGTGGCACCATCCTATTGGAACCACATATCGTCCAGTTCCATATCCTCAATTTCTGGCCGCAAGAAGTCCTTTATCATCTTGCAATAGAGAACACCATTAACGATAACTGCTTGGCCGACATCGTTTTCGAAGAAGTACGGCCCCGTGACGCCGCCAGAATATAAACTGCACCAAACAGTCACTCTTTGCTGATGCATCGGCTTTTAAATAAACATGTTCATGTGTGATAGTGTGACTACAATGCAGTACGTACGACTTTTGTGTAAACTAGCCTTTACCGAATATTGGGAATGAAATTAAAATATAAAAACAAAAATCACGAGCTTCTTATTTTTTATTTTACTTATTACGTGGTCCTGCTGCCAATGGGTACGAAAAACTAATGGTTATAAAAAAACAACAACAACATGGGATTTTATGAAAAAAATTAGAGGCAGTCGTGGTTTTCTGCTCATATCTGAACCATTTATTTATTATGAATTTTAACAGAAAACAACTCCGGACTATATGTGATATGATTATATAAAAACTAAGTCCCCATCATATTTGGGTACTTCCGAAGCCCCATTTCCACGGAAACACGGACGGACAGACGGTCAAACGGATTTTAACATCTCTTGTCATAAGGACCTAGTAGAAGTTAGAAAAGGAATGAAAAGGTTATATATACCCTGTTACCTTCGATCAAGGGTATGAAAAAATAACAACATGGGAATTATGAGTAAAATTAAAGGCAGTCGTGGTTTTTGCTCATACATCAGCCATTTGTAAACCGGTTGGGCTGGACTTCAATAGCGAACAATTCCTATTTGTGACATAAGTACATAAACACCTGATCCCCATCATATCTGCGATCTTCGGAAAACCCTTTTCAGCCGACAGATGGATGAACGGACAGACGGATATTGTGAGTTGAACCTTTCATCTCATAAAGATCCAGTATATTTATACTTTATAGGGTCATGGGTCAATATTGTAGAAATAACAAACGGAATGACAAAGTTTTATATACCCTCTTACCTTCGGCGAAGGGTATAAAAAATGAAGTGCTGTAAAAACTGCAAACAGACAGTCGGAAATGCAAACAGGGAAAAAGTGATGTGTGTTTTATGTTTTTTTTTTCTTTCTTTATCTTATTTACTTTTTAACCTTCTTTCTTACATGCTCAACGCTCTCATGTGTAAGAAAAAATCAACTGCGTTAAGAAAAAACTTAAGTGGTAAAGGAAATAATTTTCTATAAAAGAAAATTATTTTTCTTACACTCATCCACGCACGTTCCTTTTTAAACGCCATGTTTAACATCAACTTAAATAGAATTTATAAAAAAGAAGAAAGAAATATTCTAAGCGATATACTTTCTAGTTACTTTCTAGTAATTTTTGTTTTATCAGCACCCAACTCACATACTAAACTTACAACTTAAAAAAGTGTCAAGAAGAAATTTTACATTAACATTTTCCACATTCTCTTTTTCTTAACTTTGACTGTAAATCTTCCAGCTAAATACGAGTGTTTTAGTTGCATGTTGCATTGTTTAACATACAACTCGCTTTGACTCTTTTTTTCATATCATCAACATCTACAACGTCTTATTTTGTTATAAATTGTATTAAAGTTGTTGTTGCTCTTTATACGAATACATTACATTAGTTGATATCAACATGATCTGGCAAAATATACGTATTGAATACTTTTTTTTTTTTTTTTTGTTCCAAACATAAATATATAGGGTGTTTTTTTAATTGCATGAGAACTTTTGATATCGATAACTATGGTTTGAGAGTTGAGTATGTAAAACTTGGCGGACATTTCTGTTCAGAAAGGTTTGGAAAGTCATCCTAAATCATTTAACGGTAGAACAGGGCGCTGCAAAATAAGGCCCCAAAACAAAAATGAAAATTCACCCCAAATTTGGGGCTTTTTACATAATGTAATATGACCCAATTTTTTTAAAGGAAAATTACCCGAAAAAAAATAGCCCTAAAAAGAAAATGAAATATGAGCCAAGTCACAGAGTACAATTCCGTATTTTGGTGCTTCAGAAAACTACGAAAAAAAACTTTCCGGAATGAAACCATTTTCGTTTTCATGAACGGAATGGGAGTTTTCTGTATCTTAAAAGCCAACAAATAAACTTAATATCAATAAACAAATATGTTTTCTTCGGTTCCGAGCGGAATCATTCCGAACGGAATTGTACTCTGCGACATGGCTGATGACCCCAAATTTGGGGTAATTCTTTATTAGGAAAAATCACCTCAAAATTTTTAATGAAATATAACCCCAAAAAAAGTTATCATTAAAAAAACAAAGAAAGTTATATTAAAAATTTGGGTTCGGCTCATATGCCGGAAGCTTAAAATACCAAACATAAAATCGCGAATTTCAAAATCCGAAACTTAAAAATTCAGAATATCAAATCCTGATTTTTAATAGCCTGAATAATTATAGAGTTTTGGTCTTAAAAATGGCACGGTAGATAGCAAGGATGGGCCTTCGGCGGGGCGCAAGTATTATATCATCTGTGGTGCAATGAATACTGGCTTCGCTAATTTAAGATTCTCTAAATAGGCGGCCTTTGGCCGGGCAAAAGGATTTTCTTCTCTATGGTTTAACAAACTCCGGCTTCGCTTACTAAACCATCTCTGCATATCCGGCATGAATTTTTTTCCACTTTGTTTGAAGAAATCGGCTTTTTGATACTATTCCTAGGAATTTTTATATAATATTTTTTTTTTTTTGGGTAATTTTTCATTTCTTGAAATTTATAATTTCTATAAGTAAATAAAAATAGCCCCAAAGTAAAAATTGTGATCTTGTTTGGGGCCATTTTTCATTCCGTGATATTGGGGTAATTTTTAATTTCACTTAAAATGTAACAACAGCTCAACGAAAAAATAAAAAAGAGCCACAAAAAAACAAAAAAAATTGCCCTAAAATTACGTGTTGTTGTGTCTCATATAAAATTTTGGGGCCATCCTTCATTTTCTTTTTAGGGCCATATATCCTGGTTAAATGGCTACGTCAATAAGCATAATTGCTGTATTTGAAACGAAGACAATGCTTAAGCCGTTAACGAATTACCATTACATCCATTTAAATTGACTGTTTATTAAGGCTTCCACACTCTTTCGAAATGAACAATTAGCTGCCGTTACGGTGAATGGCAAGCGCTATCGAGCTGTGCTTTTTGAATTTTTGTTTACAAAAATTCATCAGCTAAGCAACTTGGCACATAGGGCGCTTGAAAATCGGTTGATTGCAAAATCAATTTGGTGACAACTTTATTTCGAGAAGTGAATCTGTTTATTCGCCCCCTCGTTAGTGCGATTTAACGCCTCTGGATTACTTTTTATTGAGTAAAGTAATTTATTTATTCCGACAAACCAGCAACTCATGAAGCATTGGAAGCCAATATTCGTGCCATCATTGACGCTTTACGGCCAGATTTATTGGAAAAAGTATCAAACATTTGACTGATCGAATTGACCATGTAGCTCGTAGCCGTAGCGGAAATTATATTTAAAAAATAAATGCCATGAAATTATCTACCAGGTTATAATAAAAAAAAAATTTATTCCAACAATATTTCTATCTTGTAATGGGTTATTCAAGTAGAGATACTTTTTTCAATAGCCTTTTTTTGACAGATCACGAGTGAGTCGTGTCATGCTGTCATGTTAGTTTTGTTTAGTATTGTTTGGCATTTCATAATGGAAAGACTTACGCCTGAACAACGTTTACAAATCTTTCAACTTTATTACGAAAATTCACGTTCTGTGAGGAATGTGTTTCGTGCAATTCGCTCAACTTATGGTCAACATAATCGGCCTACTGAGCGTACTATTGGCAACACCATCACCCATTCATTATTGGATAATATTCGACCGAATAGACCACGTCCAGCACGTCGTGAAGAAAACGTAGCGGCCGTAGCTGAGAGTGTACACGAAGGCCGTGTAGAGTCGATTCTGCGCCGTTCGCAGCAACTCGGACTGACGTATGGAACGACTTGGCGCATTTTACATCGAGATCTTAAATTCAAAGCGTACAAAATACAGCTTGTACAACAACTGAAGCCGTTCGTGGGCTCTTGAAAAGTTCCAAAAAGATCCGACGTTTTCGAGCCAAATTTTGTTCTGCGATGAGGCCCATTTCGGGCTCAATGGGTATGTAACCAAACAAAATTGCCGCAGTTGATACGAAGAGCATCCTGAAGAGATTCAAGAACTGCCAGTTTATCCAGAAAAGACAACGGTTTGGTGTGGTTTGTGGGCCGGTAAAATCATCGCTCCATATTTCTTTAAAAATGATGCCGGTGCGAACGTAACCGTCAATGGCGACCATTATCGTGCAATGATAACCGACTATTTGATGCCTAAAATTGAAGCTCGTGATCTCGGCGACATTTGGTTTCAGCAAGACGGCGCCACTTCCCACACAGCGCATCAATCAATGGATTTATTGAGAGAACACTTCGGTAAGCACATAATTTCACGTTTTGGGCCGGTCGATTGGCCACCAAGATCGTGTGATATCACTCCGTTAGACTTTTGCCTGAGGGGATATGTAAAGTTTAAAGCTTATGCGAACAAACCCGCTTCGATTCAGGCCTTGGAGGAAAACATCACGCGTGTCATTCGCCAGTCACCAGTCGAAATTCTCGAACGAGTCATCGAAAATTTGACTCAACGGATGGACCATCTGCGACGTAGCAACGGCCAACATTTGATGGGCATAATCTTCCAAAAGTAAATGGCAAAGAATGTTCTTTCAAATGATAATAAACATTTCCCATTAAATTTTAATTTTCTGTATTTTTTCTTTCAAAAGGTAGGAAACCTCGAAATGGATCATGCTTAATTATCATTTTAAATTCTAATGCATCTAAAAAACACCCTATAATTTTATCCAAGACATTTTTCTAATTCCATCTCATGCATAATAGAAAAACGTAAATTCTTTCAAGAATTTATTTACAACCATGATTAAATTGTAAATATTAAATGAACATTCTCTCCATGGTGTGGGTCATAGAATCTGACTTTTAGACGAACGGACGGACGTATACGTAATGTCGTTTGTTGTTAAATTCTCTGTTTGTATAACAATTATACGTCTTGATGTTAACATCATCTAGTTTGGAGGGATGATAAGATTTAACCCATTTTTTGCAGCACCAAGCAAACTGACAATATAATAACGAAATTAGATTTCAAGTTAATGACAGAAAAAACATTGCAAAAAAAAAAGTGTTAGTGCTGGTGGATATAATCACCGGTTAGTGAAAAATTGGCTAAGAAAAACAAATTTAAATAGAAAAGGTAGATTTATTTAACATTAGCTTGTTTAAATGTTTATTTCAGGGACCGTAACTGCTACTCCTTTTTTCATAAAAGCCAGATGATAGCAGTTATTTTTGATTTAAAAATTTTTTTTTTTTTTGTACAATAACAGTTATTACAGATTTTAATTTTTTCGATCATAAATAACAGTTAATATTTTATTTTAATTTTTTTGAATAAAAATAACATATATTTTTGATTTGTATTTTTTCGATTAAAAATAACAGTTATTATTTTATTTTTATTTTTTTAGCAAAAGTAACAGCTAGTTTTTTATTTGTGTTTTTTGAACACAACAACAGTTATTTTTTTTATATGTATTATTTCGCGCAAAAAATAAAGTTATTTTTCTGAGAAATGTACGTTATAATAATTTTGTTGACCTTAAATATTTATTTTAATGTTCATTAGAAATCCCAATGATGATCACACCTAAATATTTAAAGTCAACTAAATTATTATAATATGTACGTTTCTTATAAGAATAACTTTTACTTTTGCTCAAAAAAATCAAAAATAACTGTTATTTTTGTTCAAAAAAAATTAATATCGAAAAATTACTTTTATTATTGTTTAAAAAATTAAAAAAAATAAATGTTATTTTTGATCGAAAAATATAAAAATCAAAATATAACTGTTATATTTGTTCAAAAAAGCAAAAATACAAAAATAACAGTTACATTTGATCAAAAAAATAAAAATCAAAATTTTAAAAATCCATATATTTAATCATAGAAAAGTTGATAAAGATCAATATGGTATACTTAAATCAATTTGTTTTAATATTTTCAAATAACTGTTAATTTTGGTCTCTGATTTATTTGCGAAAACAAAATAATTTACATAAATTAATATGGATAATTTTTAGGGGAAACGTTTAAAAGAAAATATAATTTTTGCATTGCTTTAGGTGTTTATACTCAGCACAAGAAAAGCGTTAACAAAAATAATCAAATAATTTTATGCTTCAATTTAATAAAAATTGCATTCAAAATTAGGTCTCTTCATTTACTTTACTATCATAAACTTGCAACCAGAAAGTAAATCTTAGATGTACAATGTGCGTGAAGTTTAATTTTAAAATTTATAACACTAGACAAATTTGGTTGTGCTTACAGAATAATTTTAACTATTTACCTGAACTTATGATAACGCTTTTAAAAATAAATGTTTTTACTAAAAACTATTTTTAATGCAATTCATGATTTAAAATTATTAAAAAAAAGGAAAAAATTTATTTGAGGTATGCGTCCAGATTTCTGAAAAAAAAATTATAAGGATTTGTGAAAAAAAGAGTTCTTCCATCGTTTTCATTTACTAGAAGCCTTAGGAGAGCGACAAACAGCTGATTTGCGGCCCACTAACAATTTTAAGCACGAAACGTCGATCAAGCGAACGAAAACGCAACAGTTTTCATATAAATTATATAGTCATTAAAATATTTTTGTGAAAACTCATATAAATGCTTTACAACACTGAAAAAATAATTTCGATTCGTTCAGTATCGACTGAAAGCTTAAGAAATAAAATTGCTTTCGAATCGAAAAAGTATTCGATCACAGCTGGCAGAATTAGCCCCCAGAAAACAAAATGAAAGGAGTAAACAAAAAACAAGCAGAGCATTAAAGAAAAAAATATAGAATAGAAATTTGTAAAAAATATTTTAATGACTATATAATTTATATGAAAACTGTTACGTTTTCGTTCGCTTGATCGACGTTTCGTGCTTAAAATTTTTAGTGAGCCGCAAATCAGCTGTTTGTCGTTTAAAATGCAAGCGAACGATAGCGGTCGACATCGTGGGCCAGGCTCTATATTTCACAAATACCCATACTCAAAAAAATAGTACAGTAAAAAATTTAATAAATGTATGTATCAAAGATATTTTGTTGTTAACTTTATTTAATAGTCTACTGATTTTTGTTTGTACATACAGGGCGGCGCATAAGTAACTCCGTTATTTTTTTAATGAATAACTTCTTTCTTTTTGATTTTATTTAACGGTGGCATTTATTAAATAGATAAGATTATAAATAGTTTGAAAATTTGTTCACATTATGTTTTAATGATAATGACTTTCAAATGGTGCAATTGTTTGCTTCGAACTGACGTGCTCTTTTCAGAACATTTTCCATTACTTTTCTTAGATTTCCGGTCCCAGCGCCCTCACTTCTACTCGGATATTTGCCTTACGCTGTTGGATGGTTCTTGGCTTATTGGAATACATCTCACCCTTCAGGTGAACGCGGTAGTCAGTTCAAATCAGAAAAACCCAAAAATTTCTGGCAGTAGAGCCATAGTTGGGCGAGCTGTGGGTGCTGGGGCTTCATCTTGTTGGAACTACTATTCTGGATTGTTCTCTAACTCGGGCCTTTAAAATGCCATTCACATTAACCGCTACTTGTTCGGGCTTTTCGAAAAAATATGATCCAAAAAAAATTTCTGCATCTGAGTGGGTACATTTGATGTTCAAAAATTATTCTTGGATGTTGTGTGTCCCATGTTCTGCAATTTTGTTTATTATATTGAGGTGAAAATGAGCCACATCATTATTCGCTATGATTTTTGTGTCTAAATAGTTTAATGCGGTTTTTCAAAATAAAGTTGCACAACTTTGGTTCTATGTTCTCTATAAATCTTTTCATCATAAATTTCCCAAGTTTGTCAAAGTTAATTTTGAAAAAAAACTTAAACAAAAAATGTATTCACTTATTAAATCATAACGTTACATTTGCGCCACCCGTAATTCACTTCATATACTTCAAAGAATTTTTATTGAAACCACTCTTTGAATAAAGAGTAAAGTTAGGTAAGAAGCTTTTAGTAGTTTGTGGTTGACTTGAAGTTTCACAAGATTCAAAAGAGCCACAAATGGCTATATTGTGCCACATTTTGCATCACTGCTAACTGCCTATTTCGTAAATTTTTTTCAAATATTTCTGTGCGAAAGAAAGCAAGCGTTCAATCGACATCGTGATATTAGCTGATACTAGTAGCAATCATTGAAAATATATAATAATTTTCTGTAATTGAACATATAAATTATATAGTCATTAAAATATTTTTGTGAAAACTCATATAAATGCTTTACAACACTAAAAAAATAATTTCGATTCGTTCAGTATCGACTGAAAGCTTAAGAAATAAAATTGCTTTCGAATCGAAAAAGTATTCGATCACAGCTGGCAGAATTAGCCCCCAGAAAACAAAATGAAAGGAGTAAACAAAAAACAAGCAGAGCATTAAAGAAAAAAATATAGAATAGAAATTTGTAAAAAATATTTTAATGACTATATAATTTATATGAAAACTGTTACGTTTTCGTTCGCTTGATCGACGTTTCGTGCTTAAAATTTTTAGTGAGCCGCAAATCAGCTGTTTGTCGTTTAAAATGCAAGCGAACGATAGCGGTCGACATCGTGGGCCAGGCTCTATATTTCACAAATACCCATACTCAAAAAAATAGTACAGTAAAAAATTTAATAAATGTATGTATCAAAGATATTTTGTTGTTAACTTTATTTAATAGTCTACTGATTTTTGTTTGTACATACAGGGCGGCGCATAAGTAACTCCGTTATTTTTTTAATGAATAACTTCTTTCTTTTTGATTTTATTTAACGGTGGCATTTATTAAATAGATAAGATTATAAATAGTTTGAAAATTTGTTCACATTATGTTTTAATGATAATGACTTTCAAATGGTGCAATTGTTTGCTTCGAACTGACGTGCTCTTTTCAGAACATTTTCCATTACTTTTCTTAGATTTCCGGTCCCAGCGCCCTCACTTCTACTCGGATATTTGCCTTACGCTGTTGGATGGTTCTTGGCTTATTGGAATACATCTCACCCTTCAGGTGAACGCGGTAGTCAGTTCAAATCAGAAAAACCCAAAAATTTCTGGCAGTAGAGCCATAGTTGGGCGAGCTGTGGGTGCTGGGGCTTCATCTTGTTGGAACTACTATTCTGGATTGTTCTCTAACTCGGGCCTTTAAAATGCCATTCACATTAACCGCTACTTGTTCGGGCTTTTCGAAAAAATATGATCCAAAAAAAATTTCTGCATCTGAGTGGGTACATTTGATGTTCAAAAATTATTCTTGGATGTTGTGTGTCCCATGTTCTGCAATTTTGTTTATTATATTGAGGTGAAAATGAGCCACATCATTATTCGCTATGATTTTTGTGTCTAAATAGTTTAATGCGGTTTTTCAAAATAAAGTTGCACAACTTTGGTTCTATGTTCTCTATAAATCTTTTCATCATAAATTTCCCAAGTTTGTCAAAGTTAATTTTGAAAAAAAACTTAAACAAAAAATGTATTCACTTATTAAATCATAACGTTACATTTGCGCCACCCGTTATTCACTTCATATACTTCAAAGAATTTTTATTGAAACCACTCTTTGAATAAAGAGTAAAGTTAGGTAAGAAGCTTTTAGTAGTTTGTGGTTGACTTGAAGTTTCACAAGATTCAAAAGAGCCACAAATGGCTATATTGTGCCACATTTTGCATCACTGCTAACTGCCTATTTCGTAAATTTTTTTCAAATATTTCTGTGCGAAAGAAAGCAAGCGTTCAATCGACATCGTGATATTAGCTGATACTAGTAGCAATCATTGAAAATATATAATAATTTTCTGTAATTGAACAGACCTGTTAATTAATGAAAACCTCGAAACTTTGGGTGCGTTCGTAAATGCATCACTGCGCAGCATCAGAGAAGCAAACTTTTTTTATTACAGATAAAAAAGTAATTATAATTTTTTTTATGGTGTGACTAATTTTTTTATGGAGAATTTGACAATTTTTTGGGCCATATCTACTTCATTGAAATATATAAAAACATTTGAAATCACTGATGCAGCGCAGTGATGCATTTACGAACGTACCCTTTGTTCCCTCGTAATTTGTTGCCTATTTTAAAAATCTTTCTTATTTACACATATGAAAAGAAAGTTTAAATGCTAAATAAATAACCAATTAAATGGCAAATTAACATAAACAGACAATTAAGCTCATGACTTCGTTTTAAATACACACATACTTCTAAACAAATTAATCCATAAATTCTTCAAATGTATGTAACTGATTTTGTAAAAAAAAAGTAAATATTTATTTTATGTGCTCACTAATTTCCTTAAACTTTTGCTGGAATCATAAAAATTTGACTAAGGCAAACAACACAATTGGGGCGTACGACGAAATTCTTGCCACGAATATAAGTCGCCAAAAACAAAACATATTTGTGTATATGAAAATACAAATAATCATGGCGTGCGATTCACTCACTTTTTTTACGATAATCGTATCTTTACAATAAATATAACGAATATTTATCAAATTTGCTATTCAGTAACATTTTTAACGATAATCGCTGTCGATTAAAGTCAGCTGTTACTTTAAGCATGTTTTCGTTATTTTAACGACAATAACTTTTTAATTATTTAATCGATAAAGTGTATTTTATGTTTAAAATGGCTGAGGCCCGACTTCTTACATACGTACTACATACATACATATGTTTATGTATGAACAAAAACAAAATCCAAACTCAAAATGTACAAAAAAAGCAAATTATAAACAAAAACAAAATTATTATTATTATCCTCCAACAATAAATTTCAGTATTTTTTATCAATTATTTAAAAAGGGAATTAAGCACAACCAACAAAATCTTTAAATAAATATAGTATTCCCACAAACAACTTTGAAAAACAAAATTCTCAATGTAAAATCTACAAAATAAAATATAAAAACAGTAAATGAAGCGCAATTTCAATTGTTTTTTCTTTATTCTCTTTTGTGCTTTTCGTTTATTTTAACATTTTGTAGACAGAGATGTTATAAAAACTTCCACTGTTTACAATCGTTAAAAAAAAATTACACAATCGTAGTGTGATTCTGTAATTTCTTTTTATCGATAGAATACAGCTGTATTTTTTGTATTTAAAACCAAATGACATTTCTGTCCAAAAAATGTCAAAATAAGCGGGTGCCAAATACTTGAAAGCCATTTTAAACTCAAAGAACGCCCTTTATCGATTTAATAAACACCACGTTAAAAAATAGTGCTTAAAGTAACAGCTGACTTCAACCGACAGCGAATATCGTTACATATGTTACTGAATAGCAAATTCGATTATCGTTATAAAAGTTAGTGAATCGCACTACAGTAATGCGACTTACTAACTTTTATAACGAACATTTGTTACGATATTCGCTGTCGGTTGAAGTCAGCTGTTACTTTAACACTAATTTTCTTTATTTAAGCGACAATAATTTATCGGGTGTTTATTAAATCGATAAGGTGTATTTTTTGTGTTTAAATTTACTTTTGAGTATTTGTTTTGACATTTTGTAGATACATATGTCACATGATATTAAATTAAAAGAATACAAAAATACAGCTGTATACTATCGTTAAAAATAATTTACAGAATCACACTATCGTTACTGCAAGCGAATTAATACATACATATGTCGACAAATATAACGATTGTCGGGTCGTTAAAAGTTAGTGAATCGCACTATAGGTGACCATGTTTGTATTTAGTTTTCAAGTGTTTTAGTGAATAAAGTTATTTTTTAATTTAAAAATTGTTTTATTTTTATTTAAATGCATTAAAAATAAATGTATGTACAAAAATAGTTAACTATAAAAATTGTTTTAAATTGTGTTTTAATTAATCTTTAATTGAATTTTTTAATATGGTCACACTAATTTTCCTTATTTGCACTAAAGGCCGTGTCTGATACAACTTCGTCGCGTTGCGTGACTTTTCTAACTGACACAGAAAACCGTTAAGCAAAAGGTGTATGACACAATAAAAACTTCGACAACTTAAAAAGCGTTTGGTAAATTTTACATATAATTCATTGTTAATAGTATTTTGGTTATTTTTTTGAACTGTAATCAGGCTAAAGTTCATTGAATTTAGTTTTCAATAAATTAATTTTATGAAGAAATAAATTTTACAACATGAAATTAATAAAAATTTATTGATAATTTTTCATTCTTGACTGAGCTGGGAATTGAACCCACGTTTTTACGGACCGGTAGACCTGGCATGTTTCGAATTTAACCACACAATCTCTTCAGAGGTACACAGAAAAAATTATTAAATTTCTCCTATCACCAAATTTGTTCTAAATTCATAATATCAAGCAAACAAGTTGTTGATTTTGCACCTATTACCAAAATGATTATATTGATTACTAAAAATTTTAAAATTTTGAAAAAATATTTTCAATAAATGATATTTTTAATTAAAAAAGTGATCAAAAAACTTTGAAATTTTAAACAATGTGTTAATTTATTTAAATAAATATTGACAATTTCCAACAACAATTCTAAATGTTTAAATTATTTTATTTTAAACGAAAAAAGTCAATTAAGATTTTTTGTTATATAATTAAAATTTTAATTGAAAATTTATTTCAAAACAACTAAAATGTTAATTAAATCAAAATTAAATTTTTAAATTTTTTCAGCTAAAAAAATTATTGATTCAATTATCACATTAATTAAATTAAAATGAGTTTTGTAGCATTGGGCTGATTTCAATTTGTTCTAAGAGCTCCCGAAGAAATACTTGGAACCGGGCCTAATTCACAGTGGATACAGAAATAACTTTATGGTAAACAACGCCAGTATTATCTGTCGTAGCAATTAAAGTCATATTCTTTCTCTTTACGGTTGGCAAAACACCATGAGCTCTTTCACCTTCTTAGCAAAAAAAAAAAAAACTAAATTCCTAGAAAATTTTAAAAATGGTTTTATTTAATTTGAAAAATGTATAACGGTATTTGAATAAAGTTTCGTTTATTTTGAAAAAAGTTTCGTTTACTTTGAATAAAGTTTGTTTTATTTTAAATAAAGTTCCGTTTATTCTGAAAAAAGTTTCGGTTAATTTGAAAAAGGTGTCGTTTTATTTGAAAAATGTTTAATTAAACTTATGTTACATTTACATTTTTAGAAAAATTGTCACTAAATTTCATATGCCTCATAAAATTAAAAATTGTTCTGCTCTACTGAGAATTATTACATTTTGAGTTATTACCCTCTTTATAATCAAGTGCGATATGTTTTTTAACATTAAATTAATATATTTCTTCATATGTATATGTATATGTATACATATTTAATAAAGTTTTAACCCATATGATTAAATAAATATTAGAAATAACGGTACAAATTAGTTATTTCTAGATTGCAGTCGATTGTGTCGACTGCTGGCCCATACTAGTATTTATTAAAATAAATTTTTATTAAACTGTTTCTAAATTTAATTCTTTTATATTAAATTGGGACTCTTGTAATTCTTAGAATTGCGACCGAAAAATAATTTTAACTTATGAATTACATTTTAATTTCTTTAAACAAATAGGAAATGGGTGTCGTGTTACATTTCTTTATTTAGTGATAATTATATTTGCCATAAAGTCATCAATAGGGTCGTTCTTAATATATGTGTGTGTGTTTTGATTTGTATATGTAACTCCCGTGCTTGGTCTTTGGTGGTAGAGACCGGTTCTAGTTCTAACACTTTATATGAATGGGACCTGTCACTTTTACATGGGGTTGTTATTGGAGGGGGTCAATTCACACCTAACAACCACCATTTTACAAGTCACACATCTATTCTCAATGAACGTGTTTAGTTTTAGTTACTACAATGGCGTATTATTTCAATTCAATTCAATTCAATATCAAAAAAAAACAAGTCCTCGTACTGAATTTAAGAACCAAATTTTACAAAGTCCCAAAAAATGTGTCACAAACCGGTGCATACTGTAATGTAAATCATTACTTTTTCTACCTTTTGGTTCTTCATATACCAGTTAAATCATTGGTTCTCCTTTCACTGGGCATAAGTTCTTTCTTTTTGTACTTGTTCTATTTTCACAAATCCCAGGACCAGTCTGTTGGAACAATTGACACAAATTTCCCGCAGGGTCTGTTAAGCAACGCGAAGCAAGAGTTTTATCTGATATAGCCTTAATAGTAAACAACATTCTCATTCATAACGAATGTACACAGCTAATTTTTACCAACAAATTTGTCGTGTTCAGCGAAATTAGCCGTTCGTCCTAGTTGTGTTTCTTGCCTTTTTCTTGACAGTTTTGTTCATTAAGACATTCTGTGTTCTCCTTTTAGAAGAAAATGTTTTAAGAAAAATATTTCATTATGTTTCGCTGGATTATTTACATAAATATTCTAAGTAGGAGTAAATATTAAGAAAATTAACATGTTCGTTATAAAAAGAAGAAACAAAAAGAACATAAATTATTAATACATTTACTAACGACACCATTATACCAGGATGAGTAAATATTTGGAAGTATTTCTGTAATACCAACTGTATGTAGATTGGGGTTTTTAATCCCAGGATATCACAGGAGTTTTGACTACCATTTGCATAAACTCATAAAAAGCAAGCCAATGAAAGTTTCCAACTTTTATTATACCCAGACAATAAAATACATTTTTATATTTTCTCTCTCTTTCATATAGTGGACCGATTTTTCACACTTCTGTGAAAGTTCGGCCTGTGGAGGGTACCCTAGGTGCTGTTGCTATTCGAGGCTGCTGGATTTTAATATGGCTGTGAAGGTTAAACAGTTCCGACTCCTAAACAAGGGGCCAGTGTAACCTTTTTGTTGGATTAAACACTCAAATTGCGATATCTGTGTGAATATTATCCTAGCAAACACCGGAGCACTTGGTAAATGCTTTCAAGGAATCACCCAGTGGTTAAAGCTGCAGGTCCACACCATGCGTTTATACGTAGATGCGTATGATACTTTTTGTGCATTTCATGCGTTTTTAAATTCAAGTTACACGCAAAGCGTTTTATGCGCCAAATTCTTTTTTTTTATCATCTGTTGTGCTAAGATGTTTATCAAATCAAAACATTTTTGCAAAACTGGAAGGTGTAACTGATATTTAAATAGAATTTATTTATAAGAATTCATAGAGGAGTCCGCTTTTATTGTCAAAAAATTCGTAATTTTTCAAGGTATCAATAAGTTTCTCTTTCTAGGCATTTGTTAAAAAAAATAATAAGCACAACGAAGATGGCACTCAGAATATAAAAGTAATCGATAACTAGAATGCAAATTTTGTTCATGAAAAAATTTTTTTAAAAATTAATTTCAATGTAATGTATTCTTGAAAGTTATTGCTGTCTTTATTACGAAAGCTTTTTCTTTTATTCAAATCCCTTATTAATACAAAAAAAAAGTAAAAAGGAATCCACCACACAAGCAAATTTATCGATAACATTGAAAATAAAATATGATTTGTCATCCATGGCCATCAAAAACAGCTGACATTTTTTCACCACACATTCGACGCACACAAAAGTAGAAAGTAAACCTACTTTCATGCGTTGATACGTATACGCATTCTATGCGTTTTGCTGTGTAATTTGTCACATAACATTACACTAACTCTACTTTTTGAAATATGCATAAAGAGGAAAAACGGATAGAAAACATGCCATGGACCTTCAGCTTAAGATCCAACATGAGATAAGGCCATATGGCAGGTGCTCATTTAAATCTGTTTCCTTATTTCAAACTGTGGAAAAATTTTTATGACAAAATTGCTCTAACCCGCTGAAATAAAATAATTTTTGAAACGTTACCCTTTATATTTCGAATTAATACTATGAACTAAATTGTCATTCGAATTAAAATTTTTACAATATTCAAACAACTTTTTTTAATTTTTGTTCAAACTAACAATATTTTTAAATTAACAGTAAGAAAATAATTCGAGCAGTTTATGACGAATATACGAATACGCCGCCAACTACTCTAAAGAATCAGACGCAGTTTCTGATTGAATATATTCTTCTGCATCGAACGCTTTCCGCTGAACATGCATATTTTTAGAACTTTTCTATCAGTTTTCGTTTGGAAGTTATGAATTTTTAATGTTACGGTTATGAAGACCCTTATATTGAGAAAAACGAGTTCAAAGTTTGTGGTAAATTTTTTGAGTGTTTTTAGTGCTGAACTGATATTTAAATTTTTTTAAAATTGTCACTTTTTTAAATGATGCCAATAGAAATTTAAAAAAAATCCCTACGTGTCTAAACAAAATCCATTTTTATCCCTACAACAAAAAAAAAATTCCCTACACTTTGCCTACGTTAAATGTTTAACGTTTTTTGCACCATATACATATTATATAAACATTTTCTAAATATAATAAAAACATTTATCAACAACAAGAAAAAAAGTCACAATAAATATGTGCATGCTATACACACACATATAAAAATTCAATTGCAAAAATAACACTGTGTGAAAAATTTAAATTTTTTTTTGGCAGAAGCTCCACTGTATATCGTTTAATATGAAGACAAAACATAGTCAAGCTGCGAGGTTGATTTTTTATTTCCTCATCTTTTGTCCTTTTTAAAGGACTTCATAGTTTTCAAGAATACTTATTTTAAATAATTTTTCTTTTTTATTATTTTAGTAAACTCGGTACCAAAAAAAAAGGGAAGGCTCTCTAGTATTTTAAAACTATATTCACTTCAGTTCCCCTGTACAAAAATATAAAAAAAAATTCTTTTAAAAAATATATCCTTCCGCATTCTTAAAAGCTTTCTTTTAAAATTTTTTAAAAATTCGAAATTGGATGATTTTATTTCTCTTAGTTTAGAAGGAGTGATGGATTTTTACTCGATACAAAAGTTATTTCTATGTAAAATTTTCCTTCATTAGATTTTCGCTTTTAATATTCGCATAAATTTTAGCGAATGTGAGTGCGAATACAAACAGCAAAAATAAGCGTTCACAAATGAGAACCCGAATATTCAGCGCCCCTTAATATTGACGTTCATGGTTTTTGCACTTGTTGAAGATTGACAGTCTCTTTGTATAGGGTTTAGGTTTAAAAATACTACATTTGTACT
Source organism: Pollenia amentaria (assembly GCA_943735925.1). Classification (NCBI taxonomy): domain Eukaryota; kingdom Metazoa; phylum Arthropoda; class Insecta; order Diptera; family Polleniidae; genus Pollenia; species Pollenia amentaria. Next base: position 205,901,572 of record OX031009.1, on the reverse strand, counting down.
AAACTTCTATTGTTGAGGGTGGTCCAACCAAAACGCACGATGTTTATTGTCAATAAAACAAAAAGTTTTCAGAGAAGTATCTTAATATTTTTTATTATGATAGAAGGATCAATGATTTATGTGTGAAACGAAATATCTGCCAAATGCTCGCCGAGGCTTCGGTAGCATACCTCTATCCGATGGTCCATATTTCCAATAACTCTGAGACATAATTGAGGTTTAATCTCGTGAATGTACCGAATTATCTCATCCTTTAGCTCTTGAATTGTTCTTGGCTTACTGACATACACTTTTTCTTGTAAATATCCTCCAAAAAAGAAGTCCAACGTTGTCAAATCACTTGACCGTGGCGCCCAATTAACATCGCCACCACGTGAGATAACACGGCCATTGCATTTGTCGCGCAAAAGAGCCATTGTATCGTTAGCTATGTGGCAAGTGGCACCGTCCTGTTGATACCACATATCGTCCACATCCATATCTTCCAATTCGGGCCATTAAAAGTTCGTTATCATCTCACGATAGCGAACACCATTCACAGTAACTGCGTGACCGGCCTCAAAATACGGCCCGATGATGCCGCCAGCCTATAAGCCGCATCAACCAGTCACTCTTTATGGGTTCATTGGTTTTTCGACAATCACTCTTGATTATCATTCGCCCAAATGCGGCAATTCTGCTTATTGACGAATCCACTGAGGTGAAAATGTACCACATCACTGAAGATGATTTTCACGATATGCATTTTGATTTGAACGCCCATTTTCATAATAAGCCTGAATAACTTTAACGCCTTGCTCGATTGTGTATCTTTCCATGGTTCAAATTGAGTTAGTCCGAAATTGAGAAATGTCAAATGAAATGCAGAAAAACACTTGACGTTTAGGTGTAGTTCACATTCAACATCGGCCCTTAAAATTTAACCACCCGTTATATAAAATTGTAACGTTACTGACTGACTGACTGACTGATTTATTATCGCACTGCCTACACGCCTGAAGCTAAAAACTTAAAATTTGGACCAGGGGTTGGTATTTCCCCAAATCGATCCCCTAAGACGGGATTTTTGGAAATTCGAATGTTTAGGGGGTAAAAACGGGAAAATTCGGTAAACTTATATCTCCAAAACTAAAAGAGATACAAAAAAAAGTAATGCCTGTCGTTGTTCTTTAGAAAAATAAGCGGACAGGTGTCTGGTAATTTTTGGAAATTCAGCACTTTTACGGAGTAAACGGTTAAAACCAGTATTTTGGTGCTTGTTTTGTCACCCCATCTATCTTTTAAATAAACATAAATATAGAAATAAAGGTTAGATCAAATTTTAAACTTAACTAAAAAATACAAATACTAAATTCGGTCATTTAAAGAGTGAAACCCCTTACTGTTTTTGGTACTTTTTTACAAAACATTTTTCTTCATTCATTGACATATACGTATGAAATAATGGGCTCCCACTACAGTATTGAAATTGTTGATGCTTCAATGGGGTGAAAAAAGCACCAAAACGGGGAAATACGGGAAATTTAATTTCATATGTTAGCTTTTTGGTTCTAAAACTGGCAATTTGTTAATTATCGCTAATATTGGACCTAGAAACATAAACTTCAACATGCAATGTCCTGAGTGGATAAGAACCTATGAGGCAACTTTTTATACCATGTTGTTCTTCAACTGGTACTTTCTTAATTTTCATTAATATTAGACCTATGACCATAATATTAAACATGCAAGGTCCTGAGTAAAAGAGAATCTGTAAGAGGACTTTTGGTACTTTTTCGGTCTCTACCTGGTACTTTTTTTAATTTTCGTTAATATTGAACCTATGAACATAAAATTATACATGCCAGATCCTGAGTGAATGAGAATTTATAAAAGGGATATTTGGTACTTTTTGTTCTTTAACTGGTACCATTTGAATTTCCCTTAGTATTGGACCTAGAAACATTAAATTCAGCATTCAATGTCCTGAGTGCATAAGAATCTATAAGAGGGAAATTTGTGGTACTTTTTTGTTCTTTAACTGGTACCTTTCGAATTTCCGTTAATATTGGACCTAGAAACATAAGATTAAACATGGAAGTTCCTAAGTGAATGCAATATTAGCTTTGGCGTAAAAATATGTCCACGAAAGAAAAGGAGTTCAATGCTAGTATAAGTATAATTATTTGGTCTAAATGCGATACTCATACTAACGTACAAAAATACGAGTATTTAGTTGTAGAGAAGTTCACAGTGGAGATGAACGCGCAAAAATATATATTTTTTAATTTACTGGTACAAATTGAATCTAGGTGTATGGGTGTTTTTTTTTTTTTAATTGCGTTCGTAATCACGCAAGTGAGCGTACAAAGAAGAAAATGTAATTACGCACGAGAACTGTTAAAATTCTAACGATCACGAGCGCTCACTAACAAAATCTTTGTTTTATCACGCACACTTACGAAATATTTCTTTTTTTAAGAGAGTAAATTTTTACTGAAACATTTCATTCTGAAGATCTTCCTTAAGAAGTTAGAACATGTTAGAAAGAAAGCAATTGCTAAAGGACTCCGTGCATTTGTTAAAAGTAATACCCCCGTATTCATAAGCGATTATTTGATTTAACAAACGTTTATTAAGGAAAATTTTCTTACAAAATTTGTTTTGTAAACCTTTATTAAATATTAAAAATTTTTAATGAATACAGGCGTTAATTTTTGAAACAAAATAATATGTTTTTTAATCGACAGTTCTAAAATTCATGTCAACATTCTAATATTCAAGTCTTAATTATCATATCTTATGTGAGTTTTGATTAACAACCAATATTTCCGCTAAGCCCCACTGTAAGACACCACGAATTTAAATAATTACTTTTGCACATATATACATACATACATGCTAATTCCATAAAGCAACTACCCTGCATTCCCTCAAAAAGCATCATCCATATAAAATTTAACTCGCAAATATTTACATCAACTTTTTTATTTATTTTAAAATTATGAAATTTAGATCGTTAAAATTTTAAATACAAATTTACAGCACAAACTGGCAAATGGTGAATATGAAAAATTAATATTTGCGTAATCTCACTTACATGTATATGAATTCAAATCAGTAATGGGCATTTTCTCAGCTTGCGTGCTTGCACAACAAAATTCGGCTTCCACCGATATTGATACCGATACCGAAACAACTAATAGCTTAATACCGGTGTTGATACAATTACCGAAATTGGTTTCGGTTTCATATTTTTCATTAGCGCAAGTGTTTAATATTTGCAAAATTTATGTTTTTAAAAAAAATCTTTTTGATAATTTTAACCATGTAAAAAAAAGTCATCTAACTCGTTTAGACCCCTTCTAGTTTTTTAAACATTCTTGTGTGGTTTAGTTACAGTGTTGCCAAAACTTAATGAAGGAAAAATGCTAATTTTTTGTGAAAAAAGTGCTAAAAAAATGCCAACAAAAGGCTTAAAAAAGTGGTAAAAAAATATTATATAAAAATAAAAAGAACAAGTAAGGGTGCTATATTCGGCTATGCCGAATCTTATATACCCTTCACCATGGTGCGATAAAAACAAAAGGATATTTATATAAATATACATACACGCAGAGAAAAAATATGTTTAAAAATGGTCACCTCCAACAAAACTATTTTTAAAGAAAATTGTAAACATATTATGTTTAAGTTGACCATATTATTGTTGAGTTAGTCCTCCATCAAGAAGCCACAACCATATTATGGTTGTCTCTAAGCATGTTATGGTTAAATATGACAATAATTTGTTTTTAAATTTACAATAGTATTTTCCTCTTTTCCAAGAGCAACATTCTATGGTTGAAAATCAACCATGCTATTATAAATGTTAAACATATTTTAGTTAATATTAACCAAAACACTTTCGGAGGCAAACATAATATGGTTGTGCCTTCTTGATGGAGGACTAATTTAACCATAATATGATTGTCGATGACAATTATATGGTTAAAATAACCATAGTATGTTTACAATTTTATTTAAAAATAGTTTTGTTGGAGGTGACCATATTTAAACATATTTTTTCTCTGGGTGTATATAATATATCTGTGGCATAAAATAATAATGGCTTAAGTCGAAATTTCTTGTTTAGAGATATTAAGGGTTTTGTCTAATATAGATTGGTTTTTACATAAAGTTATTAGCCACAGAAAAAAAATGCGCATTTATTTAGAACAAAACTCTAAATTTTATAAAAAAAAAAAAGAGTGTTTTTTTTAAAGGATATAAAAGTAAAAATAGGAAAAACTGAAATATTTTTAATTTAATTAAATATAATTTTTAAATAGCAAGAGAAAAAAAAATTCATTGAATGGGATTTGAACCCGCAAACACCCAGAAATTTACTTGTGACATAACGGCTAGACCACTCAACCACTGGCACGCATGCGAAATTAACGTTAATTCTTCCATTTCTGAATTTCTGAAAAAAGAATTTAAAAAACAACAGCAACATGGGATTTATTGGAAAAAAATAGAGGTAGTCGTGTTTTTTTTTTGCCCATATATCAGGGTCTTAGATCAATATTGTAGAAATTACAAACGGTAATGATAAAGTTATATATACCCATTTACCTTCGCTGAATTCGGTGAAGGGTATAAAAGTGATTAAATTTGCCAGAACAAAATAATTAGCATGGTATAAAATTACATGAATTACGGCCAACTTTACTTTTAGTAAACGATATGTTTTCGACAATTATTAATGATAGTTATTTATAACGGAACTTGTTGAAATCGGCCGTAGGTATTTTCTAATCTTTTACAATTATATTGGTAAAATAAAATGTAAAAGAAGTAAGAGTGCTATATTCGGCTATGCCGAATCTTTAATACCCTTCGTCGAGAGTTGGAATAATTCAGGAGTGGGCTTTATATGGGATCTATAAATTATAAGCCAATATTCATACAACCTGACCTCACAGTAGTATAATTCGTTGCCTAATTGAAATAAAATATTCTGATTTGTTGAAATATTATTAGGCGCATTAAAGTGATTTTCAGGAGCAGATTTTATGTTGACCTGATCGTAAACTTAAATTAAACCGAATCTCTATGCAGTAATAAAATTTTATTAGAATTTAATGCTTTACTAAATTATTTTAGGAAGGACGCTTTACATGGGACCTATGGTAAATATTAAAGTTAAATGTGTTACACAATTAAAGAATAGTTACATACTCGTATTACGTTAAGTGAATTCGACTTTAAAAAACATTAATTAGTTGCTAAAATAAAAATATATTTGTGGGAAAAAATTAATTACAAAGTGTAAAAATGTAAATTAAAATCAAACGAGAAAGTGAAGAAATTATAAATTTGTTGTACGCTCGCGGTGCTACGCCTTGACAATCCTCAAAACAAGAAGGAGGCAAGTATTTCGTCTTTGCAAGAACTAGAGGAAGAAGAGAACACTATTTGATCTTTAAGCTATGGTGCCGAATGTTAAATAAAAAAAAATTATATTTATCATTTATGTTCCACATTGCATTAAAATCCACAATTGAAAATCATTTGAGAATAACGTTTGAAAATAAATGTATTGCTCAATTTGAAAATAGTTTCCCCTTTTTGTTGAGAATGTTATGATTTTCTAATCATTATCAAACCTTTGTCGTTTGAGAAAAGGTTTGATTTCAAATCATTTTCAATTTGATATTACCCACTACTGATCTACATACATATACATGTATATGTTCGCTTAAACACAACTAACATATCGATACCTAAAACGCAAAAGGCCCTATTTTACATTTTGAAAACTATAAAAAAGGATAAATTGATAGATTGTATTAAACTGCTTATAATTTACTTTTTTCTTCCAATTTTCCTGTAAAACCTACAAGTTTCTTTTGACAACTGACAACGTTGGGTATTATTCAAATTGCTAGTGAGGGATTTTAACGTTTATAATATAATTTTTTGAATATGAGGCCGTTGGTTTTCTGTTAATAAAATCGGTAATTTTGGTCGAAAGGTTCCTAAATCTTTTGTGGTCATTTGTGTTGATGCAATACATCAGAATCAATGAAAAAGTCGATTATTAATTTTTGGTTAGTTATGACCTTTTGCGTTTTAGCCAACGATATACCTATGTATGTAATTGTGTTTATATTTGTTTTTAGTTTATTTTTTAACGTCTGCGTAGTTATAAACAAATTTTGTGTTTAAATAAAATATTAATTAGCGTTAAAAAACCGTTAAAAACTGAAATATTTTGTGCATATCAATTAGACAGCAAATAGCAAACTAAAAGTAAATAAGGCAAAAGAATATTTTGCTAGGTAAGGTAATTTAATTAAAATTTAAAAAATATAATAAACAACTTGTGGTCATACCATTTTCTACTATTTTCTAAAACAACTCAGGTATGATTAATCGTGTAAAAGAAATTGTTATTCAAAGATATTTAATTGGAAATACCTTAAATATCTTAAGTTCATTTAATGCATTTTAGTTGGCGCTTAAAGATAATAAGGGCATATTTCACTAATTCAATTTAAATATCAATTCATATTTAAATACAGCTTTTCATATACATAATTTAATTTTTATTTGACAGGAAAAACGAATTTTAAATATAAATGGTTTTATTATTAGTATTCGTGAAACATGCATTGATATAACGTACAAAAACATTGGTTTAAATATGCTTGTATTTGTAACAAATACATTGAAACGACGTAAAACTACATGGACTCAACTTATAAGTACGTTTGTGCTATTATTAAAAACTTATGGCCTGTTTCACCAATTCTTTTTAAATAAAAATTTATGTATGTTTAAAATTTGTTTTTCATGTCAAATAAACAGAGAAGACAAATATCCTATTTTTGCCCATTTTTGCTGTTTTTGTTATTACGGTGCTTATTTTCCTAGCTTTTTTGACATAATTTTTACATAAAAAATAGTTGTTTTGAGAAAACATGAGAAAAAACAAATAATTGACAACTTTTTTCTGGGTAAAAACAAAAATATGTTAGTTGTTGACTCGCCGTTTTTCGGCCAAATTCAATACTAAAATTAATAAACTTACCATCCCAAAAAAAAAAAAAAACCATGTAACTAATTTGAGTTTAAAACAAAATAAGTAAACCGGCCGTTTACGAAAAAATAATAAAAAAAAGAAAGAAAAGTCAAATATGTTATTTTTTCTAAAAATGGTAAAATTGTATCCTGAAGTTTTAAAAGTTGAAAGAGTTTGGCTTTTTTGTAATGTGTGTTCGAGTAAAATAAATAGCGAAAAGAAGTGCAATGTGGAGCAACATAAAAACACAAATTAGCTGCTAGCCAAGAAAATCGTCCTCAAAAACTTATAACAGAATTTCCTGTTATTATTACTGCCAATACATTTCACGAAGATATATGTAAACATTCAACATTTTTCATTTTTCGAATTTATTCTATGAGTTGAATTTCAGTTATGTATTTTATAAAGCTTTTTGTAATAGCTCTATTCCTTAAATTTTTTTAGAAATGACTTTATACACTACCAGACTATTATATTGTATTTTCCTGTTATAAAGTCATTTCAAAAAAAAATTTAAGGAATAGAGCTATTACAAAAAGCTTTATAAAATACATAACTGAAATTCAACTCATAGAATAAATTCGAAAAATGAAAAATGTTGAATATAATGAAAGTTGCTTATGAAAAGAAATAATTCCCAATAGATATATGTAAATTTTTGTTGGAGAACAATATACTAGTAAAAATAGTAATCCATCCCAGTTTCAAAAACATCTTTCAAAAGTACGCCAATTTGTCAGATCCAAGCGACAGTTCTATTCTAGGTAAATACATACCTCAAATGTATACGGAAGCTTTGGGAAAAATGCGTGAAAAGGCTAAAGATAAATATATATGGATTTCTGTTGATGAAACAACAGACAGTGAACAAAGATATGTGGCCAACTTTATATTTGGTATTTTAAGTGACGATGTTGGAAATAAACCTTTTTTATTGAACATGGGTGTAAATGGGGCTTCTATTGCAACTTTCTGCAACGATTCATTACAAATTTTATGGCCTGATGGTAAGTGAATATTTGATTCATATTTTTTTTTATTTTTATGTTTTTTTTTTAATTTAATCTAGGCATTCAATACGACAAAGTATTGCTAATTGTAACTGATGCAGCGGCATACATGTTAAGTGGAATTTTGTCCTTTAGGATAATGTATCCTAAAATGATACATTTGACATGTTTTGCTCATGGACTTCATCGTGTTGCTGACTTCATACGCTTAGAGTTTCAGCATGTAAATAAATTTATATCTTGTACCAAATCCGTTTTTGTTAAGTTAATTTTTCAATAACTCGTATTTACAAACATATAAACTAAAATTTTAATTTCCATAGGCTCCTCGTAGAAAGCAGTTATTTTTACAAATGAATCCCAATTTGGCTCTTCCACCGTTCTCATGCCCTACACGTTGGGGTACTTGGATAGAAGCCACAATGCATTATGCTGAATACCTTGATAAAGTAAAGGCTGTTATTTCTAAACTGAAAAGTGAAGACTCAGATTCGATCGCGCACGCCAAGGAAATATATAATTTGCCCGGATTAAGTTCCCAACTTGCGTTTATCAAAAACAATTTTTCAATTATTGTGTCTTCTATAAAAAAAGGTACAAAAAAAAAAAGTTGGGTTAGCTATTCACGAAAGTGTAAATATTGTGTCAAATGTACGAGAAGCACTTGAGAATCTACATGACAAAAAGAAATCCGGGGTTCAAACAAATTTTACAAATAAACAACATTCTTCAAACTGGTGCTAAACCTGATGGCGAAATGGTAGAAAGCCTCTCATCAAATGAAATTTTGAAATATAAATTTGCTCTTACAACATTCGCTGACGTGGAAAGAAGTTTTTCCTTATACAATTCACTTTTAACAGAAACACGAAGAAAAATGACGTTTACAAACATAAAAGCCCACATAATTGTTAATTGTAACTGTTTTCACGAGTCTGAAGAAATAGAATAACTGTAATTTTTTATATATAAATGTCTATATTAAAAAATTAAAATGCTTTTTTTGCTGCTTTTTTTCTAAATTGTTGTGATTTTTCTGCTGTAAACACTTTTTTTTTTTGTTGCTTTTTTTTTGTCTTCTCTGCAAATAAAACTATAATTATATGAAAAACTATATTAAAATATGAATTGATTAATTTTTATATTATCCAATATTTAACGCTCTGGTTGATGCCATAAGGGATTTTAACTTTTACATTTTTATTTCAACTGCTTTTAGCAAAAACGTAAACACAAAAATTTTTTGAACAGTGAAGAGTTTTCTAAAATTTAAAGAAAAAGTGCCAAGAAACTTCAATGAAAAGATTAAAGAGTTCTTTATTCGGCTTTGGCGAATCTTTAATACCCTCCACCAACAATTGGAAAATTTCGCGAGATTTCTTGTCTTATAAAACTGCGACGTACAAAATTTTAAGCCAATAGCGGATTTACGCGTACTAAACTCTAAGCATGGGCCCTATGGTAATTTACGGACCGATCTTCACGAAATTTGATAGCGTGATTTCTAGTCCGATAAAACTGAGTCGTACCAAATTTTTTTATAATAGCATTATTTGTTATGGTCTTAGGCGTACTAAACTTTAATCCGAATAGGAATGTACGATTAATCGTTTAATCAAAGATCTCAATTAACCAAAATTATCAAAATTTTGAATAATCAAATTTTTTATTAATCGATTAATTGTTATTTTTAGAGTGGGTTTTTAACATCGAGTCTTATCTTTGCAGCCAACTACAATTAATTAATCTGAGAAATTAATAAATTTAATTGAGGACTAATTGGGTTTGTCGTTTTTAAGTTGCAGCTTAAACCTCGCAGCTTTGACATACTGAATAACAAAAAATGACAACAACATATTTTAAAATGGCAACTTTTTATCAATGCCACTTTGATTTTTATACAGAAGAAGAAGAAATTCCACCCTTCTTAATTCTTATAAAAAAAAATGTACTTCTTATAATTGTTTTATTAAGGTTTTCGTATGTTTTGGAATCACTAAAGTCTTCCCCCCATATTCATAAAAAATATTTTTGATTAATAAAAGGTTTATTAAACAAATTTTCATAGAAAATTCGTTTCATAAACCTGCTATAAACCTAAAATATTTTTTATGAATATGGGGGTTCATCTTCAACAGAATAATCCATTTTTCGTATAAGTATTCTTTCATTGTATTTTAACAACTGCTTTTGTAATACATGCTTATGTGATTAAGTTTAAACCACCTACATTGGCCGCTTAAACTGGCAAATAAAAGTAATTAATCGTCATCTTAAAAACTAAAAACACAGATTAAAGATGACTAAATCTCTGATCTCCATGTTAAAAACCCACCCTTATTAATTAAAATCATAATTCCTTGATTAGTCAGAAATTTTAATAATTGAATAATTTAAATTGTTTTTTCTTTGTTTTATAAATTTCTAAGTATTCTTCACAGAGTTTACATGCCTCTTATATTATGCAACATTGCAGGATCATACCTTAGATAACAGGACTTTTTATACACTTGAAGTGGTGTTTCTGTATCTCATTTACCATAATAGTTGAATTTTGCAACATTTTTATTATTTTTGCAATTTAAACTTTTTTGAATAAAATTATTCAAACACGGTTAATCAAAATTAAAATTATTCAATTAATTATAACTTTGATTAATGATGAACCCATTAACTGATTAATCAACGTTCTGATTTATCAAAATTTTAATTAACCGCTTAATCGCACATCCCTTATTTCAAGAGTAGGCTTTATAAAGTGTAAATTATAAATTATGGAACGATCGCCACGGAATTCTACAGTGCGATTTCTAGTCATATAGAACGAATTTGTCAAAAATCCCTTATCAATCCATAATCTGCGGTGCAGATTAGGTAACTTTCGTGAAAGAAAATTTTAACATTTGCCACTTTTGTCATGCGCCTTTACAAACTGCTTATTTATGCGGAGCTTAATATAAAAGTATGATGCGGTCTCGGCTAACTAAAGGAGCGTTTATAACATCTTATGTCCCAATTTTTAGCTCTTCTCGCACTGGCTAATCTTTTGGTGACCAATGGTATTGTTTATTACGACTTTCCCAGAGACAAATGAAACATGGGTACTTTGTGTACCCCAATGGTGACCTAAAAGAAAGATAACCAATTTCAGATCAACACAAATGACCCAGTTGTGGTCTTGATACTAAATTTTTTCCACAACATTTGAAACATTTGCGTATTCTTATTTTAAAGTCGTCTAATAGTAATGAATACGTAATTGTTGCCGTTATGAAGAAAAACATACTTTAAACTTTTTTTTGCTGCCGTCTATGAAAATACGGTTGGTACTTTTTTAATCCCATATGTTGCAAAATATCACTAACATCGTTACAAAAAAATAAATCATTATCTTGAGTGAAATACGGTAACATGTTTTTCTCTCGGACACGACAAAATGTGATGTTGATTTCCGGAGTAAGCAAAATTTTATCTTAAACGAAATGCTCAAATTTCAGAATGAAAAAAAATGATGAATTTGTAGTCTGGATCAGTGACATCTCTTAATGTATTTCGTTCGGGTTCACAGAGATTTGGTTCAGAAGATTTATGAAGATGTGCTTGGTTGTACATCTCGTGATTTGAATTGAGATCGTTGAGCGGAAAATAAGTTATGATATATAGCCATTTAATTCGATTTCCAGTATTAATTTCGTTTATTTTCAAAACGGAGAAGTAGCAGTCGTCATGATGGTTTCAAGGTTTTCGCTTAATCATGGGTCATATGAAAATTATTGCATCTCTTTTTTCACTGGACCATACCCAGTAAAAAAAAATTGTGTTTTTTGAAGCACTTAAGAGAAAAAGCGCGTAATTGAGCGCTTCAATAAGAGAGCTCTTATACAGCAGTAAATGATAATGGATAAAATATACAAAAATAGCTGCTATTTTAGTGCTGCAACGAAGAAGGTTTTAAAGCGATAACACAATAAAAATATGTTATGGTTTACGAAAATGCTTAAAAAAGGCATTTAAACAAGTAAAAGCAAAACATGAATATTTTAATATAGTTAGCCCTTAAAAAAGCGCTTTAGGAGTGCTTTGTTTGCGTGTTTTATTATGTTAAAAGGAGTGCTTATTGTCAGCAGAAAATAGTCCTCCAAACCGGGAACACTCCATACAAAAATCAGGCATCCCATCAGCAGGTTTGAAGCGATTTGAGGTATGAATTCATATATAAAACCTGCTCCTTTTGGAGCACATTTTTTACTGGGTAACTGTAGACATACCACACAATTCTGGTATGCAATATGAGGAACCCACGGCTTGTCCTGGTAACACAATTTTATTTTAAAGTATTGGTGATACGCAGTTTACATAGAGTCCAATATAGGTTTTCGAATTTTTTCAAATATGTATTCACCAGAGATAAAGCAAAAGCAATCTAGATTAAGCACACAACATCTTATTGACGAAGCCATAGGAAACAGCAGATTGGTTACTTACCCCCGAACTCATAAACGAATATTAAATAAAACAAAGGTTTATTAAGTAAAATTTTCATAAAGCTTTGTGTTTTAAACATTTAGTAAATTGAAAATATTTTTATGTATACGGCAGCAAGAGTGTAAAGGTGCATCCGAAGTAAATTATGTCGCAGAAAATTTAAAATCAAGCAAAAATCATATGTTCCGATTTAATATGTTTTATTCTCAATTTACATACGTCCTTATGAAAATTAAGACGTACATATATGGGCATTTCCTCCGAATGGTCAACCAAGCTGGAAAAATAAAATGTTGATAATCTTCGTGTTTTATTGTTTATGATTATAAAAAAAAGTCTGTGTTTTTATAAAAGAATGTTATATATGATATTCTATGATATCTTAGCTGTTTTTCTTGAGGAAATTGGACTGGAGACTGGAAAATTTAATATTTTCATTTTAAGCTACTTCTAAAGACATTTTTATATATAATTACTAGCTGACCCGGTCCGCGTTGCTGGCCCTAAGCAAACATTAGTGTTGTATTACCAGACGATTTAAATTGATCTTTAAACGAAATTTACGGCCTTTAAATAAAAATCCATGAAACCGCATTCTCTGGCAAAATTTCATGTCAAACTGCATGTAAAACATCGTTCATCCCCAGTTCTGTTTCATCATTATAATATTATAAATTAAAATGTTGTTCATATACATATGTTTGATTTACATTTGATTTGAAAATACATATGGTTGTATGTTTGTATATATATGCTGTGAATCTTTAGAAAAAAGTGAGCGTAAAAGTGGGCGGGGCAACGCAAAACCTAAGTTAGACCATGGCGAACATTTTAAAGAAAAAATCGTCCAAATCGGTCAAGCCGTTCTCCAGTTATGCGCTTAATAGAAAAAGTGGGCGTAAAAGTAGGCGTGGTAAATTTTTCTTTCGATGAAAACTTAAAGTTGATTAATACGAACATTTGAAAGAAAAATTAGTCAACTCGATGGAGCCGTTTTCTGATTTTAGGTAAATCGAAAAAAGTGGGCGTAAAAGTGGGCGGTTTTCCGTAAAAACCTAAGTTGGACCATGGCGATCATTTTAAAGAAAAAATCGTTCAAATCGGTCAAGCCGTTCTCAAGTTATGGATTTTGCCACGCCCCTCCGCCCCCAGACCGAAAATCAGAAATCATTTTTATTGGATCAGGGTTGGATTTTAATAAAAGCATGTTCATGTGTGATAGTGTGACTACAAACTGTAATGTTACATTAGATTTTTTGACAGTCACAACAAAACTCATTAGATTTCTATCTCACAAAGTATTATGGAATACGTAAGAACTGTGTGATAGTGTTAACTAGCCTTTTATAAATCAACTTGCAAATTAAGTTTTTTATTATCAAAAATTATTTACGGGAATACAAAATTTATTATTAATACGATTTCTCTATTACGTGCTAAATTCCCAATTTTTATTTTTGATAAAAACACTGAAATTTATTGTTGAGGGAAAGCTTGTTTCTATGCGCTTTTCGCACTTATTTTCTTAACAACGCTTTTGATCTTGAAAACTTTTAATATACCATAATTTAAAAACTTAAGGTTAAAATAAAAAAAAAAACATTGTTACAAATTGTTTGATTCGGTTTTATTTTTATAAAACCCCGTATTAACCGCCTCTAGCTAAAAAAAAAATTTTTTTTTTTAATTTATAATTTCATAAAATAACTGAACACGGAAAAAAGAAATAAAAAGTAATACCAGCATAATGCTTTTAATAAATAATGTTTTTAATAAATGAACCTGATGATGATTTTCATGAAATTTCCCAAATTTAAAATGTTAAATATATTTCCTTTGTATTGTTAGATTGTTGTTAAATATAAATGTACATTTACAAACGTTTGTCATATTCATAGTGCACAAGTATTGGTCAATACCCCAATAGTTGTTTGTAGTAGTGGTATCAATAGCCCTGCAGACAAAGTAACTAGTATTTAGCTAGAAAGTTACTGGTTGGTTTTTACTTTATGCTATTTGCACTATTGATTTTTTTCTTATGTCGTATTATCGTATTTAACGTTGGATTGTCATAGGAGCTCAACTAGTTGACTCTTATCCCATTTTATGATAGTTTAAAACTAGTTGATTTATTTTCAGTATAAGCAAAAATTAATTTTTCTATATTCCCCTCAATATTTTTTTCCTACTTTATTATTGTTTTATAGCTTGTATGTAGTTAAGCATATATCTACCCAGCAAAAACTTTACTTACCTGGTAAGTAGGCAAGTAATGTTGGAGAAATATAAGCACTACTTATTTTTCGGCTGAATAACTACTTATTTTTGTTCGAGTTGTCCACAGAATTCAGTAGTTACAATACACTTACTAGAAGTCACAAAATATATATTTATTATTTAACTACCAGTAAGTTGAATTGTAAGTACTTACAATATACTTACTAGAAGCCAGAAAATAACTAGTTTTTACTTAATTGGCGCTAGTTAATAGACCTAATAAGTAGTTATGGGGCTAAATACCAGTAAGTAAATATTCGATACTGAAAACAAGACAACTAATAAGTAGTTATTTAGCTTATTATTAGTAAGAAAATATTCATAACTGAAAATAATTGTAGTGAAAAGTACTTACTGAGGTCATTACTAGCAAGTACTTATTGAGGTTTTAAGAATAATGACAATTGTAATGACAACTACTTACCAGGTAACATATGAAATAACTACGACCTATTACCCAAATTCAAAAAGTTTTTCCTGGGTAAGCACTTACGCCTGGAACCAGAGACATATCGAGAGATTACATATTATCTATTTTCCTGTTATACACCCAGGTCTTATCAGTTTTGTTAAATTCCCCTTTGTTTACTGAAGGTCCTCTGAATTATAAGAAACCATCAGAATGTCCCGATTTTTTTTTCTTTGTTATCCTAGATTGGAATATATACATATAAAAACTAAATAATTTTAAGAAAAAGAATTCGGCAATTTTCCTTCTTTTTATTTATATTTTTAACATGAAAATAATATGTCAACTGTAAAACCAACTAAAAATTTATGTTTTTCTTCTTGTAGTGTTGTTGTTGTTTCTACAGCCTGTTGAAGCTTTTTGAACTTGTATAGTTGTGTCTGCGACAAAAGGCGTCTTGTATCGGGTAATTCATCATGAGGTTTGATTTATGATGGAAGATAAAACACATAAATCTGAAAGTGAACTTAGAATTTTTATTATTGGTAAAAAGAACAATTTATGGCATTTACTTTTCGAAAATTATATCATGTAAATGTTGGTCATGACTATGTCCGAGGTCATCCGTTCGGAAGGTCCAATTTTCGGCGACTCCAAGGTAAAATAGTCCAAAGGTTATCTATGTGGCCAATTTACAGTAGCAAATGTGAAATTAAGTGCTCACCAAAATGATTTCTCAACAAGGTCGTTGTTTTACGCGCTGTATGGCTCGTAGCGCCGACTTGTTGCAACTAGAGCTTACCAAGACCATGCTCTTGAATTTCAGGAAGCACATAGTCCGTTCACATGGAGCGGTAACGGTTACCATTGACGGCAACATTCAGATTTTCCTCATTCTTGAAGAACTATTGACCAATGATTCCACCAGCCCATAAACCACACCATACCGTTGTTTTTAACGGATGGTAGCTCCTGGTACTCTTCGGGCTGCTCATCAGCCCAAATACGGCAAGTTTGTTTTTTAACGTAACCATTGAGCCAGAAATGTGCTTCATCATTTTTCCAGAGCCCATTCACTGAAAACAAGACGCAAATTTAAATCGCCTGGCTTCAATTCTTGCACAATTTGAATTTTGTACACTTAAAGGCCGAGATCCTTGCGTATAATACACCAAGTTTTTGAATACGACAAGCCAAGCTGCTTAGAATGACGACCAATCAATTCGTCATGGTCTTGGTATACACTCTCAGCTACAGCTGATATATTCAGTTCATAACGTATAATCCACTAATGTTAACTAGGACTCAAATTTGCGAATGGTGTTGGCAATAGTGGTTATAGTAAGTCGATTATGCGCACCGTAAGTACCTCGAACCGCACGAAAAACATTTCTCACAGAACGCTGAACAATTTGGAGACACTGTTGTGCTGTGAGTATTTCAATGATAACTTAGCAAACGATACAGAACCAAAATTACAAAGCAGTTTGATATGATTTACGCGTTATCTGTAAAAAAAAAAGCATATTGAAGATCAAACCTCACGATGAATCACACTTTATAAAGTCGACATTGAGTCATTATTTTAATTTTTCGACGCCTTACAACTAGTAATAAACCAGTCCAAAACCTTACGTGTAACGATTTTAGCTGCAGGGAGTGTAAAGGTCGTTGGTTCTAGCGCTAGCTACATATATTCGTACTCACATACATAGACAAGTAGCAGTAGCACATTCACAGTAGTCTCATCATATGAGTGGTTAACCACATGGATTTGCTTACTTAATATTACATCAAAACAAACAAAAATGAGAGGATACTAAAACATGCATATGCAGGACTGACTGAAGTGAAAAAGGGTGGTGGTAGACAATATGCGAGACACTCAGGCACATATGGAAAAAGGATTGTTTATTTAAATAAATATGAGTCTATGTACCTTCGAAACACTCTTGTTTGTATAAAAGCAAACACTTGGGTTTAAATATGTATACAAGGAGGTATCTATCTGAATGGATCCCAGTAAAACGAATAAACTTTTCTAGAGCTATTTCAAAATTTTGTTGACCTTAAAATAACAGTTCTTTCCTTTAAAATATCAATATGAAATAATAGTTTTATCCGAATAACTTTAAGCCTCCTTAATGTATAATAGGGATAGTAACGCATTTACTTGAACGTACATATGTGTGTTTCTAACTAAAGTAATAGTATTGTTGTTGTTTCAGTATTTCTGAAATAGATAAGATATTGTTGTTTCAGTATTTTGAAAAAGATTACAAAATTTAATGAACCTTTACATGTACTGGTTTGATTATAATATTGTATTTTAACTTTAGCAGAAATTCAAGAATACGCACGTAAATATGAATATATGTATGTGATCACATGTGTATTTAAGTGTTTTGGACAACAAATCTAGATGTTCATGGAGAAGTGTGTGCTCGTGTCAAAATTGTGGGTGTTTTAACTTTTTTTTTTGTTATTTTTTTCTTTTTTTTTTATTTTATTATGTATAACAAAACCTTTACAACTTCAAATTATTTTCCTTCAATCTTATGTGCTTTTACACAGATTATATTTAACAAAACCACATTGTGAAGTTGACTTTTCCTTGTTGTTTTGTTGGCAGACCTCTTAACCCCACAAAATCATCAATAACGAAACAAACAAAAAAAACAACACTGTTAACCAACATGAGTTTTAATTTTGGGGTTTTTGTTTGATTTTAATTGTCTTGTTCGTTAGTGTGTTTTAACTGAGATATGCGAATCTAAATAGTCAAATTATACATGAAAAAAAAATGTAAAGATTAATTTAGTTCATATATGTATTTTTAACTTAAACATACACAAACATATCGCTCATTTCGTGCAAGACCGTCACAACTCAAAATTTGGCATTTTCGAGTTAGTAATGCAGAAATGTTCTTCTCTTAAATCTCTACAAATTGATCTAAGAACGGAGAGAATTATCGAAAAAATAACGGTAATACAGATGCTTTTGACGCTATGGCCTCTTGTAACAAACTTGAGCAATTAACATCAACAAGGTCACATTTCAGTTTTTTTGTTGGCATTCCTCTTGTACATGTGGTTTTCTTTGTAGCAAAAAAGAAACATTTGATTTTATAACTGTATATAAAATAAATAATAAAATAAATAATAATAGGTTGGAATCTTAAAAAGGCTCTCCTGTAAAGTTTCAAATATTGAGTTGTGACGGTCTTGCACGAAATGAGCGATATGTATTTTATAATGAACTGATAGTGAAAAATGTATGCTCTATTATTAAACTATGATCGTATTTGTTACAACGCCTTTTCAAAAGATAACAATAAAATACACTGCTTCAGCAATCGTTGATACTAAAAGCCTTTAGAAATTAAAAATAACACTGGTCGGGATCTAAATATGAGTAAAAAAAATTTGCATGTGAAATTGAATTGGTATATATCAAGGCGAATTCAACAACAGGTGGTGTAGAAACGCCAACTGATTTGGAAGGTTCGAACAAATTTGTTCGGATTTGTAAGAGTTTTGTAAGGAATGGTTGACATATCGAACCATAAACACTAACAATGCAATGCAAAAACCTCTATGATGCTTTTTTTGTTTTTGGATTGTTGTAGTATCAATACCACATGTAGTTGAATTGACTTGATGCATATCGACACTCAAAATCCAAATATGTAATCAGAATTTATCTAGCACGTTCATTTTTGATGTTATAAGAAATTCTTTTTTATTGTTTTGACACTGACAGCGATATTAATGAATAAGAAACCAAGACCTTAAAAAAGACACATACGTGTCAACGACAACAATAAAGAACTACCAGGGCCAGTTCCTCCTTCGAAAGCACAAACTGACGTGTTATCCATTACTTCCCAAACACAGTTTGTAAAATCTTATGAGGTTTTGCTTAGCATTTCATGTGGTTCAACCAATCTAGACGGAATGATCTCGCCTGCGATTTGGAACTTTCGAAATTTAAGGCCTAACTTTGAGGTTCCATATTGCAATAGAGGAATCTGTTTAGAACAAAAAGACATAAATAATTCAGTTTAAGGAAAAGACAATCTTAGTTCCCTCAACTATTTTCCAAAGATCAAGATTAAGTTTATTGCACTGACTCTCTAAACCACTTGTTTAAATCTTAGTTGGTTAAGAAAGGAAGAAGAGCCTGGGTAGCAAGGACTGCAAATTACAAATAACTGGTACAAGAACTTCTTTTTTCATTTCAACAACAATTAAGGTTTTCCGAATGAAAATCGTGTTTTCAAAAGAAAATAGCAATAAAATTACTGCTGCCAATCTTATACGTAGAGTTGGTAAAAAACATGTTCTAACAACCGTGATAAAACATGAGAAAAACTCTAACATGATGAGTCTACACCTAACAATAACACCAGTGTTTCATGTCTGTTGTAGACTGGGTGCAACCAACTCGCATTTAAAAAATCTTCTATAACCGAACCCCAGATCTACACCAAAGATAAATATCTCAGCAATCTGGCAATAACGTCGGCAGAGTAACAGAGCAATATTTCTTATTGCTCAGTTTATGAAAAAGGCATGGGAAAACGTATTTATGTCAACCTATAATTTGAAAAAAGAAAGAAGGTGCAGTGTAGAACGTCATATTGCAAAAATTATTTGTATTAATATAATTTTTTTCTTATTCGACCCTTATTATTTAAATGTGCTCGTATATTATTTTTCTTTAAACTTGCGGTTTTTTTTTATATAAAAATATTATTTTATTAAACATATTCTTTCATTGAATTTCATTTTCATTAAATTATTTTTATGAAGACAGGAATTTTACAACATGAAATTAATTAAAATTTTATTTATAATTTTTCATTCTTGACTGCGCTGAGATTTGAACCCAGGCTTTCACGGACAGGTTGCCCTGACTAGTTTCGATTGTAACAATCTCTTCGGAGAGGTTTGCCGTTTTACTCACACCACTTACCACTAAAGGGTCCGCCATCTAACGATTTTTTTTCAACTAGTGCTTATTTCGTGAATGGTAACACTTGACTCATGTCTGATTTGACAGATAATTAGTTTTATCATTCCGCTGAACGAATATGGTTGTGTATACGCTTGAACAACGCTGGGAAATATTGCGACTTTACTTTGAAAATCATGGTAATGTTGCAGAATGTGTGCGAAAATTGCGTACGGATTTTGGAAGAAGAGAAGCACCGTCAGCTCCGTATGTTTGTTATCTTGTGAAAAAAGTGAAAGAAACTCACTCACAAACTCACCTCATCGATAAACCAAAGCGTGAAAAGCCAAAAACAGTGCGTACACCCGAGAATATTGCTACTGTGGCAGAAAGTGTGCGTGAAGGCCATCAACATCAATTCACCGTCGTTCTCAACAATTGAACATTTCGGAGACATCATTGAGACGAATTTTGCATAAAGACCTTGGTATGACGCCATACAAAGTCCAATTGGTTCAGGAGTTGAAGCCAACTGACCATCCAATGCGTTTTCGCTTCGCTAAGTGGGCCTGATTTTGCCAAAAAAAATCATCTTTTCAGATGAACCTCATTTTGATCTTGGCGGGTATGTAAACAAGCAAAATTGTCGCATTTGGGGCACAGAAAACCCGCACGCATACATTGAAAAGCCTATACACCCAAAACGAGTCACTGTTTGGTTCGGATTTTGGTCCAGAGGCATAATTGGGCCATTTTTCTTCGAAAATGAGCAAGGATTGGTCGTTAAAGTCAATGGCGATCGTTATCGGGCAATGTTGAACGAATTTTTGTTCACAAAAATTGAAGAGGAGGATATTGGCAACATTTGGTTTCAACAGGAGGGCGCTACGTACCACACAGCCGAAGCTACACTCGATGTTTTGCGCCCTGTTTTTGAAGATCGCATTATCAGCCGCAGAGCTGATGTCGTTTGGCCACTTCGGAGCTGCGATTTGACACCGTTGGACTATTATTTGTGGGGTGCCGTCAAAGATAAGTGTTACGCCGACAAGCCAAGACAATTGGCGCTTTAAAGGACAATATTGGTGAAGCCATTGGTGAAATACAGCTGCACACAATCGATAATGTTCTTAAAAATTTAACCGCTCGTGTAGGCTACTGCATGGCCAGCCGAGGCAGCCATTTGAATGAAATTATTTTCCATTATTAACCGGAAGAATTGTACTTTCAAATAAAAAAAAAATTTTAGTAGTTCAGTAGTTTTCTTTATAGCATTTTCAAAAAAAAAAAAAGAGTTATTGGCGGACTCTTTCAAGTTAATGTTGGGAGAATTCCAACTAATTGTAGTGGGGAATGTAAGAAAAGATAAACTCACTGTTTTATTGTTGGTATTTTGTTTAAGCATTGATATCGTTGCAAATAAGACTTTTTGAGTGTAGGATATTCTCATTCCCTCAGTAGTCTTGTTTGCTGATAGCTTTGGCTTTTCTAAAATTATTTAGGAACGTTTCCTGATGATCTGGCCTAAGCAACCAGTGCAATACGCATAGGAACAGCTTATCCTCCACCAATAAATTTCAGTATTTCTTTTATCAATTATAAAAAAGGTAATTAAGCACAACGAACAAAATCTTTTAATTTATTTTTAATTATAAAGTAAAACTTCAATTATAATTTGAGACCATTTCATAATCTTAATTTCTTTCCCACACAATTTGCTTCCATTTTCTTCAATTGACAACCAACTTTGACGTTTTATATTAAAAATAACTGTCAACGAAAATTGACTAACATTTATTTAACCTCAATTGCCGGCAATAAATATGTACAAAAAAAGTGCTGTCTACATAAAGAGAACTTAATTTTGACATATACTGCAATATATGTCGCAATATTTATCTTTAGTATAGACAGGCATTTAAACAGGGCTGATATTTTACAAATAGTATCAAACAAAATCACTTTTTTCGAGTAGAATACCATTTTGTTTTAATAGTACCCTTTAATATTTTTTAAACGTCTTAAAATGATAATTTTGTAAGCACAAAATGTTGTCCAATACTGTTTTAAAATGACAAAATTAAATTAGAAACCAACGCTCTGTTAAAATGAAAATGCTCCTGTTTTGACTTCAAATAATTTCTGATACTCATTATCCTGTGGTGTTGGGTTTTCTGAGTTCATTTTCATTTCACCAACTAAATAAAAAATAAAATCACACAAGTCAACAAATATAATTGGAAGAATACAAGGGGTTTGTTTTAATAAATGTATGAGTTTCATGCATAAAATTAGAGTGGTCCAAAAAGTTTTAGTTTTATTTATTATTAGTTTTTGGTAAAAAAAAAATATGCCATGTATCAGCAGACATGTTATATTCTTAACAAATTTCATAATTTTTCGAGAGTTTTGAGTAAGATAATAAACATGCAAAAACTTTACATTTTTCCTTTGGATTAAGTTTTCTTCAAAATCGATGCCATGCTAATGCCCATATAATTTTATATTATACATGTGATGCGAAATTCTTAATATGATATGATGTTATTTGATTATGTGGTTGTTTTATTTTGAGGTCAAAATAAATTTAGAATAAGTTTAGAAAATTAAAAACTGTTAATGAATCAAATTAGAAAATGACACAAATTTAATTAAAAATTATAAACGATTCATTAAAAATCACACACACTTGCACATAGTTTTTCAATCCCATTTATTTACAATTCTCCGAAAATAAGAAATTTGTATACATTTCAAAATGAACTCGGTTATTTTTAAATTAAAGTTACTTTGTCAAAATTAAAATCAGCAACACAAGGAAAATATCTTTTTGACTCAAATTCAAGGTTGGCAACCGATAACGTTATTACTACCGATACAGCTTAAATACCG
Organism: Pollenia amentaria; assembly: GCA_943735925.1. NCBI lineage: Eukaryota > Metazoa > Arthropoda > Insecta > Diptera > Polleniidae > Pollenia > Pollenia amentaria. Next base: position 205,878,489 of record OX031009.1, on the reverse strand, counting down.
TTTAAAATTAAATATCGCACAGTGGGATGAATCCCGAATCTAGCTGGACAAAATTATTGGATGGTCAGCTTTTTAATATAATTGAAAAAATCTTAGATTTGCATCGATAAAAATAAATTGGAAAAAAAAACTATCACACTACTAAATATATTTAAAATTATTATGACATTCCGATGACTGAATTTTAAATTATCAACTTCTTACCAAATGCCACAACTTAACATATTTAGATTTTATACCTACTGACATGGTGGAAAGTAAATCAAGAGAAATACGAGCTTCTTTTACCCTGCCTTTACACATGCAAGTCATTACTTGCAAGTAGTGTATACATACATATCGCACTTGTTCCTCTTAACTAGAGTTGTGTCGGTCATGAACGACCTCGTTCAATTGAACGGATCAGTCAGGCGAACGATGAACGGCCGTTCAGTTTCATCGTTCAATCGTTCAGTTGGGTCACTTACGACAACAATACGATTGTGGTTTATACATATGTTATACTTTTTTGTTTTATATTCTTGTATACATATGTATTTATTATACGAATATGCTATATCTTTATATGTATACTTGTTTCTTTTAACACGTTGCCGTATTTAATCAATTGTGAATGACGGAACGAAAATCACAAAAGACAAACTGACCCAAAAGACAAACTGACACAAAAGACCCACTGACACAAAAGACAAAGTGACCTGAAATGAACGATTGAACGAAAAGAACGAACTCGTTCACTGATTCGAATTGAACGATAATGACCGGTCACGCTGGTTGCTTAGGCCAGCTCGTCTGGAAACTTTTTCCAAATACTTTAGAAAAGCTAAAAATATTATACAAGTAAGACTTTAAAGTGAATAAGAATTTTAAACACTCAGGTCTTGCATGTAACAATATCAAAGCTTCAACAAAGACACAACAATAAGCCGTCAATTTTTCTTTCTTACATTCCCCTACAATTGGCTGGTTTTTTTCCAACACGAATTGTAGTTGTAAGAGGAAAGAAAGAAAAAACAAAATTAAAAAAATGAAAAAAAAACAAGTTGCTCAAATAAAGCAGCTTGCCATTTCAGTTTTTTATTTGCCGGGCACATGCAAATTTATTATCAAAAATTATTTTCGGGAATGAAATATTTATTATTAATTAATTCAAGAAAACGATAAACAGTGGCCATATCCACCCACTATATAAATCTTAGATCTATTTCTCTAGTATTTTGCCTAAAAAAAATGCAGTTTTATCCCCATTTGTAATATAAGAATACATATAAAAAATAAAAGTTTTTTGTCTCTACTGAAAATTTATAAATTTTGAGTTGACTCTGTTTCGAGGAACAAGTGCGATATGTATTATCAACGAAAATGTCGAAGAAATAGCCGAAGGTCTTGCAAGTAGTTGAGTGTTTACACAGTCAGTTGCAAGTTTATTTTTCCAATGTTCTCGAAGCGAAAACATCAATATGTTTAAAAATTTTATTTAAAAATAGTTTTGTTGGAGGTGACCATTTTTAAACATGTTTTTTAGCTCGAGTTGAAGGGAAAAGAAAAGTCGAAAGATAAGGCACTTCAATTGTGCAAATACAATTGATTTTATTTTTCATCTTTCTTCAACTTAAATAATAAAATATCTTAAAACTAAAGTAGCTAATTTGAATTCTCTGAGTACAAAAGTGAGTTTAATTTGGTTTCTCAGAATTTATATGAAGTATAAGGTCATAAAAGAAATCAGTACATTGCATATAAAATAAGCAAATAGTACAAAAATTCGATAGTGCAAAATATTCAATAAGTAAATTTGGTTTCCAGGAATTTATGTAGATTATTAGGTCGTAAAAGAAATCAGTCCATTGTTAAATAAACAAATATTACAAAGTTTCGATAATACAATATAAGCATAAAAGATTTGGATCAAAAATGTCAAATAAACAAATAGTAAAATATTAATACAATAGCTTAGATAAAAGTATTTTAATTACTTGGTTAAATGTATGTATGTAGTATTTTGTGATGAGATTAAATATGTTACTATTATAGTTGTTGTTGTTGTCTTGGTGGTTTTGCTGGGGGTGATAACATAAATCGTGGATGTGTAAACCCCAGATTACCTATAGCCAGGCATTATATAGTGACATTGTGCCCAAAAAAAATTTTTGAAGATAATTTGATGGAATTTGGTTTTACATGACTCCCAGATAAACTTCTTTCCGGAATAGGTACCTATAAGTCATCTTATTATGTTGGTATTTAGAATCAACTTGGCCAAAACTTATTTGCTTGCAATCTTATTCATCTTACAAAATTTTATTGGAATAGGTCCATATTTGACCATAGCTCTAATACAAATACTACTCCTGCTTTTAATGTCATAACTTCCTTTTACTAAAATGTAGGTATTAGAGTATTCATTTAATCGGGCTTTTGCTTTAATCGGTTAATCGCTCGATTAATTAACCGAGGTTTTGGTTTAATCGGTTAATTTCGCTATTGATCGGTTAACCGTAAATTAAGTAATTTCAATATAATTCTTGAACTATAACGAACAAACAAAAGAATAAATCATAAATATGTAATACATATTTTTTTAAAACTAAGCTATAAGATAATTTTATTAGTTTTTTCAATAGTTTTAGAAGATCTTATAAATAATCGTTTATACAAATAATTTGGCTTAACTGTTTAGAATATAACAGAGATAATGAAATTTTTACCTATTCCTATTATACTTGCACCAACTGTTACCAATCCATGTGTAATTACACATACTGTGTGTAAATTTACTTTCATGTGTAGCCCAAGTGTGTTTAGTTCCATACTTAACCTATGTGTAATTTTATTTTCAGTTCTATTTGTTTTTATAAAATTTTACAGTCAAGATTGTATTTTCCAAAATTTAGTTTTTTAATTTTTTTCAGTTTCCGTCACAGTCAAAATGGTTTTTACACCCTAACTTTTTTCACTTTCCATCTTCACGAGCCATACTCTACTGTCAAAGTCAGAGTTTACACTACGAAAGTTTTTATTCAGCAAGTCTGAGTTCATTGGTGAGAGTGTAGTGAGCAAAGCAACTTTTACGATTTGTGTGTGTGTAATATTGTTACAAATGTATAATTCGGTACACAGTCATGTGAAATTTCCGAATTATTCATTGGCAACACTGTTGCCACCATTTAAGGAAAATGTATGATCTAAGTCGTTTATGTTTTTAAACAACCTTGTTTGGTTAATCAAATTAAAAAACCGATAAACCCCTACCATTAGAAAAGTTTCTGTACCGTTTCTGTAATTGAAATACCGATTTTACAAATAATTAATACCGAAAGCGATACCGAAATAACATAATATACACTTTAATACAGATAACGAAATTAGTTTCGGTTGCCAACCTTGCTAAAATTCAATATTTTGCTTAAAGTTATAAAACTATCGGCAGGATTTATGTTTTAGTTTATTCATGGTTGTTATTATTTTTGGCACTCAGAACGTTAGTAAATAGTGCCTCAGGAGTATTTTACCACTTCATTATATGGTGGCAAACACAGAAGCCAACGAATGAAGACAAAAGCAACAATAACAGTAATAAAATCAAAAGAAAAACACTTGAAATTATCATGACTTTAACGATTTCAGAAGCAGAAACGTCACGAACACAAACATTAACTTAAGGCAAATGCAAACAAGAATGAAGTTGATTTATAACTCAACTATAGTTTTAAATTAAACTGAGTTAAAACATCCCACCAAACACGAAGGCTTGGTTAATGGAAAATGATTTGATATCAAACCCTTTCTCAAACGACAAACGTTTGAAATTAATTTGGAAATCATATGTTACATTACCAACAAAAAGAGAAAGTTTTTTTTACCAAATTGAGAATTTTATTTATTTTCAATTAGCTTTTAAACGTTTTTTCTTAAATATTTTTCCAAATGTGGATTGTATTATTTTTCGCATTAGTGTTGCCAAGTTAATAACATATATAATATTATTGTATATGTTATTAGCCATATTATTTCCATTTTGCCCCATATTATGCAACAATAAATGGCAAAGTGGTTTCAATTAAAATATAGCTCAACTTTCTTTCAAAAAAAAATATAACCTGTGGGCACTGCTACAAGTTCAATACATATTGTGATATTTGGATCGCAATCGATTTTAATGAATTGATGGAAAACATATATTTTGCGAAAAGGTTCTCCCAAGAACTGTCAAAATAAGTCACATTTTAATTTGGTGGGAGAAAAACAAAATTTTGAAAAATAAAGATATTTTAAATTCAAGATGTGTTATTTAACTATTTTTTAGTTTTAAATTTAAATAATTAAAATAAATAAAACACAATTGTTTAGCTTCGTCCACAATGGCAGCAAAATATTCACTTGGTGTTCATAATAGAGCAAAAATTTTTTTTTTTTGCAACCACTCACATTTTCAATTAGGAAAACGTTTGCGAATTTTTGACGCTTCGCTTGCGTTTGACACTAAATTACTGAAGATATTCTAATAGGAACAGAATCAGTGTTGTCTGTTTTCGCATTCAACTGCGAAATAAAGACCAGCACTGGTTGAAGGCCTATCCAATAGGTCTGCTTACCGCTACAACAATATAACAATCCAAAAAAACAACAGGCATTTTGTTTGTGTAAAATTCCTCGCGGTTGTCAAAATTTTACTACTTCATAGGGAAAACAAGAGGAAAAACGTGTTTTGTATACATGTACGTAAACAAAAATATACATGTATAAAGGGGTCTGTACACGGTCAAGCATTTCTCTTCAAACACTATGTTAGTATTAACGAAAATGTAGTTTACTGTATGACACGGACGATGCTGGATGGAAAATCAAAAAATTTAGATATGACGGCGAATATTACGTCCACCACACGTACACGAGTCAATCCGTCGGCATGACAAGCATTTTGACCGTGTACAGATCTCTTAAGCAACATGAAAACAACCAATTGATAGAACTTGCAGTGGTTTAACTGCTAGTAACAATTTATGCAAGGCGAATTTAAAAAGATAAGTGCAACTCATCAGCTGTATCCACGGCGAATTAAAAATATAATTCCCAAGCGTCAAAAAAGTAACCGAAAAAATTTCTGAGAAAAATATCTCAGAAATTTTTCAGGTACTTGGTTTTTCATAACAACTAATTAAATTGCCAAAACAAAAAACATGTGGCTTTTGGTAGTTTTTGAGTTGCACTTTCCTTTTTAAATTCGCCTTAAATTTGTGTTTGTCACTGGTTTGAGTAGGTATTGGTACGAAATTTTCATTTCTGTTACAAATTGTTATTATTACTTTCTTAAATTTTTGAGTTTGTTTTGTGGCTGTGGGAAAAATCGCCCAAAGAAAAATGGCCCAAAAAAAGAAATGAAAAATCGCCCAAATGAACATGAAAAATGACCCAAAAAGTTATATATGAAATTTTGCCCAAAAGAAACGAAAAAGGGCCCAAAAAAAAAATGAAAAATGACCCAAAAAGCAAAAACGAATTTTTTCCCGGTGGCATGTTATGACGTCCAGTGTCATAGTGTCCATGGACAGATTTTAGAAGCATTACTTAGCGAAGCCGGTGTTTGTTATACCATAGAGGAGAAAATCCTTGCGCCCGGCCAAAGGCCGGCTGTGCAGAGAAGCTTTAGTAAGCGAAGCCGGTGTTTGTTATACCATAGAGGAGAAAATTAAAAAAATGGGCCATTTTTCATACAACATTTTTGGGTTATTTTTCATAATGAAAAATCACCAAATTTAAAAAACGAAAAATCACCCAAAAATAACGAAAAATAGCCCAAAAATTTTAGGTCACTTTTCATATGAATTTAGGCCTAATTTTACATGGAATTTTTTTGGGCGATTTTTCATATCTTTTTTTGGGCCATTTTTCTTTGGGCGATTTTTCCCACAGCCTTGTTTTGTTACTTAGATAATTTGTGAAAAATATCTGTTTGCCTACTAGTTAGATGGCCAGTAGTGCTCACCGATATATTGGTTATAGTTTCTATTAGTTTATTAAGAGCAAAATGAAAAAACTGACCGAGACCTTGTGTACATGTGATTTTGCCTCTGTCTCTAACTCATTATGTCTCTCTCTAACTTAATAATTCAATGAAAAAATGTTGCAAGTGTGTTAGTAAATTTTTTTTTAGTTTTGGTTGTTCATTTCTTGTAGCGTAGTTTTTCTTGCTATTTTTGTTACTTTGGCAGATAAATTGTGTGTATGCAAATGGCGATACTAAAATAAGTACAACACCAAAAACACAACATTGTTTTTTATTTGCTGCTTTCATTGGTCGATATGTCAAAAACACAAGCAACTTTTGACATTCCTCTCTCTAAGACCTCTTTCAGAAAAGCAAAGTTTACTTTGCAAAGTCTTGAGTTTATAGAAGAGAAGGGAAAAGAGAGAGGGACACACTTTGCTGTACTCACAAATTCGTTTTGTTTTTCGTTCGTAGATTATACCTGAAGTTGGCTGCAACTTTATATATATATATACAGCGTTACCAGAATCTTTGGAATAAAAATTGTCATATGGCGAAAGAAATCATATTTTGAAGAGGAAAATCTTAAATTTTTTTTTTCTTAATTAAAATTTTTTAAAACAAGGGCAAAATAGTAATAATTATAAATTTTTTATAAAAACATACTTCTTATTATTTAAATTGAAATACATAAAAACATAATTCGTCGGTATATGAAACTTTATAAAAATACATTTTTTTTCACAAATATTTTTTTATCAATATTCTAACTGCCTATTTCCGATGTGCGAAAGAATTATTTACTTCGTACAAATACATTTAAAACAAAAACAAAGTTTTTAGAATTTGTTTTTGTTTTAAATGTAGTTGTTCAAAAGAAGGAATTCTTTCGCACATTGGAAATAGGTTATAATATGCCTTTTTTAATATTTTTTATGTCCAGAAATAATGATGCAATTTTGTGTATTCTAGATACTGGGTACAAAAGTGTGCAGCACCAATGCGCATCAAGCTGATGCAAAACTAACTTCATTGTTTTAAAAAGTGACTGTTTAAATAATCGTGTATTTTGTATAAGCAAAATTAAAGTAAAAATCAGAATTTCTAAAAATAAAAAATCATCATTTGAGAAAAAAAATCTTTAATCATATTTTTGTTTAAAAAAATAATCCAAAATATGACAAAATCATCATTCTGGCAACGCTGTTTATATAATATATTCAAACAAGAGAAAACAAAAATTTGTCAAATTAAACTTTGTGTGTCTGAGCACCAAGCAAAGTTTAAAAGAGAATTCAACAGACTTTGTCTAAGTAAACTTTGCCTGTCTAAAAGGGGACTAACTAAGAAAAAAATTAGCAAAGCTGTGCTTTCAACGCCACCTGAAAAATGAATTCTTTGAATGAATTTTTTGTACCTTGGACAGATAACAATTGTTAAGGCCGTGTCAGATACAACTTTGTCGCTTTGCGTGACGTTTCTACCTTCGGCAGAAAAACGCAAAGCAAAAGGTGTATGCCACAATGAAAACTTTGACAACACTCACGCATTGTTTGTTTACTTATAAAAGCGGTTGGTAATTTGTACATTTAATTATTTGTTATAAAAATAAAAGTTTAAAATTTAATTGGACGGTTTTTTGGAATTGAATTTGGCAAAAAAAATTAAAAAAAAAAGAAAATTATACTAGCCAATTGTCAAAGCGCGCAAAAAGATGAGAGTTGGCTAACTTTTTGCTTCGCTCCGCTTTGAAAGTACTTTATGTGACATGTTTCGTATAAGTATGTATATTTTATCTTAGATGTCAAAGCGAATCGGTAACGCAACGCGAAGCAAAAGTTTTATCTGACATGGCCTTTACTTTTGTTTAGTTGCATGCAAAAATAAAACAAAAAATATCGTAGAGAAAAAACAATTGTTCTGCATATATGTATGTATGTATGTACATTAGACCGTACCTAAAAAAAAAATCCCCCGTTCGAAAAAAAAATTTTTTTTTTGCCGAACTTAGGGGTCGCCTTTTTACATTTTTTGTTATATCTTAGGCATTTACAGTCCGATCTTAAAGTATGATATATCATACTAGAGAAGACCAATGTTTTGCCTTAAGGGGCCATTGACCTCAAATATCTCGTTCTAGTATTTATCCACCCGATCTCTACTCATACCACCCTAATGTCAGAAAATTAAAGCTCGCAAGAAATTATTAAACTTTTGCTAAGGAAGTAAATCTATAATTCCAGCAGAAACATTTTTAAATTTTATTATACAAAAATAATTTAAAAAAAATTAAGATAAAATAAAATGTTGAAAATTTTAATCAGTCATATTTCGACGTTATTCTGCAAAATTTGCAAGACAGTGGGCAAGACAGTTGGAAAAGTGTACATGTATTAGTGAAAAAGTTTGCATGTATTGTAATTGTCTTACCAGTACTGGCAAATGTAAACACCGTGTTAGACATGAAAACAGACATATTTGGAAAGACATCGTGAAAACTCAAGCGGAGTTTGCTTGCAGTGATTTTAACCGTAAGGTAATTACCCTTTTTACGGTAATTTTGAGCCCCAAAAGGTACCAAGGTAAAATTTAATTTAAAATACGGTAATTAAAGGAAATTATGGTTTTTGGTATACAAACATATGCTTTTTAAACATATAAAAGAGTTGCAATATTTTAGGTATGGATCAGGGATTAAATATGGCTAAAGTTAAGTTAAGGATTTGGCATTTAAATAATCCGTAATTAAATCAAGCATTCTGTACATAATTAAAGAAAATCCGTATTTGCCGTACTATTGACACGGCTTTGGCTTGATTAAGGTTCGGATTGATTTTGATTTTTCTTTTGAAAATCCGTATTTGCCGTACTATTGACACGGCTTTGGCTTGATTAAGGTTCGGATTGATTCTGATTTTTCTTTTGAGTGAATAATGCAAATATGATTATACACGTTTTATGTTTACCACTTCATATGTACGTGTACACTCGTTCAACTGCTCTAAGTGGAGAAGCAGCTCATTTTTTTAAGGGATAATCAGGTCGTTCTTGTTTTTCTAATTTTCGTGTGTTTTGCGTTGTCACCTCGCATTGGTGAATAGCTTGGCGTCGTATAACAATACCGCCTTACAGTATTTTCGGTTGTTCACCATTAACTTTGTGCATTCGTTTGTAACCTCAATGTTTTAAAGTGTTTGTTTGATGGAGAACAAATAATAACTCAAAGGAAAACCATATAAAACTCAGACGTTTACTGGTGGAGACCAAAATGCTCTGGAGCGAATTCTAGAAGCTCGCGCCTTCCTATACGATGGCTTAGGTGGAACGAGGGCTTGTGTTTGAGACTCCAAAAATTGTTTGATACCCTGGCATTATAACTTAAAAATTTAGCCAAAAATTTTAATCGTGTAATATCCAAGCAATATAACTTTAATAGTTAACCAAAAACTTTTAAGTTTTAAGCAAAATAAAAAAATATCTACATGTATATATTTCTACTTAATTTTAATGTGCATATATAATTAACGGCCAATTTTAGCCAAGCTCAGTTACAATTATATATCAGATATAACTGTCAATTAGGCTGTTCGATGGTGAATCAGTTAGTCAGTAAAATTTAAAGTTTATATACATACCTATATGATGATTTTACTGCCATATTCAAAAAAAATTCGTTAAAAAATAGTTAATTAAATAGTTAAATGTCTCTTAAAACACAAATTTTAATTCAAGTTTTTCTTAAAACATTTTTAAAATTTTAAAAGTTTATGAATACCGTTTTGATTATAAATTTTTGCGTAAGGCAATTTCTTCTTAAAAAGGGTAATTTCTAGAGGACCGTAAGGTAATGAAAAAATAAAAGTTATCTTCACTGTTTGTTAGCATGTTCAAAAGAGAATGAATAAAACAGACGTGTCTGAAAAGACACCGTATAAATGCCGCCTATATGTAAATCAATCGATTTAATAAAAATAATATTTAAACAACAAAAGCAAACTCATCTTTTTTATGATTTAAGTCAAAAAAATAAACTTTTTTACTATTCAAAACATTTGCTTGACATACTGTACATTAGAGTGACCGCAAAAAATCAATGTCGGAATCTTGTTCGTCTTAACCCCACAAAACGAACCCCCTTTCCAGATATTGGGATAGCCAAAATTTGAGCCCGATTAAACGACGGTAACACGTGCCGCTCGTCGCTCAAAATTTGAAAAAAACGAATTTTTTGGCCAAAAAGTTGACGTATTGAGCCATAACTCGAGAACGGTAAATAATAAAAACACGCACGATATCACAAAAGATAGCTTATTTTGTTCTTCAAAATTTATGTTATGAACAAAATTGTTGTAACTCTGAGTCAAACCGAGTTATGGCAGCCTTTAGCTCCGAAAACGTGACCTGGTGCCACCAGGAGCATACTTCATATATTATGTTATTATGTGATAAATTTTTAATTTTTTTGGTATATTTTTGAGTTTAAAGTAGAAATGTAATAAAAAACACAAGTAATACAGTTAAATTCAAGAACATTTTTATTTTAATATATAAAAATCAGGGATATATTCGATAATATTACATAGTTATCCAATTTATTATAGAGCTTTTGTTAAAGTACTTTTTGAAACGTCGGGATACAATGCTCTGCATTTGCTTACAACTTGCTTACAACTTGTAGTCATCTCTTGGATGGTTTTCAGTTAATTTCTTTTTGAATTAATTCTGGAGATAGCTGCTTTTGTATTAGATTGTCACTAATACCTGTGTCATATTTTTGTTTGTCTATCTTGGGCCACGCAAGGAGAAATCTTTTGAAAATGTCTGGATGAGGTCCCGTGGTTGAACCCATTTTTGTGTCGAATACGCCTCTTAACATAATTTCCAAGATATGGTGACGGCAAGCTAGGTGCAGTAATTCGCTTCCGAACATTTGTTGCAATATGACGCATGCTCCTTTAAATCTTCCAGTGTTGGATGCTGTAGTATCAAAGCACATCGCCTTGACGGTGTTGGGAAGACCCCATTGCTGTAGGCATTCATATACGGCAATTGCTTGCTCCTCTCCTGAGCTGTTTTCTGTTACAGGAACTCCCAGCAGCTATCTCCAGAATTAATTGCACATGTTACTGCTGAATTCAAAAAGAAATTAACTGAAAACCATCCAAGAGATGACTACAAGGAGCTGTTGCAGTTGGTTCTCGTATTTGTAGGATCACTAGACGGCAATGTTGTGGGTTTTAGAACTCCAGGCGCCATTCATCACGCCAGATGGATGGCAAAGGCTATTTACTGCTTTAAAATATTTATTTTTCGGCGCCAATTTAAGATGTCTAGAGGAGAAGAAAGTTCTGTAAGTGCTATTGCTGTTTTTCTAGTTAAAATTTACTGTAAAGCTTGGTTCAATGCTCCAAAAGCTCATCTAGCGCCAAAGCAAGATTTAGACATTTTGCGTAGTCTATTAGACTATAAAGAATGTGACAACGACATCGCAGAAATAGCACTCACTAAATTTTCGAATCATTTGTGGTATTTGAATACAGAGTTGGTTGGATTGTCGTTCTTTGATCCCACCATTACAGACGATGAAAAGTTATTAATGGCTTATAAATTGCTCAGTAGCACAGATGAACCATCAGAGCAAGCTAGGGTTGTAAATCCAAAAGTTAGGAAAGAAAAGTTAGAAGAGTTGGTTGATGGAGGATTAATTAATTTACTTTCCAAAGAAACGTTTAATTTTTTTGACCAATTTAATATAAAAATAGATTTTCTTAGACAAAATCCAAACACCTGGCCTCAAAATAATAACTTCCAAGAAGGATTGAAAATTGTCAAAACATTAAAAGTAGTAAATGATATGGCTGAGCGTGGTATTAAATTAATAACTGACTTCAACGACCTTCTGATAAAAGATGAAGAACAAAAGCAATATGTCCTGCAAGTTGTAAGCAAATGCCGAGCATTGTATCCCGACGTTTCAAAAAGTACTTTAACAAAAGCTCTATAATAAATTGAATAACTATGTAATATTATCGAATATATCCCTGATTTTTATATATTAAAATAAAAATGTTCTTGAATTTAACTGTATTACTTGTGTTTTTTATTACATTTCTACTTTAAACTCAAAAATATACCAAAAAAATTAAAAATTTATCACATAATAACATAATATATGAAGTATGCTCCTGGTGGCACCAGGTCACGTTTTCGGAGCTAAAGGCTGCCATAACTCGGTTTGACTCAGAGTTACAACAATTTTGTTCATAAATTTTGAAGAACAAAATAAGCTATCTTTTGTGATATCGTGCGTGTTTTTATTATTTACCGTTCTCGAGTTATGGCTCAATACGTCAACTTTTTGGCCAAAAAATTCGTTTTTTTTCAAATTTTGAGCGACGAGCGGCACGTGTTACCGTCGTTTAATCGGGCTCAAATTTTGGCTATCCCAATATCTGGAAAGGGGATTCGTTTTGTCGGGTTAAGACGAACAAGATTCCGACATTTTTTTTGTCCCATATAAGTTGCGGTCACTCTACTGTACATATTTTTATTCTTCCTACTTACGGCCAATTTTACCAAGTTCAGTTAAAATTAACTACCAGTTATAACTGTCAAAACGTATTGTTAACTGGAAGTTAAAGTAATAGTTTTAACCTAACTTGGTGAAATTGGCCGTTAATAGTTTTAAAAGAAATTAATCTTTTAAATCCATCTGAAAACAAAAAATCTTTTTACTTGCAAACTGTGTAATTTGTTTCGAAAGCCAAAAAAAAAAATACGTTTAAAGTAAAAATCATTTAATAACGCTATCGAGTATATGGGCTTAAATCATTGAATAAAAAGTCACATATTTAGAACATATTTTTTTTTTTGCAAATTTCAAATTATCGCTTCATTGATTGTTGTTTGTACATTGTTGTTGGAAAGAAGACAGCAACCAGCCACTGATTCAGACAAACATTTACATACATTCAAATCAACACTAGGGGTTTTCCATTAAAAAAAAAAAAACAAAAATTCTCAACTAAGAAAAAAAGGAAAGGAAAAAACTATTGCTAAAGAATTTCTTAAAAAAAATTGTTTTTTTTAGTTCTAAAGTCTAAGGGATTTGAAAACGAAATAAATGAACAAAAAAAGAATAAAAATAAAAAGTAAATCAGACAACCAACCAACCAGCAGACAGACATACACCAACTATAGGAACACAGAACAGCTACAACTTCTAAAGGAAGCAGTGAAAGAGTGCACAACTTATTTCTTTAATACAGTTAAGCAGGAAAAAGTCAAAAACAGCAACACCATCACCAAAAGCAAAACTGGCTGCATGACATTCTCAGCCACACCAAGGAAACAAACAAGTGATGAGCACGTTTGGGGAAATCAGCAAAAGTTAGAAAAGATTAAAAGTAGAAAAAAACCACATCAGTTCTTTTTCTTCTTGTTTTGCTTTTGTAATAATTGTTAAACAAACAAAAGATGTAAGAAATGGAAAATTTCTGCAAAAAGAATATTGACACAAGAAATCGTGCATAACTAATTGGTCATACAATGTGAAGGGGGTTGAATAAAAAGGGAGATCTTACAATAATAAAATAGCATTATCCAGAGCGAGTTGAATTTATATATTTTTTTATTCCACTTTTATTTACAATATATTTCATCATATTTAGAAAATTTAATAATCACAAAAAAAAAATATATGTATATATGTATAAACCTATATATATATCAGGGATGTCAGCGTCATACACAATTGTGTCAGCAAAACTCACATGTACGCTTACGCTCTTTTATTTTGCGAGCGTAAAATATAATTGTTTACTGCAAAACACTCTCATTCAGCGGGAAATATCGCACGATCGCACGGCCTGTTTTGATATGTTCGCAATGATATGTTGAGCACCAAATTAAAAAATTTTGGAAAGAATTGTATAAGGTTGTAAAAAGACTTCAAATATTGTCAAATGCTCAATTTTTCCAAAAAATAAGCAAAGTTTCTGCGAAATGCAGGTTCCAAATTAAATTTATTTAAATAATAACTGATTGTGTCTGTCCATAACTCAACATTTTTCGATAATTGTATTATTATTAATTGCTCTAAAGTCTTCATAGCAAAATATGTATGTTTATTAGGCCTCGTAATAGGCCTCGCAACTGCAGATTCCTCCCGCTGGGAATGAAAGAGACAAGAGTATTCGCACCAACACAATCATAATTGACACCACTGATATATATATATATAAAACGCGATCCATTTCGAGGTTCCGTACTTTTTAAAAGAAAACAACAGAGAAAATTCAAAATTAATGGGGAATGTTTATTATCATTTAAAAGAACATTCTTTGGCATTTATTTTTTCAGGATTATGTCTATTAAATGTTGGCCGTTGCTACGTCGCAGATGGTCCATCCGTTGAGTCCAATTTTCGATGACACGTTCGAGCATTTCGACTGGTAACTGGCGAATGACACGCGTGATGTTTTCGTCCAAGGCCTGAATCGAAGCGGGTTTGTCCGCATAAACTTTAGACTTTACATATCCCCACAGGAAAAAGTCTCACGGTGTGATATCACACGATCTTGGTGGCCAATCGACCGGCCCTAAACGTGAAATTATGTGCTCACCAAAGTGTTCTCTCAATAAATCCATTGGTTGATGCGATGTGTGGGAAGTGGCGCCGGCTTGCTGAAACCAAATGTCGCCGAGGTCACGAGCCTCAATTTCAGGCATCACGTAGTCGGTTATCATGGCACGATAACGGTCACCATTAACGGTTACGTTCGCACCGGCATCATTTTTAAAGAAATATAGACGGATGATTCCACCGGCCCACAAGCCACACCAAGCCGTTGTTTTTTCTGGATGAAGTGGCAGTTCTTGAATCTCTTCAGGTTGCTCTTCGTCCCAAATGCGGCAATTTTGTTTGTTTACATATCCATTGAGCCAGAAATGGGCCTCATCGCTGAACAAAATTTGCCTCGAAAACGTCGGATCTTCTTGGAACTTTTCAAAAGCCCATAGAGCGAAGCGATGTCGCTTGGGAAGGTTGAGCGGCTTCAGTTGTTGCACAAGCTGTAGTTTGTACGCTTTCAATTTAAGATCTCGACGTAAAATGCGCCAAGTCGTTCCATACGTCAGTCCTAGTTGCTGCGAACGGCGCCGAATCGACTCTTCACGGTCTTCGTGTACACTCTCAGCTACGGCTGCTATATTTTCTTCAGAGCGTCCTAGACGTGGTCTATTCGGTCGAATATTATCAAATAATGAATGCTGGGTCTCAAAATGGGTGATGGTGTTGCGAATAGTATGCTCAGTAGGCCGATTATGTTTACCATAAATTAAGCGAAGTGCACGAAACACATTCCTCACAGAACGTGAATTTTCCTAATAAAGTTGAACAATTTGTGAACGTTGTCAAGGCGTGATCTGTCAAAAAAAAGGCTATTGAAAAAAGCATCTCTACTTGAATCACCCATTACATGTATATATCACATGTGTTATTTAACTACAATAAGTTTAAAAAACTAAATGTACATACCAGTGATGGGATTTAAAAATTTTGATTTTGTGCCTAAATTGTAACGAAAACGGGCCAAATTGACTGAAAAGGGGCCAAATCTCTTTCTGTAGAAACTAAACTTTGAAAGTTTGGCTTTAATTTTGCATTTTTTTTACTTTGTTATCGTAGCGATATAAATTATTAGATTTTAAAAAATCGTTTGCGTGTATTAATGAAGACAAACATTGCAATTGTAATCTATTTCGTACTTTGATTTTCATTCAATTTTGCACAGAAAAAACTCTTTCCACCATACTTGAGCAAGAATGAGGAGGTATGCGATATGTTTGAAAAAAGTGGTTCATTAAAACTATTTCTCAACTCAATCTCTGCACTACAATAAATTTCTTCGGTTGAAAGTTGATGAGAGATCTATATCAGCTAAGTCTAAATCATATTTTGTTTAAAAAATTACGGCACAATTGCCGAAACAAAAAATTATTTCATTATCTTTCGTCTGACCAAATAATGTTAAAAAAATATACTAATGGGTTCCACGGTTGAATAGTTCAACCAATAAAAGTTTGACGAGACAACCACCGCGTTGGTGAATATTTGAGAATGGCTTGAGTTCCGGAATTCAAATTTTTTTGAAATTAAGTAAAATCTTTGAGTACTAATATATGAAACCTATTCAGTCTAATTTCATTTGTTTTATCTAATAAAAAAAATCGTCAAAGGGTTTTGGTGGTTGCTTAGCCTTTTTACATACCTAGAACTAAATCTGTTTATTTCACTTAAAACAAGAGCTACTTTTAGATACCTATGAACTTTAATGCTGGTCATAAACCATGGATCACCGGAAATATTCCTTAATATCTTGAGCTGATATCGTTGTAATATCGTTGTAATAGATCCCTATGAACTTTAATGCTGGTCATAAACCATGGATCACCGGAAATATTCCTTAATATCTTGAGCTGATATCGTTGTAATATGCTGGCCGTTTCCCACAACTCAATGCCATACATATGTATGCAAATAGGTTTTAAAATAACTTAATATAATTTTATTTTGTTCTCTTAACTAAGTTTGGACTTGTTTCCAAGTAACCAGGTACTTTTTTATTTTTGATGTGGTCTTTCCATGTGAGACGTTTGTCTATATACTAGGGAGATCGAACGGTAATTATTCGGCCGGCTTCAAGCGGTTATTTCAGTTTTAATTTAGTTTCTTACACGCCGGTTTCAATGCAAATGATTTCCAATGCGTTGCAAGCCGGTCTCTGTTCGCGTCATGTGTGGTCTTTCAAAGGAGTCTATGGCATTAACTCAAATGAAGCTTAAAAATAATTAGAATTTGCAGTTTCGCTGCAGTTGCGTCTGTTCTTAGGCATTAAACCTGTCAAATTTCCATACAAAATTCAGTATGATGAAAGTTAATAAATTGGACTTTTTTGAATATGTCATTTACAATAAACGAAATTTGTAATTCACAGTTATAATTAAGAGAAAAGGAAAAATTAATTTGTTTACGCTTTTTAACTGTCAGTTGCAGGGCTGTAAAATGTGGCTATTTTTAATCCTTAAGTCGAATGAAATTTACGTTTGACCATTTTCTTACATGAAGTTCCATAAATTCTACAGTTATAGATTATATATTCATTTATATTTCAAAAATCTTTAAAAATCCTATGTGTATTTCAATTTATTTTATTTTTATTTTATTTTCATTTTTATTTACTTAATCGAGCCCCTTAGGGCCATATATGATTAATACAGTAAGATAATATGATCAAATTAATATACTTTGTACATAAAGATCTAAATGTTTTTTTTTTTTTTTTTCTTCTAATCTATGAATTTTTAATGTGTTCCAAAAGCTTAGGTCGTATTGTTGATATTGTATAACTAAAAGTAAAATATACTACTGTTAATAATGTAAATTTAGAACATTCAACTTTTTAAAAATACTAAAACTACTTTTGTGTACTTTTTCAGTCATGTTCCGAAATCGATTCCAAGTGATATAATGCACTTTATACTTTAAGTGCTGCTATTAAAATCAGGAAAAACTACGCCCATTAAAAAAAATCAATTTAAATCTCCATCGATTAAAACTTTATTTGATTTCGATTTCAGATCATGATCGTGTCTGATATAAAAATCCCATTTGGCAATTTTTTTCTTAACAAAAATATCTGGAAGCTGTTTTGAAAGGAATTTCTTGTTTTCGGTAAAATATAAAAACTTCCCTTCATTTAAAACAAATAATGAAAAAATCGTAGTGCAAAGTAAACATTATTCGAAGTCATAAATAATTTTCTTTGAATTAAAATACGCGATAACCCTTCTTGTAAATTAAAACGTTAAAATTTTAAGTAACGTAAATTGCAAGTGTATCAAGAAAAACATATTCATACGTATTTAGTATTTTAGAAAAAAAGTAACCGAAATGAAAAAAATTTTCACATCTCCACATTAAGAAAAAAAATTACCAATTTTGGTTAGAAATAACCAAAAACGGCAGCTCCGATTATAGTAGAAGATAAATGAGCAGATTTTTTAATAATACTACAGAATTGTTCTACAGCTTTATCAATTTCGTCGCCGGTCTTTGAAGATATATTTAGATTTAAATTTGAATCCATCCAATGCCGAAATGCTTTAATATCAGTTTTATGAGTGATAATTTTAACTTTGTTTTCAAAGATTGCCATAAGAGTGCTGTAGCTAAAAATTATAACGGAATGATCAGAATTAAGGTCATCACAATCTGTGACATCAAGAACAACATCCGGTATGCCTGAGTAAAAAAAAAACTCTAATAATTTGCAGTATGATCGTAAAGGCAGTTAACACATTTTGGTGAAGTTACAAAATTTGTTGTACATTTCTCGGTGGTATGATCAAATCTGCACTTGAACGACCGTTTGCAGTAGGATTTGGTATGGCCAAATTGGTGACATTGAATTTAGTCGTCGGTTTTCCCCGGTGCTTCAATAGTGACGACTGCATTTTTAATGTGTCTTTATTTGTCGGACTTGGGTCAAGGTCTAAAAGAACATTGGCAAATTTGTTACCCTACTTCTGAAATTAATAACATTTCTAACCAAATGACCTAACAATAAAAGTTCTGCTTTTATGTCGCTAACTGGGTGGGAATTATGAATGTCCTTTGTAACTATTCTTTAAGCTCGTTTCTGTTTAAGTTGAAAAGTTTGGTAATTGATATTTTCTGACTCACATAATTTAAAAATTGTTCTGTGGGAATCAATATTTTTATAATTTATCTTACTTCATTATCTCTCAAACACTCATAATTAAAGTCTTTTATTTCATCGCTTTTTGTTTTAAGTATTTTAGTAACATTTGTAACGCCAGAAATATAAATTGGTGGAGGCTTCGGTGCATTAATGACTTCATCATCTTGTTCTTGGTCTCCTTCACTTTCTATTTTTTAAATGGAATTTATTTATTCTTGGCTCATCGTTTGTATTAATATTCTTGTGTTGACGGAGAACGTTTGGGTGTTTTTGTAACTGGCACTTGCTGCCAAATATCATCAGATTCATCGCTATCATTACTTAAATACAGAGTTCCGAAAAATTCATATATGATCACTCATATTTAACCATTCATGAATTTTTTCATGAATGAGGAATTTAAAACGTGTAATTTTTTTCACAACCATGAATGAATTGTGAATTTTTTTGCCAATTTATTCATGAGCGTGAGGAAAAATAAATTTTTGCCTTTCCTCAGTCATGAAAAATGAGGAAACAAAAAATTTTCTTAACGCTCCTCACCAGTAATGTTGTTGTTGCTCGACAGTTTGCATGACCACAGCACGAAATGTCTTTGTGTGTATTTTGTTTTTGTTAAAGGCAACGAGCCAAAGTGTGTGTTGAATTTTTTGTAGGCAAATATTATTTAAAAAAAAAAACTAATAGAACTGCACATATCGTCATCTTAAATGCAGAATAATATAACATCACAGTTTTCAGGAGAAGCAAAAAACGTTGTGAAATGGAAATTATACGAGATATTAGAGTAATATTAAATATTTAGAATAAAAATGCGATAACCAGTTTTTTTTTTGATAAAAAAAATATTATTTTTACTGTTATTTATTTAGTTATGTGTGTTACGTTATTTTAATTTGTAATTCTCTGAAGCAAAACGACGAATCATCAACGAAAGTATGATAGTATTAAGTTAAACAATCATTTAAAACATTAAATAATTAAATATTTCTGTTAAGTTACAGGTATAATAGAATATAAAGATAATGTACATGGTTATAAATGCAATACTGCGTTTAAATAATAAATTTAAATATGGTTAAATGCACATATAAAAATGATAATCACACAATTAATATGCAGCATCATTAGGAATGCGTTGACATGGTGAAATAAGTTTGCTTTTCTGATGCAGTGCAGGCAGTACTGCATTTGAGAACGTAGAGATGTTATATTATTAGAGATATAATTATGACATATTATTTATAGTTTTTTATTTCTAATTAGAAGTGGATTAAACTAAAAAAAAGTACTTCATTAAATTTAAATTAATTTTAAAAATCAAACTTTTCCATTATAACTAACGTGTATTTTGATGTCCTTATAATGAATTTTCTCAATTGAAGTTTTCTTTACAATAAACAAGTTTTGTAAAAAATTTGACTCATATACATATATGCATATTTGTCTCCATATAAGGAATTATTTCGAAAAAACTTCTGCAAGAAGTAAATTTTAATTACACACTCGTAAAACTGCTCTGAGTGGAGAAGCAGCTCGCGCTCGTTGTCATTATTTTTTAAGGGCAATCAGGTCGTTCTTGTTTGTCTGCTTTTCGTGCGTTTTGCGTTGTCACCTCGTATTGGTTAATGGTGTGGCGTCGTATAACTGTACCGAGTTACAGTTTTTGCGGTTGTCGGCATTAACTTTGTGCAATCGCTTGTAACCTCAAATTTTTAACTTGTTTTCTGGTGGAGAACCAATAATAACTCAAAGTGACTGGTGGAGAACCATAAAAAACTCAGACGTTTACTGGTGGAGGCCAATAATACTCTGGAGTGGATTCTGGGAGCCCTCGCCTTCCTATACGATGGTTTAGGTCGAACGAGGTCTTGTGGTTGAAGCTCCAAAAATTCGTGGGATACCCTGGCAATATGACTTTAATAGTCAGCCAAAAACTTTAGTTTTTAAGTAAAGCCAAAAAAAAAAAAAAAAAAATTTTAATTAGTTAATTTCTGAAAAATTTAAATAAGAAGAATGAAAGAGTTTTTCAATTAAAAGTAGTATTGTTGCAGCCCGCGTATTCAGTGAAAGAAAATGTTGTATAAAGAATCACTTATCCTAAAAAAAATACTATTAGTATTTAATAAAGCCGTAAAAGGATTAACACAAAATTTAGCTAAACAATTTATATTCCAGAACTTGATAAGAAATGCTATTATTCTAAAAATGTAGAAGACAAGTAATTTATTATTTAAAACCAAAGGCTTTATAACAGTCTTTTTGAGAATATTGATGAAGGACGACTTGGAAGAATGCAATCCTAACAAAAAATACCAGATTATTTTAAATAAACGTCGAAAAAATATTTCTATTGTATTATAAACTTTCTATATTAATAATGAAGATATATTCTGATCCAATAGCAACAGATTCATTATAGGGAAATTCGACTGTATTAACATTTATTAAAAACTATATATGTACATATATAAACTCATAAGGTTGGAAAACGAAATAAATGATGGAAAAATCATATCATAAAAATAATGGCAGTCTGCTAGAAGCAAAAACTAAGGACCTGCAGATGGTACTATTTATTCTTGGAAATTCATAGCGTATGGGAGTGCAATGGGTTAAGCTGTGAAATTTCTAACAGTCCAATGTAGAAGAAGCTAATAGTCATACTTAATATAGGTATTTCAATACATATGTATATATATATATATGGATTCGGCTTATATTAATTTTACAGCACTGTTTTTCTTTTTGCTTATGCAATAATGTGCAGTTTGATCACTTATTCCACCAACACGTTCAGAGTATGAAACAGAATACCCATTTTTGACGTAAAAAAAATGAATGTGTTCGTAAAAATATATCAAATACTCTGCTAATTTTTTTTAATTAAGATTATTCATTATGCTTTTTAAGGAAATTATTTACTTAATGATAAGCCATTTTTGATTTTTTTAATAGCTTGGATATTTTTTAAGTTGGATGTTTAAATTTTTTTTTTAAATATTTAACGTGAATCGTAATCAATAAAAAAGTCTTTTTCAAAATTTTCAATGATACATTACTTTGCATTTTAGCAAACCATATGTATAATATTGGAAAAAAAAAATTTATGCTTTAAAAAGGGTCGGTCCCTTTCTTAAGCAGACATAAAGGCAAAACTTATTGGAAAAAAAAACTCCATGAACAAGTATAGAAGCCTGAGCGCTGTTTCTCAAAACTACAAATTACAAATCTACAAGTAAAATACATATGAACAACAACCAAAGTTGTAAAATTGTTGCTTTTTTAACGTAAATGAAGTGATTTTATGGTCCCATGCAGTTTTATTATAGGGAAGTTCGATTGTACCTGCTGTCACATTTGCTTTTACACATAATATTTAGCAAAACAAGCCTTTTTTACTTCAATTTCAAATATTTGTTACCTACTTAAGAAAAATGTTATCAACGAACAACCGTTTTGGTTGGTAAAACCAAAACTGTATTACAACAACAACACGTATTGAGTACTTGGAATTCTTTTTTCAATGAGTTTTGCATTTATGTCTGCTTAAGAAAAGGACCGACCCTTTTTAAAGCATCAAAGAATTTTTTACAACAGTATAAATATCGTTTGCTAAAATGCAAAGCAATGTATCATTGAAAATTTTGAAATAGACTGTTTATTGATTACGATTCACGTTAAATATTAAAAAAAAAATTTTAAACTTCCACCTTAAAAAATATCCAAGCTATTAAAAAAATCAAAAATGGCTTATCATTAAGTAAATAATTTCCTTAAAAAGCATAATGAATAATCTTAATTAAAAAAAAATTAGCAGAGTATTTGATATATTTTTACGAACACATTCATTTTTTTTACGTCAAAAATGGGTATTCTGTTTTATACTCTGAACGTGTTAGTGGAATAAGTGATCAAACTGCACATTATTGCATAAGCAAAAAGAAAAACAGTGCTGTAAAATTAATATAAACCGAATCCATATATATATATATAGATATATATATGTATTGAAATACCTATATTAAGTATGACTATTAGCTTCTTCTACATTGGACTGTTAGAAATTTCACAGCTTAACCCATTGCACTCCCATACGCTATGAATTTCCAAGAATAAATAGTACCATCTGCAGGTCCTTAGTTTTTGCTTCTAGCAGACTGCCATTATTTTTATGATATGATTTTTCCATCATTTATTTCGTTTTCCAACCTTATGAGTTTATATATGTACATATATAGTTTTTAATAAATGTTAATACAGTCGAATTTCCCTATAATGAATCTGTTGCTATTGGATCAGAATATATCTTCATTATTAATATAGAAAGTTTATAATACAATAGAAATATTTTTTCGACGTTTATTTAAAATAATCTGGTATTTTTTGTTAGGATTGCATTCTTCCAAGTCGTCCTTCATCAATATTCTCAAAAAGACTGTTATAAAGCCTTTGGTTTTAAATAATAAATTACTTGTCTTCTACATTTTTAGAATAATAGCATTTCTTATCAAGTTCTGGAATATAAATTGTTTAGCTAAATTTTGTGTTAATCCTTTTACGGCTTTATTAAATACTAATAGTATTTTTTTTAGGATAAGTGATTCTTTATACAACATTTTCTTTCACTGAATACGCGGGCTGCAACAATACTACTTTTAATTGAAAAACTCTTTCATTCTTCTTATTTAAATTTTTCAGAAATTAACTAATTAAAATTTTTTTTTTTTTTTTTTTGGCTTTACTTAAAAACTAAAGTTTTTGGCTGACTATTAAAGTCATATTGCCAGGGTATCCCACGAATTTTTGGAGCTTCAACCACAAGACCTCGTTCGACCTAAACCATCGTATAGGAAGGCGAGGGCTCCCAGAATCCACTCCAGAGTATTATTGGCCTCCACCAGTAAACGTCTGAGTTTTTTATGGTTCTCCACCAGTCACTTTGAGTTATTATTGGTTCTCCACCAGAAAACAAGTTAAAAATTTGAGGTTACAAGCGATTGCACAAAGTTAATGCCGACAACCGCAAAAACTGTAACTCGGTACAGTTATACGACGCCACACCATTAACCAATACGAGGTGACAACGCAAAACGCACGAAAAGCAGACAAACAAGAACGACCTGATTGCCCTTAAAAAATAATGACAACGAGCGCGAGCTGCTTCTCCACTCAGAGCAGTTTTACGAGTGTGTAATTAAAATTTACTTCTTGCAGAAGTTTTTTCGAAATAATTCCTTATATGGAGACAAATATGCATATATGTATATGAGTCAAATTTTTTACAAAACTTGTTTATTGTAAAGAAAACTTCAATTGAGAAAATTCATTATAAGGACATCAAAATACACGTTAGTTATAATGGAAAAGTTTGATTTTTAAAATTAATTTAAATTTAATGAAGTACTTTTTTTTAGTTTAATCCACTTCTAATTAGAAATAAAAAACTATAAATAATATGTCATAATTATATCTCTAATAATATAACATCTCTACGTTCTCAAATGCAGTACTGCCTGCACTGCATCAGAAAAGCAAACTTATTTCACCATGTCAACGCATTCCTAATGATGCTGCATATTAATTGTGTGATTATCATTTTTATATGTGCATTTAACCATATTTAAATTTATTATTTAAACGCAGTATTGCATTTATAACCATGTACATTATCTTTATATTCTATTATACCTGTAACTTAACAGAAATATTTAATTATTTAATGTTTTAAATGATTGTTTAACTTAATACTATCATACTTTCGTTGATGATTCGTCGTTTTGCTTCAGAGAATTACAAATTAAAATAACGTAACACACATAACTAAATAAATAACAGTAAAAATAATATTTTTTTGATCAAAAAAAAACTGGTTATCGCATTTTTATTCTAAATATTTAATATTACTCTAATATCTCGTATAATTTCCATTTTACAACGTTTTTTGCTTCTCATGTAAACTTATGAAATTTGATATTACAATATTCTGCATTTAAGATGACGATATGTGCAGTTCTCTTATTTTTTTTTTCAATAATATTTGCCTACAAAAATAAAAAACAACACACACATTTTGGTTCACCAGTCAAGAAATAATTTTACAAAAAAAAAATACACACAGACTAAACGTGCTGCCCGGCGGGGAAAATTGCAAGCCAATCTCTTTTTAGGCCTTTAAGAATGTTTACAATTAAATTTTTAGTAATCTTTTACTTATTCCACTCTGCCTTTTTTGAAAAGGTCTTTTAGAAAGGTTTTTATTTAATATTTTACATATTCAAATTTTCTATTCTAAGATAAGGCCTGTCGCAATCGTTTTATTAGTAGTTATGTTAGAACGTGTTGCAAGTTTAGTTATTAATTTACTCACTTCGTATTATTAGCCACAACAATTAAACTTGGATTAAGCTTTATTCTTAAATCTTTTTAGAACCCCTTACAGAAGAGTTTAACATATATGCAAAAGTGCAAGGTGTTGGTCTCCAATGACACACCTTGCTAATTGGTAATAAAGTTGGAATGCGGCTGGGAGATCTTATGTCTGCAAAAAGGCCTTCTATAAGGCCTCTTTACTACTTGATTTTCCTGCTGGAAATCGTTGGGAAAATCGCATTTTTTTCCTTGTGAAGAATTTTAACGTGAATTTTTTCAAATTTTTCATATCTGTAAAATCACATTTGAATTTTTTGCTTTTGCTCACTCCTCATGAGCGAGGAAAATCAAAATAGTTTTTTTCCTCACCCTCATGAGGATGAATTTCCAGAAAATTTTTTAAATTTTCACGCTCGCTCATGAATGAAGAATGAGCGAGCGTTTCGGTACTCTGCTTAAATATGTCATAGCGACAAATTGTTGTTATTTTTTATAATATTTTTAATTTGGTTTCTATTGCTATTTTTACTTCTTATTTTTGTTATTGAATTTGGGGACAAAAATTCGAGAAATTTTATTTGATCATTTGCTTTGAAAAAATAAGTTTGTTGTGTTTTTTTTTTTTAGTCAATGAAAAACTGAGTTTAATAAACAGGAGGTATTAATCTTTAATTTAATAATCTGCGATCAGTTTCCCACTTTGCTTAAGCAAATCGAAAAGTTTCCTTAAGTTCAATATGGTTTGACAGATATGATTTACATGTTTTCGCACAGTTGCTTAAGTCAACTCATGCACATTATGGTTGGCCCTTTAAGCTGGATCACCCCACACCACGCGTTATACGCGGTGATGCGTTAATTCATTTGTTAAAAAAGTATGATCAGTGTAAAATTTTGTTGACAAGTGTTGCGGGTTAAGCCCATTAAAATGACAAATGTCATCAGGTCCAAATTTTTTTTACTTCTGTAAGAACAGAATACCGTCAATTTACGGACGCACTATTTACCCACAATTCCATCAGTGTATCTTATTTTCCCTGAAAAATAATAAAAATTAAAACCAACTTTATTTCAAATACAATTTTTTATTTTTATTCATTTTTTGTTGGTTTTCAATGTGAAAACACAAAGTAAAATATAAATGGTAAAAGTTTATTTTTCTATGACAATACCCAGATATGTATAGGTCGACATAGGTAAGTTTACGTTGGTGCCAACTATTGTGTGCCTTGATCTTAAATATTACACATTTTGTTGGCCAACGTAGCTACCTCATACGCCACTGCATACCTTGATACTGTGCAATTGCGATTTGTATGTATATATACTCACTATTAAGTTGATTGCAAATGTTGTGTGGAAATATGTGTGAAATGAAATAAATAATATACACATATTTAACACCACAAACAACTTACTTGCAAAACAACTGGGGTCAGATGAATGGGCCGGTCCGGTTAGAACACCCTCTTAAATGCTCCATCACACACTATACTAATTTTTATCCGCACAATTTTTGTTTTTCCGTCACACACGGGATTAATTGATCTGGCATAAAATGAATACGTGTACACAGCCTTATATGTATTAGTTTTGTTTGCATTTATTGGTGTACAAAAAAAAATGCATGTTGGTTTTATGTTGCTTGTGCGGGGTTGAAGCCGGGGGTAAACTTTATGCCAAGGAAAAACTATTCAAACAATAATTTTGTGCTGGCATAATTTTCCTATGTTGTTTGCATTTTGGGTCATCTAAGGGTTGCTTGGCTGGCTGAAATAAAAAGTTAGATATTAGAGTTATGTGTTAAGAAAAATGAAGGAAGGAACGATACATTTCGTTACTTACATGTAATTTCCTTTCGAGTATCCATTCATGTATGTGCAGTGTCCCAAAAAGCTAGAAAAATAGAAAAAAATGAAAATTTAAATAAAAATGCATACTCACGTGTAAGTTTTTTCTTTAATGGCGACCAATAATGAGAAAACATATGTGATTGTATGTGGCCGTATCAATAGCAGTGTAGAAACGTACGGTGTAAAATCGGCCTTGAAAACTACATTGAGTGGCAACGCGGGGCGAAATAGTAAAATAGTGCAGAGCAGGGTATAGTAAAATTTTGCAGGGCTGTATTTTCCATTCAAAAATGAAAATTAATATTCAAAATATTTATTATTGAAATTTATGAATGAATGGAATTTACGTGTGAAATTTTATGAACTCCTGTTAAGCAAACTGATTGAGGTAGGGGGAGTTATAGAGTTTTAATGCTTATAGGTCTATATTAGTATAAAAATATTGTGTTGCATAAGGCCGCGGAATTATGAAGATTTTTAAATGTTTAAGTATTGTTATGAATATTTAAATAGAAAGAAACCATTTTTTTTGAAGCGCGGGAGTTAAGGAAATATTTTTGTGGTATATAGATTTTTTTTGAAAAAGTTAAAAAGCGCCAAGAGATTTTTCTTTTTGACATAGGGATTTTACATTGATACAGAGGCGCGAATACCAAAAGTATATATATACTTGGCCTTAGTATTTTTGTAGTATTAGGAGAGGCGCCAAGAGAAAAATTGGGTGCAAGTTTTTTGGTGAGATTTTGGAGATGTATTGGAATGTAGGATGAGAAGGCTGGAAAATACCGCCAAAGGGCTTAATTGGAGGAGGGTATTTAAGCAGTGGGATAAGAGAATAAGATTTATTAGTAAACATAAATGTGCAGTGAGACAACAGCCAAGTTAAAAATAATTTAAAGTGCCTAAAATTAAAAGTGATTGTTTTAGTGTGTGTAAAGTCAGACTTACTGCAACCAGAAAGGCAAAAGGGGAACGATTCCGAGAGGTTATCTTGAGGATTTGAAATAAAAAATTTAGTGAAGAAAAAAACAGAAAAACGTAAGTTAGTGCCAAGTTAATGTAGTGTGTAGTTAAATAAAATTAAGTTTTCATTTATGAAGTTTGTAAAAAAATTGCTGTAAGTCATAATAGAATTTTAGATTTGTTAAAGATTTATAAATCAAATTGTTAAGACAAATTTGATGGATAAATGATTAATAAATCTGTGTATTTTATTATGAAAAGATCAGTGAAAAAATAAGCTAAAGAAACAAAAACTTAAATAAATGAAAATTTGTAGAGTGAAGTTTAGAGAGTAGAGTAATAATAAAATATTATTACATCTTTTTTCTTGTGTATAGCTGGCTATTCTCTAGTCTCACGGCTATTGACTTACGTGGTCTATCTGATGAATTTTCCCCAAACAAAACAGGAGATATAGCCAGGTAACCAGTTTGTTTTATTTTATTTATCTGTGTGCATAGATACAAGCAAATGTTGGCAGTGATTTAAAACAAATAAAGGAAAAGCCATAGGGTTCAAAATATACAAACCAGTGTAATATTCTGGATAAAAGAAAAAAGGAATCAAGTGCCAAGTGTATGTAAAGAATATAAATTATTTGTCATTTATTTATTCGGAGCTTGGTTTAAATTAAAAAAGCAAAATAAGGCAATAAGATTGAGCTAAAATTAAGTTTGTTTAAAAACATCAGAAAGGAAAATAGGAAAAAGAACGTATAGAAAACATAAAAACTTGTATAGATTAAAAGGAAAAAATTAAATATTATTAAAAATAAGGATATATAAAAATAGGAAAAAAAAGGAAAAAATTAAATATTATTAAAAAAAAAGGAAAAAAAAGGAAAGATGAAGATAATATAAAAAGGGAAAAAAAAACATTAAAATTATAGATTAAATATTGAAGTAAATAGTAAAAAGAGATTGAGATAGTAGTAGATAAGATTAAAGAAAAGAATATTACATATATTACATTGAATTAAGATTTAGAAATTAAATTTAGCTAAAAACTTAATAGAATAAATTAAATTAATTGTAGATGTGTCATTGTGGAAAAAATATTGTGTCCTTCGTGAGTGTATCTGTGTTTAGCAATCAGAGAAAAAACAGCCTAGAAAAAAAAAAAAAAAAAAACAGGTTAATGTGTGTATATACATATATCTGAGTCAAAAAGCAATTATAAAACATATAGAGTTCCAGGATTAGTGCTCAAATTAGGCGCGAAAATTGTTAGAAAGATAAATATAAAAGATAGAAAAATAGTGAACTTCAGGGAGCTCCTTTAAGTTTCTAAAATTAAAAATTAGTGGACTAACGTCGATAAATTTGAAAGAAAGGAAAAAAATAATTTGAGCTCTGAATAGGAAAACGTATATGAAAAATAATATTAGAGAAAAAAATAAAGAATTTGTTGCTTTGAGCTAAACTCAAATATAAGTACATGCATGTATACAAAGTAATATAGAAAAAAAAGAGATTGAATTTGTAATAAATAAAAAAAAAGAAATAAAAGAAAAGAATTAGTAAAGGCTGAAAAAAAATAAATAAAACAAAAAGGAAACAAGCTATTATTATTGTTATTATTATTATATTCTTGGATTGTAATTTATTTTAGTAGTTAAGTAACGCATAAAATCATTATAAAATTGTTAGGTTATACTTTTAAATCTATTAATATGAATAAATTATGTTTTGATTAAGGAATTTACAGAGAAAATGGAGGCTTAATTAATTAAAGGTTGGGCAATGGTAGACCGGTAAGTAAAAGTAGGGTCAGGTGGATTTTGGGGTCGAAAATCAAGCGGTTTTGGATGAATCTTTTCGACCAGGTTGGGAGGGCAAATAATGAGACCAACATCTGTCTCATCGTGTCGGGTTTTTGTGTTTGCGGAATCGTGGTTTTGTAGTTTCAGTTTTGATGTGGTTATTTTGGTTTTTTTCGTGTTCGGGTACGCGTCAGGCGAGAAGGGTTGGAACCACCTGAGAGTCACAATAGAGAAAAAAAAAGAAAAAAGGTAGCTAGTCGGAAACCTCGCGTGTTCAACCGGCCCGTAACAGAAATGGCGCCCAAACAGAAATAAAATAACTCAGAATATTTTTCTTTTCTTTAGATCAAGTATCCTGAGCTATTGTGACAAATGGTATGTAGAAACATCGATACATACAGAGGAAAATAACACAACTTCAGTAACTTTAAACTTCCAGTTTTTAGATTGTAGATTTTATTTATATAGCCACCTAAAGGGATAAAAAGTTAGAGTGTTGTATATTAATAAAACTCGACAAAGTTTAAATTGGATAGTAGAAATAGTATGACTTACGGGATTGAACTGCCTTAGCTTAGCGAAGCATTAGAGATTCCTAATTGTAGGGTGTTTAGTTTCGATTTCACTTTCAAATTTTTTTTTGTAGAATTATGATTGATGATGGAGGATCAAGAACAGTAGAGCAACGGGTATCATTCGATAACCTCTCGTGCTCGGATAGAAAACGAGGTTAGTCGTATTGGATGGTAGTTGGTGTCAATCGTAGCTCACTTGGTAACCATTACGGGGGAAAGTACGATTGATCATACTGTAAACGATCGCATATAGATTTTAATTTACGTTTTTTCCGCAAATTACAAGAATCCGCCATTAAAATTATTTTCCGCCTTGACATACGAATCCGTCTACCATTGCCAACCTGTAAAGAGAAATTATTTAATTAATCAAAACAAAATTACATCTTTATTTTTGTTAATATTATTAGTTTACTTTAGTACGTTTATTTTATTTATTTATTTTTTTTTTTTAACAATTTATTTTATTATAGTATTTATTATATTTTTTTTTTCTACATCTATTATTTTTTTTATATTTAATTTTTTTTTATTAGCTTAAAATTTTTTTTATTACACTGAATACTTGAATTTTTCTTTCTGGAATTTAACCAAAATTTTATTACTTTTTTTTAAATTTTCGTTAATGTAAGCCTTTTTTCCTACCACTAAAGTTGTGAATTTTTTTTAATAAATAGTCTCAAACATAAGATTTTTGATCGGAAAAATTTGGTAATTAGCTATTTTAGTCCAGTAGGGTATGAGCAATAGTCCGCCTGATACAAGGTCACGTAAAAGAATAAGACAAGTGCAGTTTGACCTGAATCGTTCTTCACCGCACGTGTTAGAGAAAATTGGCAAGCCTAATACTCCCAAAACGAAGATAAATATAGATATGGCCGAGGGTCAACAAAACAACGACCAAATTAGGGATTTATCGAAAACAATTATTTCGAGCATTCCTAATATGCCACAGGGTGGGAGCGTTAGACATAGTGATTTAGTAGCACAGGGTAGTAGTAGACAGCCTAATCAACCGGTTGGGTTAGAAAGAATCGAAGATTCGGTAAAACAACTAGTTGATCAGGGGATTAAAGCACACGTAGCCGATATCAAGAACACTATGGACCAACTGACAGCGACTATTAGTAGGCTCAGCATTGTGGTGCAGCAAACGCAAAAAGAAAATTACAGGTTAATGTCAAACTTACCAAATTTATCCAAAAGTTCAAATGGAGCACAACAACCAATGGATATATCGGGCATTCAGCAACAACCGTCTCACTCCTCGAGAGCTTCGTCAGTGTGTAGTGATGAACAACGAAGTTACACCCGGCCACGTATTGATAAGTGGGGACTGGAATTTGATGGAGATAGCAATAAGCTCGCAGTAGAAGATTTTATCTTTCGCCTAGAACGTCTCCAGAGTCAATATGGTGTGTCATGGAGAGAAGTGCTCGATAATTTTCATCTTTTAGTGAAAGGAGCAGCAGAGAAGTGGTATTGGTTGTTTATTCAAACCAACTATGTATCTGAATGGTCCACCTTAAAATCTGCATTGCTGAAGCAATATCAAGCTACCAGATCCAGTTTTGAATTAATGAGGGACATGGTAGAAAGGAAACAGCTGCCAGGTGAATCAATAGACGATTTCTTCTTTGCCATGACACAGCTTAGATCACGCCTAACCATTTCAATGCCAGAAGCTGAAATGATTAAGATGTTAAAAAAGAACATAAGAGAGGCAATAGGAAAATTAGTTTACCCAATGGCCGTAGCATCCGTAGAGGAACTGAGAATGTGTTGTTTAGATGCAGAAAAACATTTTCTAAAAAAAGAGATAAGACCACAACCAGCGGCAGTAAATCGTTATGTGAGGCACGTAAATGAGGTTTATAAGGAACCGCAAGAACTCCAAAACATTGTGGACGTTGATTGTGAAGAGGTAGCGGCAGTAAAAATCGGGAGCTCAAACAATTTGGCACCGAAGACACCCCTTATTTGCTGGAACTGCCGTCGAAATGGGCACATGTTTATGGATTGTCCAGCCGATCAGAGGACGATTTTTTGCTATAGGTGTGGTAAACCAGAGACAATAGCTCCAAACTGCGATAACTGCAGGAGTAAAAATTTTGTCAGGAGCGAGGGGAAAGCGGGGGACCATCGTTCAACATAAAACCCGCAGTAGAATCTACAAAAATTAAAAAAATAATTAATTTAGCAAAAGAAACAAAAAATTTCAACAAATTTATACCACAACAAAAACATTTATATACCCTGGAAGAAAGACAACAAAATTATGAAATAGTAAAAAACCGGATATTTAATTCAGAAAACAATTTTAGAAGACCAGCAATAACAAGAAGAATAGAAAAACTAAGACAAAAATTTGCAGAGAAAAAAAGAAACAGAAAACTTGCGATTGAAGCAATAAGAACAGCAGATAACAAAACAGGTGACCCCAGGCCATATGCTGAGTTTGCTATGGGAAATGTCAAAATAAAAGGTCTACTTGATACTGGTGCTTCAGTGAGTATTCTGGGAAAAGGATGCAGGGAAATAATAGATAAGTTAGACATAGCTATAGCACCCATTTTTTCTATTATCACTACTGCTAGTGGACAGGAGCAAAGACTGTTAGGTAAAATAAAAACTGAAGTAGAATATGGTAATAAAACAAATATGATGACATTCTACTTATGCCCTGATCTAGAACAGCCTGCCTATCTTGGCGTAGATTTTTGGAGGATTTTTCAACTGGCGCCGGAAATAGTAGGGGTTTCAGAAATGAATATGGAAAAGATTATTGAGGAATATAAACCAGAAAACCATATGTCAGACCCCCACGATTTAACTGAGATACAAAAGGTAGAATTAGATAAAGTTGTAAAAATGTTTCCATCTTTTGAAGAACAAGGTCTAGGATGCACGTCAATAGAAAAGCACTCTATAAAACTAGTAGAAGGAGCAGAACCGGTAAAGGATAGATATTATCCCATTTCACCAGCGGTGCAAGAAATAGTTTATAGGGAAATTGATAGCATGCTAGAACTTAACGTGATTGAAGAGAGCGAAAGTCCGTGGAGTAATAGGACAACGGTCGTTAGGAAACCGGGTAAAAATAGGTTTTGCTTAGATGCCAGAAAGCTAAATAAAGTTACGATTAAAGATGCGTATCCACTGCAGAATATCGACGGGATATTAAGTAGAATAGACGAAACCTACTATATTAGCAGTGTAGATTTAAAATTCGCGTTTTGGCAAATAGAATTAGACGAAGAAAGTAAACCTTATACCGCGTTCACTGTAGCAGGACGTCCACTCTACCAATTTCGCGTAATGCCCTTTGGCCTATGCAATGCGGCTCAAAGACTGTGTAGGCTGATGGACAAAGTTATTCCACAAAGGCTTAAGGAAAACGTTTTTATATACTTAGACGACCTGCTGGTTATCTCAGATAGTTTTGAAAAACACCTAAATTTATTAAAGGATGTGGCTCAGTGTCTTAAAAATGCTAATTTAACCATTGGTTTAAAAAAGTCACAATTTTGTTTCAAGCAACTTAAATATCTAGGATTCATAATTGGAGGTGGCATGTTAAAGACTGACCCTGAAAAAATTAAGGCCATTAGAGAAATAAGAATACCAAAGACCCCAAGAGAAGTCCGAAGTTTTTTAGGTACAGCTGGCTGGTATCGCAGGTTTATCAAAGATTTTTCTACGATATCTGCGCCTTTAACCGATACCTTAAAGAAATCCAGCAAGTTTGTAATGACACCTGAATCTATATCTGCCTTTGAAAACCTGAAAAAAGCTTTAACATCAGCTCCAGTTTTAAGGCATGCTGATTTCTCAAAAAGATTTTTCATACAGTGTGATGCATGCGATTATGGCATTGGTGCAGTATTGTACCAATTAAACAACAAAAATGAAGAGCATCCAATTGCATTTTACTCGCAAAAGTTAAATACCTGTCAGAGGAATTACAGCGTGACGGAGAAAGAATGCCTAGCAGCAGTAATGGCAGTAAAAAAATTTCGCCCATACGTAGAGATGATGCCGTTCACGATTGTCACAGACCATGCCAGCCTTAAATGGCTTATGTCCTTAAAAGATTTAACAGGTAGATTAGCTCGTTGGTCATTGCAACTTCAGGCTTTTGATTTCGAAATCATGCATAGAAAAGGATCTGAAAATACTGTAGCTGATATGCTATCTCGGCTACCAGAAGAAAGCGTTGAAGAGATAAATCTAGAAGATCTTTTTGATTTTGAAACGACCGAATTCCAAAGTGACGAATATCTGGAGCTAATAAAAGATATTCAAGAAAATGAACAACAACTACCAGACCTGAAAGTGGACAATGGAATGGTTTTCAAAAAAATGGCGTTTGAAAGAGAAGAAGATGACGAAGAATGCAAATGGAAACTGTGGATACCACCAAATATAACGCAACCGCTTATAGAAAAAGCACACGAAACCCTAACAACAGCACATGGGGGAATAGCCAAGACTCTCGAAAGGTTGAAAAGACACTTTTATTGGCCCAAGATGGCGTTTCAGGTTAAAATGTTTATACGAAATTGTCAAACATGTAAAGAAACCAAACCTACCAATCAAAACCTAAGGCCCGAAATAGGTAATCAAGTGGTTACAGATAGGCCCTTTCAAAAGCTTTACATAGATTTTATGGGGAAATACCCTAGATCTAAAAGAGGAAATTGTTATATTTTTGTAGTAGTAGACCACTTTACAAAATTCACATTTCTAAAAGCCATGAGAGAGGCATCAACACAAAATGTAATTAATTTTCTTGTGCAAGAAATTTTCTTCAAGTTTGGTGTGCCAGAAATAATACATAGCGACAATGGGGCACAATTCATATCTAAAAACTTTGAAAATCTGATAAAAACTTATAAAATAAATCACATAAAAACAGCCGTGTACTCCCCACAAAGTAATGCAAGCGAAAGGGTAAACCAGTCAGTATTGTCAGCAATCAGATCTTATTTAAAAGAAGACCACCGAGATTGGGACCTATACCTATCTGAAATAGAATGCGCCTTACGAACAGCAGTTCACTCGGCTACAGGCTTTACACCTTTTTTCGCCCTATTCGGATACCATATGTATTCAAGCGGAGGTGAATACAAACTAAGCAGAAAGCTACAGTCCCTTACAGATCATCAAATAACAAATGTGGATAGAAGTGATAAACTTGAGATAATTAGGCAAGAAATAAAAGATAATATGCGAAAAGCCTACGAGAAAAGTGCCGAAAGGTACAATAACCGAGCTCGTAAAATAACTTTTGTTCCAGGCCAAGAAGTTTATCGCCGAAATAACACGTTAAGTGACTTTGCAAAAAATCGAAACGCGAAATTTTGCAGAAAATTTTTAAAGTGTAGGGTGGTTCGGCCTGTAGGGAACAATATGTATGAACTGGAAACATTACAGGGCAAATCAATAGGTATTTATCACGTGAAAGATATTAAGGTCTGATAGCGCCGGCCAGATAAAGGGATAGGTGCAATACTAGTGAATTAGCTATGTCTATTTGGGGAACGCTATAGTAGGTAGTTATATTTTTGAAATTAGCAAAATTTGTTTTGTCTTTACATACCATAGCCAGTGCAATATAGTTTAGGTATCCGCAATAAGAAAAAAGTGTACACATCTGTGATCCAATCTGTTTTCCTTGACCAAAGATATGTGTGTTGTGATGTCCAGTTTTTTTTATAATTTATTTTCGTTTTATACACGATGATTTTAGGGAAAGTGCAATATTTGAAATAGTCTCAATG
This sequence comes from Pollenia amentaria, assembly GCA_943735925.1. Taxonomy (NCBI): domain Eukaryota; kingdom Metazoa; phylum Arthropoda; class Insecta; order Diptera; family Polleniidae; genus Pollenia; species Pollenia amentaria. The sequence goes on along the minus strand of OX031009.1, from coordinate 205,842,389 downwards.
TTGTGCAATCAATATGATCGGTTGTATTTTGACGAATCTAAAAAAAAAAAAAAAAAAAAAAGAAATCACAAAGTACATATTTTTAAATTTTTGAATCACAGGGTATACTTCCCGTAAGGGCAACCAACTGGTGAACGGGTAATTCATCCTAAATCATCTCTCAAAGCTTTATCAAAAAAGATTTGTAGAGATGTGTGATGACAACTAGACAATAAATCTTATAAGGAAAATAATCAATAGAGGCGTGACCCTATCATTTAGACGCAGTTCGTACGAACGTAGATTTTTATTTAAAAAGAAAAGCAAAAGATTTATTTTGCCTCAAAACAATGTTTTGCGGGCGTTCGATTTTATATATATAAGCACAGAATTGTGCACTACTGGGTAAAATCCAGTAACGAGAAATTTATTAATACAAATTGGGTTGCCTCTACTAATTTTTTCCTTACCTCAGTAAAAATTTAGGAAGAGAGCTATGGTCTAGGTAGTCATCAGCAAAGAGGGTGGGTTTGACTCAGTTGCGAGCAGTATTGATCATAATAATGGCGAGGTTTCCTAAGGAGAATAATATTTGTTAGATTGTTATGGCTATGAAATAAAACATAGTTAATACTTACATAGTAGAGTTATTGCCCGGCTAATTCGAGAGTAGAGCATGAGACTCTTTATTTCAGGGTCGTGAGAGTTCCCCACGTTGGGCTTCTGGGTTGCAAATGTTTTAACCGCACACCGTTCCTTCTGGACAACAACCAGCAGCACCGGAGTTTTGTTGCGGGTTAAGCCCATTAAAATGACAAATGTCATCAGGTCCAAATTTTTTTTACTTCTGTAAGAACAGAATACCGTCAATTTACGGACGCACTATTTACCCACAATTCCATCAGTGTATCTTATTTTCCCTGAAAAATAATAAAAATTAAAACCAACTTTATTTCAAATACAATTTTTTATTTTTATTCATTTTTTGTTGGTTTTCAATGTGAAAACACAAAGTAAAATATAAATGGTAAAAGTTTATTTTTCTATGACAATACCCAGATATGTATAGGTCGACATAGGTAAGTTTACGTTGGTGCCAACTATTGTGTGCCTTGATCTTAAATATTACACATTTTGTTGGCCAACGTAGCTACCTCATACGCCACTGCATACCTTGATACTGTGCAATTGCGATTTGTATGTATATATACTCACTATTAAGTTGATTGCAAATGTTGTGTGGAAATATGTGTGAAATGAAATAAATAATATACACATATTTAACACCACAAACAACTTACTTGCAAAACAACTGGGGTCAGATGAATGGGCCGGTCCGGTTAGAACACCCTCTTAAATGCTCCATCACACACTATACTAATTTTTATCCGCACAATTTTTGTTTTTCCGTCACACACGGGATTAATTGATCTGGCATAAAATGAATACGTGTACACAGCCTTATATGTATTAGTTTTGTTTGCATTTATTGGTGTACAAAAAAAAATGCATGTTGGTTTTATGTTGCTTGTGCGGGGTTGAAGCCGGGGGTAAACTTTATGCCAAGGAAAAACTATTCAAACAATAATTTTGTGCTGGCATAATTTTCCTATGTTGTTTGCATTTTGGGTCATCTAAGGGTTGCTTGGCTGGCTGAAATAAAAAGTTAGATATTAGAGTTATGTGTTAAGAAAAATGAAGGAAGGAACGATACATTTCGTTACTTACATGTAATTTCCTTTCGAGTATCCATTCATGTATGTGCAGTGTCCCAAAAAGCTAGAAAAATAGAAAAAAATGAAAATTTAAATAAAAATGCATACTCACGTGTAAGTTTTTTCTTTAATGGCGACCAATAATGAGAAAACATATGTGATTGTATGTGGCCGTATCAATAGCAGTGTAGAAACGTACGGTGTAAAATCGGCCTTGAAAACTACATTGAGTGGCAACGCGGGGCGAAATAGTAAAATAGTGCAGAGCAGGGTATAGTAAAATTTTGCAGGGCTGTATTTTCCATTCAAAAATGAAAATTAATATTCAAAATATTTATTATTGAAATTTATGAATGAATGGAATTTACGTGTGAAATTTTATGAACTCCTGTTAAGCAAACTGATTGAGGTAGGGGGAGTTATAGAGTTTTAATGCTTATAGGTCTATATTAGTATAAAAATATTGTGTTGCATAAGGCCGCGGAATTATGAAGATTTTTAAATGTTTAAGTATTGTTATGAATATTTAAATAGAAAGAAACCATTTTTTTTGAAGCGCGGGAGTTAAGGAAATATTTTTGTGGTATATAGATTTTTTTTGAAAAAGTTAAAAAGCGCCAAGAGATTTTTCTTTTTGACATAGGGATTTTACATTGATACAGAGGCGCGAATACCAAAAGTATATATATACTTGGCCTTAGTATTTTTGTAGTATTAGGAGAGGCGCCAAGAGAAAAATTGGGTGCAAGTTTTTTGGTGAGATTTTGGAGATGTATTGGAATGTAGGATGAGAAGGCTGGAAAATACCGCCAAAGGGCTTAATTGGAGGAGGGTATTTAAGCAGTGGGATAAGAGAATAAGATTTATTAGTAAACATAAATGTGCAGTGAGACAACAGTCAAGTTAAAAATAATTTAAAGTGCCTAAAATTAAAAGTGATTGTTTTAGTGTGTGTAAAGTCAGACTTACTGCAACCAGAAAGGCAAAAGGGGAACGATTCCGAGAGGTTATCTTGAGGATTTGAAATAAAAAATTTAGTGAAGAAAAAAACAGAAAAACGTAAGTTAGTGCCAAGTTAATGTAGTGTGTAGTTAAATAAAATTAAGTTTTCATTTATGAAGTTTGTAAAAAAATTGCTGTAAGTCATAATAGAATTTTAGATTTGTTAAAGATTTATAAATCAAATTGTTAAGACAAATTTGATGGATAAATGATTAATAAATCTGTGTATTTTATTATGAAAAGATCAGTGAAAAAATAAGCTAAAGAAACAAAAACTTAAATAAATGAAAATTTGTAGAGTGAAGTTTAGAGAGTAGAGTAATAATAAAATATTATTACATCTTTTTTCTTGTGTATAGCTGGCTATTCTCTAGTCTCACGGCTATTGACTTACGTGGTCTATCTGATGAATTTTCCCCAAACAAAACAGGAGATATAGCCAGGTAACCAGTTTGTTTTATTTTATTTATCTGTGTGCATAGATACAAGCAAATGTTGGCAGTGATTTAAAACAAATAAAGGAAAAGCCATAGGGTTCAAAATATACAAACCAGTGTAATATTCTGGATAAAAGAAAAAAGGAATCAAGTGCCAAGTGTATGTAAAGAATATAAATTATTTGTCATTTATTTATTCGGAGCTTGGTTTAAATTAAAAAAGCAAAATAAGGCAATAAGATTGAGCTAAAATTAAGTTTGTTTAAAAACATCAGAAAGGAAAATAGGAAAAAGAACGTATAGAAAACATAAAAACTTGTATAGATTAAAAGGAAAAAATTAAATATTATTAAAAATAAGGATATATAAAAATAGGAAAAAAAAGGAAAAAATTAAATATTATTAAAAAAAAAGGAAAAAAAAGGAAAGATGAAGATAATATAAAAAGGGAAAAAAAAACATTAAAATTATAGATTAAATATTGAAGTAAATAGTAAAAAGAGATTGAGATAGTAGTAGATAAGATTAAAGAAAAGAATATTACATATATTACATTGAATTAAGATTTAGAAATTAAATTTAGCTAAAAACTTAATAGAATAAATTAAATTAATTGTAGATGTGTCATTGTGGAAAAAATATTGTGTCCTTCGTGAGTGTATCTGTGTTTAGCAATCAGAGAAAAAACAGCCTAGAAAAAAAAAAAAAAAAAACAGGTTAATGTGTGTATATACATATATCTGAGTCAAAAAGCAATTATAAAACATATAGAGTTCCAGGATTAGTGCTCAAATTAGGCGCGAAAATTGTTAGAAAGATAAATATAAAAGATAGAAAAATAGTGAACTTCAGGGAGCTCCTTTAAGTTTCTAAAATTAAAAATTAGTGGACTAACGTCGATAAATTTGAAAGAAAGGAAAAAAATAATTTGAGCTCTGAATAGGAAAACGTATATGAAAAATAATATTAGAGAAAAAAATAAAGAATTTGTTGCTTTGAGCTAAACTCAAATATAAGTACATGCATGTATACAAAGTAATATAGAAAAAAAAGAGATTGAATTTGTAATAAATAAAAAAAAAGAAATAAAAGAAAAGAATTAGTAAAGGCTGAAAAAAAATAAATAAAACAAAAAGGAAACAAGCTATTATTATTGTTATTATTATTATATTCTTGGATTGTAATTTATTTTAGTAGTTAAGTAACGCATAAAATCATTATAAAATTGTTAGGTTATACTTTTAAATCTATTAATATGAATAAATTATGTTTTGATTAAGGAATTTACAGAGAAAATGGAGGCTTAATTAATTAAAGGTTGGGCAATGGTAGACCGGTAAGTAAAAGTAGGGTCAGGTGGATTTTGGGGTCGAAAATCAAGCGGTTTTGGATGAATCTTTTCGACCAGGTTGGGAGGGCAAATAATGAGACCAACATCTGTCTCATCGTGTCGGGTTTTTGTGTTTGCGGAATCGTGGTTTTGTAGTTTCAGTTTTGATGTGGTTATTTTGGTTTTTTTCGTGTTCGGGTACGCGTCAGGCGAGAAGGGTTGGAACCACCTGAGAGTCACAATAGAGAAAAAAAAAGAAAAAAGGTAGCTAGTCGGAAACCTCGCGTGTTCAACCGGCCCGTAACACAAGATACACATCACACGCGAAGAATGCATATACGCATCGAACGCATGGAGTGGAATTACTTTCTACTTTTGCATGCGACGCATGCGTCTAAAAAAAAAAGTTCAGAAAGTATCAAACGCATAGAAAGAGTGATAAAAATGTATGAGCTCCCCTCAAACATTGAACATTATGTCGTTCTAATAACGAACGGAATATGTGGCAGACCTTTTGTCAGTTGTGGCACACATTCCGATCGGAATGGTTTTCATTTCGTAGTTGAAATTCCGATCGGATTTGTTTAAGCTTCCTAAATTAAGTTAACGTTTTTCAGAGAAGCAAAAAACGCAACTTCTTTCACTTTCGATCAAAATTTATTTCTATGACAGGCCTGATAGAGTTTTTTTCTTTTTAACATAAAGTTAAATCTCAAACAAAAATACCATTTGAATAAATAGTACGCAAAAACGTGTCTTTAAAATTTAAAAAAGCTTTTAGGACAGAAGAGAAGGTATATTAAAAATTAAAAACATGTTTTAAATAAAAATTATGATATTAAATGAATAGAACCCACTTTTAAAGAAAAGTATGTACACACTTATTTTGTATATAAATTAAGTTTTTTTTTTTAAATTTTTGAACAAAAAGAACTTTATTGGGAAACATTAACTACATTTTAAAACAAACATATGCGTCTAACAAAAAGTATTTTTCTAATAAAAAGCTGCTTTTTAAATTAAAGAACCTAATTGAATATCTACATATAAACTAGGGAGATCGAACGGTTATTATTCGACCGGTTTTAACCGGTTATTTTAGCTTTGCCCAAGTCGGTTATTTTAAAATGCCCATTTTTCGAATATCAAATAAACCGGGTATTTTGGTATAATAAACCGGTTATTTTATTAATGTGTAATTAATATACATTTTCCTTACTCCTGTTGTAGATGTACTCGTAATTTAAGTATTTTCTAATTGAATGTTAATCAAACTTAAACTTTTAATGAAGAATGTCCAAGCAAAATGTAACAAGGGTCAAAAAACATTATGAATACTGTAAATACAAATCGCTAATAAAAGCGATTATAAAAATCATTGGTGAAATATTAGCCCATTGTGTTGCCGAGGACGAAATGCCCTTTAAGGCACTAAAAACTCTTAAGTAGTTCTAGCATTTCTTCATGCTGAAAACTACAACATTCCGGCGGAATCAACGATATTGGAAAAATTTCTTCCAGTTTTATTTATTAAAACACCAAGAACTAAAAAACAAAATTTAAGAAATCAAACAATGTCATGGAAGGTCTTAAATTGTAGTCGACGAATTGACAAATATTTCACACAAAAAGCATGTTCAATTTACTATTCGTTTCTATAATGCTGAAACAAAATAATTTGAAATAGTAATCTTGGCTAAGAGGTTTTGTTTGCAACTTTACCAAAATATAGTAGATTTATATAGACATGCTTAACCACCAACAGATTAAAACTTATTCAAAATAAATTTGGGAGAATATTTCAAATAATTTATTAAATTCCTATAATTGATTTGCTTTTGTAAAACGTTTGTCTAGATAAAATATCATTCAACAGTTTCTAAATTACATTAAACATATATCTTCTTACAAATAAAGTTAAGTAAATCAATAAAAAAAAATTAAGCTAAAGTTTGATCAATTAACTGGTCCCAATTTTCTTGGATTTTATGATATCAACGTATTTTGTTGGTTCCTTAAATCTTCAAATTGTTTTGTTTTTATTCAAATTAACGTTTTATTACAAAAACTTATTTGATTTTTGTGTTTTTATGTATTCGAATTAAAACCGGTTAACCGGTTATTGAAAAAATGCTTAACCGAAAACCGGGTTTTTTAAAATAGCAAGTATTCGTATTATTCGAAAACCGGTTATTGAAAAAAGTCGAATAATCGATCTCCCTAATATATACTAGCTGACCACCCCGGCTTCGCTTGGAAGCAATTTACTGATTAGAAATGGAAATGAGACAGTGTGTTTAGTTCTTTGAGTTTCACCTAACAATGTTTCATACTTAGAAAAATATTAAATTTTTAACGTTTCGCCTTAAATAAGCTTATGCTTAAAAAAAAAGGTAAGTGAGTAGTTTAACCAACATTTCTTTTTCTTTACAAACCATCTCCTAAAAATTTCGAATCGAACCCGGTTGATTAATTAAGAAGATATAGGGAAGGGGAGCTTTTATCCCTTTTGCCCTATTTCACGCCCTAAACAATTAAAATTATAGGCTATAGTTCCTTCCAGATGTTACACTATTTGCCTGCCAAATTTCAAGAAAATCAGTTGATAAGCTAAGAAGATATATAAATAGTATTTACCCGTTTTGCCCTATTTTACGCCCTCTAGCGATCAATCGGTCAAGCCGTTTCGAAGGAGTTCAGTTACAAACACCGTGACACGAGAATTTTATATACATATATTCTATTCTATATTTTGAAAAAAAAATTTCTTTCTTTAATAAAAGTTAGTTTTCTAAACAAAACGTACTTTTTAGAAAAACGCTTTGCAAAAAATATTTTTTAAAAAAGTACTTTTTTTAATTTTTTTTTTTTTTTTTTTTTTTTTTTTGTTTAACAAAAATCTTCTATTGAAAGAAGTATTTTTGAGAAAAAGAACTATTACAAAAATGAAAATGCATTATCAAAAAAGTTGTTTTTGGGAATACACATTTTTTTCATTAAAAGATTTTTTTAATTGTGCTTAATTCTCTTTTTTTGTAATTGATGAAAATACTGTTCCTATGCGCATTTCACTGGTTGCTTAGGTCAGATCATCAGGAAACGTACTCCTAAATAATTTTATAAAAGCCAAAGCTATCAGCAAACAAGACTACTGAGGGAATGAGAATTACTTAGTTTAAAAAAAACCAACAATAAAACAGTGAGTTTATCTTTTCTTACATTTGAAAAACATTTTTTGAATAAAAAGCACCTGTATGAAAAATACTTTTGAAGCAAATAGTACTCTTTTGAAAAAATACTTTATAAATAGTTCTCTTTTTAACAAAATATTCGCTTCGCTTGAACAAAAAATCACGTTATAGTAAGAGTTCTATATTCTCCACCGACATTTCTAATAATTCAGAAGAGGGCTCTATATGATATTTATATATTATTAATTGATCTTTTTAAAAATTGACGTTTGCGGTTAGTCCTTTATTAAATTGTTAACCGACAATCGGAAAGTTTTATGATTTTCTTTTTAAAAATTTGAACTAGCTCAAGTAAAATATCATGATTCGTAACATTTTTAGCCGAACTGAAATGATTTTCAGGAGGGGAATTTATATTTGACCCATGGTAAATTATGGATCAATCATCCCTAAATTCAGCAGTAAAAGTCTGCCTTATATGGGATCTAAAGTAAATTATGGACCGTATATCACAAAATTTAATGACATTTTTTATGGCCATATGAACATAAGTTGGGACAAGTTGTACCTCAATATCTCTATCTGCTACGTTTTAAGGCGTATTTAGTTAATTTCCTAGAATGGGCTTTATATGAGACATATGGCAAATTATGAACCGATCATCACGATGCTTATTAGTATGATTTCTAGTCCTATTAAACTGTGAAGTATTAAATTTTATTATCATAGCATTATTTATTACGGTTTTAGGCGTACTAAACGGTTTTCCGAGAGTACGGCTTATATAAGGCCTAGGGTAAATAATGGGCCGATCTTTATGAAATTTACCAGTGTGATTTTTAGTCCTATAAAACCGTGACGTGCTTAGTTTTATTATGATAACATTATTTTTTACGGTTTTAGTTTACTACACTGTTTTCCAAAAGTAGGGTTTATATGACCCTAGGGTAAATTATGGACCGATGTTTATGAAATTTGGCAGTGTGATTTCAATTCGTATAAAACTGTCACTTGCCAAAATTTATTATGATGGCATAATTTATTATGGTTTTATGCGTACAAAACTGTTTTCCGGGAGCAGGGTTTAAATAGGGACCAGGGTAAATTATTGACCGATCTCCACTAAATTAAACACTATGATTTCTAGTCATAAAAAATAAACTTGTGCAAAATTGTTTGTTTCTGTAACAAAATTATAAATTTTTTACGGTGGTGGTTCCACATTTTGATTCGTAGCTCTAATCCTTCTGAACCGATTTTTCTGGATTTCAATCGCAAACTGCTTAGGGTAACTACAAGCATTTTACTTCCAGATTTTTCTTTTCTTTTGAGTCTTTCGAAAGTGAGCGTGTTTTCAACAAGCGGACCGACGGACATGGCTAAATCAACTTAGAATTACTCAAGGTCCCAGAATATATGTGTATACTATTATGGGGTCTTAGATGTACAATAAAAAAGTTTTACACGGAATGACAAACTAAGTATACCCTCATTCACCACTAGTGGTGGTGGAGGGTATAAAGATGTTTCTTTAATGAAAGAGGGTACATATAATTTTAAACCAAAATTAATTGTATTTTCAAAATGTGTCCATTTCATCAAAAAGTGTATTGTTAAACCAAAAATTATTTATTTTTTTTACCAAAACAAAAAAGTACCGTTTTAACAAAAATTTACTTTTAAAAAAAAATCTTAGTTTCATATTTAAAAGGGCCCTTGGAACACATTGTAGCCTAAAACCGCCCGTCTAGTAAAAATTAGCAACAAAACACACAAACTAAAAAACAACCATTTATCCACTTTAATTTACATGATTTTCCACACGGTCCCTCTACTTTTTCCAAAAAAAAAAGACAAAACAAAAACTCAGGAGAAAAGAGGCAAACAAAAGATTGGAATTGTATACCCACTTGACCCATTCATCATTGAATAAGTAAGTGCTTGAGCTTGTTGAATAAATGGCAGTGTTACTGCAAAAGAAGCAGTTGGACGTGAAGAACATGAATTAAACTTTTGTAAGGTTATCACAAAGTAAACAATGTTTTCTTTTTATGATTTCACCTTTTACTTACTCTTTTTTTCTTTAAAGGTTTTGCTTTTGGAACAAATTACACGCTTTTTTGTTGTTGCTTTTGCTGTTGTTTTTAGGAGGTAAACAACCATTTTAATGTTAAGCCATTTGAATGCTAAAGACATGCTTGAGCAGAGACCAAAGTGCATGTCAATTCGCTGCGGTCAATTGTTGGCATTAATGGGTTTAAACTTTAAAGATAAAAAAAAATGTAATGTTAAGGCCATTAATGAAAAAAAAAAACCAACGGAAAACATGATACGAAGACCCTAAAATTCTTCTTGAAGGTCACCAAAAAATTTAATTTTTTTTTTTGTTGGTTTTTAGGTTAAACACATTTTATAAATTTAAATATTCTTTAAATAGGCATTTTAGTATTTAAGTTGGTTTTAATTAGTAAGCATAAAATAATGTCTGCAACTGCATCTTTAAATGCGGAAGCTTATAATTACGAGCATTTAGCAGATCCTCGAACCCAGGACTGGTTATTGGTGGCATCATTTAAGCCCATATTGTTATGGGTTTCTTTATATTTAATAATGGTATTTTGTTTACCCAAAGTGGTAAAAAGGTAGATATATTTAGAAGATAAAAAAATTATCTTAAGTTCCTACAAGGGCCAGTTTTGTTAAGTATTTCCCATTATAACCTTTTCTTTTATTCTTTTATTTCAGCCATAAACCCTTAAAACTACAAAGAGTTCTTATTATCTACAATTTATCGATGGCTTTTTTAAATTTTCATATTGTAAAAGAAGTCATCATAAATGCCTGGCATATGAATTACGATTACTGGTGTCAGCCCTGTCGAGTCATATATTCAGATCATGAACTTAAGGTAAGTCCAACCAAACTCGACTATATTTTGACTCAATATTTTCATTTAAATCATATTTTTAGTTGGCCTCTGCTGTTTGGTGGTTCTTTTTCTCCAAACTTTTAGAATTTTCCGATACTTTATTTTTTATTTTACGGCACAAATGGAATCAACTGACTCCTCTTCATATATATCACCATATCACTATGTTTCCTTTATGGTGGATTGCGATTAAGTGGGTGCCAACAGGATCATGTAAGTAAAAGAATATGTATATTTAAAAAATTTCCGGAGATCTGCTTTAAAGGTAGATGGATTTACAAATGTTAAGGAACGTAGTGCTAAATCTTTCGGATCAAGAAAAAATAGCAACATCTTAATAAAAGCGAATTATTTTTAAATTCTTAATTCCTGAGCTTAGTGTAGACATAAGGTGTGGTCATTTATTTTACTAACAGAAACTTGCAAGGGAGAGTAACTTTACAACATTGTTCTCCCAATTACTAAAAAAAAAAAAAACAAGCGTAAATGAACGATTTACCAGCAAAAAAAATAGAAAGTTGGCATTACGACAGTATTCAGGTGATAAATACGAGATTATTTCTTCCTGAATTCAAATGTTTTTAACTATTTGCTTAAGAATATTGTTCTCTCATTTAAAAAAAGAAAACATTAAATTTAAAAATTATAAAAATTATTTTTATTTAAAAGTAAAGTATAAATGTTATTAAACACAACTACTTTTAAAGAAAATACTATAGTGGAGTTCAGTGTTTGGTGCAAATGGTCTTCGTTAAACATATGTAAAATTTGTAAAAGAAAGAAAAAAAAACCCTGAAGAAGGCACCGACGAGGTGCCGAAATATTGGATATAATAAACAATTAAAGTTTTTTATATAAAAAGATCTTAAGCTCGATAATATAATTATACTATAAATAATAAAGGTCGAATAAAATAGAAAAGCTATTTTTGAAACGTTTTAATGGAATTAAAAAAAAATTGCTTTAAAATTCGTGTTCTATTTACCTTTAATTGCAGCATTCTTTCCGGCTTTAATAAATTCCTTTATCCACGTCATTATGTACACTTATTACGGTCTAAGTGCTTGTGGGCCAGTCATACAGAAATATTTGTGGTGGAAAAAATATTTAACAGCTTTACAGTTGGTATGTTTAAAAATTCTCAAATTTCCATTAACTGTTTATAATTTAATTATATATGTATTCACAAGGTGTGCTATCCAGTCATATCGTCATAATGTCCTAAAAAGTATTTTACAATTGTTAAAAAAAAAACTTTGTTGTGTTTCAAACAAAATAAAAATTATAATGCTGTGTTCTTTGATTCGTCATAACTGTACAGTAGAAATCTTAATTAAAAGCGCTCACAGCAGTCATACATACATATGTATATGTATATTTCTTGTAATTATTTTAAGACACATGACTTTACAACTGTATGACTATTTTGTGATTCACCCAATTATGTTCTTATATTGTGTTTTATTTTATAAACTTATCTATTGTATGTTTATTTGTTGTAGCTACAATTTATCATTGGCTTGTTGTGGGCTCTGCAAGCCATTGCCACTCAATGTGATTTTCCATTATGGATCAACTGTGCCACAATTGTCTATATGATTACATTTTTAATACTTTTCGGACGCTTTTATAGGCGAAATTATTCGAAGGCGTTTGGCAAAAAATACACAAAATCAATGTAATAGTTAAATTATAGGAATTTATACTAATTTCATACTAACAATTTTTTTAACGTAATAAACCAAAAAACGTGTTTAAAATAAAGAGGTGTCTACGACGTGATGTGCCGTTTAAATAAAAAAAAATATACTTTAGTTTGCTTGACGGGAAATTAAAATGGCCATTTTGGGAAAATTATCTATGAAAAATCAAATTAAGTGTCAAAATATAAATTTAACCAGTTTTTTTGGAAAATGTAAACAAGAACGTAAAGAATATAAAATGTAATAGTGCTTTAAATTTAAAGTTGTTTTGAATTTTAGTACAAACTAAAGTTTCATATCATAACCTCTTTAAGGTCCTAATTTTGTATTAAATACCAAAACACTTTAACACGGTAATAAAACAGCAAAAAAAAATTAATACATATTCATATACAACTCTTTTGTAAATTAGTTGTTAGAACGACATGAAAAAACATGTATGTATGTACTAATTTTTCTACCAATCAGGGTTCCCAGCACTGTTGCCAGGTTTGACGATTTTTGGGTGCATAAGTTTTTAGTATATTTTCAGATATTTATTAGCTTTTTGGAAATTCCCATTTACTTGGTTGGCATTCAGTTTTATGTTTCAGATGTTTATAATGCAAGCACTCACATTTTTCGCTTTATTTTGCTCGATGGTCCTGTAAGGATTCTGTTAAACCAAAAGAAGATTGAACAAGTAAAAGTGCTTATTAGGATATGCCAAATCTTATATACCCTTCACCATGGTGCGATAACAATAGATAGTTTTACCGTTCTTAAGATATAAATAAATATATTTTGTGCCACACCCACTTGTCCACTCCCGCCTAAATTTTATCGGATGTTGTGAATTAATACCAAGATGCCTGTTACTTATTTAGAAAATTTGACTCTTACCATCCCCAGATATACAGAAATAAATAATGTCTTTGTAGAGGTTGTTTATTGATAACCCAGCTATGTGTACCAAATTTGGACAATTTTTCATTCACCGTTCATTATAAATAAATTAATCTATTTTGTGCCACGCACACTTCTCCACTTCCGCCCACATTTTGTCGGATGTTATATATTTATAACCAAGATGCTTATAACTAATTTGAAAACTTTGGTTCTTGCCGTTATTCAGACATATCGCTCATTTCGTGCAAGACCGTCACAACTCAAAATTTGAAACTTTACAGGAGAGCCTTTTTAAGAATCCAACCTATTATTTCTCACCTACTCTTTCACTAAAATACAGTTATAAAATCAAATGTTTCTTTTTTGCTACAAAGAAAACCACATGTACAAGAGGAATGCCAAACACAACCTGAGATGTGACCTTGTTGATGTTAATTGCTCAAGTTTGTTACGAGAGGTCATAGCGTCCCAAACATCTGTATTACCGTTATTTTTTCGATAATTCTCTCCGTTCTTAGATCAATTTGTAGAGATTTAAGAGAAGAACATTTCTGCATTACTAACTCAAAAATGCCAAATTTTGAGTTGTGACGGTCTTGCACGAAATTAGCGATATGTATGTACATAAAAAAAAAATTAAATAAACAACTACAATGGGCTTGTGGGAAAAACTAGAGGCAATCATGGGATTCGCTCATATCTCAGCCATTTGTGGACCGATCAGGCTCAGACAATTCCAGACTATAAGTGCAGGGTTACCGACTGGAATTTTCGAAAAGGGTCACAAAAAGGGGTCAAAAAAGGGCATTTCAATTAATAAAGGGTCAAGTTTTATAAGCAGTATTTCCCAATTTAACTCTAGGATTCTCGGTAACTTTTTACCACTAAGTTCTCCTCTTGGTCTGGCCAGAGCACAATTAGTTAAGACCCTAATTAAATAAAAAGTAAATAAATATATTTTTTATTGAACGTATGCTTATTATTTTAGGTTATACGAATTTATTATACAATTTTATTATTTCATTATTTTATTCCACATGCAAGTCATCGAAAATGTAGTCTTTAATTTCGCACATTGCTTTTGCTTATCTACCACAGCTGAAACGAGTCTTGCGTTATTTCAATTTGAAAGATATTGCAAGCCAAGAGGGCAATTTCATAGACTTTAACATAAAACTGGAATTTCATGCACTAATTACAGTTGAAAAAACAGACAAGCCGGGCACATGGCGTTTTGACATAATTCGGGTACGCTGAATCCAGTGGTGCCCACGGTTTTTTAAGATTGGCTCTGGTTTTCGAGATATACCGTTATTTCGAAAATGGAGGAGGTTGCACAACATATATTCGCGTAACTCAAAAACGGTTTAGTTTGTTGAAATTACTAAAAAAAATTCCGCAATAAAATTTCATTTAAGAAAAATAAAACCTTTTTTCTAATATTAGTAGTCGTTATTGAAACATGATTTTTTTTTTTTGAAAAATGCAGCTAGACTTCTAATTTTTTTCAGACATATCAAAAACGAAGCTGCCAACAAAAAAAGCCATAAATAATTAAAACCTGTCAGCAACTTTTATTCACAAAAGTCGACAAATTTTAATTAATTTAAGAATTTCATTAAACGCAATATTTGTATGGGAGCCCCCCTAAGAAGTGGCGATAAGGGACAAGTATGTCTTGAGAAAATGTTAAGGACAAACAATTAATTGAGGTCGGGCATACATTATATACCACTAGGGGCGACTTCTGGGAATTTGTGGGACTTTTTCTTCAATATATTCATATGATTACATATTCATAGGATTTTTTTTAATTATTAAATTCTTTATTCAACATAATGTATATATCGAGCCTTTGCTGCAATAGAGTCATAACTCAAAAACGCTGATTTTAGAGCTAATGTATTTAATGCTTTAGCTCACAGTGGAACATAGGGCCGCCTACTAGCTAATAATGTGGAGTTAATCACCATATCGCTTCTTCATATTGTGTAAAAATTTCATACAAATATCTTCTATATTCAACTCTAGAGAGAATGTCCCAATGCAGAAAATTTATTTTTAAAGACATTTTGACGTAAAATTTTTTAAATGCGGTTTTTGTGCCATTTATAATACAAAACAAAAGAACAAATATTCAAATTTATGCTATTCCAAAGAAATATGCATGCATTATTTCCACACTTTCACTTTGCGGTAGGAATTTTGGAAAATCCACAGTAACCGATTAAAAAATTCTTAGAATTAAGAAATAAAGTCATAAATGCTCCACATCAAACTGGGTATTGTAAAAAATTTTATAAAAGCATTGAGCCCAGATGGTGTTGCTTTTACCGAATTGCGCCGAATTTTTCCACGATTAAGCGGCATGAAAGTAAAAGAAGGTATGAACTCTAACTACTTTATTAAATTAGATTTATATTTCATATCATAATGTTTTTATTTTACAGGAACTCTTAATGGACCGGACATTCGTCATCTTATAAATGACCATCAATTTGAGGTTGCATTGAATGATATCGAGCTATTGGCCTGGAATTGTGTGAAATCAGTAATAGAAAATGTATTAGGAAATCATCGGTCCGAAAATTGGCGAATTTTAATCAAAAATATGCCAACCGCATTTAGAAACTTAAACGTTAGAATGTCATTGAAAATACATTTTTTGCATTACCAGGCCGAAAAATTTAATGAACAATCACCAGCCAAGTCTGATGAACATGGCGAGAGATTTCATTAAGTAACATCCAGGCTCGAACACTGGTATAGCGGCAAACAACTTGATTCGCTATTATTTTTATTTTAACAATAAAAATAAATGTTTTAAAATTTTTAAGATTGGTTATTAAAAAAAATAAAAAAATTTCATCTTTTCTGAGAAAATCAAAAGTTGTAGACAGACTTTAATCACTTATAGCTTATTTTGTTTGGAACTTTGTTTTTTATACGCCTTAAATTTTGCACCTGCAGCGCCTGAGATACCCCTAGACGAGACAAATGTATGACCAGCGCAACTTTATTTTTCATTCCCATCATTTGTTTTTAAGGCCTAGGATTCACTCCTAGGGGGATAAAATGTATGACTGACCTCCATTAGTTGTTTGTTCTTAACATTTTCTCAATTTATACTTTCCCTTTATCACCAGCCCTTAGGGGGCTCCCATACAAATATTGCATAAAATTTGTCGACTTTTGTGAATAAAATCAAAAGTTTAAAATAGATTATAATCATTTATGGCTTGTTTTGTTTGGAATTTCGTTTTATATACGTCTGCAAAAAATTTTTTATGAATTTCGGTTTTTTAAGTTTTTTCAATTCGCTAAAGGGTTTTTGAGTTACGTGAGCATATGTTGTGCAACCTCCTTCATTTTCGAAATAACGGTGTATCTCGAAAACCATAGCCAATCTTAAAAAACCGCGGGAACCAATGGATTCAGCGTACCCGAGTTATGTTAAAACGCTAGGTGCCCAGCTTGTCACGAAAAAAAAGTGTCAATTTCTTGCACAGTGTTATTAGTTTCATTCGATTCAGCACCATTTATAGAATTCACGTCTCTGTTTTTTTTTGTTTTTTTTTGTTAGGAAAATATTGCAAGCAAAACACAAATTTGGGCTGGCACACCAAGACGGTAATTCTTTGGTTAAAGAAAATAATAGGACCAAAGTGTTTTATAAATAAACAAAAAATATTTATTTTAGGTAGGAAATGCTCAAAAAACTTTTTTATGGAATGCCCTTTCCTGTATTTATCACCTGACCAAGGCGAATTCATTTACCAGGTGGCGTTGAAAGCACAGCTGTGCTACTTTTTTTTCTTACTTGGAGAGAGAAATGTCAAAAGTTGCTTGTGTTTTTGACATATCGATCAACGAAAGCAACAAAAAAATACATTGTTGTGTTTTTTGTGTTGTTACTTGTTGTAGTATCGACACCACCGTATACATGAATTCGCCTTGCACCTGACAAAACGTTATAAAACATTATAGTTAATTTTTAATACTTTTTATGTTATTTTCGGATGTTTTCTTTTTTTTTATACCGATTAAGCGATTTCGAATAAATTTTAGGGTTTGCTTTCAATTTTGCAATTGTTCGCGAATTTTAGCCATTTTCGCGATAGAAGCGTAAGTTTTCTGATTCTTAAGCGCTTTTAAGATTTTTAATAAATATTAGGCTTTGCTATCATACCTCCGTATTTTGCGCATTTTTGACATTCCTTTTAGTTTTAGGGACTTTTAGAAATTTTTTTGGCTTGTTTGATATGTAAAAAATTATCGCTAATTTTTGCAAACTTTTCTGAATTTTTAAATTTTTGCGAATCTTCGTTTTAAAAATAGCCCCATATATAAACCGAAGTCACCTATTTTACAGGGCACTATCAACACAGTCGATTTATAGGTACGGGGCGAACAGTTCAATGCCATATGCCATTAGTAAGAGTGATTTTTTTAAAGTAAAACATGCTACTCTGTTGGAGGGCAGAACATATTTAAGAAACGAACACCAAATTTAAATTAAATGTCAAATTTTTAAGAAACGAAAAAAAATTTCAATAAAATGTCAAATTTTTTTGTAGAAAAAAACATCTAGGAACACAACTGGGACGAACGATGAATTTCGCCCAACACGACGAATTTTTCATTCAAAATTCTTTGACTAAATTGGTCGTATGATGCACAATGACGACGAATAACTAGCAGCTTTTATATTTGAGAAACTTGATTTCTGTTTATACAAAAAGAGAGTAATAGTGTGACCATATAAAAAAAATAAATGCTTAAAAATTAAAACATAATCTAAAACACAATCAAAAACTATTTTTATAGCAAAATACTTTGTATATTAATTTCAAATGTTATACAATAAAAAAAAACATTTATTTGAGTAAAAAGTAACTTTATATATTAAAATACATCTAAACTAAGACCAAACATGGTCACCAGGTACGGATTTGTTCGTCGTTCTCCGGCATATGAAATATAAATAAATTTATTGCAAAGTCGCCGCTATGCAGGGTTGTCAGATTGATTTTGAACTTTTCGCCAAAATCAATGTCAAAAATCGCCAAAGCATTTATTTTTTAGTTTTTGACAATAATATATGTATTTTTAGAAAAATTAAAAATATTTTTTTATAAATCCCAAAAAAAAAAAATTTCTTACGTATCGCTAAAATCCGCCAAAAATTCAAAAAAAGTCGCCAAGATATATTTTGTTTAATTTTATTTAGAACAAAGTAAAAAATAATTAGTAAGCGCAAAATGCAATGAATAAAATATTTTATAGTAGTCTACTCAAAGCGACAAAAAAAGAATTTTTGCGGTAAGTATTAAACAAATATTGGATATACAATACATTTGTATGTAGTTGCAGTTCTATGATATATCTAAAACGCTATATACTTCACCGAGAATACTCCCTTTTTGTGTTCTTTTTTTTGGAATATTTTGTGAAGGAACAAAAGAAATGCAACATGTACTGTTTACATTCAACTTATAACTCGTTAAAACGTGTCGAAAACTTCATATCGATTTCTACTTCGAAGGCGAATTTTAGTGGTATTCATTATTTCAACACAGGCATTACTAGTTGTAATAACCAGAACAGTCAATGAAAGTTCCTTTTAATGGTACGTAGGTGCCGTATCCTTGTAGCTATAAATTGTTGGTCTAAACTGATTTAAATTAGATTGAATATCATCATTAAAATTCTCTTTTAACAAACGGTATTTTTCCATTGTGTTTCATTAACATCCAAAGATACGTTAGGATTCATAAAAATTTTTAAAATATCTTTAACAACAACGAATTTTATCAGTGATAATTTGTCATATTTTATAATGGAAAAATGTTCATAAACTTTAATTATATTAATTTTTTAAAGAATTCTACTTATTACTTCCTTCAAGAGCACATTTATCATCAGCCATTTCAATATAATTTAGTTTTAAATACTGGTCATACATATGAATACATCAAATTTCATACATTAAAATACTAGAATAAAAAAAATTTAATATTTTCCTATTGAATTTAACAAATTTCAAAACAAATTCATGGCTCATCAAAAATAGCCAACAAAGTCGCCAACTATTTTATAAATCGCCAAAAAATCGCCATGTCGCCAAATCGAAAATTCCAAATCGCCAAACAAGTTTGAAAATCGCCACGTTTGGCGAGAAATCGCCACATCTGACAGCCCTGCCGCTATGACGAATTTGGGTGGACGCTCTATTGTGTGTATTTTCATATACAACAATAAGCTTTATTTTTGGCGACGAATATTCGCGGCCAAAAATTCGTCGTTCGTCCCAGTTGTGTTCCTAGCATAAGTTATTGAATAAATAAAAAATACATATACAAAATAGCATACTTACATGTACATATGTATGTATATATATGAGTTATGTTTGCTTTAGGGGAGTACTTTAATTTGTACTTTACTGTCGAAAATCTATTTAGAAGTTGTAAAAAATATTTTAACACAAACTGTTTACGAAAACAAACTACTTTTTAGGAATGTGCGTTCTATATTTTGTTATTAAGGCCCTAATCATGTAAAACGCAACGCAACACCAAAGCATTACATTGAAAGCACAAACAATTTCATAAATATTTTGTAATTTTGTTGTTGGTTTCTACAGAAATTCAAGTACCGTTTCAAAAGCTTTGCAGCGTTTGAAATTTTAAAACGCAATGTGAATTTCTGCAGAAAGCAACAACATAATTACAATATATTTATGACATTGTTTGTGCTTTCAATGTAATTCTTTGACGTTGTGTTGCGTTTTACATGATTAGGGCCTAAATGTTCATTTGAAGTACATTCCTCCATCTCCGCTTCGAACAAATTAAGAGAGGAAAGCAGGGATTTGTAAGTTTCTACTTTGAGTCTGTTCCAAAGTTTATTTTTAAGCAAAGCTAATTTCGAAAACACTTGTTAAGCTGAAGCACTACTGTTCAGCAGTGTTAACAATATACAAAATGTGAGTGATATTTCCAAAAAGGGTCAATAAGTGGCACAAAATAGCTCAAAATTATACAAAAGTGTAATTTAAAGAAAGGGTCATAAAGGGTATCAGGACCGTCGAAAAAGGGTAAAATTGACACTTTATTATCACAGCGGTAACGCTGTATATGTAACATAAATATCCAACTACCGAGACCCTATCGTATCTGAGGTCTTCGCAAAATCCATTCAAACTGACATACAGACGGATGGACAGACGGTCATCGTGATTTTAACTTCTCTTCTCACAAGTATACAGAATATATAGACTTTATAGGGTCAAGGATTTTGCAAATGACAAATTTTGTACTAATATTCAGATATATCACATCCCGAACAATCCAATACAAGCAAAGTCATATGTTGTCAACCTTCAATAATCATTTATTTCCTATTGTGAACTATAAAAAGCTAAATTTTTCATATTTATAAAAAGGTTGCCGCTCTTATTTATGTTGATCTGTTAGGTGGGGAACAGAATAGTCGCTGTATTTAAACGTTACGAATAGCGCTGCAAGCTTTGAAAAGTTAAAAATGGAAGTTTCAAAGAAGTGACAACAGAATACGTAATTGTAGTAGTCGTTGAAGTTCAGCTACTACTACAACTAGTACTTCTGTTCCAGGCCTAAAAGAATAGGAGTGAGAATGGTGGTTTAAAAGATATTTTGCGACAAGAAATTAATATAAGTATACATAGGTATGTATTTTTTTTTTTAATTCAATTAAAATAAATGAAAATAGCTAAAAAAAAAAAGTTTTCAAAAACTAACAAAAGTAAGTGCCACACCGAAAAATATAAAATCCGAACACCACAATAATCACGTGAATTGAAATAAAGTTGACGCTTTCGAGGAGTTTTTTATTTTTTGTAAAATTTTCCGATATTCGACACACTTTATCTGACGGCTATGATTACAGCTTATATTAAGAGCAAAATGTTAATAAGTCTTAAACAAATTAAGATTATGGGGAAATCGATTCAACGTTGCAAAAAACGGTATAAAAAACTTTATTATTTATTATAAAACGAAAAGTTCCGAAATCAAAATTCTAAAAATCCAATTTTTAAAACCACCTTTTACGCCGATTGTAAAAGGGTATATACATATAAGTTTGTCATTCCGCTTGTCACTTTTACATTATTGATCCTAGAAATTCAAATCTGGCTGACCGTGTGTCTGTCCGTTTATTGAAATGAGTTTTCCGAAGACGACAGCAGCGATGTGGACAACGCTGTTATTTTTTAGGTCGCAAATACTCTATTAAAGTTTGCTATTGAAATTCAGCCAGATCGGTCCATAAAAGGCTGAGGTATGCGCAAAAACCACGAATGCCTCTAATTTTTCCCTGGTTGTTGTTGTTTTTTATAAGCCATAAATTTCTTTATATTTAGAGAACAAAAAGAGCGAAAGATTCAAAACAAGGTAAGAACATCTTGCTTATCAATAGACAACATCCCACAAAATGTTGGCAAGATTGGAAAAGTGGGCGTGGCAAAAAATAGTTTTTTTTATATCTTAAGAACGGTAAGAGAAATATTATCCAAATTTGGTGCATATAGCTGGGTTAATAATACACAACCTCTTTATTAAAATATGGGCGGGATTGAAGAGGTGGCGTAGTACATCGTGTACAAATGCATTATAGATTTCTGTATATCTGGAGAACGGTAAGAGCAAATTAGGTACAAGCATCTTGTTTATCAATACCGACAAAATGTGAGCGGGAATGTGAAGTGGGCGATGCACAAAATAGATTTATTTTTGTCTGAAGAACGGAAGAACTTTTTGCTCTTGTCGCACCATGGTGAAGGTATGTACACAGAAAAAATAGAAAATCGACTTTAATTAAACAATTCGTTCAGACAATTAAATTTTTTACTAATTTTGCCCCTGCAAAAGAATTGATCATATCAATTAACGGATTTGTATTTTCGAGTCATGCCACACAAATTTAATCAATTAAAAAATTAATTGCATCAATTAAAAAAATAATTGAAGAAATTAATGTTCACCAATTAATTATATAATTAAAAAATTTTTGGCAAAAATTTTTTCTGTGTATATACGATTCGACATGGACGAATAAATCAGCCATGTCACAAAGTACAATTCCGTTCGGAATGATTTCGTTCGGAACCGAAGAAAACATAAATATTTATTGACAGAAAGTATATTTTGATAGTTTTTTGGCCTTTAAGATACAGAAAACTTCCATTCCGTTCATGAAAACAAAAATGGTTTCATTTCGCAGTTTTTTCGTAATTTTCTGGAGCACCAAAATACGGAATGAATTCCGATTCCGAACGGAATTGTACTCTGTAACATGGCTGTATATTTGTATGTCGTTAGCTTAAATGCAAAAAGGCGTAACTAACAAAAAATTCAAAATCAAGTTTTGGATTGTTTTTTATGAATGCCATTTAACTACACGTCTTTTCAAAATTTTACTCTTTTGCGATCGAAAATTACGCTTTTTTTAACAAAAAAAAAACAAAGAGACGTAACTACAAGTGTGGTTATTTGATTAATGCAAAACGACGTAATTACACATTTTTTTTTTTTTTTTCTAACAAAATATAATCAAATGGGCTTCTATCTATATAAATAGCTTTAGGAATTCCATGGACAACTTATCAATGCATATTTTTCTGACGTGAGAAAAAACATAGTTAAGAATGTTTATAGTTTTCATTTTACAAAGTTTTTTGCATCTCCTGTAAAATTATGTTTTTGTTAGTTACGCCTTTTTGCATTTCAGCTAACGATATATACTCTTACTTGTTCAAAATAAAATCCCCAATTTAGGGAAAAATCTCCTAAATTGATAACTCTGCTGAAAATGATGATGACGACTGCGAATTTGCCGTATAAACGTAAAAAAGAAATTACGTATGGATGTACATATACATATGTATGTATGTACATACGTTTGCTCGTTTTACACCAAACACAGCAAACAAGTAAAATGTTCCTTTTAACGCGGATGAGATAAATAAATAAACACCCTACACGAGTAAATGTAAAGCATACTTAAGCATCAAATGAAACTGGTTGGTTATTCTCTCGAAAATAGAATTCTAAACGTCGATTAGTGTTAAGCAATTTGTTAATTATGTTTTGCATTTATGAAATATTCAAGTATGTGATGAAAATCTTTCGATTTCAAAATAATCGTTTATAGCAAGTGTGATTAATTTCGAGTAATATTATTCCTGAATTATAGTCTTGATCTTTTATTCTAATGGCAGTATATATGTAATATAAGCTTTAAAAGAATATAGATAGAAAAAAAGTGAAAAATGTATTAGAAATCAATTTCTAATAATACTGAAAACGACATTATAAATTTCAAATCGTTTTTTCTATTACATGCATAATTATTACTGCAACACTCATTTGTTTGTTCAAGAGTTTTAGATCAAAACTTTTGGAAAACATAAAATACCGAAATTTCTTTGAAAATTGTTAGTTTTTAGCCTTTTCTCTAAATATCGTAAATAAGTATGTGTTGGAATTGCAATTATTTAAGTCACGTAACTAATTCGATTTGTACAACGAATTCATAAAATATTTGAAAACAAAAGCTGAAATATACCCGCACAACCACTTAAGTTAACAAGGAAAAATAAGACTTTAGTTTTTCTTCAGTAATTAAGGAAACAGTTGTAACTTTCAAACAGAACTTTTAAATAAGAAAAGTATTTTTTGTTTTTATTTGAGGAATTTGGGTGTTAAAGCAACAACTTAAAAGTAAAGGACAATAAATAAAAAGTTGGGTAAATGGTAAATTTGTTTTAATTAGTTTTCACTTTCCGTTGCTGTTCTTTTTCGTTCCTTTCTGGTGCAAATATTTTGTAATTGCTTTTTCTGTAAAATGAATCAGCTGCTTTTAAAACGAAAAACATGGCCACACGATCAAGCTTTCCTTGATAGTATTTTACATATGCTGTTTGTCAAAATTTACATAAATTTAAAGCTGTGACGTAGGCTGCACGCAATTTACTTTCAAGATATCATCAAGAAAACAATTTATAAAAACAAATGAAAAATTTGCTCACTAAACTTTTAATCAGCTGTTAAATTGATCGTAAAATTGCCAAACAGATGGAAAGGTAAAATTGAGAGCAATCTCGTGGTCATTTTAAAAAATGTGAGTGTGTTGGTAAAAAATAGAGAGAGTTTGCAAATTGAAAATAATTAGGTGCGTTTGAGTACTTTTACAGTAAATGAGTAAACTTAAAAATTTGCTCTCACAAAAAGCTGTTGTCCAAAAAAGTACGCGAACGCAAAATTTGTAAAAATTCGTAAAATAAAGGCAACAGCTGATGGCAAATAATTGAAGTGTTGAAAAATGTTTACACTTTTGACTACTTAACTCGTTTTCTTATCGGTACTCGATTAAATACTTTTTATAACACGAATATTTTTGAAAAATACAAACAAATTATTTTATGTAATCTTTCATATTTGTTTGTTTTTTATTTTATTTGAATTTGCTAATTTGTGTCCGGCTAAATTTTATCAAGTGTACACGAATACTTTTTTTTACTATTGATTACTTTAAAAACAAGGGCTGTTCTAAGTACCCGAGTACTTGACACTTTTACAACTCCACAAAATTAACATAACAAAACAAAGTTTCAAAAGTTGGTATTTAGCCATATAAATTCTTCAAAAACAAGTTTAGTTAATTAATATTAATTCATTTTTTGTTTTTATTTTAGTTTTATTTCAAATTTTCTTTTTTTAAACAATTTTTTCACAATTTGTATGCCTTTTGTTTGTTTACCTTTTGAAACATATGTTTTTTTTTTTTTTTGTTTTACTAAATTTTACTGCAAAAATTTCTGCAGTAAAAATTTGTAAGTACTCAGTCAAGAACTGTCACTTTACGCTCTTAATTTGTGTTCTCATTTACTGTATTTTGTGTACGCGAACGCAATTTAGTAAAATGCAGTAAAGTTCAGTAAAAAATAGTAAAAACTTTTGTGTTCTCGAACGCAGCTAATGATAGGCAAAACATGATCGTGTATCAGTAATTAAAATCAATTTTTCTAGATTTAAACAAAAAATTACAGTTTTTCATATTTTCATAACTATCTAATACATATACACTTTGGCCGTAACTTAACGTTGCATTCTATTTTCAACAGATTGATCTGCAACAGAACAAAACTAAAAAGGAAAAACAAATCACACATACAGACTTTCAATTGAACAGAAACAAAACAGATGATTCGTAACAGAACAGAACATACAAACTAATTCTGCCTTAAGGTGCCCGTAGACGACATGTTTTTTACATCTGACTTGTCAAGTTTTCAAGTCACATGTAATTGTGAATGTCTGTCAAAATTGCTGTTTTACAAAAGCTTTATAATATTTGGTCACACACGTACATGTAATTTGCTTCTGACATTGTCTATGTTTTTTCTCTGTAGTTATGGAGTAAACCAAAGTAGTTCTTGGTTTCAAAATAGCGTGCTACCGCCACAAAAATTTTTATTTGCGCCGTAAAAATGTTCAGCCATCTAAACATTTTTTTTCTTTAAATTCCAATATACCAGTTTAGGATATTATAATGATACGTTTTTATTTATATATGTATGTACATAATTTCTATTCAATGGTGAAATGATTATACATATATCGGTATTGTAAAATATTAACTTAAGCCGGCTAATGATTCCGTCAACAATGCACCGCCGCTGCGGTTTTCTTCCCGGCATAGATTTCTGACACAGCTGATGTCAGATGATTTGTCAGAAGAAAATAGAGCACGCTCTAATTGAAATTTTGTCAGATGACTTTGCGTCTGACTTGTACAGATGCAATGTTTTAAAGGTAACACACGAGGTAACATGCAACTTTAGTTGCAATTTACACTATGGACATTTCTTGCCGGACAGACGAAGTTTGTTGGCGAGAGAGGAAAAGAGTAAGTATACAGCGTCGCCCCCTTACCAACAAACTTCGTCTGTCCGGCAAGAAATGTCCATAGTGTGAATTGCGACTTAGTTAACATATTTTCTCCGTCTTTATTCGACAGCGCTCGTTATTAAGAACGATTTTTTTTATAACAAGTTCGAGTGCTATATTCGGCTGTGCCAAATCTTTGATACCCTCCACCGGCAGGAGTGGGCTCTATATGATAAATACATATGTAACAGCGCATAGAGAAAGGGACCTAAGGGTAAACAAATCAATTTTCCCTTTTTTTTGATGTGGACAACACCTGATCATCGAATGAGACCGATCCCATGTCCCAAAAGTGTTCCCTCCCAGAGATATGCGCGTTTTATGAAATTCAAGTCGACGATTCTAAGCGCAAATAGAAAGGGACCTAACGGTAAAATTTATTTATTTTCATTTATTTATTTATTTTTTTCCTTATGAACAATTTAAAAAATAGAAAAATCATTTTAATCGACGGTTCTTGCGAATTGGTTCCTTAGAACTTGACGGTACCGGTCCTTTATTTTTTTCGATTTCTTCTTAACGTGTACTGCCTCCACTTCTTGAGGATTGTCCACTTTCACCGAATCTTCCGCTTCGTTTCCATTTCCAGAGACCAAAGGGAGAGGAGCAACCGAATCTTTTTTTTCAATCGTCAAAACATAAACCCCGGATCTCTTTATACAAGTACCATTGACGCTTCATCGATAACCCTGGTGACGGAATAATAATTGGTTTGTCATCGAAACTGGTATTGTTACTCAGATGTATGTTTTCATTTATGATGGCTGAATTCGCAAACAGTTTACATTGCACTGGTGATTGAGCAATAAATACAAAGTGATGATACTTCGAAATTCCAATTTAAGTTTAATATTTAGTGGAGAAGTATTCGTCCCATTTTCTCCACTCAACAACAGGCTCACTTGAATTTGGAAGTCGAATAGGTACAGGAACATTAAATCAATTACGAGATGATTTTCTAACACAATCAATTACATCCATGAAGCAGTCGACATTAGTTTGGGCATATTTTGATTTGAAAACTCCGAATAAAAGATCAGGTTAAAACTTTGTATGTCCGCTTAACAAAAAGTTCAATTCAACTGACTCACATCTGGAAGTATCGACAAGGTGTTGTAAAAATCGTATAATCGCATTGTTTTTATTTTGTGAAACACAGTTATCAGCGAATATCACTAATTAAGTTGAATGCACTTCTCGTAGGTAGTAATCAAGAATTGATATTACTGAGTGCGGACCTTTTCCAATGGAATCGCTTTCGTCAATACAGAGGATGTGTTGAACATTTTAACGTTCGTTTGTAATTCCGAAAATTGCTGTTTTGCGACCTGATTTAAAGCAAACAGTTCCTATTTGCTGTGGACCCGACGGAAAGCTAACATTTTGAGCATAATCCATAGATATTAATAGATAATCCTCCTCTGGAATACCTGAATACATGGCATTTGGATCAGGCTTGACTAATGTTCTCAAGTCGTTATAGTACTCTCGCTGAGTGCTGGCAGATTGTAAATGATCAGAATACACCTTCAATTCTGCTTCTTTTTCAACTTCAGTAACGTTTACTGTATTAATTCGCACAAATCGTATGCCGGCTTCATACTGACGATGTAGGGAAAATATTTCTGCCACAGCGCTTGGAAAGTGCGAAGTTTTACGATTTTACCACCCGGTTCGACGCTGTTGGTGTATCTAGTGTAAACAGAAGTCTTACTTTCAGTAGTTGGAAGTTTCAATAAACGATAAATGATTTGGTTGACGTCCAGGTAAAGTGATATCAACAGTTTCAGCAAAGGCAGATAAATGAAACAATTTATTTTTTTTCCAAAGTAGTTGAAGCATCTGTACGATTAATTTTATTCGTCATGCCATGTTCGCGTGGATAAACACCATTTTTGTCGTAATGTTCGATTAGATTTTTGTAGCGTTTAATTCCTATTGTATACAGGAAGAAGTTCATATCACGGCATATCGGCAAACTTCGAAAATAATATATTTGATTGTACCGTTTCTTCATATCTCGCGATCGATCACCAACTTTTGACCTGAGCATTGCATCGCCACGGTTAGCTGCCAGATGTGCGAGAATAACTAAATCTTGGGATTCCTTATCTAAATTCATGAAAGACGTTCGAAAATCCACAGCCATCTTCTTTGGGATCAGTTCATTGTATTGATTTGAACAACGCGGAGGTATTTTTGAACCATACAGTCGAGCAACTACCTTTTCTTCGCGTAAATCAAGATCAGATTTATCAAGGTACATATTATCGGTATCATCTTCAGAGTCACTATCCGATCATTCTGAGAAGTGATCGTCATCAGGGAAGCGATAAAGTCCACCATTTCATCCTAAAACAGTCAGTAAGAATGTTATTAGTTTTAAATTATTTTCGCGAATAACATAATAAGGTTATGTGAAAAAAATTTCGTACTAACACAGTGATATTCACGATTTAAAAGAATTATAAATGAGTATTATTATAATTCACAATTAATAATTTCAGAAAATAAACCTGGATTCGAAAAAACGCGAGCAAAATTGATATCAAACTCATGGAAACAGCGCGCTAGGTAGAAAACAGTAAAAACCAACTACACAAAACAAGAGGTAGGGACGACCTACGCGCGTTTTCAAGGCTCAGTGATGGTACACCAAAGATACACGTATTTAAATCTTTAAAATGGCTCTCCTGAAAAAAACCGGTTTTTACCCTTAGGTCCCTTTCTATTTTTCTATTCTGAAGATTGGTTTCTGGTATTACAAAAAGAAATTATAATAAATTTCAATACAGCAGTGTAATTAGTTTTAGCGTTAACAGTAAATTTCACAAATTTGTCGTATTAAGCGAATTCGTGCAAAATTGTATATCATTCCGTGCATTATTTCGCCAATAATGTTGGTTTTTGTATCAAAATTATCAATATGTTTAGGGTGGTGGTTACACATTTTGATTCATAGTTCTGATTCTATTGGACCGATGTTGCTGAATTACAATCTCAAACTGCTTTGGATAACTACAAGCAATTTGAGGCCAAGTTTGTTCTTTTCTTCAACAGACCGACGGGCATAGCTTAATCGACTTAGAATTTCTCAAGGAGCCAGAATATGTATACTTTATGGGGTCTTAGATGTATAATAAAAAAGTTTCACACGGAATGACAAACTTATTGTACCCTCATTTACCACTATTGGTGGTGGAGGGTAAAAAAATAAGTGCAGTGAAAAGGACTCAATAATTTGTTTGCTATACTAAAATTTCAAACAATGAAAAATTTTTAAATTGTACCAAATGGGTCAAGGTAGTACCACGGTACTTTAGAAGGTCAAAATGTACCAAAAAAAAAAGTACAATGGTACCAACTTTAACATCCCTGAGTTCAAACATTTTTTGCACGGACAAAATATACGTTCTCCGTTCTTGTTGTTATTGTTTTCAATAAATTTCAAGAAAAAAAAATTCACCCTTTTTTTGAAATTTGGTTCATGTTTTAAGTTTTGGGAATCGGTGCATAATTTCACATAGCCCACATACGAACCTTTTTCCTAATAGAGGGCTTATGTTCAAAAACCATTTTATTATGTTGGTATTTGGAGAAACTTTGGCCTAAATATATTTTCTTTCAACCTAAGGCCTTCTATAAGGTCTCTTTACTACTTTATTTTCCCGCTGGAAATGTTCGGGCAACTCGCGTTTCTTTTCCTTATGAAGAATTTTAACGTGAATTATTTCAAATTTTTCATATCTGAAAAATTCACGTGTGAATTTTTTTTTCAAACTTTTCATATCTGAAAAATTCACATGTAAATTTTTTTTTTTTTTTGCTCTCCTCATGAGTTAGGAAATATAAAATATTTTTTTTCCTCACCCTCATGAGGATGAAAATTTTGAAATTTTCACGCTCGCGAGCGTTTCGGTACTCTGTTTATAACTGTTACATATAATTATACCCTTCACCACATCTGGAAATATATACTAAGTTCGTTTTTGTATAAGTTTGTCATATCATTTTTAATTTCTGCAATATTGATCTTAGATCCTATAAAGAATATATGTATGCATATTATGAAGCCTTATGAGTAGCGAAGTTGATTGAACTATGTATGTCCGTCTGTCCATCCGTCGGTTTGTCTCTCGGTGTGTATGTTGCAATATATGTTTTCCAAAGGTATGGAATAGTTTGCTATTGAAATTCAACTAGATATGTCGACAAATGGATAAGATATAAGCATAAACCCACGACCGCATCTTATTTTTACCAATAAACCTTTACTTATTGATGTCTTACTAGGTATAACACATAAACTTAATTTTTTAGTTTCACCTTAAATAAACTAAGTAGAATAGTGAAAATTAGCAAAATCGGTTAATAATTGATTTAGTAATAAACTTATTATAATAAATGTTTTCTTCCCATAATAAGGGTTATGGCACAATAGCGCCCATATAATCAGATATATGTAGGTGGACCAAATTTGGATCAGATATTTCTTATTAGGAGTATTAAGTATTGGTACGAATTTTATTAATACTATGGTGAAGGCTACATATATTAGATTCAATACTGCCAAACAAACCTATCTTTCTTGTTTTTATTTAATTAATAATGCAAAAAACACTTACTAAATTCTTTTTAATAGGACGAGCTTAATAGTAATACCTATAACAGTATGCACTAATAAAAAGAAATAATTATTATTAATTTGGTTTGACTATTTACAAGACAAAAAAACCAAAAAAAAAAAAACATTACAGACAAAAAAAACTTTAATTGAACTGAAATTAATGCCCCACTTGGCGCTAAACATTCTACGGCGGGTATAGTATTCAACTGTAACCTTCCTGACCCTGTGTTAAGTATTCAATCTCCATGATAATTACGAGTCCAGGATGATTCCCAGATATTTCGCGTTGTTTGACGGGAAGTTCATAAGCCCCCGCCGTGGTAGCGTGAATGGCGGAATTTTCGCCCTTCTGGTGAACAGTACCAGTTACGTTTTGTTTGGGTTTACTCCCAGCCCGGAATGAAATGAAAAAAAAATTTAATAACACCCAAAGAAATTTATTTTATATTATATATCCGTTCAGCTGTATGCAAAATAACTCAAAGCAAAATTTCCAATACAAATTTGAGTGATTTTGCATAAGAAATATTATCCATTTTTTGCGATTTTGTAATTTTTGAGTAATAATTCACTTTTACCTTAGTTTAGGTACATTTGTAAAAATTAACGGCTGAAGATCTAGTGAAACAACTTTTTTTTTTTACTAATATATTATTTTTCATAAAAATGCCGAATTTCACAATCCCGAATCGCTAAGGCCTCTCTACATAGCTAAAGCGGAGAGAACAGTAAAACAAGATTGTCTTCTGTACGGTATAACAAACTCCGATTATAGAGGAGAAAATCCTTGCGACCAGCATGAGGCCGGCTATGCAGAGTTAGCGATTTGGAATTTTTAAAACAATTTACTGGTTCTTCGCTTTCCGCATACTATTTCATTTATTGTCGTTTACACTTTACACAATTTAAGGCATAGCATGAATATATGGTTTGAAATATCCTTTAATAAATACCGTTTAAAATCTTAAAAGAAGTTGAAGAAATTGTAAATATTGAAAATTAAACAACTCCCACAAAAATAAAATTACTCCCACAGAAAATGAAGTAACACCGGGAAACAAAATAAAATGACAGAACGTCCATTTTATTTATTTATTTTATTTATTTATTTATTTAAATTTAAATTTTTTTGGGAGTTATTTCATTTGGAAATAACTTTGAAAAATATTAAATAAAACAGAGGGCTGGGTGCTATTTCATAATGTAATTACTCCTTCATTTGTGTTGTACTGTTTGGGCTAATTTCATTTTTTTCTTGAGACTTATTACACGAGCCGTATTCGTATTATAAAGTACCAAAAAATTATCGCTATAAACATGCATATTTCGTTATAACCACTGTACGCTCTAATTATATTCTACTGTTACTTTATTACAAAAATGCATTTATTAATAACGTCGAAATTGTTTCTTAAATTTATCGTAATGATAATCATCTGTAGCACGTTTAACTCCATTTGGTCCCACTTGATGATGAGGGTTTTGCGGTTGATCTCCTTCAGTGGCATTACTATCCGTAGGTTTACGTTGTTGTTGGAATCTACGTTTTGGGTCATTGTTTTCCTCAATATTGACTAATGCAAAAACAAGATCATTAAAAAAAAAATTGCATGGAAATAAATTTATCTACGACTTACATCTATTGTGTTGCATAAAGTTCACAGCCATATTTGTGGGTACAAATTGAGAAGGGCCATCTTTTTTATTCTTTTGATCTTGCAAAAGTTTTTGTTTAGCCTCTTCTGTGGCTTCAATATTTTTAATTTTTGCATCAATTCCCAAGTCAACTTCAGGTATACCATTTAACATTTGATTTGACAACATTTCCTCCGAACGATGCGAAGAAGATTGTCGTAAATGTTCAGGCAAGGCAAAGAGGGCAGCTTCTTCAGGTGTTAAGTACTTTTGAGGATCTGGTCCTGATTCATTTTCTGTATTGGATTCTGTGAGGCCTTTGCGTTTTTGTAATTCTTGTTCTATGTACTTCATCATTTCCTCATCCTCGTCACGTTTATTTGTTTCAGCTGAGAATTGTGTGCCAATGCCCACATCATACGCGTCGTCTGATTCTTTAACATTGCCCGCTTTTAGAGATTGCATATTAACCAAACCACCAGTTTTAGCATTAAATGGGTCTTTGAGGGTAATCTCTTCTTCGGGTGCTAATTTCTTACCCAAAGCCAGACCCACTATACTAACTCCGTGGGGTCTTTCCCTTAGTTTTTGTCTCTCTTTTATTTCTTCCAAGGAGATGCTAAATTAATAACAAGTTATTATTTTATTTAAAAAAAAAAACAATAAAGCTTACGGTTCCTCAATAGGTTCGTCATCCGAATTTCTTCTTTGCCTTAAATTTTTTCTCACTTTCTTTCTAAAAATAATTTTTTC
The DNA here is from genome assembly GCA_943735925.1 of Pollenia amentaria. Lineage (NCBI taxonomy): Eukaryota > Metazoa > Arthropoda > Insecta > Diptera > Polleniidae > Pollenia > Pollenia amentaria. Next base: position 205,809,211 of record OX031009.1, on the reverse strand, counting down.
GCCTCCAGTGGCATTTACATTTACTTCTTTAATGTCCATCATATTTTTTTTTAATAAGCTAATAAACTATTCATAAATTGTTTATTTTTGTACATTTGTAGTACAAATAAGCAAATTTTGTTTTGACATTTATTTTATTACAGCTGTCTGCCAATCTATTCACTTTTGAATTACCCTGTTGTCAAAAGAAGCGTTGTCTTTGTTTGTAAATTGGCCCTGTTTTGAGGCCCTTATAACTTTTAGGTCGCTTTTCTTAAAATACCCTGTTGTATTATTTTATATAAATTTATGCTATTTTTCGACAATATTTGATATTATATCACGATATTGTATCAAGAATATTAATATTTTAAGAACCCGTCTTTATAAAATCCAAGCAAAATACATACATATGTCGGAAATTTAATTAATATTTAGAGAAAATATTTCTCAAACTTGAATAAATTCATTGCATTTATTTTTTCTGTACCCAAAGTAGTGCTTCAGATAAAATTAAACTTTCAAACAGACTCAAAGTAGAAACATGGGATTCCATGCCATCGTCACTTAATATGTTCGAAACGGAGCGGAAAATTGACTTCAAGGGAAGATTTAATAACAAAATGTAGAATGAATGCTCCTAGAAACTAGTAAGTATGCGTAAAAACTTTTTGCTAAAACATTTTTTAAAATTAAAAGTACAATTTTCTATTAACATTACTCATTGGCTCATAGCACACTAGCTATGAGCCAATAATTGTTAAAATTCTTGGTATTTACTAAAATTGATACAAATCTTTTTTGTTTGTTTATAAAGATCTTGTTCTTAAGGTACCCATACACATACATTTGCTATATTATTGAGTACTTTATTGCTGTTGTTACCCCGGGCCTCCATGTAGCAATATTTATTGCGAATTTGATTACTTCATAAAATTTGTGACTTGTGTACCGTCTGTCTACCTTTTACTTGCCACAATGTAAAAGGGGACTATTTTAGGTGAACACCTCAGTGCTACCACAGTATAAAAATATTTACAACTGCATTCATACAAAAAATTATGAGTACTAAAAGCAAACGCTCCAAAAATGGAACACTAGGATAATATGGGTTAAGGCTTGCCATATTCGAATTTGCAAAATTCTTGATATTCACAAAAACTCTTCATTTTGAAAAGACAATTAAAAACGTTCTAAAATTATCTTTAAAAAATAACACCACTGTTAAAAGTAAAAAATATAAGCAAATTAACTTACTACATGCCCCAAAAAGTTCTGCATCTATTTAACGTTTTTAATTAAGGGACTGAAAAGCAAAGGGGTACAAGAGCTAAAACAAGCAAAATTTATTTAGATGCAGCAATCAAAAATTTGGAACTGTATAATGACCCCAAACTCCGCTTTATCGAACCAAGCTTTATAATTTAAAAAAAAACCTTAAAGGTAAATTACTTAGAAATTGTATTTTGGCACTCGTACTTTTTTTGCTTTTCAGCGCGTTAATTATTAGTGTTGAGGAAAATACATCAGCACTCGTTGAATTGGGTTTGTGTTTCAAATCTGCATTATTCAGTGTTTAATATAGGAAACTCAGTTTTGCTAGATTTTTACACAAATTCAATTTAAAGCAAAACTTGATCGTGTATCAAGAAAAATCAAAACTGTCTGCAGGCCTACCAGACGGTCGTAATTTTTATGGGAATTGCCCTTTTGTTTCCCATGTTTTGGAAAATCCCTTTCTACGACACTTTTAGAAATGTGTCAACGGCAGCGCTGGTTAAAAGCAGTTTGTACTAAAAATTTGGCATTACTATTTGTTACATAATTTTGAAACTTGGCTTTACTTTTAACAAAAATTCATCACATAACCCCAACTTTTTACAAGTTTTTGGTAAATATTTTAATAAAATTTGAAATTAAATTTGTTAAAATTGCAAAAAGTAATTAATTAAATTTGTTATTTAATAGTTAATTCTAACAACTGTTACAAAATGTTTGCTCCCCGTCTGTTTGCTAGACAATTATGTCGCCAGTTAAATCGTCGCATGTTTTCTGAGGCCGGTCCAGCTGTAGCAGGTGCTGTTACTTTAACACCTCCTCCCCCAGAAGGGGTAACCAAACCTGTCAATCCCAAATTAGAAGGTATTGCGAATAGCATAGCTACCCTCAACCTTTTGGAAGTCTCTGAACTCAGTGCTCTACTAAAAAAGAAACTTAACCTTCCTGAAACCGCGTTTTTACCACAAATGGCTTCTGGCCCTGCCAGACCCGCTTCTGAGGATGAGGAAGAAGCTGCCCCCAAAAAAGTACAAACTGCTTTTAAAGTAAAATTAGTCAAATTCGATGAAAAACAAAAGGTGGCGCTAATTAAGGAAGTCAAGAACTTGTTGGAAGGCATGAATTTGGTACAAGCCAAGAAATTCGTTGAGAGTGCACCCACAATCGTTAAGCAAGATATTCCGAAAGATGAGGCTGAGAAGCTAAAGGAAGCCCTTTCAAAGGCGGGTGCTATTATTGAAATTGAATAAAGCGATAATTTTTTTGTACACTAGTTTTTAGTTGAACTATTGCTAATAATATTTAAATTGATACTGAAGAAAAAAGCCAGATAAATGGCACTTGTTTTGGTTATTAAACTATAATATCTTTAAAAAAAACGCAGTGTGATGATTGTCTGAGTCTAAATCAAAAATAGTATTTAAAAAATAAATAAAATACAATAGGTCTGTTGTTAAAAAAATCTATAAATGAAGGAATATTTCCTTTTAGTAATGATTAAGTTGGTATTTGTATAACTCGTGTTTGATTCACTCTTATTAATTAAACGAGTATATGTTAAAAAGGACTACTATCTCACACTATAAGAAAGTATATAAGTAGATCAAAAAAATTAAAATTCCTTTCAATCGGGACACCAAGCGTTTTAACCTAATTCGGGTATGCTGGATCCAGTGGTGCTAACCGTTTTTTAGGTTAGCTCTTGTTTTCGAGATATACCGTTATTTCAAAAATGGAGGAGGTTGCACAATATAATTTCGCGTAACTCAAAAACGGCTTAGTTTATTTAATCAAACTAAAAAAAAAAAACCGAAATTCAGAAATATAATTTCCTATAACCCCAATGAATGACCTTTTATATTTGATTGAAAAAAAGTTGATACCTACACTAGTTTTGTAGATATGTAGATATTTTCATATGTATAACCAGTGATACACTGCAGTAGGGCAATGTATTATATACATAACAATAAAATGCATACATACATGTCTTCATGGTATAACTACCATGGTACTTGTACCATGCATGTCTTCAATATAAAATAATTGATTTGACAGTTTATTATAATTCAAAATAACAATTCATTATAAAATCAAAAAAAACTGAAATTAAATTGTAAAAAGAAATACATATGTAAATTAATTCATAACATTGCTATACAGTCATTTTGCGGCAGGCATACTTGAAGTCGATTTTGTATAAGACGAGTGTGCTGATAACGGGAAAAATACCAGAATTGTCAAATTGACTCCAGTTTTTGAGATAAACGCTTCTAACATTTTCCATAAAATGTTTCAATAAATGGGCCAAAAGATTTATTTAAAATTTATTTTTATTGTTTATCTTTACAAAAATACACAAAAATAATAGTTTGGGGTACCTTTAACTAGAATAAATAAATGAAGATCATAAAAAACTTTTTCTTTGGGATTTTCTCTTATTTACTTTGTCAGGACAATCTCTTTTCAAGGTCCAGCAATAGTCAGCCATCATATGGCTGTCCCATCGACCTTGATATCTTTCTTCCATTATCCTCATATCCTGATGGAACCTTTCTCCTTGTTCCTCACTGTAATCACTCAGGTTCTGCGGGAATCGGTCCAAATGGCTGTGTAAGAAATGCAATTTTATGCTCATGTTGACTCTTACTCTGTTAAAATTTTGTAGCATTTTTGCAACTAGTTCTTGATATTCCGGCGCTTTGTGATTCCCCAAAAAGTTTTTTACTACCAACACAAAGCTTAACCATGCTTCAGATTCAATCTGTGTCATATGGGCTACAAACTCAGTGTCTTTTATCAGTGTACGTATTTGCGGTCCATCAAAGATGCCTGCTTTTAATTTTTCCATGCTAAGGGCTGGAAATTTTTGGCACACATATTTGAAACAGACACCATTTTTATCAAGGGCTTTAATAAACTGCTTCATTAGCCCAAGCTTAATGTGAAGGGGTGGAAGAAGGATGTTCACTCTCCCTGGTTCTAAAGGATGTAATGATAACACCAGGTTGAAGACAATGTTTTTCTTTCAACCTTGAAGCAAGAAGTTCGGCCGAAATTTTCGGTAAATTCAAATCACGAACCAAATCATTGAGTTCGTCTTGAGAAAATCCAGGTTTCTTAGAAACATCTTCTTCGAACTCACTTCCACTACTGCTCGACTGACCGCTTGATCCCTCTAACATTTCAAAATCATCAGCATTTGATGTAGATGGTCTTGAAAACACTGGAATTGGCAAATCATCACTGTGAGATACTGGAGTTGTAACCGATTTCACACTCGGGTAAACCCAAGTACGTTTTTTGTACCGGTTCATACCGTTAACATTTACGGCACAAAAATAACAGTCGTTTAAGTGATTACTTGGCTTATTCCACATCTTCGGCACTCCAAATTGTAACCCTTTACGTCCTCCTTGGCTCCAGTAACGCAAAGATTCTACGCACGGCTTGCATACGATGTTTGGCACCCAATATTTATTGCTTTTCACTAGTGGTATCCCGAAATATTCTCGGTAGACTGTTTTTACAAACTCTGTGATCTCTTTTCTTTGCTTTTGTAAACTAAACTTGCCACAAATAAAGCAAAAACTGTTAGGATCGTTTAAACAAGGTTTACGTGGAAAACTCGTGTTTTTGAAAGGAAAAATAGCACTTTAACACAAAACAACCGATTTATAACTGATAAACACAAATGCTCTCAACAGTATTACCATACCTTTATTTAATTTCATACATTTTGTAAACAAAACCAAAGAAAAATAAAAACAAAAGAAATTAGGAAAAAACTTTTGAAATTCCAATTGAATTTATAGTTTTGTAAATTTCTAAAAGAAATGACTGATATTGAAAAAAATATGCAGTGGCCAATGTACAACAACAATTTCGCAATAAAAAAATTTATATAATTTTTTCAAAAACAATTTTTTATAGCTTTACACACAAAAAAAGTGTAAAAATTAATTGGCAGATCCTGAAGTTGCAGTCGGCGTTTCAATTATGGGCCTGTTTTCTCTGAGAGTAATTTTTGCTTGAAGTTGCGGTCGTGTTCTGTTTCATCATTTAGGAATGAATCCAAATATGAAAAATGTATGACAATATTTGAAATAAGAAATAAACGTAAGTGAAAACAAATCAATGAACCACAATGTTTATAGGGTATTTCAATTATTTCTTAGTTCCGTTTATCTCAATAACCAGAGTGAATCAAAAATAAATAAGCATGCAGCGTGAAGGTCTAATATGAGTATTAACAAAAACCATTAACAAAATCCCTGCCGCAGATTTTTTTATTTTTTTTTGTATAGCAGTGTAATTTATGTTAGATCCAATATTAAATCCCCTCCTGAAAATCACTTTAACCCCAGTATAATATTTCTGAAACAAATAATTTTTTATTTAAATTAAACAACGAATTACAATACTGTGAGGCAGTGATGCCAATAGTAGGGAATTTTGCCTTTTTGTAGGGATTTTTCCGGAAAATTTAAATCGTAGGGGAAAAAGGACAGAATTTTTATTTTAAGGGAAATGTAGGGAATTTTCAAAATATTATCTCATTTTCAATATATTGTGTAAAAAAACTTAAATATTCGTATTATTTTCATTTAAAAATTTAAATGTTTCATATGCAACAGCATTTAAGTACAAATGTAGTATTTTTCAACCGAAGCCTTATACTATGAGCCCTAACAGACTGACAGTCTTCAACAAGTTCCAAAAACATGTACGTATCAGAGATCAGCAATGAATCGCTTTTTCGCTACTCATACTGACTCATGAAATTTTAAGTATAAGTGAGTAGAACTCATTTAAACTCAACTACTCTGATTCACTCATACTCACACATTTAAAAATGACCTCAATTTGATTTGTAATTTCAGGAAAATACTTATAATACTCACATTGATTCAGCTCATTTAACTCATCCAAGTATATTTACAAGTTTAGTCATTTAACAGTTTCTAACTAGTATAAAATGTATAAAAATATAAAAAAGCATAAAATTGTAAGTTTATACAGAAACATTTTGGGGAAATTACATTTTTTTTATTATTATTGATATTTATGCACATTGAGTTCTGTTGAATCTAAATCAACCACTACATAAATGTTCTAAGTATGAGAACGATAAGTAAAATCAAACTTCTGAGTGAATATGAGTTTCGATCGAATTACAATAAGTATGAGTGCGTTTAAGTACAAGAAATTATGAGTCATGATTCGGCTCTACTCACTTTTTCACTACTCATTGCTGATCTCTGGTACGTATACATTTTGGGGCGTCGAATATTCGGGCTCGCATTTGCGAACTATTCGCTTAATTTTGCTATTTGCATTCGTTCTCACATTCGCTTCAATGTGTGCGAATATAAAAAGGAAATAATTAGTGAATGAAATTTCTACATAGAAAATAATTTTGTTTAGAGAAAAAAGTAAACTAAGAGAAATAAAATCATACAATTTTAAATTTTAAAAAAAATTTAATAAAAACTTTTAAGGATGCGGAAGGATATATTTTTTTATATTCCTATTTAGGGGAACTGAAGTTAATTTTTTTTTAAATTATACAGCTCCATCCCTTTTATTTGGTACCGATTTTATAAAAAATATTAGATGCTTATATTAAAAAATTATTTAAAAAAAGTATTCTTGAAATGAAAATCAAACACGTAGTTTGACTTAGTTTTGCCTTTTGAATGATATATAGTGACGTTTCCGTCAAAAAGAAAAAAATTAAATTTGTCACACAGTGTTTTTTTTTTAATTGAATTTTTATATGTTTGAGCATAGCATTGTAAATATTTATTTTGGTTTTTTCTTATTCTTAACAAATACTTATATAATAAATGTTAATAAAGGCTTTAATTATAATATTTACAAAATGTTAACAGAGTAAGTATTTGTTTGCCTGAAGATAAACCAATACAATTTTAACGTAGGGAATAGTATAGGGATATTTTTTTAGTTGTACGGAAAAGAGGGAATTTTTTATAGACACGTAGAGATTTTCTTGAAATTTGTATTGGCATCACTGCTGTGAGGTTAGGTTTTATAAGGATTGGCTTATATTATCAAATACAATATAGAACCCACGGCTGAAATTTTCCAACTCTCGGCTGAGGGCATTAAAGATTCGGCACCCCAAATATATCACTTAAGTAGCTGGATATATTTTCGAACATTTTGATTGGTACGTGTTTGGATGCTCATATGTCTCGAATTTAGAAGATCGTACCTCCTCAATGTCTTAACCTAGGACAATAATTTAGGTGTCAATGGACGCAGCGGCTTTAGGGGTATATTGCTAGGAGGTACATGCAGGCACACCTGTACTAGGGTGTAAGGATTAAGGTTAAATAAATTATCTATACGAAATCGAAGGTGAGTTAAATTGTTTAGAAATTAAAATATTGTCGGCAAATAGATGTTTACAACATAGTCAGGTATATGATAGAAACCGATTTTGGAATCAAAATGATTCAAAACCGAAAATATCGTTTTCAGTGTCTTTAATTTTAATTTGCTTAAATTTTTTATTATACTAGTCGTGCCCGCGTCGTTGCCCGCCCAAAGCTAATTTTTGATTAACTATATATGTAAAATTAACACCTATTGGTCCAAGGTTTGGATAAACTGTTAATCCTGTCTGTTTTATTGTATGAAGATCGATCTACATATCATTTTTCTCGTTGGATCGAAAATTGTTGTTGTGAATGATTATCTATTTTCAATAGATTTACATGTTGTTTCCTTTACTTATTTATGTTTTTCATTTCAAACATTCTTCTTGAAGTCCAAAGTACATTTCCTTTTTGTTTTTATGTTTTTCTTTTTTCGTATTAGTATAGATTTGTTAATTGAACTGTGTTTTAAACTAAAATTAAGACTAATATAGAAATGAATTTTAAAATCGCACTAAATTATTTACGCCTTTTAAAAACGATTGTTTTGAAATCGATTAATTTTCATCACAGGCCTGAGTATGTATTTCATTTAAATTTTTTACTGTATATATACCTACATAGGTACACACATTATTTAAGATATATGTTACCATTGTTTTGGGTTTATATACCTATTTTTTACAATAATCGATTTTACAAATTACTTTTTTAGTGTTGTGAAAACTCAAATAAATGCTTTCCAACACTGAAAAAAACTTCGATACGTTCAGTATCGACTGAAAGAATTAGTCTTAATTTACACGTTTCATATTTTGATGCTCAACTTCTTTTCAATTCCCTTTTGAAGATGCCATTATGTTCACACGCAGCAACCGGTTTAACTTTTTTGCTTCAAAACAACAACACTTTTATTCAAAGCGAACCAAAGAGAAAAAGAAAAGATAAAAAATTACAGGCAGCCATTGTTGTGCATATACCTACGAATGAGAACACAAAGCGTACTGCCCGAGTACAGGCATCTCCGTACCAACCCCTTTTCTTATTGCTTCCCTCTCCTTAAAACACAAGAGTTGAACATCAAAAGATGAAACGTGTGAATGTAGACTTAGAAATAAAATTGCATTCGAATCGAAAAAGTATTCGATCACGACTGCCAGAATTAGCCCCCTGTATTAAATTTTTAACGGTATTTAAGTGTTTTCGGCCAACCTTCATAATATGTGATTTATTTAAAACTTGTAATTTAAATGCAGTTACACACAAGGCGAATTCATTACAGGTGATCCTAAAAGCTCTGCTGGTAACTTTTTTTCTTTAGCTTTATAATTGTTGGATGTCAATATTTTGTTTATTATCTTTGTTTCTGTTTGATTTTACAAAAACAAATTGCTTGTGGTTTTTGTACGAGTTGTACTTGTTGTACTACCGAGATTACCTGGAATGAATTCGCCTTTTTTTCTTCATGAACCTTAACCTAAAAACATTTAAAATAAAAATTTAAAATAAAGTCCACTTTTTTGAAAATACTTAAATTTTGTCTCACGGATAACAATTATTTCGTCTACGAAAATAAAATCTATAGCCAGATTTTTGGAATGCCAATGGGGAACCCCCTTTCTCCTACTATAGCTGATGTAGTACTGGACAGTTTACTCGACGAAGCAATAGCCGAATTAAAAAAGAAAGATATAAATTTAAAATACATAGTGAAATATGTAGATGACATACTAGCTATAGTAAAACGCGACGACAAAGAAGAGATCCTGAATGCTTTCAACGCATATCATCCAAAAATCCAGTTTACTACGGAAATTGAAGAGAATTTTAAAATTGCATATTTGGATACATACATATATCGACATAATAGTTTTATTAAATTTGACTGGTTTTCAAAAGAAATATCATCTGGTAGACTGATGAATTTTAATGCAACTCAACCAAAATATCAAATAATAAATACTGCAAAAAATTTCATTTTTAGGGTACTACCTATATATTAGCGATGAAGAATTCCACGTTAAAGACATAAAGAAAATTACAGCAATATTAATAAATAATAGCTTTCCAATAAAACTTATACACCAACTAATTGAAGAAACACAAAGAAAATTAAAAAACAATATAACTTCAAACAACACTGAAAATAATGACAAAGTTTTTTACAGTGTAAAGTTTATTCCTGGTTTAACGGACAACAGAAATATTAAAACAACGATAGACACACAAAACATATGTTACGCCTACAAACCACATACTAAACTCAACTCTATTTTTTCTAAAATTAAAATGCCTGTAGAAAAACAACAACAAAACAACGTTGTGTACGAAATAGCATGTAAGGGAAATGACGAGCAAAAATGTGATTTAATTTATATTGGAACAACAAAGAGAAATTTACAAACAAGAATGTTTGAACACAAAAATGACATAGATAAACATAAGGAATCAACAGCTTTGTCAAAACATATGATTTGCGAAAAGCATAAACCTGACTTTGACAGAATAAAAATATTAGACGTCGAAGCAAAACAGAAAAAACGTTTCACAATAGAAAGCTTACGTATACAACAAAACATTGACAGAACAATGAATTTAAAGGAAGACACAAATAATATAAGTTTAAGCTACAGAGTTGCAATAAAATGGAAAAGATAAGCTGTGATATTAATTTAAGTTGTGTGTTTAATTTAATTATATGTTAAATGTTTTATGTTTTATGTAAGCTGTGTAACATTCAATGTATAATTTACTGTGAAAAAATACTTAGTAATTGTAAGTTTATTTATTTTGTTGTTTTCCAATTTTGTAATAATATATTGTTTTTTATTAAAAAAATATTAAATAGACAATCCCTGAAGATGTCAACAAAAAATTGACGAAACGTTGGGAGAAACATGTAAAAAAGGTTTTTTATTTACATTAATATATTAGGCCCAATTATATATAATATCCAAACAACTTGGCCAAAAAAAATAACAAACATACTATAAAAACGTTACTTCTGTTCTTTTCTAAAATAAATATGTATATTAGTGGGTACCACCTTGAAAACAACAAAGAAAGGCGCCGTACACTCGAGCGTAAGGGTCACCTTTATAAAATTTTCGTTATAGCTTTATATATTTAAAGTCAGATCTTAAAGTATGTCTATGTCTATGTTTTGCTCTAAAAGCCATTAACCTCAAGTTACCCGTTCTAGAATTAATCCACCAGATAACTGTTTCTATCTCCATATAAAGCTTATATGTATATAGTTTTATATGACTAGAAAAGAGCATACAACTTTCTGATGATCGGCCAATAATTTCACATATGTAGGTCAAAATCGCAACCAATACTGACGACAGGTTTTATAAATATTGGTTAATAAATCATTGATCCCATAAAGAGGCCACTCCTGAAATATTCTAACTGGGGGTTATCGAAATTTTATTTTTTTAATTAATTAAAATTTGACATGTTGAGTGTCAGAGATACATATAATGAGAAAAAACGTTCGGCAATAAAAAAAAATTTTTTTTGAAACCGCTTTGCGAAAATACTGTTTCAGTTACAACCTAATGTACATACATATGTATATCTAATTTAAGCCGAAGGTCAACGCTTAATTATAAAAACAAAATATTACTTTACAAAATGTGCATACGCCCTATTATGACTTAATTATGCCAAGTGTGGTCAAAAAGGTGTGCAAAAACCTACATTAATAAACTCCAAGTAATACAAAATAAGAACTTAAAGATTATATACAACTTACCTAGGAGATTTTCCACTAGTAGACTTCATAGAAACTATAATCAGGAAATGTTTACAACAGTAATAAATAATATTACACAAAGATTTGAAGATTGAAACAGGTCTTCAAGGTTTTTATCTATCTTTTTTCCTTATTTTGTAAATAATTTATTTTATAAAATATAAATTTTATATACCCCAAAAAAAAAGTTTAATTTTTGTTGCAATACTTTTTAGTAAATACTCAAACAATGTATATATGAATATTTGTTATTAATTGTAATGATGATAGTATACTAAAAAAAAAAAAAAAAAAATTATCTAATTAACATAAACTTTTCAAATATTTTTATTTCACCATTTTTTTTTATTATTTATTTATTTGGATTTAATTTGGATTTCTGCACAACAAGATTAAATCTTATAGTTAAAGTACAGAATATTATTTATAGTAAAAGGTACACATTGTTAATATATTAAAACTATAATTATAAATATAGTAAAAATAAATTTATAGAAAATAAAAAATAAAAAAAATAAATAATAAAAAATATAGGATCAGGAACAAAAATTATAACAAAAGGAACACATCAAATTTAAAAATTAAACTAAGTGAAAATAAAGTAATTTTTTTAGAGATAAAGAAAAAAAGAGAAAGCAAAATTTTAATTTGAAAATGAAATTTTAATTTGAAAATAAAATAAAAACAAATTTAATCAAAAAAAGTATATAGTAATTCTTTAAAATGCGTTACGTTACTGGTTAGTTGATAGTTTTCTGGTAGTAGATTCCTTTGTGTATAGATAATCTTATGAATGAATAAAAGAACACGTATTTTAATTAGGTTTTCAAACGTCACTCCATAGATATTCCTAGAGAATGATGAAGTGTGAGTATATCTTCTTAGCCCATATACATATCGAACAACATTGTTGTAGATAACATCTAGGCGGTGTTTACTAGTGGAATCACAATTCGCAAATAGTTCGCAGCCATATAGTAAGCCAGGGACAATGTATGTTTTTGCAAGAAGCAATCTAACATTAAGTGGAGTGAAAGATTGAGTAGCCCACAGTGATCTTAACTTTAAATAAGACTGAGCAACTAGAGAATTAACATGACTAGCCCAAGTCAGAGTGCTATTAAAAACAAGGCCAAGGTTTTTTACCGTTGGAACAATCACAATTTTTTGGTTATTTATCAGAATATCATGTTCAATCACTGGGCTAATTGTCCTTTTATGTATAAGGAGACATTAAGATTTCAGAGGATTTAAGAAGAGACCATTGGCCGTAGCCCATTTATGTATTCTATTCAGATCGGCGTTAAGTCTGTCAATATTATCCCTAATCGATTCCCGAGGGCTACTTAGGTAAATTTGGACATCGTCCGCATACATATGTACTTTACAATGTGACAGTTGACGGGGGAGATCATTGGCATACATAGAGAAAAGAAGAGGTCCCAAAATGGAACCCTGCGGTACCCCTCTGTTAAGTTCTAGAGGTAGAGAAGAGACATTGCCCATAAATACGGATTGTGCTCGATTAGCGAGGTATGAGGTAAGGAGTTGTGTCGAACTTGATGAGAAACGGAAGAAGTGACGGAGTTTCATGCACAAAGTATGATGATGAACAGTGTCAAACGCCTTAGAGTGGTCAAGTAGAACTAAGAGATTTAGTTTACCAACATCAAGTTCCCGCCTTATATTCTTACAAATGAAAAATTTATAAAATCTATATATATGTATATATATATACTACGTTTATAACTAAAGAACGGCTGGACCGATTTCGATCGTACCAATTCGGAATGGTCTCTGACCAAGTAAGAAAAATATAAAAAAAAAAATCTAAAATAGGTGGCGCCATTGAAAATTACTCAGTATGAATTAAATCGTAAACTCTGCATTTGACGATGCTATGATCTTTAGCAAAGTTGTTCAGCATGAGCCAGAAAAGATGGCGCCACTGAAAATGACTCGAAATGAGTTAAATCATAAACTGTGCATTTGATCATGCTATGATCTTTAGCACAGCTGTTGAGCATTAGCATACAAAGGTTTCTAGGTTGGTATGACCAATTTCCGATAGGCGGCACCATTGAAAGTTAAATATGTAAAGTTGTGGTTGGACAAAGGGGCGGTGGCACGCCTAATAAACTCAAAATTTGAAATCCTCTTATCTTCGATACTGTTTCACGTATGTAGGTGTTGGGATGAATTTAAAAGGGAATTTTTTAACATAGTATATACTAGGGAGATCGATTATTCGACTTTTTTCAATAACCGGTTTTCGAATATTACGAATAGTTGCTAATTTAAAAAAACCGGTTTTCGGTTTAACATTTTTAAACTAACCGGTTAACCGGTTTTAATTCGAATACATAAAAACACCTACAAAATACAAAGATAATACTTAAGTTGTGTTCAGACCTAACAAATATTTGACCATAAAATCCAAAAAAACGAGACCAGTAAAATGATCAAACTTTAACCGCATTTTTAACAATTTCTATTTATTTACTAATCTGTTTTTGTAAGACGATAATTGTATAATACAATTTAAAAATTATTAAATGATGTTTGATCTAGCCAAACGTTTTGCAAGAGCAAATAAAATATTATAGCAATTTAATAAATTTATTATTTCAGATATTCTCCTAAATTTATTTTAAATGATTTTTAATTTGTTGGTGATTAAGCCATCTCTATATGAATCAGTAGCCTTCAACCATATTTTTAAAAAGTTGCAAACAAAACCTATTAGCCTGGGTTATATATATAAAACGATTTTGTTTCAGCATTATATAAACGATTAGTAAGATGAAAATGCTTTTTGTATGAAATATTTGTCAATTCGTCGACCACAATTTGAAACCTTCCATGACATTGTTTGATTTCTCAATTTTGTTTTTTAGTTCTTGGTGTTTTAATAAATAAAACTGATGAATTATTTCCATATTGTTGATTCCGCCAGAATGTTGCAGTTTTAAGCATAAAGAAATGCTGGAACTATTTAAGAGTTTTTAGTACCTTAAGGGGCATTCCGTCCTCGGCAACACAACACAACGGGTTTATATTTCACCTAATGATTCATTTTTGGCAGCGTATTTTAGTAAAGTATTATTTGTCGACTCTTTAGACCTTTATAAATGAAGATAACGGCAGTTTCATGGTAAGTTTGACTTCTTTAATCTTAATAGAAAAAGCGTAAATTTTAATTAGATATTTCTAAAGTTAATAAAATGCTGCGTTTCATTTGCTGCATTAAATAAAATAAATAATTAAAGTATACGTTCTTTAAATTAATTTAATTAGTACAAACCTGATAATTTAAGGCTCAAGAGTCGTGCAACTTTCTTAAGAATTTCAGCTGAATAGTTCAGCTTTCATTTTTAAAGACCACTTTCTTTTTATTTTTGAATGGATGATGATACAGAATTGTGATGACGCTGTATGAATAAAAGTTGAATTTAAATATATTACATTTAATTTGGAGTTTTCAAATATCTTAAATAGCAAGTACTTTTCAATTTAAGATCAAGAAGTTCTCTGGTATAATTGAGCGAATAATAAAAATTTTTGCGATTTTTTTGAAGTTATCTTTAAAATCATGAATATTTCCTGTGTACAAATTAAAAAATTTATTTCAAACGTATTAGAAATTTTAAAAATAATTCTTCTTAAAATAAGAAGTCAATGAGACGCCTAAAATTGTAGAATCGTGTTCTTAAAATTCAAATGGATATGGGCATTTCCATTGTTATGTGACGTGACATTTGTACGACAAAACGTAAAAACTAATAATGAAAAAGTCAAATTTGTAAAACGGTTTTTTATATTTGCGCAGTAAATAGGTTAGGTTAGGAAGTGCTATACGCCCAAGAGCACACCACCGCTCGAAGACCAAAACGGTCTATTGTGAATCCCTTCATAATATAGTAAGAGGAAAGAGAGAAGAAAAGAAGAAGGGAAAAGTAAAGAATTTGTATATGTAGTCAAGATAAATATCAGAGAACTATACTCCCCCTACAGACCCCTCATCAAAAATAACAGTCATATTTCCGACAAAACCCAGTAGATCGGAAGGATAACAACCAGCTATTCTCCCCAGTTCCTCGTTAAACCTTTCTCCCATCCATTGCCGTCTGAGACCATATATCATAGGACAGAGGCAGAGTACATGCCCAAAAGTCTCTAGCTGCTCAGCATCCGCGCATAATCTTCAGAAGTCCGGTACGATATTGTCCCATTTACTTGTAAAAGGCTTTGGAAGATCATAGCTCCTCAATGCCTTAACCTAGGACAGTAATTTAGGTGTCAGTCGAAGAACAATAACCCGTCAAGAGTCCTAAGAACACTCCTATCCAAGCCCAATAGAACCTTGATTTCCTTTGTAACTAATCCGGGCCATAACGCTCTAGATACCCTTCAATCTGTTCTATCCATCTAGGAACGGGTAACGGTAACGCAGAATCTATTTCGGATCATCCACAAGGGTTGTTTACCCACCCCCTCCCCTTACCACTTAGTCTAAGTCCGAACCCTATCCCGCGAGTTCGTCCGCTACCTCATTACCATCGACCTTGCAGTATCCAGGTACCCAACGCAGCCTTGAGCCACAGCTATGAGCTCTCTCAGAGCATTTCTACACCGTTCGACCATTTAAGATCGCAACGCATAGCCTGTCAATGCTCTGAGCGCAGCCTGACTATCGACGTATATTGTCACCACAGGCCCCATGACGAAGTAACCCAGTATCACTTTCGTCGCCCTCCAGATCGGTAGGAGCTCAGCCTGAAAGACAATGCACTCGTCCGGGAGTCTGAATGACCATTTTACGTGAGTGTCAGCAATGAAAACACCGGCACCAGTGCCAGTGTTCATATTGTACCCGTCCGTTAATACTGCCCACCCCTCAAACATCCCATTGGATCCACTACTGCGAAGTAATTATGAAGCAATATATTGAGCACCAGATAAAAATATTACGGATTTTAAGATATTAGCAACAATATGCGCTGGCATGATATTACTTAAAACAGAAACTGGTTTTGACTTGCATTACAAAATTGCATAGCTCTGCGAATTGGGCAAGACTTTTTGTGTAAAACTTTTTATTAGGATTTGGACTTATATATGTAGATGAATTTTCCAAGTTATAAAATTAAAAAATCTTTGCTTGTTTTGTCACCAAAAATTTTAAAATAACGAATACATTTTTGCATAAAAGAATTTGTTTCTTTGTTGCAGAACTATGTGTTAAGCACTTTCTCTATTTCCGGATTTGCTGCTATTTTCATAACTTCTTATATTTCCAAAAAAAAGGTTGTATATTATGAAATAGGTTTATTTTTATACAAATGTTACCGGGTCCATTAAAGGTATTCTTCTCTTTATTTTTTTATGTCGCAAATCGTTAATTTAGGAACACAGAATTTTTCGGCAACCTGCCTAATAGGTTTCCCCTCATCAAGACTTGCCAAAAAAAATTGCACGCTTGCAAAGGAAAGAACAGAAACTGAAGAAAAGACAGTGCAAAATATGAATAAACGTGTGAATAACAAAACGTGCGAGGTAGGAAGAAACGGTAAAACAACGGCATTTAATTTTTGTTCTTGCCCGGATTGAAGAGGTAAAGATTGTAAATTGTCCGAAATCTCGAACCATCCGAATTATTGGAATGACCGAACTGGCGCATGTTCGGACTATCGAAGTTCTACTGTACATAAATATTAGCGGTTTTCACTAGGAATTCGGTAGTTCAAAAAATCAAATCCCGGGATCCGAGATAATTCGCGATAATAAATAAATCTTTGTTATGACACGCCCACATCTTCAACCACCGCCAAATATTGTCGGATGCTGTAGACAATACTACCAAGATGCTTGTACTGAATTAGAAAACTTTGGCTCCGCAGCGTGGATAGCAGCCTGTGTGTGTATTGAATACTTGTTTTATTTTTGTAAAAAAATGTTGTTGGATTTTTGTTTTTTTTTTTGTTGCTGAAAACGCATATGTGTTTTGCTTTTATAAAATAAATTTTGTTGTCTTTACCAGCCAAAAGGGCGCTAAACAGAACTGAAACGAACATTAATGTACTGAGCCGAACACAACGAAGTTTATGTTTTTTTTACGAATAACCGAACGAAATGAAATGTTCACATCTTTATGTTGAGTTGGATTAATACAGCTTTTTTTTATTATGTACGAAGATCGTTTTTTTTTAAGGAGTGTTTGTTTGTACCTTATAGCCGCCTAAACCGCTGAACAGATCATTATGAAACTTTAACAGTACATTACGTATCGTCTGGAAGGATCTATAGGCTATATATTTTTTGGAAATTTTAAGTGGGCGTGTCACTTATTACACAACACAACATCTCACAAAATCTGGGTGGCACCTTGAAAAGTGGGCGTGGCATAAAATAGATTTATTTATATCTAGAAAATGGTAAGAGTAAAGTTGTCCAAATTTGGTACACATAAGCTATGTTATCAATACACAACAGCTCTGGGGGGGATTGGAGAAGTGGGCGTGGCACTTCTCATACAAATACATTATAAAATTCTGTATATCTGGAGAACGGTAAGAGCCAAGGTTTAAAAATTAGGTAAAAATATCTTAGTTATCAATACACAACATCCGACAAAGTGTGGGCGGGATTCAAAAAGTAGTAGTGGCACCTCCCATACAAAGATATTGTAGATATCTTTATTTTTGGATAACGGCAAGAGCCAACGTTTCTAAATTGGGTACAACCATCTTAGTTGGCAATACACAACGTCCGGCAAGATTTTTGCGGGGTTGTAGATGTGGGTGTGGCATAACAAAGATTTATTTATATCTAAAGAACGGTAAGAGCAAAATTAGCCAAGTTTGGTACACATAAAATAAGGTGGGAGTAGATAGGTGGGCGTGGTACCTCACATACAAAGGCAGAAGCGATTTCTGTATATGTAGGGAACGGTAATAGCTAAAGTTTCCATTGGAAAAGTGGACGTGGCACAAAATAGAATCCCGTATATTTGAAAAACGGTAAGTGTAGAATTCTCCAAATTTAATGTATTTCGAATGTTTATAAATATACAGCCAGCATCTGTAAGAAATGTGCGGAATTGGAGAAGTGGGCGTGGATTAAACTAGATTTCTGTATGTGTAGAGAACGGCCACAGTTACAATTCACAATTTTGAAACAAAAAGCTTGGCTATAAATGAACAATATCTGTAAAAGGCCCACTGCACTATTGTGGAGAAAACAAATACCATATAGATTTATGTGGAAAACTGGTGAATGATAACAGTAAGAGCATTCAAACTTGGTACAAATAACTTCATAAACAATGCACGAGATTTCTATTGAAAAAAATTATATATTTTATTTTAATGAGGGTAGCGAAGCGCACTGAGTTAAGCTAGTGTATTATATTACTATGTATTTCGAAATTAAAATATAGCACTTTCATTCAATAGGTTAATAATCTTCACATGTGCACAATCTCTACTCAACCATGAATTGATTATGCTTAATTCATATAAACAAAATTCAAACTCCTCTCTGCTCTGAAATTGAAGATTTTTTCTAACACAAAATTTATTAATAATAAAATGATATTACCCAACATGGTAAATATTTGTTTAAGGAATTTTAGCTGCTTTTTTTAACTTTCTATTTTTTTTTTTTTTTTATTAAGCAAAACAAAAAGAGAAATTCGAAAAACAACTTTACACTTGACCAAATAAAAATTTAACAGAAAGGCATAACTAGACCGTTTTGACATGGTCCTATAATAAAGCAAGTGCATTTTATATCATTCGGTTTAGGCCGCGTTTGTAAACAAAAACAAAAAAATTATTTAAATAAATTACATTTTACTTCGTTTGCGCTAAAAAACCCTGCAACAAAAATAGAAGTGCATATTTGCTCAGTTGCAAATAAGTGCAAATAACAACTTTTGACATACCTACACCATTTTTTTTTTTTTTATTTAATTAAAATTGTTTGTGATCGTTTTAGCTCAAAAATTAAATAAAAGCTAAAATGCTTGTGTATAATTGTGTATAACTTTTGCTAGTGCTGCCACAAGGTTTTTGTGTTGCCAAAATAAAATTTTAGAAAAATTTAGAAAAATAGCACAAAAATAAAAGTTGTTTGCTTACGATCAATCATTATATGCACTGCATATTTACAAATTGCAAATTTGCATAATGCCATCGTGATTACCCTTTTTATTTTAAGTGGAGATAAAGTTATTAATTGCGCTCAATTAAGAGAGAGTTTAATTTTATTCAACCGGTTAAACAATTGAGCGTTAGTTAAGGCAAATTTATGCTGCGCATTGTTGCGCCTTAGAAGTTATACATATATACCCAGAAAATACTTCAATATGGTCACCTCAAATAAAACTATTCTTAAGGAAAATGTTTACGTATATTATGGTTAATTAAAAAATTTAATTGTCACTGGCAACCATATTGTTAGTCCTCCATCAGTGAGCCACAACCATATTATGGCTGCCTCCGAACATTTTATGGTAAATAATAACAATAATATGCTAAACACTTATAATAACATGTTATTTTTTAACCATAGCATGTTTCTCTTAGAAAAGAGGAAAATACTATTGCTAATTTAAAGACAAATTATTGTCAAATTTAACCATAACATGTTTAGAGGCAACAATAAAATGGTTGTGGAGATGAGCAAATGTTGTCATTGGTTTCGCGAAAGTCACGCGTGATCGTGGTAATATTTACATATATATTATAATGATTGTAAAAACGGCGCGCGTGTTTTTAAAAATATCTCAACTTTCTAACAGCCGTACCTAAACAAAAGCGGAAGCGGGAACATTTTCTTCCGCTTAGCTTTTATGCTGATATGCTATGCCTGAACAAAAACGTCAGCGTTGTGTCACATACAGTAGTGTTAACTTTCGTGTTCACTTAAACCCACATAATATATATAGGAAATGGAATTAAAACCGCTAGTTTGAACTAAAAATAGCTAATTTGCTATTATGTATTATCAAACGCTAAAGACAGGGTTGTCAAAATAAGAAAGGATTTTTCAATTGTAAAGCGCTTCCGCTTCGTTGCCTCCACGTTGTTTCGGTATGCTACATACAAATGGGCATGAGGATTTTTGACAGCTAGAAAACGCGTTCCGCTCTTGTTTGGCTACGGCTCAAGGCGAATTCAGGTATACGGTGGTGTCGATACTACAACAAGTAACAGCACCAAAAACACATCAATGTATTTTGTTGTTGCTTTCGTTGATCGATATGGCAAAAACACAAGCAACTTTTGACATTTCTCTCTCTAAGTAAGAAAAAAAGTAGCACAGCTGTGCTTTCAACGCCACCTGATAAATGAATTCGCCTTGGCTACGGTTATTAGGCTTTTGTTCAATTGTAGTCCTGCATATACATATAAAAAAATAATATTTACTTTGAATGGGGGGTACGCGTCTCCCCCTCTTTTAACACCCATACTTCTTTTATGGTTTTCTGATTAAAAGAGAGCAAATTTGTATGAACACCTCGTCTGCGTGATGTAGTAAATTAATTAACACCTTTACGCCCAATAGATTAACATAAGAATAAGTTCAAGTACGTATAATTTGTAAGGAGCCAGGTTTAGTTGTATTTGAGTTTTAAAAGAATACGGTCGAAATAAACGCTCTAAAACAGGTGTAGAATAACGACTACACCTTTTAGAACTAAAACAAAAGGAGAAACTAATTAGACAGTTAAAAATTTAACAATGCATTACGTCGGTTGTATTGTTGTTGGTGTTATTATATTTATCGGTTATTCGAGCAGTAAAGAAATGCCTTTACAAAACAAACTTAATAATATAATTAATTTCGAAACTAATTCATTAACGCCACATTCCAGAACAAGACGTTGTGAGTATTTAAAAAAAAATTAAAACCTTTCAAAGGAATGTTTTATAAAATGTAAAAATAATTTAAACAAAAATTTAAACAAATATAAAATAATACTACACCATTGTATTTAATCACAAGATATATTGAAAGGCGTGTTAAGAAAAAATATCTTTTTTTAATTTTAACGGGTGCTTACAAGAAATTTGTGACAATATCTAATTTAATAAACACGATCAAACCCAATTTTTAAAATAACATACAAATGTACATGCATGAAAAGAAATAGTAACATAGTTTTAAAACCTTGTGCCTAATATTTTAAGTGAAAGTTCTACAAATATAAATAACGATTTATAATTGTTAAGTAGTACCCGTGTAAAAATATTTAATTTCAAATAAAAATATGGAGTTAAAAAATAAAAATGTGTCAAATATGTACTATTTAAAGTTTGTGTTGTAAAAAATGTGGCTTGGGTACTGCATTTTATGGTACATAATATTTAAAAATTTATGTAAGCGAAGGCAATAGATTGATGTTCGAATTCTATTAAGAACCAATTTTGGCCTAATATATAGGCTAGTTTACTGAAATTAACTGCCTTCTCAAGAACGGATCCAGAAGAGCATGCAAATTAGGGAGGTACCCTATACCGATATATTGAAAATAAATTATCAAAGGCGATATTTTACTGTCAATATGACGATAATTAAAAATTCAATTTTCAATGCTTATTTTTTTGCATAAAAACTAAGAGAAATAAAACATTACCATGTTAGAGTACTATATTCGTCAATATCGAATCTTTGATACCATCCACCGACAGTTAAACTGTTTCAGAAGTAAACTCCATGATGTCGTAATAAGGTAGGAGCGGTGACGTAGCTGCTCCCAGTGTTTTGATTTGTGGTGTGGTATTTGATATCTTTTTTTTGTTTATTGACACTTTTAATAAAGGCAAATTAGCTTATTTTTACATTTACCGTCACAATTCTATCAACAAAATGCTTGTTGTTTTTTCTATTGTTGTAGAACTGAGGTTATTTATAAATACATTTTAGTGGCTCTATAAATTACACTGTGCTTGTTGGAAAAACAAACAAGCCGCGAACTTGGCATTTCAACCTAATTCGGGCATTCTGAATCCAGTGGTTCTAACCGTTTTTTTTTTTTTTAGGTTAGCTCTTTTTTTGGAAATATACAGTTATTTCGAAAATGGAGGAGGTTGCACAACATATATTCACGTAACTCAAAAACGGCTTAGTTTATTGAACAAAATTCCGCAATAAAATTACCTTTAAGCAAGGGGTAACTTTTTTCTAATATACGCAGTCGTTTTAGAAACATAATCTTTTTTTGGCAAAAAAAACTATAATTTTTTAGAAACATTTTGAAAATGTTGTTTTCAAAAATTCATTTCATAAAACGCAATATTTGTATTGGAGCCCCTAAGAAGTGGTGATAAAGAGCAAGTATGTCTCGAGAAAATGTTAAGGGAAAAAAACTAATTGAGGTCGGGCATACATTATATCCCACCAAGGGCGCCTCCTGGGCAATTATGTCACTTTTTCTTAAATATATTTCTAGTATGTATTGAACATTTTGTATGGAAGCCCCTTAAGGAATGGAGATAGCTGGTAGGTATGTTATAAATAAATAATTAGGATGAAATATAAAGTGGGGTTGTTCAAACATTTGACCCATCTATGGTATCCTAGGCACTGCAGGGCCAAATTTAAGAATTGCGAAATTTCGGTTTTTTTAATTTTGTTCAATAAACTAAACCGGTTTTGAGTTACATATATATCTCGAAAATCAGAGCTAACCTAAAAAAACGGCTAGCACCACTGGATTCAGCGTACGAATTATGTTAAAACGCCAGGTGCCCAGCTTGTCTCAAAAAAGTGTCAATTTCTAGCACATTGTTATTAACCAATCTTTATAAAGACTGACGTTAGCATTAAAAAACTGTATAATTAACACATAGAAAAAAATCATAAAATGCGTAGATATAATATAAACTTTGGGTCGGGAAGTATTCACCCCTATTAAAACCAATAATCAAAAAATGTAATCAAAAAAACTAAAAAGGCGGTATCCAAAGGCGTGGCAAAAAATTTTAAATTTTTTTTCTAGAATCCTTTTCATTTAATCTTTAATCCTAGGGGATGCCTGGCTCAGCTTTTTTTTGTATGCGGACCGAACCACTCTTACCCGCATGTAAAATATCTCAGTTTACATCTTGTTGGGCGTTTAATGTGAAAATGCCATTAGAGACAAAATTAACTCAAATGCAACTCAAAGGAACACAAATGAATTGGAATTCTATCCTAAGGCTCGATTGCAAACTTCTGCTTTTTAACTCTTTCTTAAAGCCAATCTGGTGCCACGGTATTCAGTTATGGGGCACTGTCCCGACCTCTAATATGGAAAAAAATCCAAAATCGCCAAAATAATCACTTCTTCAAATAATCACAGCCGCCACCTGGTATGTTAAAAACTCAAATATTCACACGGATCTCAATGTGCCATTACACCCAAATTCACTAGCTCGAAATATTTTTCGTCCGGCACTAACATGACATAAATTAAGCAATTAGAATAACATTTGCTTAATTACACTGTGCTCGAATTTAACACTTTTTAAACAAGCTGGGCATCCTACCCGTAAAGCAAATTTTAGTACGCTGAACTTAATGGTGCTAGTCTTTTTTCGAAATTAGTGCTCGTATTTGCGGTATCCGCGATTAAAAATTCGAATACTAAATTACCATTAAACGATATTTTTTATACCTTTGAGACTCTTGTTCAATTTAAATCAATCCAACTCTGTTAAATGTCATCTCGTTATTTTTTCGCAATTTTTTTTTTTAATTTTTTCTTAACCCTATTACATTGGTTAAGTTAATTCAAGTACGCTGAATTCAATGGTAATAGCTGTTTTTAAAGTTAGCGATCGTATATGCGATATACGCGATTTAAAATTTTATAGAAGCTGTATATTTTGCAAATATTTTTGGCAAAATTTTTTGTTGTTTTGACTTTGCAATTAATTCAATATCAATAAAAAATTTCGCAAACACATTTTTCTGCAAATAAAAACTACAATCTAACTAACTAATGTTATTTGGTATATAAAGGGCTTAGAAAAATATTCAATAGAGTAAAAAAAATATTTGTTTAAAAAAAATCTCGAAAAAAATAACGAAAAATCGTATTTAACAGAGTTGAATTGAACAATGATCCCAAAAGTATAAAAAATAAAGTTTTTTTGGTGCTTCACCCCCGTATTCATACACGATTGTTAAATTTAACAAGCGAGGATTTGTTTTGTAAACCTTTATTAACAGCCTGGCCTCCGATGTGGACCGCTATCTTTCGCTTGCATTTTCAACGATAAGCAGCTGATTTGCGGCCCACTCACAATTTTCAGCACGACAAGTCGATCGACAATGCAAGCGACTGATAACGTAACAGTTTTCATATAAATTTGCGGCCCACTCAGAAATATTATGCGACCACAAATGTCATAATCAGTCACTTGTGTTGTAGTTGTCGACATAGGCATTTTATTTTTAAATATTTAACAAAATTTTCTTAACACACAAACACTAACAAATTAATCCTAATTTTTATGAAATAGCTTATTATGCTTCCGGTACATTAATAATAAAAAAATTTCATTTCCTAAAAAAAATATACGTACATACGTTAAATAAAATAATTCTTCACAGAAAAAACTGTTTTATCAATTAAAAAAATGGTTTAAAAAGTGTTTAAATTTAATAAATGTGATAATTGAATCAATTATTTTTTTAGTTGAAAGAAAATGAAAAATTTTATTTTCGTTTAATTAACATTTTAGTTGTTTCTAAATAAATTTTCAATTAAAATTTTAATTAAATAACAAAAAATCTTAATTGACTTTTTTCGTTTAAAATAAAATAATTTAAACATGTAGAATTGTTGTTAGGAATTGTCAATATTTATTTAAATAAATTAACACATTGTTTAAAATGGCAAAGTTTCTTGATCACTTTTTTAATTAAAATTAAAAATATCATTTGTTGAAAATATTTTTTCAAAATTTTAAAATTTTGTTTGCTTGATATTATGAATTTAGAACAAATTTGGTGATTGGAGAAATTTAATAATTTTTTCTGTGTTTATAAATAAGCACTATCAGCCCTATTCATAAAAAAATTAATTTAAACTTTTAATCGCTTTTAAGAAATATTTGTATAAAAATAAATTTGAAACGTACTTAAATTATTGATTAATTTGACACTTTTTTTGAGACAAGCGGGGCACCTAGCGTTTTAGCCTAATTCGGGTACGCTGAATCCAGTGCTGCTAAGATATACTGGTATTTCGAAAATGGAGGATGTTGGCCAACATATATTCGCGTAACTCAACAACGCACAGTGGCCGAAATACCCAATCTAGCGGTACTTTATTAATAACTTTTAAAACACAAAAAATTTTGAATGAATTTTTTTATTTTTTTAAATTTATATATATTTAAATATAACCAATTCATAAAATTTTTAAATTTATTTGTTTTTTTTTTAAATATGGGTAGTTCAATATATAACCAACCAACAAAATTGATTTTGTGCCTGACCCTTTCCAAACTTGACGAAATTTGGAATAAAAATTGTATTCTATCTACTTGGTTAAGACAAATACAAATATTGGGATTGCTCAACCAAATGGTTCCGGAGATACCAGGTCATGAAAAGTGAAAAAATCATCGAAATTTTTCCTAAGTAGTAGGTTATATCTTAGTAGGCTATATCAATCAACAAAATCTCATTTTAAAGCTAATGAGGTTTCTATTAAAATGGTGTCAAACAAGATTTTTTTTGTTAAGGTTTACCATGAGTTTTTAAAATGTTAGAAAATTTTTTTTTATTACCTAGTAAATTTTTTTCAAAAAGGTTTCTGCTTCAATATTTTTTTTTACAGTTTACAAAAAAATAAAAAATAAATAAAAAAAAAACTATTCAAAGTCGGGGCTTTCACAATTAAGGCTGCCAGGTAGATCATTTATATTTAAAAGACCTCATCATCTATTTTGATCTGTTTTTTGGAGTATTTCGAGGTGCTTTTTGATTTAGATGTAATAAAAAGATCCGACGAAACCAATAGAGCGTGCAGTAAGTCTTCCATTGTGTGCAATCTCGAGCTTTTTCGCGTGTGGTTCAGCCTATAACTGCGAAAATCTTTATTTCTTGCCGCAAGTACCTCTTCTGACATCATTACTATTGGTGGCGAAACTTCTTCAATAATATCTGTTCCATGTATTAATACTTTATGTACAGGTGGAGGCATATACAACCAGGGGTATACGGAAACAAATATTTTTGCTGTTTCCCATAAATGCGAAAAACCTCTACGTTAACTGCATATGCCATTGTGGGCAATATTAAGCCAAACCTTTTTATAAGTTCCACTTGTACGCCAGCTACTATAGAGGCCAAAGTTGGTTGCTCGAAAAACATTCTGGCGGTATTCCCAGTGTTTGTATTACCCGAACCTGTCGTTGGAATGTCCACCAAAATACCAATTTTGGCAATTTTTTATCAATATTCTATAGGCGATATGAATTATACACTCAAAGCACCGTATCCAAACATGAACTGTCGACAATCCATATTCATACAAGTGGTTTTGTGACTGCCTCAGTTGAACTAAATTTACGCTGTTCGTCAATTTGGGTGACGCCCTACAAATTCCACAAGCCAGTGATGATGACTCCGTTATGGTAGTAATCACTTTTCCATCGATCATGGTCAAATGAAATTCGTTCGTTACTTCCAAAAAACTAAGTAAATAGAATGTGTGCCCCGCTGACTCTTTTGCAAAAATTATTTTAATGGGTATGTAGAACCGAGTTTAAGAAGGCCGGTTATTTTGCCTTAGTATTGCGGGCCCTTTTTTAATTTGTATAGGAACAATGTCTACAGCAAATAAATGATCATCAATCATTCCAGTATCAGAAACACTGAAACGTTGACGGTAAGTAGAGTGCCCACTGCTACCGTCACAGTCCCCATTTAAATATTGCTTTTATGCAATCGTTACTATTGCTTACAGTCATGAGCTGTTGAAAAGCCTTGTATTATGCGTGCAACAGTATGGTCTACGAAACTTTGCAAGCCAACTTCGGCTGAACGTTCAGTTACGTGTATGCCACTAGGGTAACACTCCGTTTTTGTTTTAGCCAAAATATCGTAGCTTGGATAAAGTTGTACCTCAGGGTTCAGGTTTGGGACCACTTCTTTTTATCTTATATATTAATGACTAACGATCCCAATTAGATTCTGAATGCTGCAGGTCATTGTTTTTTGCTAATGGTGTTATGCTCCTGTTTAATGCAACAAGAATGATGTAGGTGCTTTTAACTGTAAAATAAATTATTACCATGGTCATCTGCGAATTCTTTGGTTGTTATCGAAAGCCCTTGTATTTGGTTTTTATATTTGTATTTATATTTGCACAACCCACGCATTTCTATATCAGGTTCTACTGTTTTATTTGTTGATAAACTTAAATATTTAGGGACCGAATATTAATGGCAGTCACTGTATGTACTTTATGCGGTCTTAGAAGAATATTAAAAAAGTTGTACATGGAATGACAAACTTAGTGCTGGTTCACATTCTTCAAGTTTTAGCAGTCAAGTCTTGAGCCATTTATTTTCCTCTCTCTCCTAAAAACTCATGACTAGACGGCTAAGAGTTGAACAGTGTGAAATAGCACTTAGTATAAATAATCTCATTCACCACTAGTGGTGAAGGGTATATAAATGAAGAATGTCAATTATAATTTAAAAACTATAAAATTTTATTTAAAATTGTAATTACAATATTTTTGAATCATTTTCAGGGTTTCCATTTTATACAATTGGACGTTTTGCTAATGAAGTGTGCACGGGTAAAAACAATCTTCATGGAACCTGTATGGTTCGTGGCGAATGTACCGACAATGGAGGAGTTTCAGCAGGTAGCTGTTCAACAATAACCAATCAAGCCGTTTGTTGTATATGTAAGAAAATTTAAGTTTTTAATGATTTCTCATAAAGTTATTGTTGTTTTGTTTTTACTAAGTCAATTTTGTGAATTTGGATTTTCTGATTTTTATGTCTTTTGCCATCATAGTGATTTCTTACTCTAGGGAGTTTGAGCGATTTCTTTTTTTTTTATATATTTTATCTTTATTATTTTTATATAAATATTAAAAAAAATAAAGAAAAAGTTTTTAACTCTGAGTTTTTTTATATATAATTTTGATTAGAATAATGCAAGGCGAATTCATTACAGGTGATCCGAATAGCCCGGCTGATAACTTTTTTTCTTTAGCTTTATAATTGTTGGATGTCAAAATTTTGTTTATTATCTTTGTTTCTGTTTTGATTTGCTTCGGTTTTTGACATTGTACAATGATTTTACAAAAACAAATTGCTTGTGGTTTTTGTACGAGTTGTACTTGTTTTACTGCCGAGATTACCTGGATTGAATTCGCCTTGGGATAATGTTTTAAACTAGACGATTGTTTTATAACCGTGTTTTTTATTTTAATAACTTTAGCACTTTTTTTTTAAATAACAAATATTTTTGTTGATTTTGTAAACACATTTTTGAATAGTTCTTTTGTACAACTCGTACAAAAACCACAAGCAATTTGTAAAACAATTGTACAATGTAAATTGTCTCTTTTTCGACCTTAACAATTATTTATATTAATTTTTTAAATAAGCTTGACTTTGTTTGGGAACTTTTTAGGAGGAATATAATAACAGTAACGGAAAAGAATAAACTTAAAACTAATATATCAATTGCACTAGAATTTATGGAGTTCAAATCTATACTCGCCGAAAAGAAGCTAAAATATTCCCCTGACATAATTTTGTACACAGACGGGTCCTATCGGGATGGTGCCACCGCATTTGCAATAGTTCAACAAACTAGTGAATCTGAATACTCCACTATCAAGCAATGTATGTTACCTCCGTTTACGGGTATTTTCACGGCCGAACTTAGCGCTATTAATGCTGCATTGTCTTATGCCGCGAGGCAAAATTCTAACGCGTTAATTTGTACAGATAGTTTAAGTGCTGTCTATGCACTGTTGTACAATAAAAATGGCATATATAACAATATCCTTCTAAAAGATAATATAAACAGGGTACTAACATTGTTATGGATACCCTCACATATAGGTATAAAAGGAAACGAGCTTGCTGATATTGCCGCTAAACAAGCACTACTTAATCCACAAATTTATGAAACTACTTGTTTTCCTAAACTAATTACCAATACATATAAATACCACCATTCCGAAAAATTCCCTGCAGTCAGGCTGGGACCAAATGTCTCCATGTCTATACTCATTATACAAGTGACAACCCTAGTAGTAAAAATGTTTCCAATTTTTCTTTTAAGTGTCAATATTAAAAATACAGAGACAATAGATGTGGTACATTTGTAGTAACATTGTCAACAAACGCGTCAATGTCCAGAATGAAATGTCTATAGGTACACTGTATTAACTCGTGTTAGACACCAGCACTATTGACTAAATGTTCACCATATCATGTTCTCTCCTGTTGACACTAAGCATATGCTTGTTTTCGTTATTTCATTAGTATTATTAAACCGGTTTGCTGAAAAACAACGTGCGCGTGACTCTTAAACAAATTTCTTAGTAAGAATTTAAAAAATATAATTATTTTGTTTAAAAATATAAAAAATACATACTTTCTTTTGAAATGAGCAAAAGAAATTATAAATATATTTGTTCCATAATTTATAGAAACGTACTAGTAAATTCCTGGTTCGAATGTCTCCATAAGGTCCCATAAGAACTATCAAGTCAATATATAGTAAATTGTTATGCTGGTACTAGTGGATTTTCAATGACAAGCACACGTTAAATGTCAATAGCATTAAGCCTTGTATAGGGTATAATTAGACAGTAGTACTGCCGACAAAGTCAAAAGCGAGTCAGTGTAATTTTACTATCGACATTTCCTGCAGGGTTACTACAGCAGTGGCAAAACTCGAATTCATTCCTAAGACTTCATAACCACAGTATCAATAGACCTAAATACCACATCAACCTAAGTAGAGAAAACTGCATAACAATGGCGCGGATAAGAGTTGGAAAGACTATATTCAATGTTAAACACTATTACGAAAATGAAGAACCAGCCATGTGTAGAATATGTAACACCGTATTGACTATAACGCACATATTATCAGAATGCCCTATATCCAAAGTCACTAATACAATAAAAGATATACTAGATTGTACAAATCCCAACAACATTAAAATTTTG
Organism: Pollenia amentaria; assembly: GCA_943735925.1. Lineage (NCBI taxonomy): Eukaryota > Metazoa > Arthropoda > Insecta > Diptera > Polleniidae > Pollenia > Pollenia amentaria. Next base: position 205,778,576 of record OX031009.1, on the reverse strand, counting down.
AAACATTGTTTATATAAACACAAAATTAAAGATATTTAAACCAATATCCGCGCATTATGGTCAGTGACACCTTGCGCTTTAACTTGTGTATTTTATAAATTTATTTGTAAAATATTTCGTAAATAAATAAATAAATACTTCTTCGAAAAGATTTGCCAAATATTTGGCTGATTGTGGCCTAAAAAAGAAAAAGTTTTCTTTCTTTAACATCGAACTACAGATAAATTTTATATTATGTAGTTACGTTTTTTACTTTTTAAAACGCGTTTTGGTTTATTCCCTTTATAACAAATAAACTTTTAAGTTCTTTTAATTTCAAATCGAAATAAATGCACGCACTTATTTAGCTTCACAAGCTTTATTGTAATTATAAATGTTAACAAAATTTATCCACTAAAACTAAAGTTACATTTATGTGACTGGCTCATTTATAGTTCATAACCAGAGCTGCCGTTTTTGGTTACTTCTAACCAAAATTAGTTATTTTTTTTCTCAATGCGGAGATGTGAATATTTTTTTCATTTTGGTTAATTTTTTTCTAAAAAAATAATACGTATGAATATGTTTTTCTTGATACACTTGCAATTTACGTTTTTATTTACATGGGGGGTTATCGCGAATTTCGATTCGAAGGATATTATTTACGATTTCGAATAATGTGTACTTTGCACTACGATTTTTCATTCTTTGTTTCAAATGAGCGGAAGTTTTTATACTTTATCGAAAACAAAAAATTCTTGTCAAAACAGCTACCAGATATTTTTGTTAAGAAAAAATTGCCAAATTAAATCTTTATATTAGAATCGGCCATGTTCTGAAATGTAAAGAAAATGAAATTTAATTGATGGAGATTTTCAATTAATTTTTTGTTAATGAGCGTAGTTTTTCCTGAATTTAATACAGTCGAACTTCTCTATAGTGAACTTCTACACAATGAAGCTCTCCCTACTATTAATTAATTTCAAAAGCACAGCTTTCTCGTTCCAATGTTATTGTATTTTCATCTCCTTTTAGTAAATTTTCATACAGAGAATTTTTCTTTACAATGAAGCAATTTTTCAGATGTAAATTTGAGTTTCTTGCCCGTTTGTCTCCAAATAATGAATTATTTCAAAAAAGTTTCCGTTACGCATACTAACAATACTGTGTGGCGAGAATAAAGTAATACATATAAAAATAGGGGATTCCCAAAAGATGACAAAACATAACAACGAAAAGGAACAAAGTCCCATCACCAACAATTTAGACAGCAGTTGTCCGTGTTCAGTAAACAAAAATGACTAAGAGAAGTAGCATTTCTTATGAAAAAAATGATTATTAATTAATAAAGTTGAATATGGAGGAAAAATACGTGATTACTATTTCTTTTTTCAATAAAAGGTCAAAAAATATAATTTCTGTATAATGAAGTTTCTATATAATTAATTGATTTTCTGGTCCTATGCAGATTCATTATAGGGAAGTTCGACTGTAGTAGTAAAGATAAGTGGTACTTAAAGTAAAAATTGTATAATATCGCGCGGAATCGATTTCAGAACATGACTAAAAAAGTACAGAAAAGAAGTTTTATTGTTTTTTAAGTAAAATGTTCTAAGTTTACCTTATTTCCAGTAGTATATTTTAATATATTGAAACACACAGGAATTTTAAAGATTTTTGGAAAATAAATTGTTATCTCAATTTAATTCTATAATTTTAGAATTTATGGAATTTACTGTTAGAAAACGGCGTGAATTTAAGAAGTTTTAAATTTTACTTTTTATAACCTGTCGGTATGTATATTTATATAATGTTCTTTAGATAATGATTTGGCAATATTTAAACAAAAAAAAAAAAAAAACCTTTGGCGGTCAGTGATATACTTTTTGCCTATTGAATGTACGTTCTGAAGTACGAATTTGTTTATACTCGCCATACAATGATTCACAAAATATTTCAAAAAGGACAATTTTGAAAAAGTAATAAATACATAATAACAATTATAAATTTAAAATACAATTTACAAAGAAGAGAAAAAAGCTATACCCGTTTTTATAATATTTGTAAATTAGAAAATATTCAAAAAAAATGCATTTCGCATATCGCCAACAGTTTCAAATATCACCAATATAATCACCATATCGCCGAACGTAAATTTCCATCGCCTAAAGCATTAAAAATCGTCACATTTTACAGTCCTGCCACTGACAGTTAACATTGAAAGCACAAACAATGTCATAAATATTTTGTAATTTTGTTGCTGCTTTCCATAGAAATTCATGTACCGTTTTAAAATTCTCAACGCCACAAGCTATGCAGCGTTTGAAATCTTAAAACGCAATGTGAATTTCTCTTGAAAGCAACAACAAAATTACAAAATATTAATGACATTGTTTGTGTTTTCAGCGTTGCGCTGCGTTTTACATGATTAGGGCCTAAATGTTTCCTTTTTTTGTTATTTATAACTGTGAAGTACAAATTTCGTTTATTGTAAAAGGCATATTCAAAAAATTCAATTTAGTTACATTCAATATAGGTATTGAATTTTGTATTAATATTTGACGGGTCTAACTTTTATAAGATAAAAATATATTTTATGAAAAAGGTATCAAATAAATGAAAACTTTTAATTTAAGTTTCTTGTTATTTTTTTAATATGAACAATATGTTTTCTTAATCTATAATTAATATTTTCTTATTAAGTGCAAATAACATTTGTCTTACAATGCAACGTAAAATAAGTTTTAATGTTTTTCTCAATTAACAAAAGGCATTTCCAATTTGGTTTTATTTTTTTACATTTGGTAACTTTTTCAAAAATTTTGGTTGTAAAAATTTCATTAATCGTGGCAGCACTGTTCATAACCTTTTTCTAGAGGTTTCTTGGACCTTTCTGTACCAATTGTTACGCAATTAGTTTAATATTTTAAAATCTAAAGACTGCTTTTAGGCGTAACAAATATTGTTCCAATGTATACTAGAAAATTTCGTACAGTGGAGTTGAAATACAATATCCATAACAATCTTAAACTTACAAGATAGGTCAATTGTTACTAAATCTTTGGAAAATTCTTAGATTAATTAACTTTCGTAACAATATTAAACCCCAATATTAAAAAACGATTATTTAATTTAACAAATGTTTAAGTAGAATTTCAAATTAAATTTGTATTTTAAACCTTAATAAAGGTTTAATTTAAAATATTTTTATAGCTACTGACATAACACTTTAAAACATATTTTTCTATTTTTTTACAGACCAAAAGACTTGCGGCGCAACCACTCAATACAATAATACATATTTCTACAATTCTGGTTATCCCGGCACTTACAGTGGGGGCGGCAGATGTACTATAGTCGTTCAACCATGTGATGCTAATATTTGTCAACTCAGAATCGATTTTCTTTCTCTACAATTGGCACCGCCTAATGGTGATGGTTTTTGTTTAACAGACTCTCTGCAAATAACTGGTGGATCCTCAAGAGTGCCGGCCATATGTGGTGACAATTCAGGACAACATGTTTATGTCGATTTTAATGGAGAATCACCAATAACCATCTCGGTAGCCACTTCAGCCAGTTATACTTTTAACCGTCAGTGGCAATTTCAAATATCACAACTGGCATGTGCCTCTGCAACACAGGCACCCTCAGGATGTCTACAATATTATATGGAAGACAGTGGCACAGTACAAAGTTTCAATTATGGATCAGCGCCAAATTCTTTACCTAATTCAATTGGTGTTCCTGGAACACGGCAAATAGCTAATCATCGTTATGGCATTTGCATTCGGATGGGTGCCAATAAATGTTCCATTAGTTGGAGTCAAGTAGAATCAGATGCGTATTCCTTTACTCTTACCAATGATGTGGGCGCTGTAGATCCTTCTCTCTTAGCCACGGTAGCTGTACAAAGTCAAGAATGTACAACGGATTTTATTATAATACCAAATCCTACACAAAATGGCAACACTTTGCCCAGTGATCGTTTTTGTGGTTTGGGTTTGGTGTCAACAACAAGCTCAACCAAACCTTTTGTTTTATACGTCAATACGGACAGTAATGAAGATTTTGATATATCAAATCGGGGTTTCTATCTGTCATATTCACAAAATGGTTGTCCGGTTATATAATAGACACAAATAGGATACAAATGGGTTAGTTATTCATTTTTTTTTTTGATGAATGACAGGAATTTATAGGTTGAGAGCTTTAAGACAATTTAATAAACAAACCGTGAAACAAAACAAAAAAAGTGCACTTAAATTAAGTAGCTATTTTTATAGCATTTTATATGTAGTTTTTTTTTTAATTTATTTTAAAATTTTATTTTAAGACAATGCAGTTTTAATTAATAATTTATTATTATTAATATTTTTATAATAACAACAATCAAACAATAGTGTTATTTTATTAAATATATATACAAAATCAACTTGCAATTGATTTAATTTTTTCAATTTCTACCACCAACTGTTGGATCTGTAATAAGTAATATAAGAGGAAAGTAAACTTATATAAAAAATATATTCAAAATACTTTGTGCGTAATAATCATTTAAAAATAAAGAAATATAATAAATCTTGAAGGTACTATATCTCGCATTCATATATGATTTTTCAGTATCTTGTTTTTTATTCTTGTCAGTACGGCTATTAATAAAAACTAAAAAATATATATAATACTTTACCTTTTGAGCATGTTTCTCTTGCACTTCTGCACTCGCGGAATTGAGAAAACCTTGGTTTTCCACTCGCATTTGATAACGTGTTAACTCAGCCTCCAGTTTTTGCAATTTTTGGTTATTTATTGATGTCGTCTTATCTGACTTAGATTTATACGAACTGTTTGTTAAAATTCCTACAAAAAATATTTAAAAAAAAACACATATTTAAAACTCTAGAAATGGCACCAAACTCACTCACCAAAACTACATAAATGACCAGCAGTTGAAAAAAAATTAAATTTCTTATTTGTTTTTGAATTTGCACTTAAAATTTCCAAATGAACTCCACTGACTAAAGTTAATGCTTGTATTTCTTGCACATGATCTTGTAACAATTGCAAAGCTTCTTCGCTATGGGCGAAAAGTCTTAATTGAGGATCATGTTTTTTTGATATAGTATGACAACTCTTAAGTTGTCTAACATTTTGGCAAATATCTAAAATAGCATTAATTTCTTGTTCTAATTGAGGATTGTGAAACTTATTCAAATCTATTTCGATGTTTCGAGGAAGATATTTCAATAGCTCTTCACTAAGAAATGGTGTAAAAGGACTCATGGCCTGTAAAGACCAACTTAAAGCTGAGGCTAAGGTGGCACAGTGTATATAACCTTCGGATTTTTGTAAATTTATATTAGTTTTACAGGTTTCCTAAATTAACATCTGAATTACAATAAATTTCAGAAAAAAAATACAAATAATTAAACTTACCAAATACACATCACATAAATTATTGTACAGAAATTGTTTTAAAGCATGTGTGGCAGCATGTAAATTATAGTTTTCAAAGCTTTCATTGTAAAGTTTTAATGTTTCGGCCAAACGACTTAAAATCCAAGAATCCCATTTCGTTAAAGGTGCATTATTCAATGATTCCACCTCATTTAAAGGCATTCTTAAACGTTCTCCCGCTCCTAAGGTAAATCTTGTAGCTTGCCATATTTTATTAAGAAATAGTTTATTGGTGTGGCACTCATTAACATCAAAATTTATGAAATGACTTTTAATGTTGTGACTACACAGGGTAAAGCGTAAAGCATCAGTACCACATTCTTGAATACCTTGGGGAAACAAACGTTGCAAACCTTTCAGAGATTTTTCTAATTCTGCAGCACTTAAGATGCCCGCTTTGTGCAAAGTTTTTACGTCTTCTTGTAGTGACTAAGTTAAATATATGAAACATGATTTTAATAAAAAAAACTATCATTTAAAATTATAATCCTTCTTAAACTTTTTCCAATAGAAAACCTATTGATAAGTTCTACACAAAACCTTTTTACCAATTTTTAAACCTATCCAAAAAATTTACCTCAAGCGATGCTCCTTGTACAACTTGCTGAGGCGTCACTACATTCCCAAAACTCTTGGACATTTTACGACCATGTGCATCACAGATTATTCCATTTAAAAGTACTTTTTTAAATGGAGCGGTCCCGGTAATTTTTAAACCCAACATTACCATTCTGGCTACCCAAAAAAATAAAATATCGTGACCAGTTTCCATAATATCTAAAGGATAATCTTTTTTGAATTCTTCCGAAGGCCAATTTGAAGCAGAGAATGGTAGCAAAGCTGAAGAAAACCAAGTATCCAAAACATCTGAATCCTGAGTTACTGTAATTGAGGATGAATTTAAAACAATTTGTGCTTTTGTTAAAGCTTCTTCATTAGAATGAGCTGCTACCCAAGTGGATTCATTTGTTGAGTTGTCCACTGCCTTATAAGCAGGAATTTGATGACCCCACCATAATTGACGTGATACACACCAATCGTGACAATTTTCCAGCCATTTTTGCCAATCAATTTCAAAATTAGCTGGTATAATCTTTAAACGGCCACTTAAAACTTCGGCCAAAGCCTCATCAGCCATTGGTTGACAGTGTAAGAACCATTGTTTCCTTAACATATATTCGATAACGTCTTTAGATCGCGAACATATCGGCAATTGCATGATGTGATCTCGGACTGATTTCAAAAGTTGCAACTCTCCCAGTTTTTGTAAAATTTTTTCACGCGCCTTAAAGCGTGGCAATTGAGCAAATTGTGTGTATTCCTGACTTATTATACCCGCGGGAGTAAATACTTGTTTAGCTTTAAGTAAGTGCCTTGAGGCCAATTCGAAATCGTTGCGGTCATGGGCTGGAGTGATTTTAACAGCACCAGTACCGAATTCAGGATCAACAGTAACATCGAATATCAGTGGAATAGGTTCTTCACGGAAAGGATGCCATAATAGAACCTTCGGCATATCACGATACTTTTTATAACGCTCATCGGTGGGATGCACAGCTACAGCCACATCACCTAATAAAGTTTCGGGTCTGGTTGTAGATACAGTTATTGTTTCATTGTCACTTCCACAAACTTTATAATTGATATCGTAAATACGGCCAAACGTGATATTTTTGTCATAACCGGGTACAGCAATTTCCGTAGCCCCTTTAATGTCCACAGTTTCCACTTCAATGTCAGAAATGGCAGATTCTAATGCACAAGACCAATTGACTAAAGACTCCTTACGTCTCATTAGACCCTCTTCGAAAAGGCGTATAAAGACATCATTGACTGCATAAGCCTGACGCTTAAAAATAAATCATTTTTTAACTATTTTCTATTAACAAAAGTTTCATCCAACCTTGTCCATTGTAAAGTACTCTCGATCCCACGATAACGTACACCCCAACTTACGCAAATCATCATTTATGGCATCACCCTTTTCCTGTTTCCACTTCCATACTTCTTTTAAAAATTCTTCGCGCCCAAGTTGATGTCTAGTTACTCCTTTCTCTTTTAACAATTTCTTCTCTACCACCACTTGAGTTGCAATACCGGCATGATCTGTTCCGGGTATCCATAATACTTCATAACCCATTTGGCGTTTTTGACGACAAATAACATCCTGCACTGTGGCCATTAAAGCATGACCCAGATGTAAATTTCCCGTAACATTTGGTGGAGGCAGAAGCATGCGAAATACTCCTGGTTTACATTTACCTTTCAGATTGGAAGTGGACTGTGGATTAATCTTTTGGCATTTATAACTTTCCACCAGTTTTGGCTGATAACCCGATGCTAAAGTGGCTGATTTTAGTAACATCATATTTTAATTTTGATTTTTATCAATGAAATTGAATGTGTCATTACCCAAATTTGAGGTCCATCGCTGCCAGCTTTGGTAATTTATGGTATTTTCGTATATTATATAATTTTGTTTATTTAAATTTCTTGATATATCTGAAATCTTTAACATTTTTCAAACAACTTTGTAAAATTTACGGTATCAGGGAATGATACATCAGCTGTAACTGTAGCGGTGCTGCCAGTAAAGAATTCGGAAATTACGCATGACCAGTGCTGCCCAATCAAACAACATTTGTAACCAAAATTTAAAAATAAAGGAGACAAATTCAAAAACAAGGAGACACAATATTTGTGGATTTTCACTTCAGTTAAATACCTATACTATAATATAGAATATTTTATATATATATTGGGGGGATTCACAAGGTGTGCTATCAAGTCATATCGTCATAATGTCCTAAATAATATTTTACAATTGTTTAAAAAAAAAATATTGTTGTGTTTCAAACAACATAAAAAAATATTTTTTTTTAAACAATTGTAAAATATTATTTAGGACATTATGACGATATGACTTGATAGCACACCTTGTGAATACCCCCATTATATTTTATATATATTATATAAGTATGAATACACGATTTTTATAAAATTTTGACATTATACATAGAATCTGGGATAATTTAATTTATTATATTCAACATTTTTTATTTTTCGAATTTATTCTGAGTTTAATTTTAGTTATGTATTTTATAAAGCTTTTTGTAATAGTTCTATTCCTGAAATTCTTTAGGAATGACTTTATACACTACCAGACTATTATCTTGTATCTTCTTGTTACATTTTACCTTAGCTGTCCTTTGGATAGCAATGAAGTATATTGTATGTACAGAAAAATTTACAATTATTAGACACCAGCAGAATGTAATGCATTTTCTTGCCTGCTACGGCCTTCGTCAGCATTCTTTGTGTTATACTGGATAGTAATAATTTATAAATTGAATGTACTTAACTCAACTATTTTAACAAATAGAATCTGGGAATTATTTCTTTTTCATGAGTTACTTAACAATAGGCATTTTAAGTTTTCGAAGTTTTAAGTTGATTTGCACTTCCCAAACAAAACTAGCAGTTATTTGCGTCTAGTAAGAGCTTTTATTTATTACTTACAGTATGTATATATACTAAGCTATGGCCCAACTGATAATCGGTTACAAAAAAAACATTATAAAGTGAATAAAAATTGTATAAAGATTGATTGCATCAGTACCATATAAAATTATGTATATGGGCATTTCTCTAATGTCGAATGCGACATTCGTACGCCTAAAAAGTGAAAAAAAAACATATACCAAAACATTAATTTTATTTTGACAAAAGGCGAAACTTATAGCTCTTGATTAGCACTATAATTTGTGCTAAAGATTGGTGTTGAGCAATTGTTCGTTTTCAAGAAAATTAAAGAAAACCAAGGCATTTGCATGCGACAAAAACAGAAGTCGCTTTTACGGCAAACAGTTCAAACACTGATTTCAGCGAAACTTGATAAAATATTTTAATGCGACTAATTTAAAATGTTATGCATTGATGTATCTTAATAATGCTTTTTATTTCATTAAAAAATATTGTGTAGTTTGTTTTTTATTTAATCTTAATCACTGTCGCACGCTACGAGTTGCATGCGACATTTTGTTCCATCATACTTTTATGTTTATTTTTTTACTTTTCATGTAATTAGACATGCGTAAAATGATTCTACATTTTTTTTTAATATATTCAATATATTTATTTTCACAACAAAATTTAAAAACTTAAAAAAATACCATAAAAAAAATAAAAATAAATTATTCATCTTATATGAATGAAATAGTATTTGTAAAAACAAAGAAAAGAAACTAACTTAACTGGGAATATTATAACTAATGTAAAATAACGTTTTTTTAATGGAACATGCAGTCCTAGCTGCTTCTACCTGTTGGTCATCGCAACAAAACGAATGTAACTGGGATATACCTGTTATGCTTTTCACATCCTTCCATTTTTCTTCCAACTTTAAATGAAGAGACAAATTTTCAATTTGAGCAGATGCCATAAAATAAATTTTAATTCCATTAATGTTGTTTTTTGCACATTGATAAAACGATAGTGCATCGTGTAAAACAATGTTTTTAGATTTTGTTATTTGCCACACTTTTCTTTTAATGACGGCTCCAACTCCATCAACGGCTCCCTTTCCGTGAGAACTGGCGAAAAATTATTTTGAATTTATGCATTTTACACTTACGATGTCGCACGCTACAAAATTCAAATAAGTACCAAGAGCAAAGCGTTGATTTTTTTCCAACAAAATTTTATTTATTTAAATCGGAATATAAATCTCTGTTTGTAACAAATATTTGCTTCGCATTGTACAAATACCTTCGACGCACTGATAACAAATGTTATTTTTCAATGTCGCACGATACATCAAAATATACGGTAAAGCAAAGAAAAAATTTACCGTAATTGGCAATCGCATCGTTCCTTTTACATTTTTCTTATATTCTTTGAATATTAACCGAGATTTAAAAAACATTTTTCAATGCATAATGTTTCTCATTAAGATCATTTAGCAAAACAAATCTTGCAATAGAAAGGTTCAAAACAGAACTTCTGCACTTGTTCGACTTTGCATTTGAATATTTCAAAGTGTGTTATGAATAAATGTAAAATTTGTTTACATTATTGAAAGTTGATAGATTCCCTATAAAAATATGTTAAAACAACATACTTTTATAGACTTTGAATTTTTTGGCTGCGGTTGACATTTCTGGAGAAATGCCCATATGTGTCCAGAAAAGCGGTACGCGTAATGGTAGTCCTAACCTGTAGTAGTAGTAGTAGTAGTACGGGGTTTGCTACCAATTTGCTTAGCGGAGCGGCTTCGTTCGAGAACCGAGAACAACCATATAGCAAAATGGTCAGATTGCTGACGGTGCTGGCAAGCTGGCGTTAGTCCGGCTAGGGCTCGCCGTATTGGGGTGGTTCTTGCCAACCAATCGATACCAATAGCTACTGCCCACAAAAAAATCATGCCAGGCTATTGGATGAACAAAAACTTATGAATTAAAGGAAACCCGAAATGAACTTGTCGTTACTATTGCTAAATCCTGTTACTCTCACTTGTAGTCCAGTATACTTACTTATTATATTCTTGCTTTCTTTGTTCCTTCAAGTCGGTTTGGCGGATGTTATGCCAACTCTGTGCTCTCCCCCAAGAAATCCATTCAGACTTCGCCTTGACGATCTGTAATATAATTTTGTTTTTCGAATCTTTCCTACAACCCTCCGTTTACCTTACCTTCCCATTGACCACCCACTAGTGAGCTTACACACTCATTATAAATAAAATTGCAACGATTAACGAATTATTTTTAAATTTCATTATAAAGCTCAACTCCGTTTATTTGTACAAAATAAGTCTTAAATCTATAAACAACCTTTTCCTCTTATTAAGTAACTTCTTACATTACCAAAGTTACGAAACAGTACTGGGATCGCGAAAATTTATATAAAAAACTTTTAGATTAAAACGTAAATTACAATATGTACGTAGGTATATACATAGATTCTATATACTAGGTCCACACATATACACCCTAATGTAAAAGAAATGCGCACTTCAAAAAAATTGATTTCAAAATACAAAATAATTTCCTTTTTATTAAAATATAGCTATAGTTAAAATAGTTTTTTTTCATTATAGTTCCCGATACCATATCAGAAGCAGGTATTCGTAGACTCGTACTTCCACTTTTTCTTCGTCTCAAACGGTGTTTTAATTTAGACAATGAAAGTAGAAACAAAAAAAATACTACCGTACATTCGGCATACTTTAGAGCAGCAAACACCGAGAAGTATTTTGTATCTTAGAAATACATTTTAAAGAAGCAAAAAGTAAAATAAAACAAAATATTTATATCAACACCTACATTTCGTTTTTAAATAAACGCAACTAACATATCCACGTAAGTAGATATTTTCCCACAAAAATACAAAACTATCCCCGATAACATCCCCGTCTTTAATACATATTTTCTTTCATAATAAGGAAAACTTTTAAATACTCTGTGGGCAAAGGCTCCCTTCGAAAATGTATAGGCCAGAGCTTAACCCTATGTTACCCGCGCACCTGGTATATTTACCCCAGGGACCATGGCCCAATTAGTAGGTCTGCGCACAACTACAACACTGCAACAATAGAAAAAACAACACGCGTTTTGTTTGTGTATACAAATGGTAATAATGTCAAAAACTTGCCACCTGTTAAGAAAAAAGTGTTTGGTTTTTATCATGTATTTATTTTGTTTAATGAAAATTTTCAGCCGGAATTTTGGCGTACAATGCTTGCTTCCGAAAAATGGTCTGCGCAAATTTCATGTGATGGGGCCAAATTCCTGCCACAAATTTCACGCCATTTTGCACTTTCCGTTGGGTCTTTTGGCACTGAAAATAACGTACAGCATCCACTTTTAAAATGTTTTTTTACACACTGCACAATAACGCATTTTAATGGTATTACACTTTTTTTTTATTATTATGGTTATTTAAAATTTTTATTAACAATTTTTTTCACAATTATTATATTTTATTTGTATTTTCACAATAAGAAAAACGATTTCTTGAAATCAAAAAGAATATTAAGAAAAATATAATAAAAAATGTAAACAACTTTTGACATTTTGCCCATTTATACCTATGTATTATGATTAAAAACACAACTCTACAAAAAATCAGCAGGCGTTTCGAGCAGACCTACTAATTGGGCCATGGCCTATGTATTATGATTAAAACACAACTCTACAAAAAATCAACAGGCGTTTCGGGCAGACTAATTGGCCATTGGTAAGCCAGGGACTGTTCTCAAGTATATTGTCTAATCATTTCCCTACTAATTTAGGGTTATCAATCGTACTGTTTTATCAGTACATGTACTGTTTTGTTTAAAGTACTGATTTATGCATAACAAGCAAATCAGTACGTAAATTTACTGATTTTTTCATATATGTACTGTTTTTGTACTGCTATTGTATATTAATTTAGTTCAGTATATAAAATAGTTTCTCATATTGACAAATTGTTTGCTATAAAATTTAATATGGATGTCCTTTTTGATGATATATTAACATTAAAGGTTTTCCCCGAGTCAGTACGAAAAGAGAAGACAAAAGAAGAAAATTGGAAAGAGGTCCTAAATGGTAGTTCGTTTACGAATTTGAGAAAATATGTAACTTAATTTCTTTCGTTCCACATTCAAACGCATTAACAGAACGAATCTTTAGTTTAATGTTTCCAAATGGAGAAAAGAGAGAAACAGGCTCTTAATATAAAACCTAGAAAGTAAATTGCTGATAAAGACAAACTTTGGTTACAATGAGTTTTACAATTTCTTGAAGATTGAATACAGGAAAGAAATTATAGACAATGTAAAAACAGGCGATACATATTTGCAACTTGTATATAATATATACTAAAAATGTATGCATATTATATTTATACATTTATATCCATACATATGTTAATATATTACATATTTATAAAAGTATATTGTATAAGATCAGCTTAAAAACGTTTGTGCCTTATGCAGTTATTACAATTATTAATAATATTTAATTGTAAGTCACTTTTAAATAATTTACTAAACTTATTTTAAATATATATACATAATTAGTTTCATTATGTCAAGTTATTAATTTGTTTTTTAACATTGTTGTGGTCATATCTGTAGCTTGGTGATAAAAGGACCAATGTCGAAATATTATCTTTTGAGAAAATTAATATTATACTTTTTTATAGAATAATTCGTAGTGAAGTTGCCTAGCAAAACCCTTATGAAGCTGTTCTCGGTTTAATTAGAAGTTTGCTAGTGTGACCAGATCTATTAATTTTACAGCTAAATCTGGCATCAGAAATGGCAAAAAAAATGCTAAAAATTTTCAAAATAATGCTAACATTTTTAAAGATTTTTGTTACAAAATGAAATTTTATTGAAAGCATATAGTGACTTATTTTTAACGAAATTTAAATAAATGGTTATATTTAAACAAGTGGATAGATTTTGTGGATAGATTTATTAAATCATTTTATTTTTTGTGGTTTAAGAAAAGTTGAAGCTTTAGAATTATTTTTTTGTCAGCAGCTTAGAGCAAGCAATTTTTTTCACACATTAACACTATTGAACTTTTATCTTAATACTAGGGAGATCGAACGGTTATTATTCGACCGGTTATTTTAGCTTTGCCCAAGTCGGTTATTTTAAAATGCCCATATTTCGAATACCGAATAAACCGGTTATTTCGGTATAACAAACCGGTTATTTTAATAATGTGTAATTTATATACATTTTCCTTACTCTTGTTGTAGATGTACCCGTAATTTAAGTATTATCTAATTGCATATTGGGCAAACTTAAACTTTTTATGTAGAATGTCAAAACAAAATGTAACAAAGGTCAAAAAACATTATGAACACTGTAAATACAAATCGCTTATAAAAGCGTGTGTTCTTGTAAAAAAAACCAAAAACTATTCAAAATACTACAAAAACGTGTGCAGTTAAAAAGTAATATTTTTATATGAAGGTTATCTCCAAATATTTTTAGAATGCGATTAAAAATACAAAGGTAGGTGCTTGAAGTGCCCTAAAATGATAATTTACAAAGGTTCGTCCATGTCACGACTTATTAATCACCTTTAATTTTTAAACATGCCTGACATTAATGTGATCCAAATGAAACTTAACTCCGTTCGAAGTAGTTCTAAGGAGACGACAAATAATGTTTTACTAAAATACGCTGCAAAAAATTAATCATTGGGTGAAATATTAGCCCGTTGTGTTGCCGAGGACGAAATGCCCGTTAAGGCACTAACAACTCTTAAGTAGTTCTAGCATCTCTTCATGCTGAAAAATACAGCATTACGGCGGAATCAACGATATGGGAAACATTTCTACCAGTTTCATTTATTAAAACACCAAGAACTAACAAACAAAATTGAAGAAACCAAACAATGTCATGGAATGGTTTAAATTGTAGTCGACGAATTGACAAATATTTTACACAAAAATAATGTTCAGTTCACTATTCGTTTCTATAATGCTGAAACAATTTGAAATAGTTAATCCTGGCTAAGAGGTTTTGTTTGCAACTTTATAAAATTGCTATAATTTATTTGCTTTTGCAAAACGTTTGTCTAGGTAAAATATCATTCAACAGTTTCTAAATTACATTATACAAATATCTTCTTACAAATCAATAAAAAAATTGTTGAAAATTTAGCTAAAGTTTGATAAATTTACTGGTCCCACTTTTCTGGGATTTTATCGTAAAATATTTGTTAGGTCTGATCTAAGTCATATCTATGTATTTTGTTGGTTTTATTTTAAAAACTTATTTGATTTTTTATATTTTTAAGTATTCGAAATAAAACCGGTTAACCGGTTATTTAAAAATTGCTATCCCGAAAACCGGGTTTTTAAAATAGCAACTATTCGTTATATTCGAAAATCGGTTATTTAAAAAAGTCGAATAACCGATCTCCCTACTTAATACAAAGTACTTTTATATCGTAATATCAAAGGCAAATAATCTTTTCAACCAACATAACAAGGGCATTTCTAATATTCCCTGAATATTCTGGTTTGCTGTTACCGCAAAAAAAAAGATGGACCTTGCCACAGAAATAATGGACTCAAATTTTGATAAAATGAATGTTTCTTTGTAAAATACAAGACCAAGTATCTAACAAGAAATTAAAACTCAAATTTTTAAACAAATTGTTGTGGTTAAAATTTTCGTTGTTCACTTTGTATTCCCGCTTTAAATATATACGGGACTAGCATTTAACCCGCTTCTTCGTTAACATCTCCTTTTCTTTCGTGGACATATTTTTACGCCAAAGTTTATGTTTCTAGGTTTTAACCCGCTACTTTGTGATAGGTACGATTTTCTCCTCTTTAACGTTCGAATTTCGAAAATGTACCAAATTTTTATTTGTATTTTTTAGATACGTTACGAATGTGATATTTTTTTATTTCAATGTTTATTGGTTTAATAGATAGATTGCGTGGCAAAAAAGTGTTAAAATACAGGTTTTACCCGTTTATTCCCTAAAAGGGTAGAATTTCCGCTTATTTTTTTGATGAACATGAGGTTAGGGAATTTACCCGTTTTTCGCTTTTTTAACCTCTAACAATAAAAATTTTCAAAACTCCCTTCCTAGGGAATCGATTTCTCGAGAGGCCGGTCAAATTTTAACATTTTAGCTTCAGGCGTTTAGGACTTGCGATGATGAATCAGTCTTTACATTTTTATATTACATAGGTAGATGAAGAGAAATGTTTTGAAACAAAAATAACAGAATTAGGTACGATTTCACCCCTTAAACATTCGAATTTCGAAACGGATCAAATCTGTATTTTTTAGATAAGTTATGAATGTGATATATTTTTTATTTTAATGTTTATTGGTTTAAAAGATAGATGGCATAGCAAAAAGTACAAAGTAGCGGGTTAAAATACAGGTTTTACCCGTTTACTCCCCAAAAACGCCGAATTTCAAAAAGTACTAGGCACCTGTCCGCTTATTTTTTTTATTGAACAACAACATTTTTTTGAATAAAAAAAAAAAAAAAATGTTTTGTAAAAAAGTACGGTTTTTACCCCTTAAATGTCCGAATTTCGAAAAAGTACCGTATTCGTATTTGGATTTTTTAGATAAGTTTCAAATGTGATATAACTCTTATTTCTATGTTTATGGGTTTAAAAGATAGATGGGGTGACAAAAAAGAACCAAAATACAGGTTTTACCCGTTTACTCCGTTAAAGGGCTGAATTTCCAAAAAGTACCAGACACCTGTTCGCTTATTTTTCTAGAGAACAACGATAACTATTACATTTTTTTGTATCTCTTTTAGTTTTAGAGATATAAGGTTACCGAATTGACCCGTTTTTCACCTTTTTACCCCCAAAACATTCGAATTTCCAAAAATCCCGTCTTATTGGATCGATTTTGGGAGAGACCAAGCCCTGGTCCAAATTTCAAGTTTTTACCCTCAGGCGTTTCGGCTGTGCGATGATGAATCAGTGAGTGAGTCAGTAACGTTACAATTTTATATATATAGATTGAATTATTAAGTTGAAATTAGTTTTATTAATACAATTTGGTCTCGGTACAAATTATAGAATGAATTTCAGTTTTGTTTTAAAAAGTATTAAAGATTTTTATGTTATTAAAATATAATTTTTTTACTATTGTACTGATTTTTTTCTATTATGTACTGATTTCTCTGATTTCAAAACTGGCAACCCTATGTATAAACTAACAAATATTGGTCCTCGACCCACCTTTTATTATACCGGTCAACTCAATATCACTTTCAACTTAACGATGTCTCTCAGTCCGGGTGGCTGTCAGGCTGGCTGGTTGTCGTCCATGTAACCTTGTGAAAAAAGTACAGGTCTCGATTTTGAAGGTAATTTGATAAAATTTTGTACATTGGTTTAAATTCATAAGGGTTACAGAAATGGTGAGAATCGTTTCAAAATTTCACATAGCCCCTATACAAATTTCTTTGCGGAAAAGTGTTTGCTCCTATAATCCATTTTATTATGTTGGTATTTAGATTAAAATTTTGACAAACTTATTTTATTGCAACATAAATCATCTTACCAAACTTTATCGGGCTTGACCGACTATACTTTATTACTTGTTTTGTTGTTATTTTTATTGACTAAGAGAGCGTTATGAATTACTATGTATGCTTTTTTATTTTATAGCAAAATTTTTGTACAGTTTATGTCAATTTGGTACAATTTTACAATTGGAATGGTACAATTTAGGAATTCTCTGATCCCAACAGTGGTGTGAACGTGCCTTGCCTGCAGTGCTGCCAGAAATCTTTGACTCATGTCCCCTATTTATATTTGGAATTGCCACTTCATTATTATATTCACAATTTAGTATCAATTTCAAAAATAATTGATGTATTATTGATATTTATTTAAGGAGGTTTTCAAAATAATTTTCAAAATTCAAATATTAAATTCGTTCTAGTAGTCAAGTATTATTTCAAAATGTTGTTCAAAAATTAAACAATAACCGAAGAGCAAAAAATGGTATAAAATGTTTAAAAATGATATAATAATAAAAAGATCTAAAAACACGAAAATAAAAATTCGACGTCGAAACGGACCACAGAGGTATATTTTTGTTATTCTAAAAATACAGGTATCATCGCATTATATGTAATTTTATTCTGTTTTTGAATATTGAGGTGTTTAAGCATATCTTATGACTTACCCTTAAATTTTTTTTTTAATTTTTCAAATTGTCTAAAGCAGACCATACACGATTCAATTCAATTGTCAACTGAGTCGGTTGTTGTCCAAATCAAAGCGTGTATGGCCTTGTCAGTTGATTAGTTTGACGGTTGTCGAGTTGGTTGAAGAAAAATCAAAAGCCTTTTCAAAGGAAGCGTTTGAAATGTTGATTCCAGCGGATATAGGTCAAAATCTTGATAACATTTACTCCAAGGAACTGTTAGAAGAAGAAGCTGTTGAGCCAGAAGAGGTATCTTGAATTCATCGTCAAATTGAAATTATATGAAATAATTTAATTTATTATAAACTTAAATTTAACTTACAAAAAATAATTGTTTTTTTAATAAAACCTGCTGTAAATAGCTTGTCTTAATACAAAACAAAATTTGAAACTTTGATATAGCTTTGAACGGTCAAATCGGCAAAATACCACTCTGTGCAGCCATAGATATTACAACACAAATTGTTTTTAACTGAACAATTGTACAAAATCCTCTGACGAATGATTAAATCTTTAAAAAAAAAAATTCAAAATTTTTTATGTTAAATTCCCAAATACCCGCCAGCGGAAATTTGTTCTATACCAATGTGTTAGTTCTGTGCCAATGTTGAAAGCTCCAATTTGGGGACAAATCTCTTTATATGGCAACACTTCTTGCTTGTGTGAAAAATACACAAAAAAGAAGACGTAACAAGAATTTGTCCTGATAATTTCATTAAAAGAAATTTTTTTTAAAAAATTAGCAAATGCTTAGAAAAATAACAATAAACATTAAAAAAATATACAATATTATAAATGGAAGGAAAGAAACAACAAATTCATTAAAAAACGAAATTTTTTAAATAGAAAAGAAAACAAAAAAACTACTTATGTATGTACATACATATGTAATTACCAAAGAAAGAAGGTAAAAAAGTGTTATTTTAATTATATTTTCCTTATATTTTTAATAGAAAAAATCAATTTTGATCATAATAAGTAGTTATTTAGTTTAGACTAAGTTCTATTTTTTTGTTTAAAATAAAAAAAAAGATTAATTTATCATTTTTTTTTTGCAAATTGAAAAATGGTATGTTTGTTTGATACAAAACAAAATGTCAAATAAGAAAATGCAAAGACAAAAGACAGCGCAGGTGCGTATTAAAGGGTCAAAAGAGAAACAACGAAATGATTGATTTTTCCCAACATAAAAATTACAATTAGTTTGTTGAAAATTTTTAAAGCATTCGCATGATAAACGCGCTAATTTTTTTTTACGAAAAATAAAGAAGCCCACAATAATTAAATAAATAATTATATTTAATTAAAAAAGAATTGTAGAAATAATTTAAAATAAACTGTGCTTAAAAAACTACTTGCTGTTCAAATAAAAAATTAGTACTTATAGAGCGCGTGTGAGAATAATTTCATAATTAAAGTTAAAATAAATATTTTTCAAGAAAATATTGTTTTTTTTTTACACGAGCGGCAGAAAACAACAATTTTTATATCCAATTAACTTGGTTACTTAATTTTTAAAACATTTTGAATTTCTTAACAAAAGAAATTTATATGTAAAAGCCTGCTAATTTGGAAAAAAATTATGTAAAAAACTAGGGGTTTTAAAAAATTGTTTCTCTCAATTTTTTTTATTAGAGAAAAAAATCTTCATGGAAGTGTAATAAAAAAAGAAAAAAAGATAAAATCACCTGAATTTTTTACATCACTGAAGTAGCAAAAATAAAACAAGAAAATGGAAGAATTCGTTTAAAAAATATATACTAAACCCCCCTTTTAGAAGGAAAAAAAAAAAAAAAAACGGAACTTAACCTAAAAATAAACGAAGTGAGTAAAAGCAAAAATTATCAAAACAACCCCACTCTCCTTTTTTCTACTATTTATTTTTTCTTTCTGCGTTTTCTTATTCGTTATATTTATTTGTGTCTCTTTAGTTGGTTAATGTTTACATATTAAAAAGTACTTATTATGCAAAGAAAACTTATAAAAAAAATCGAAATAAAAAAATAACAAACAAATAAAACTGCTTAAAATATTTTTAATAAAAAAATCAAATTAAGACTGATTATTTTTGCTACGTTTTATTTTGTCTTATGTTCTGTTTTGAACGAGTAGTAAAATTTATATGAAAAACACTCAAAAAAACGGTACATTTCATGTAAATTTTACTACACGTTCAATCACTTGTGTTGTGAAAACTGCACTTTAATCCTTGATTTTTGTGATTTCTTTGTAGGTATTTATAATTTGTTTTTTTTTTAAGTTCAGAATTTTTGTGACATCCATGTGCGAGGTCAAATATTATAAAACTGCACAAAGTTTCACATAATCGATCTAATTAATAACCGATTATCAGACATATTTTTGAATAGGTAGTTCCACTAAATCATTTAAAAAAGGTAATAAATCTATATATCGATGGTCTCAAGTAGAAAGGCCCTAACTCGTATTTTTAACGAAATTGAGTTTTTCAGTGATGCCAATAAAGTTTACACAAATACACCTCGTCACAAAAATTTATTGCAATATTGTAAAGAATAACGGCTTTACAAGCAATTGTATGAGCAAATTTACATTATGATACATACAGTTTCTATTATGTTTTTACCTTCTCCTATACAGTTACTATTATTTGAGTTAGGGCCTTTCTACTTGAGACCAACGATATGTATATATAAAATTGTAACGTTACTGACTCACTCACTGACTGATTCATCATCGTGAGCCTAAACGCCTGAAGGTACAAACTTGAAATTTGGACCAGGGCTTGGTCTCTCCCCAAATCGATCCACTAAGACGGGATTTTTGGAAAATGAATGTTTAGGGGGTAAAAAGGGTAAATCCGGTAACCTTATATCTCTAAAACTAAGAGATACAAAAAAATTTAATACTTATCGTTCTCTAGAAAAATAAGCGGACAGGTGTCTGGTACTTTTTGAAAATTCAGATCTTTAACGAAGTAAACGGGTAAAACCTGTATTTTGGTACTTTTTTGTCACCTCATCTATCTTTTAAACCCATAAACATAGAAATAAGGGTTATATCACATTTGAAACTTATCTAAAAAATCCAAATACGAATTTGGTACTTTTTCAAAATTCGGACATTTAAGGGGTAAAAACCGTAACTATTTTTGGTACTTTTTTACAAAACATTTTTTTTTATTCAAAAATTTAGCACATTGTTGTTCAATAAAAAAAATAAGCGGACAGGTGCCTGGTACTTTGTTGAAATTCGGCCTTTTTGGGGAGTAAACGGGTAAAACCTGTATTTTAAAACTTTTTTTCTATGCCATCTATCTTTTAAACCAATAAACATTAAAAAAAAAAATATATCACATTCATAACTTATCAAGGCGAATTCATTACAGGTGATCCTAAAAGCCCTGCTGATAACTTTTTTTCTTTAGCTTTATAATTGTTGGATGTCAAAATTTTGTTTATTATCTTTGATTCTGTTTTGATTTGTTTCAGTTTTTGACATTGTACAATTCTTTTACAATAACAAATTGCTTGTGGTTTTTGTACGAGTTGTATTTGTTGTACTACCGAGATTACCTGGTATGAATTCGCCTTGTAACTTATCTAAAAAATACAAATTCGATCCGTTTCGAAATTCGAACGTTTAAGGGTAATTCTGTTATTTTAGTTTCAAAACATTTCTCTTCATCTACCTATACCTATAATATAAAAATGTAAAGACTGATTCATCATCGCACGTCCTAAACGCCTGAAGCTAAATTGTTGAAATTTGAACGGGAGGTTGGCCTCTCGCTAACTCGATTCCCTAGGATGGGAGTTTTGAAAATTTTTGTGTTTTTCATGTTCATCAAAAAAATAAGCGGATAGGTGTCTAGTACTTTTTTGAAATTCGACCCTTTTGGGGAGTAAACGGGTAAAACCTGTATTTTAAAACTTTTTTACCCCGCAATCTATCTATTAAACCAATAAACATTGAAAAAAAAATATCATATTCGTAACGTCAAAAATTGTATTATACTTCAATTAAAGAACTGTAAATTTGCCTTAACTCAAATTGTGCATTTAGTAAAATATGTAAGGGCACTTCCACAGAAATTCTTTCTTTTTCTCACGATATGCCATCAAGCAATTTTGCTTGTATTTTAGACCCATTTTGTTCAAATATCACTCATATCGTTGTCGTTTTAACAAATTTGTATTATGATTGTTGTAAACGACACAAAACCAACAAACTTTCTATGAGCTTTTCATTTTCATTGTGGCAATTTATTGACAAACATTTTAAACGACTAAGACAACGACTTTCAATAAGGCCCAATATATTTTGTCAAATTTTCGATAACTAGTCGACATCGACACAACTTGCTTAGAAAAACCATATTAACATCGAAGTGATGTTGGTGTCGATTTGATGTGACAAAGACTCATAACTTTCGTTTGACATCGACAGCGAATTACATAACAACAGCGAATACATATTAAAGTACTGCACAATTCAACATTTTATGTAAAAATGTCGTTCTCCATATTTTCATGCATTGACATGTTATGTTAACTCAGACAAGGTGTTATGCCATGTTATGTCTACATTAACATACTGTCTTTGCATGCCTATGCAATTAAGTTAAACTGTTGTAGGCTGTTATTTCAATAACATGTATTTTTAAATGTTTAACCTGCAGCATGTTTTTAATACTGTTTGAACCTGCCTGCCTTGTATTAAAAATATTCATTATTTCTTAAAGATTCTAAATTAAATAACAATTGTTGGAATAGAAAAAAACTTTTATTTTAAATTTTATATTAAATTTTGTTTTTAGAATACATTTTTTATTTCAAATAAGCTCAAAAACAATTTAATAAGTAAAAAACGGGTTTTGATGTACATTTCTATTTGAATATTTAAAGTTAAACTTTAAATCCATATATATTGGGTAGTTGCAAAATTAACATTTTTTCTCGATAAAACGTTTAACGTTAAAATCCTACTTTACTAATCATTTGAATTTGTAGTATTCAATGCATTCAAATCTAAATTGGTATGTAAAAACATAATTTGATTAACACTTTCGGGGTTTTTTCCGAGTACCGACCTTTTTTCGGATAACAAATGTCGAGCTTTTGAAAAGAGCCTTTCCGAAGAAGCTGAGCTGGCTGGTGTTGCTAATACAAAACAACTTAAATTGAAAAGCGAGGGATATTCTCTTTTGCGGGCTTCCCACCACTCCAGAGAATCAAATTTTTTGTGGTATAAAATTGTCTGGCTCTCATACCTCAAGATTTGATTGTGCACTTGGTCATCGTATTCGGGTGGAAAAACAGCCTGCACAAAATCATTAAAAGGATCATCTTCAGAATCTACTGATTCCATTGTAGTGTCTGCGACATTTGATGTGTTTTTGTATGTTTCTAACATTTTTATGCATTGTTCATGAATGCTTCTCTTCTCACTCTCCGAAAAATGTTGTAGCTTGTTCGCCGGTGGAAATAAAAAGAGTGCAATTTTATGAAAATCCTTTATGTTAGCATCAATCACAGATTCTATATAAAGCGAAATTTTTTCCTTAAATGTTCTAATAGTTTGTGAATCATTTTGTTCGTTTCCTATAACTGCTTTTTTAAGTTTTCTTATTTGAGGATAAACGTAATGAATTGTAGGATATTTTTCTCCTTCCAAAAGCTTCGATACTTCCTCAAAGGGTTTAGGAATCTCAATTATATCGTTTATATTAGCTATATTAAGATTTGTCGATGTCGATGAACGATGATATCGTTTTCAGTATCTTTAAAAATTGATTTCTAATCATTTTCCTCTGTCTTCCTGTTCCTATATATTCTTTTAAATTATTATTATATATGTAAAGTGAACTGTATTTTGAACAAAAAGTTAAGACTCTACTGTAGAAATGGATTTTAAAATCGGTTGAAATTCATCACACCTGTTAAAAACGATAATTTTTAAAACGATCGTTTTTCGTCACACACCTGAATATTTTTTTTTTCTAAAATCTTCAAGCAAAATCCTTGAAATTAATAACAATCATAATTAATAAGTTTTCCTATTTTATTTCTAGTTATATTGTTTATAATAAGCCATTCAAATGATGAATTGTAATTATTAACAACCTATACTGCATATGTCGCATGTGTCGCAAGTTAATGTTAATGTTGACATGTTAATTTTCCATGTTGATGTCTGTAAAGTCACTGTTAAAACTATGCATTGTTTTGTTTTCATTTAATTCGACAGTGTCTTATTATGTTATTGTCAAACATGTTTGAGTGGCATAACATGAATTGACAATAACATTATGTGGCGATGTTAACATGATTTATAGTTCAACATTTGCAGGTCTTTAATACATATGTATATACATTTTTCTTTGAGAATCAATTTAAAATCAAGCTTGCATCAAGTGGTAACATTTCACAAGCAACAACTTTTTCGAATAATCTGAGCAATGTTGTCTTAGCTTTAGTTTAGGCATTTTTAAAAACAAATTGCACATATTACATATACACAAACTTTAATTTTTCGCGTTCATTTTTTATCTTATTTATTTTTGTGTTGACGTGTCTTACAAACTGACATAAAATGTTAAAATTGCACTAAAAATCAAAATGAGCTTCATGAAACAAGTTGCACTTTTGAACAAATAACAATTAAAACTATTTTTTAGTAATTATAGGCAGTCAAGGTTTTTCTGCTCATATCTCAGCCATTTGTGGACCGATGAGTCTGAATTTCAATAGCAAACAATTACGCACTATATGAAGTATAATTGA
This sequence comes from Pollenia amentaria, assembly GCA_943735925.1. Classification (NCBI taxonomy): domain Eukaryota; kingdom Metazoa; phylum Arthropoda; class Insecta; order Diptera; family Polleniidae; genus Pollenia; species Pollenia amentaria. Next base: position 205,753,670 of record OX031009.1, on the reverse strand, counting down.
GTAGGTGAGTTGCAGAACTCGTTCGTTACAAAAATTATAGCTCTGTTTTCACAACACAAGTGATTGCGAATTAATGTCCTGTTTTCAAAAATTTAGAAAAATTTATGTCCGGTTTTCACAACACAAGTGATTGAAGTTGTTGTAAAATTTATATGAAAAGCACTCAGTTTTTTGAGTGTTTATGCAAGTGCAGTGAACTCTCGGTAATATGAACTTCCAATATAGTGAATTAACCAGTAATGTGAACAACTGTTTTTTTTTTATATTAACAAACTAAATAGCGAACAGAGTTAAATATCTCTAAATAGCGAACAAAAATGTTAGCGATTTTTGTTTATTTTCTAGTTTTGGGAATATCTCGATTGAATTAAAAATTTAAACAATACATGCCTACATACTTTGAGTATTGTTAAATGAAGTTTAAGTATCCTTCGTTAAACATAGAAATCACTTGAACTTAATATTTTTGTGTACATACATGAATATTAACAAAGATGCCTAAAAATGACTGAAATTTTTTAACCATCAATGAAAAATATGAAATTCTGCAACTTTTGGAAAAAGGAACAAGTGTTACAGCAGTTATGTTACAAATATCCAGAGTTTCTATACTTTATAGCACTGTGGCCATTTAGGCATTTTTGCAGCTAAGTTTAGCATTAAGAATTTTTATTTAGCTGCAACATTTTTATCTTAAGAATCTTCTAACCAGTCTTGTAAAAAAATTTAATATTCAGGGAATATTAGAAATGCTCTCATCATATTGATTGTAAAAATTTTTTACCATTTGATTTTATGATATAAAAGTTCACAGAAATTTTTCTTTGTATTTAGATAAAAATTCTGTAGTGTAAATGTTCGAAAAAAATGTTTGCTCTAAACTGTTGAAAAAAAAATTTTTTTTTAAAGCTTCAACTTTTTTTAAACTAAGAAATAAAATGATCATAACATTTTTGTATAGCCTAGAAATAAAATTGTTTCAATTTTAAATGTATCAGAGGTTTGCAGACCCCTATATTTAATCTAAACTACTTGTGTTACATACATATTTATATGTATCTGATGTTTTACCTTAATTTACCCACTTGTTTCAATTTCGTTCAAAAATAAGTCACCAAAATGTGTTTAGTTTCGAATAAAATTTCATACTGGTAATAAATTTTAATCAAAAATCTTTCAAAAGTGTTAGCATTTAATTTTTATCTTTTTTTAGCAATGTCAAAAGCAAGATTTAATTGTAAAAATTTTTAAGCTCTGGTCAATTGTAACTTTTTTAAGCAAAAAAAAAAAAATTTTGCCCCACAATTTTTTACAATCGAAAATGTGAACAAATTCGATAAGTGAACTACCTTGGTTTTTATTAGTTCACATTATTGCAAGTTCACTGTATTTGTTATGTGTAAAAAAGCAAAAAAGTCTACACATAAAAAAAAATTAAGAAAAAAAACACGGGATTTTATGACAAAAATTAGAGGCAATCTTGGTTTTCCAGTTAAGCCTAGAGCACACGGAATGTCAAAAGCCACATGCACATGTTGTTCTGACGTAATTTTGACGTCACTACAAATCCAAAATGGTCATTGTGTGTACTCTAGGCTTTATATCTCAGCAATTTATGGACCGATAGGTAACTTTAACGGAGTATATGTGCCATAACTATAGAACAACCTAGTCTCCATCATTTCTGGGGTCTTCGGAAACCCCATTTCAACATAAACACAGGCGACTGCCATCGTTAAAATCAACTTCACTACTCAAAGGAACCTTTATAGGGTCTTAGATAAATATTGTAGAAATACAAACGAACTGACAAATTTATATACATATCTATACCCATCCCACCCGTGGTGAAGGGTATAAAAACAATAAATAAAATAAATTTATCCTATAATTTGAATGGTTAGTCTAATTATTTCAGATCTAGAATTTTTTTAAAATTCTGTATTAATACAGAATACTGCATTGAAACTTGCTATATTTTTGATAAGGAATACGATAAAACACCGGATTTTCATTTCTCGCAGAACGCTGATTTTTGTAACAGTTAAACAATTTGGAGAAGCTGTTGTGGTGTGAGTTTTTATGATGACTTGCCAAACGATATTGAACAAAAATTACAAAGCAATTTGATATGAGTCACGCGTGATCTGTAAAAAAGCATATTGAAAATCTAACCTCACAATGAATCACCCTTTATATTGAACACAATTATGAATTAAAATTCCTTGGAAGTTTTATTGATAATTGACTGCGATTCAGAAAAATTCAAATCTTTTTGCAATTTCGTGGAAATAAAAAAGTTCCGAAAAAAATCATATGATAGACTCTTACAAACAAATATCAGTAAAATATTCATTTTTATCAGTGTATCGAAATAAATATTATATTTTTGCTGATTGCCAATTTTTGGCGTGTTTAATAGGTTTTAATTTTTTTTTGTTCTAACTTGATTTGAGTTTCTATAACTATCCCATTCTTTTTTTTGTGTAGACTACAAGTTTTGAACATATATAAACATAAGTATATATTTGCTTGAATTAAATATACAATTAAAAAAAAATATGTAAATAAACACAATGGCTATTTGTTATACACTATACTTTAATAAGTTGTTTAAGTCATTGGGTGTTGTACAATACACTTACATAAATTTTAAAGAAAAAAATGTTTTTTTTTCAAAAACTACTAGGATTATTGTTTAATGTATTTGTTTTAAGAATATTTTTTGATTTAATTTTTTAATGTTATCTCATTAGAAAAAAACTTTGAACATTTACTAAAATTTTAATACCTTAATCGCAGGGACCGTAACGGTTATAAGTTTATCTAAATATGTTTTTCTTTCGACCTTTTTAACTTTCAAATAAATTATGTAAATAATCAGGCTCGAGGTCTGTGTTTAAATTATTTTATTCTATAATGGGAAACTGCTATTTTTAATACAAGGACAATATTTATACACAATGTAGCGGACTACCGATGGGTTCACCAGCCTCTCCAATTGTAGCTGACATCGTAATGGAGGAATTATTAAGCAAAAGCGTCAAAAAACTGGACAGAAAATCGAGATTATTAACAAAGTACGTTGACGACCTGTTTGGGATAGTGAGAGAAAATGACATTATGGAAACACTTAAACAATTTAATTAATTTCACCACCGAATTAAATTTACAATCGATGAAGAGAAGAAGTATTTGGACACTATGGTAATCAGGAGAGGGAATCAGATTAAAGTTGACTGGTATCAAAAACCAACTTCGTCGGGAAGAATTATTAATTATTTTTCGTGCCATCCAAGTACAATAATCATGAATACTGCAAGTAATTTTATTAAGAGAGTGTTGACAATCAGTGATAGACAATTCCATAGGGAAAATTTACGTAAAATAATAATAATATTTTGGGAAAAAAAAACTCGTTCTCGAAAAATATTATTAAAAAACTAATTTATAAAAATAAGAACAGTAAACAAATAGCAATACCAGATGACTCTAATAGAATATATAAATCAATGACCTACGTGCCAAAAATCGCGGAACATATTCAGAACTCTGTAATTTATAACAAAGAAAAATATAAAATAGCTCCAAAAACAAATAACACTCTTAGACAACTTAAATACAAAAAGTAAGATTAACGACATGGATAAATCAAATCTTATCTAAAAAATAAAATGCTTGGGGGACAACACTAACATATGCAATCAGGTATATGTTGGGGCTACAAAAAACAAGCTTAAAACTAGATTAGCAGGACACAGATCCGATATTAGATGTAGGGATAATTCATCAACGCAAAAACCAGCACTTGCTGCCCACTGTGCAATGAGAGGACATACACCAGATTTTGACAACGTACAAAAATTACCACGAGAGGAAATATATAAACGAAGATTTACATTGGAAATGTTACACATAAACAAAGTCGAACAAGAAAAGCGAATAAACTACCGAACCGATATAGAAAATTTGTCCAAGAGTGTACATAATAAATAAAAATAATTAGATCAGTTAGTGCAATATTAAATGTTAAACTTTAAAGTGATAATTGTTTGATTATTGTTACTCATTGTTTTGTAAGTTTTTGTCGTATTATGCTTTTATTGTTACAGTGATAAAATAAATTTATTTGTATTATTATTATTATTTTTGTATACATATATTTCCGATGGTAGGCGAAATATTGAATAAAATAAATAAATAAAATATTTTAAACACAGACCTCGAGCCTCATTATTTACATAATTAATTTGGTTATAAATTTATTTTAAAAAACTTTAGTTATTAGTTCTTTAATTTTATTTTTCGCTTAGAAAATAAAAGTTATTTTTTGAGTTTTATTTATTCTTCAGAAATAAAAGTTATTTGTTGATTTTTATTTATTCATGAAAATAAAAATAATTTTTGACTTTTATTTATTCCTCCTGAAAGCCGTCCAGGTCCTGATAAAAAAAATATATTAATGAATCTAAAGGTAGTCAGTCCATGTAACAAGGATTATCTTGATGTTTTCCTTATGCGCGTATCACTGCTCTTGTAGAATAATCGTTTTTTGCAGTTCCTGTTAAATTGTCATTAGTTTACTGTATTTTATAGGCAGAATTTAAATAACAAGTTTTTTTTTTAAATATTCATACCCAATAAGCAATTTTGCTGAATATCAAGTGCAAAACAATTGGTATTCAAGTTTCAAGGGTTGATATATACTGTTGTTACACTTTATTTCAATAGCATTCTCCAGTAAAATGGAAACTTTAATCCAAATTTAGATATTTTTAATTAGGCTTAAGTTCACACTGACGAGATTGTGTGGTTACAATCGAAACTAGTCTGGGCAACCTGTCCGTGAACGCCTGGGTTCAAATCTCAGCGCAGTCAAGAATGAAAAATTATTAATAAAAAAATTTTAATTAATTTCATGTTGTAAAATTCCTGTCTTCATAAAAATAATTTAATGAAAATTTAATTCAATGAACTTAAGCCTAATTAAAAATATCTAAATTTGGATTAAAAACCATTAACAGTTCAATAAAATAACCACAATACTAATTATTGTTAACAGCTAAGGCACGAGCTATGTTTACATTTGTCCTTCAAGTTGTGCTGTAAAAGGTCAACAAGAAAAAAGAAAGACAAAAACATCAAAAAACAAAAATGTACTTTGGACTTCAAGAAGAATTCAGAAGTTAGGAAGAACATGTAAATCAATTAAAATAGATAATCATTCATTCAAAAAACAAATTTCGATCTACCAAAGTGAAATACCATTTGGTTTAAGGATTGATGTTTGACTATTGACGTCGCCCGGCCTCAATAGCCGAGTGAGTAAAACGGCAAACCCCACTGACGAGATTGTGTGGTTACAATCGAAACTAGTCTGGGCAACCTGTCCGTGAACGCCTGGGTTCAAATCTCAGCGCAGTCAAGAATGAAAAATTATTAATAAAAAAATTTTAATTAATTTCATGTTGTAAAATTCCTGTCTTCATAAAAATAATTTAATGAAAATTTAATTCAATGAACTTAAGCCTAATTAAAAATATCTAAATTTGGATTAAAAACCATTAACAGTTCAATAAAATAACCACAATACTAATTATTGTAAAATGGAAACTTGAAATCAAGTAGAATAAATATTATAGTTTTAATAAAGTTTAATTTCAGTCCTTGCATTGTAGTTTAACTCAAGCCTTGACTTACTGCTAAATACAAGTCTTGAGTTACAGTTGAACTAAAGCTTGAATTACAGTTAAATTCAAGTTGGACTTTGGTTGGATTCAAGCTTTGAAATACAACGATTTTCAAGTAGAAATAAAACCACAATTCAAGCTTTATTTTTTCGTAAATAATTAATATTTATTTTCCAAAAAACAAATAATATATAACAAATTTTTTTAAGGAATAAATAAATTGAAGTGGCGAAAAAACAAAAAACAGTTAATGCTTAAAATAAAAAATTATATTATGGTTAACTTTTTTTAACGAAACGAGTTTACCTGTCTACAGTATAATATATTGTTTTTTTCCAATTCTATTTCACAGTGATCATCAAATTTTTGAATATATGCAATTGAAACATTTTAGATATACCATATATTTACATATGTATCTAAGTAAAATTTTAATTAAGAATAATGTAAAACTATTTCGCATCTTACATTTAATGGCTAACATGATTAAAAAAAATTTTATTTCAGTTTTTTCCTTAGAACATTGCCAACAAAATTCTTTAGCGACTTCATCTTTGATTAACAAGCGCCAACAATTTTTAATAGACGGAGTGTGCGGCTAATATTTCTTTCAGTTCTTTTACCTAAAAAAAACAAGAATTACAAATTGTTCATACACTGCAACGTACATCAAAAATTTTCAATACCAAGTGTATAAAGTTATCTTCAGACTCTTGAATTTTGTTTCCAAAATTTAAAATAGAACTCTTCGTTTGAAATGGGATTTTGAGTAGAATTATTTTGCAATAGTTGGCAATAATTTCCTCTTATATACTCTGTATAAGTTTATTGCTGGTTGCTCCATAATATTTCAAAAAAAAAATTTAATTAAAATTGAATAATAAATTTTAGCAGTAACAACTGTAACGTTCCTTTTCATACTGTACGATTAATAGTTCCGTTTAACTTTAATCGTAGATTGGGCCGTATACTAATTGTTCATACTTACATTTCTTTGTGGCAAGCTCTACAATTTAATGTCATCAGTTCGTGTAAATTAAGTATTTAAATCCATCAATGGCCAACATCAACATTTTCCTTCAAAAAGTTCAAAAGATTATTGGTAGCATTATTGGCCATGTTAAATAACGTTTTATATTATTAAATCACTTTTTTTAAATGTTTTTTTTTTAAATAAAATTTATAAAGTAATAATAACTAATTTAAGTTAAAAAGTTTAAGAAAATTTTATTTATTTTAGACAAGGCGAATTCATTCCAGGTAATCTCGGTAGTACAACAAGTACAACTCGTACAAAAACCACAAGCAATTTGTGTTTGTAAAATCATTGTACAATGTCAAAAACTGAAGCAAATCAAAACAGAAAAAAGATAATAAACAAAATTTTGACATCCAACAATTGTAAAGCTAAAGAAAAAAGTTACCAGCAGGGCTTTTAGGATCACCTGTAATGAATTCGCCTTGATTTTTCATATTACAAAAAATTTAAATAATTATTTGACAACAGAAATAATTTTATGACGTATTTATGGATGTGTTTTTTTTCAATTCTAAAATATTTTGATACTTGAATAGCATTTAAATATACGTTTGAACTCAAGTTTATTTCCAGTTAAATTTTAGGGACTTGAAATTTTATTTGTGAGTGCTTATTGGGTAATATGTATGTATGCACCTTTCCTGTATTTGAATTTTATCGTTATTTATTTGGTTATAAAAAATATAACTAAAAATAAATTTATAAAAAATCTTATCAAATTATTCGATACAGCAATTCAGTTTCGTTGGAGAACTTATAATTTTTTCGATCAATTAGGTAATTTTTTTTTGCTTAAATTTACAATATATGTAACTTTCCAATAGTAACCATTTTTATTGATATTATATTTATTAAGCTTTCCATTATAAGATCAGTGATAAATAAATTTTGGACAAGAAGCTTTTGGTTTGAGAGTTATGATGCTTTAAAGGTTCAATATTAAAACTGCTATAACTCTTTCATTTCTGAATCGATGGATTTGGCATGGATATCTTTTGAAACTGCTTGGAACTTTCTTTTAAATGGTATATAAAATATATAAAACATAAAACTAAATATTAAGCCATTAATGGCTATTTTCAAAAAATATTGTTTTACTCAATTTTTTGTTTTACAAAATTTTCGTTATCTCAAAATTATGTCAATATAACGGTATTTATGCGCATAAATAGAGAACCCCTAATATTTCATATCATATAACATTCGGAAATGTATCATATAAAATAGCAAAGTTGTTAAAATTTCAAAAATTATATTTTGAAAAATCATCCAATATAACGCATATAAATGAAAAAATCGTATGAATTATAAAACGATACTTAAATGAGACTCGAACTTTTTTTTAAGAGAAGCCGTTGTTCGACATACCATAGAGTTTAAATCGCGCCGCCCGGCCAATGTAGGCAAAGCAGAAAAACTTTATAAAGCGAAGCCAGTGTTCGAAATAACATAGAATTTAAAACGCTTCCGTCCGGCAATACAGGATAAAATTTTATTAAGCGGAGCCGATGTGTAACATATCATAGAGTTTAAAATCCTTTCACCTGGCAAAAGGAGCAGAGTAAAGCTAAAATATGTACACCAGTGTACCAGCCCCTTTAGGCTGGGGTTTTAAAATCTAAGTTAAACTAGGTTTAGTTAATCTGGAAACAGATTTGTTCCGCCATTACCAAATTTGTATACAAAATTTTGACAAAATTTTCATACCAAATCCGTTTCATAAACCCTTTATTGACATGCTTTATTTTTTATAACTTAGGCCGTAGGTAGGTAGGTAGGTAGAAAGGCTGGTGTGAAGTCTCCTTCACACCCTCACCCAGAGACCAATACGGTCCATTGTGATGCCTTGTTTATAGTTAAGAAGCTGAAAAAAAAGAAGGTGAAGAGAAACAGCAAAAGAATCAGAAAAGATAAGAACAGATAAGAATAGATGAGAAAAGGAAGTTCTGACCAAACCCGAGAGAAAAGCCTCACTCAACACAACACCAATCCGCCCTATGTGCGGCTAGCTCCCAGTCTCCTGCTGCGCAGCCAGGCCATCCCCATTACGAATCCTATCAGACTCTCGAGCCCACAGCCCGGGACGTCCCCTAATTCGCCTAGGAATCTGCTGCCCAGCCACCTCAGCCTGCTACCCTGTAGCCTGGGACAGCGGCACAAAATGTGCTCAACCGTCTCCAGCTCCTCCGGGTCCTCACACAACCCGCACATATCCGACACGTCGGATCCTAACCTCATCGCCATCCTGCCTATCATGCAATGACCCGTGATGATTCCTATTATGGTCCTCACGCAGACCCTGCTTCTGCCCAGCAACAACTCCGAGTCGGACTTCCTGAGCACCGGCCACATCGTCCGTGATACCCGGCAGTCCGTTCGGTTCCCCCAGGCCCTATTGGTCGCGTCCAGAATCCATTTCCTAATCTTCCCAAAGTAGAATCCTATTGGAGGCCTAATTGCCTCTATGTGATTAGGATCCTCCATCTCTGAGCCCTGTCTCGCCAACTCATCAGCAATCTCGTTGCCGCTTATGTTGCAGTGACCAGGCACCCAGCACAATCTCAACATATATTCTCCTAAGGCTCCCTCCAGAGCCCTCCTGCAACCGTCAACTAGCTTGGATTTCACGTAACAGCCCCTTACGGCCATAAGGGCCGCCTGGCTGTCGACATATATAGTGACCTCCGAGCCCCTATCAATGTTGTCCCTCATCAGTTCCACGGCCCTCAAGACCCCCAGAACTTCCGCCTGAAAAACACTGCAGTCGTCCGAAAGCCTATATGACATTCTGATATCCAGATCCTCAATGTAGACCCCCGCACCCGTGCCTCTCATCTTCGAGCCGTCAGTGAAAATAGCAAATCCATTAAATAATCTGCTCCTACCTGACCATCTCTCCCTAGAAGGCGTTACCACCTCCGGCAACCGTCCGAAATCCACCCTGGTGCCCACGAAATCCGTGGAGCCGGGTGATCCCAGGCAGTAACCTCCAGCTTCGATCTCACTCAAGATCCGTGAGTGACCCTGCGTGAAATCCCTAATCAATCCTAGTTCCCTCAGTCTAAGAACTTAGGCCGTTAGTCTTTAATGAAATAATAAAAAATAATCACATTTCACTGGCAAAATCCGAGTTTCAGAGTACGTTAAACTAAGTTTAAACTTAATCCACATCTCAAAAACCCGGTCATAAAGTTTTAAATAGGCTTAACTTAGATGTCTCTTTTTTTATTTGCATAAATTGAATTTTGTACTGGGGTGACACATAAATGTTACGGAAGTTATATTAGAAAACTAGAGTTTTTGTTTCAAAAAGTTTATATATTGTAATGTGATCCTAACATTAATTAAAAAAGTATTGCACTATCGTATCGGTAGCGAAACTATTATTTTTAAAATTTCGTCATCTATTTCAAATTGTTTGTTTGTATACATGTTTTTAAAATTTCTCAAATTCTTTAATGCTCATGTTTTTTTATCTGGGGATTTACCGTATTTCGATTCGAAAGAAATAATTTACGTGATCGAAAAATTTGTATTGTGCATTACGATGTTGGTACTCGTTCGAAACAATGGCCGAGTTTTTTTTGAAACAAATAGAGAAAGGGATTTGTTTTTTCGATAAAGTATAAAAAACTTCCGTACATTCGAAACAAATCGTAATTTATAGTACAAATTGTCCGAACTCGTAAATTCTTTTGAATCGAAACACTTATTGTAAGAAACATTTAAGTATTTAAAAATAGAAAAAACACATTTTTTTATAATACATTTCGGTTAAAAAAGCAGAAAGTTTAACACAAACTTATTTTAGTTGTTTTAATTATTTTTTGCAATTGATAGCATTTTTTATTGTACGAGATTTTAGATTTTTTTTGCTTACGCTACGACTATAACAGTTTACTTTAAGTTTTGATTTACTGCTTTTTTGTAGTAGGGTTTGTTTAACTTTTTATCTATCGTCTGTTGGCAATATCTGCGGGGTTACGTAGAAACAAATATGTATGTGTATGTTATTCTCCCACGAAGAGAAATATAAGATAATTGTTAAAAAAGTGATGATTGAAATATCAAAATAAAACTAGAAAATATAATCATTAGCAAAGAGTGCTAAAAAAATGTAAAATTTGTAAAATGTTACAGAATTGGATTTTTTTTTAAATATTTTAATACCCTCACCATCATAGTGGAGAAGGTATTATGTGTTTGTGTGTTTGCTGATATATGTTCCAGACAAATAAGGATCTATATTCCGATTGACTATGAATTACTGTATGAGGCGATCTACCGATTTCCGTACGCTTGGCTGGTTGTCTGTCCATGTACTACATCTTGTGCGGAAAGTACAGATCGCCAATTTAATGACAATTTGATGAAAGTTTGTACATTCGATTAAATTGTTAAAATAATGAGAATAGGTCCATAATTCCACATGGCCCCACATACAAACTTCTTTCTGGAATAGAGTATTTGTACCTCTTCACTATCTTCAAATTTAACTATAGCTCCCATACAAATATCACTCCCGCAAATTATTTAAAATGTCATAACTTCCTTTAAAATGTTGGTATTTTCGACGATAACTTTTATAATAGCTACTATGTCGTGGCTAAGTATTGTGCTGGCAGGTCTAGAATTGGCCATAATTTCCTATATAACCCCATCCCTTATATCGCTTTAAGACAAACCAATCTGATAAAGATGTAGATACCTAGATAACCAGGGGTGTTCTGTAAATCGAAAACGCAAAACGAAAAAATTTTCAAGTTCTTTTCAATACACTCTAAATCCAATTTTTTATTAATTTCTTATAGAATTTTGTTTAATAGAGAAATATTTGTATTGTATTGTATTTGTATTTCTTTAACTACAAAAATCTTATTAAAAAAACGACTTCAAAGTTCTTGCGTCTTGCGTTTTCGATTTCCAGAATACCTCTGAACATTTGGAACTAAGAACTCATATATTAATTATAGCCTCATAACTTAACTTTGTTCTGGTAGGCCCATGACTGCCCATGGGTTCTACAAAGGGTAGAAATAAATTTATGTTCTTCAATAACCTGCTGTCAGACAATTCTTTATTTTTGTCCAGCGACCGCTAGGAGTGAATGAGGTTATACTAAGTTTGTTATTCCTGGTGAAATTTTTTTATTATACATCTAAGATCACATAAAGTACATATATTCTGGCTCCTTGAGCAATTCTAAGTCAATTTAGCCATATCCGTCTGTTGAAAATACGCTTACTTTCGAACAACTAAAAAGAAAAGAACAAACTCGGTGTCAAATTACTTGAAGTTATCTAAGCAACTTGGGATTGAAATCCAGCAAAGTCGGTTCAGTAGGATCAGACCTATGAATCAAAATTTGAAACCACCACCCTAAAAAATTGAAAATTTTGTTACAAAAACTAACATAAATGGTGGCATAATGCACGGAATGATATAATAGTTTGCACTGATTAGTTTTAAACTACTGGAAATCATACTGTTTAATTTCGTGAAGACCGTTCCATTATTTAACAAAGTCCCCACATAAAGCCTTTTACCGGCAATAAGTTTAGTAGGCCTAAATAGTAATAAATAATGCTTTCATAATAAAAATTGGTACGTCATAGTTTTATAGCACTAGAAATCACACTGTCAAACTTTGTGAAATTCGGTCTAAAAGTTATGCTAGGCCCCATATAAACCCTACTCCCGGAAAAAAAATTAAGTACGCATAAACTCGTAATAAATAATGCTATAGCAATAAAATTTCTTACGTCACAGTTTTATAGCACAAGAAATAACACTCAACTTTCGTGAAGATCAGTACATAATTTAATATATGTAGGCTCCATATAAAGCCTACTCTCAGAAAGCAGTTTATTACGCTTAAACCCGCAATAAATAATGCTATCGTGATAATCGGTCGATAATTTACTATATGCCCCATATAAATAAATTTATTAAATACGCCTAAAACCGTAGCAAATAAAGATATTGCGGGTAAATATGTTCCCACTTATCTTGATATGGCCATGCAATTTTGTGATATACTGTTCATAATTTACCTTAGATCCTATATTAGGCAGCCTTCCAATTTATATTTTTTAATACTAGGAATCACTTTACAGAATTTTGGTTCTATTATAAATTCCCCTCCTGAAAATCATTTTAGTTCGTCTAAAACTATTATGAATCATGATGTTTTACTCAAGCTAGTTCAAATTTCTACAAAGAAAAGAATAAATCTTTCTGATTGTCGGTCAATAATTTAATATAGGTCTAGGCCGCAACCAATTTTAATGCTGACGTCCGTTTTTATAAAGATTAATTAATAATACGCATGTAGTAGGGATGTCAAACGGGAAATCCCGAATCCCGAAATCCCGGGATATTTCGGGATTGATAAATCCCGAATCCCGGGATTTATTTTTATGAGTCCCGGGATTTTTAACATATCAACTTTTATGTACAAAACTGTTCGTTTTTATTGAATTTTAATACTATATACAAAAAAATTATTAAAAATTATATTTGAGTTATATTTTTTATTGCAAATAATTCTTATTTTTGAGTTTAATAGTGGTTTTTGGACACAGCGCGTATTTACAATTATAATTTTTTGCTCGATATATGACGACTATTTCTGGATTTTTGTATTTTGCTTTATAAAAACCATTATTTTAAGTAGAAACGATATTTGAAGATTCACATCTCAAGCCTTTTTTACAATTACGTTTAGCAAGTTCAGCTTTGGCTTAAGACATAATACCAAAATAAAAATGATTATTTTTATGCAAAATATAGAAATCAAGAAATAATTGTTATATATCAAGCAACAATTAAAAATTATTCACGATCCAATTAAAATTTTATTCAGAAACCAAATAATAAAAGTTGATATAATTATAACAATTCAGTCGAAATATTGATGAAATAGCTCATATTTCTTCCGGTCCAATAATAATAAAAAATTTGCTTAAAAAACATACGGTAAATAAAATAATTTTTTTTATAAATAAACACTATATGACGTATTCATAAATAAATTATTTAAACTTGAAACCTGTTTTAAGAAGCATTTGTATAAACATTTTGTTTTAAAATAAATTTCAAACGTACTTAAGTGCAGTGCAGTACACCTCACCCTGGATGTGTACTGCACTGCAGTCGACATTGTTTTACAGTTTTTAACTCAGCTATCGAAATCGATGAGGGACTAAACTTTGCCGTGTATTAATGTCGTCACAACTTAATTCACATTAAAAATTGAATTGCGGTCAAAGTACCGAAATGAATTGATCTTGAAAAACTAAGAGATACGTATATTTTTTTAAGCTTTTTTCAGAATCTGATCAGTTTGATCATGTGTGAGGCCAGTGCTATAAACATATGTATAAACTAATTTGTTTTGTGGTTTTCTTTTTTTAAATTTATGTTATGTATATAAAATCTATTGAATATTCAAGAAGTATTGTTTATTGAAAAAAAGTAGCATCTTAAAGAAACACATTGATCCCGAAAAATCCCGAATCCCGGGATTTTCAAAAATCAGTCCCGGTTGGCATCCCTAGCATGTAGATATCATATAGAGCCCACTCCTGAAATATTCAAACTGTCGGCGGAGGGCATTATTGATTCGGCACAGCCGAATATAGCACTCTAACTTGTTTTTATAAAAACTTACTTTGACAAACGGGCGGCAACAAAAAAAGCAGTTAATAATTTTAAGTAAAATCACTTGCACAAACAAACGCATATGCTCAACAGTAGATACATAAATGCAAGTAACATAACACTTAATTATAACCAAACATACACACAGATACTCCGAAAATTAGAGCACTATTTTCGTGTGCAATAATAAAATTACAAAAGCTACAAAACTTACTGACAATGATAAAATTAAATGATGATGATGTTGCTGACGTTGGTATAAATGATACAGACAGAGATTATGACGATGTGTACTCAAACGTATAGTTGAGGTAAACAATGAAAATAGACCAACAAACCAACCAATCCATCCAACAAATTTATAATAATAGAGCGCGCATGACCCAATTTTATTACATATTTTGAAAAAACAACAACAATTACAAAAATTTTCAATACTGTGCATTTTAGATTTTCTGTTTCGAAAAAATATGACTTTTTTTTAAAGGGTGGTTATTACAGTTTTCTATTTTGGTTCTTCTTTTATTTTGCATTCCTTCAAAAAAATATTTCGTAACTTTTGTTAATATAATGTTTACGTCTAGTAGTCCCTATTTTAGATAAGTATTGCACATGACATTTTAGAAAAATTCAATCCAATATGTGAATATGCCACCGGTGCTGTCGACATTTCGATTTGTCGGTAAACGTGGCGATTTTGAAACGTGTATGACGGCGAGACTTTTAATTTGGCGATTTTTTGGCTATTTATAAAATAGTTGGCGATTTTGTTGGCTATTTTTGATGATTTGTTTTGAGAATCGTTAAAGTCAATACAAAACAATAAATTATTATTTAAGCCCACTCGGCTTAAATATCAAAGCATATCTGGGTAACTGCAAGAGCCAAAGTTTCCAGATTAGGCACAACCATGTTGGTCAGCAATGTACAATATCTTACAAAATGTGCACGGAACTGGAGAAGTGGGCGTGGCACTTTTCATACAATCCCATTATAGATTTTTATATATCTGGAGAATGGCAAGAGCCAAAGCTCCCTAATGAGGTCTTAGTTCATCTTAATTACTTATAACATTCAACAAAAGTCGGCTGGATTAGAGAAGTGGGCCTGGCACAAAATAGATTTATTTATATCTTAAAAACGGTAAGATAAATATGGTCCAAAGTTGATACACAAAGCTGGGGTATCAATACAAAAACTCTTTAAAAAATTTTGGCAGGATAAGAGAAGAATGTGGCACTCTCCGTTCAAAGACATACAGCCCAATTATGAATAAAAATTCCCCGGGAGTTTTGTCCCTTTTCCCATTTTTATTATTGAATTTAAATAGAAAAAAGGGAGAAGGGAAAAAACTCCCGGGGAACTTTTATTCAAAATTGGTTTGATAGATTTATGTACATAGAATGGCAGGAGCCAAAGTTTCCCGAATAGGTACAAGCATTTTGGTTAATCATACTCAACATTCGACAAAATGTGGGCTGGATTAGAGAAGTGGGCGTGGCACAAAATAAAGTTGTTTATATCTTAAGAACGGTATTTATATAATTTCAGTTCTTATTGTACCATGGTGGAAGGTATATAAGATTCGCCATAGCCGAATAAAGCACTTTTAATTGTTGGTAATAAAACGTTTGGTTGAAAATAATTTTTCATATGATATGTACATATATTAAATTTAAAATGTATTGCTTCTACTAAAACTTTTTAAATTTTAACTTAATACGTTCTTAATGATCAAGTGCTATTATTTTAAATTTGTGTGCAATTTCCATAAAAATCTCTTAGAATTTGTTTGAAATATTGAATTTTGTTTTTCTTTTTTAATTTCCTAACTGTACAAGAAGGTATTGTAAAATTAAGATTTTGACAACAACTAGTGCAGAGCAATGCGTGTTTTGTGTGAGAGTGTGTATGTACAAGCATACATACTTTTGAAAATGCTGAAATTGCAACATTATTTTAGGTTAGTTCGTTTTTATGCTCTGCGATGCGTATTATGGAGAATTTTTCGAAATGTCTGTTGTATGGGTGGTATGGTGGGTGGTGTGTCAAAAAAGTAACCTAGTAAATACATATGTTGTGTTTATATATATGTATATACATAGGTACATACATATATACAATTACATACACATGCTTTTATATAGACATCCCAGTTATTGGGTCGTTTGTTGGTTGCTTTTGCCATTCATGTGATAACATGTGATTCTCTTTTGTGTTTTGTTTAGTCTTTTCTGGTTCCTATTTTTTTATTCATTTTTTTTCTGTAGTTTTACTATAATTTTAGTTAAAAAGTGTAGATTTTTTTATCATCTATTGTAATTAGGTTAAATTTTGTTTATTTGGTTTTCGTTGTCTTTTAGTCACAACAGCAAATTGTTTGTACGTTTGGCTAAATTTAAAAAGCAGAAGTTTTACTGGGAAATGATTTTTTAATTAATTAGTTGTTTTTTTTTTGAAATTTTTGCTATGTGAATTTAAAGAAGCTGAAATGGTAATAGGAAAGATATATAAATATTTTTCGCGTAATTTAATTATACAATACATACGAATATTTATTTGAAAGATTAAGGCAATTCACAAAGTGTTTTATTGTTTTTTTTTTCCTTTATAGGTAACTTTTTTTAAAAATTTTTGAAAACAAAAAATAGTAGGTAGGTACTAAAGGGTGTTCCCACCAAAACGCACGATTTTAATTGTAAATAAAAAAAAAGTTTGCCGAGAATTATCTTAATATTTTTTATTATGATAGAAGGCTCCATGGCAATTGTGTGTTTAACAAAATATCGGCCAAATGCTCGCCACGGCTTCGGTGGCATACCGCTATCCGATGGTCCATATTTTCAATGACTCTGAGACATAATTGAGGTTCAATGTCGTTAATGTGTCGAATTATCTCATCCTTTAGCTCTTGAATTTTTCTCGGCTTATTTACATACAGTTTTTGTTGTAAATACCCTCAAAGAAAGAAGTCCAACGGTGACAGAGCACTTGACACCATCCTGTTGGAACCACATATCACCCAGATCCATATCCTCAATTTCTGGCCACAAGATGTCCGTTATCACGGTAACCGCGTGGCCGACCTGATTTTCGAAAAAGTACGGCCCGGCCCGATGATACCGCCAACGTATAAACCACACCAAACAGTTCTTTCACATTTCCTACAAACCCGGTTTGCTGAAATTTGCGAACAATTCTCCTAATTGTGGACACATTTGGTCGATTATGCTGACAAAAAAAAAAAAAAAAACGAAGTGCAAGAAAGGATTTGAATGCCCATTTTCGTAAAAGGCTTCATTAATCTTAACGCTCTGATCAATTGTGTACCACTCCATGGTTGAATTTGTCAAACACTGAAACAAAGAAATGTCAAATTAATTTGGGCAAAAAACTTGACGTTAAGGTGTGACTCACAATTAACATCATGCATTTTTATTGGACCACTCTTTATTTTTGCATAAAAAAATATTAGGTGCGTTTGAGTACTTTTACAGTAAAATGCAGTAAATGAGTAAACTTAAAAATTTGCTCTCTCAAAAAGCTGTTGTCCAAAAAAGTACGCGAACGCAAAATTTGTAAAATTTCGTAAAATAAAGGCAACAGCTGATGGCAAATAATTAAAGTGTTGAAAACAGTTTACACTTTTGACTACTTAACTCGTTTTCTTATCGGTACTGGATTAAATACTTTTAATAACACGAATATTTTTGGAAAATACAAACAAATTATTTTATGTAATCTTTCATATTTGTTTGTTTTTTTATTTTTTTTGAATTTGCTAATTTGTGTCCGGCTAAATTTGATCAATAGTACACGAATACTTTTTTTTACTATTGATAACTTTAAAAACAAGGGCTGTTCTAAGTACCCGAGTACTTGACACTTTTACAACTCCAAAAAATTAACATAACAAAACAAAGTTTCAAAAGTTGGTATTTAGCCATATAAAATCTTCACAAACAAGTTTAATTAATTAATTTTTTGTTTTTATTTTAGTTTTATTTCAACTTTTCTTTTTTTAAACAATTTTTTCACAATTTGTATGGCTTTTGTTTGTTACTTTTGTTTGTTTACCTTTTAAAACATATGTATGTTTTTTTGTTTTACTAAATTTTACTGCAAAAATTTCTGCAGTAAAAATTTGTAAGTACTCAGTCAAAAACTGTCACTTTACGCTCTCAATTTGTGTTCTCATTTACTGTAGTTTGTGTACGCGAACGCAATTTAGTAAAATGCAGTAAAGTTCTGTAAAAAATAGTAAAAACTTTTGTGTTCTCGAACGCAGCTATTGTCGGCACTAATTTCTGAATAACTCCGAAACAGTTCAAAATAATAAAATAAAATTTATTTGGATGACTTAAAGGAAATTTTATTTATAATCATTTGTTGTTTTTTTGCGGGCATGTTCTGACAATCGCAAAACGCTTAACATTTGCGATTCTGATTACTTGAAATAGCATAATAAGTATTCTCTAAATTGCAATCGCAAGAAGAGTAGCGACTTCAAATTTGAAAAGTATGTTCAAGGGAACTAGAATATTTTTAAGAAACTATGCCAGATCCCAAGCAAAACGCACGAGTTTCAGGACATCATAAAACAAATCTGACGTTTTGAGATAATCGAAACATGGCCGTTGATCAATATCGGATAAATGATTTTCAAGTTAAGAGTTTCGGGCCAAATATTCGTCAAGCACATAAAAAAAACCGGCTTCTGTTTCAATAATCAAATGAAAAAATTCTTCTAAGAGGAAATTGTTTGCGAAAAAGTTCACAGCAATTTGTGTTTATAGTATTTGCCAATTCACAAAGTGTTCTAATTACGCAAACAAATTAATAATTAAAGAAAAACAATTACTTAAAACAAAAACCAACT
This sequence comes from Pollenia amentaria, assembly GCA_943735925.1. Classification (NCBI taxonomy): domain Eukaryota; kingdom Metazoa; phylum Arthropoda; class Insecta; order Diptera; family Polleniidae; genus Pollenia; species Pollenia amentaria. The sequence goes on along the minus strand of OX031009.1, from coordinate 205,734,400 downwards.
GAAGAAGCACACTTAAAATACATAATTAAAATACAAATCCTTAAGCGAGTGTGGCCTCCATCATTTAAAATATTTCGATCTAGTGAATTTGGGTGCAATTCAAGATTTTTTAAATAGTTGACTGCATATTTCGTGATCATCGCTTTTACTAATGGCACACTGACATCGTTGTGAATATTTGAGTTTTTAACATACCAGGTGGCAGCTGTGATTATTTGAAGGAGTTTGTCTTGGTGCCTTTTTTAAATGTTTAAATGTTAATATTTTACTGAACTATTTTATATTGCGAATCATATATCGGGCCAGGGACATTGGTAAAATACTGAAGTGATACCAATAAAAATGATTCGTCTGTCTGTGTGTCGAGTGAAATGGGATTTCCGATATGATGGGACTAGGTGGTTATACATTTGTGTCACATATAGTACGTAATTGTTCGCTATTAAATTTCAGCCCGATCGATCTACAAATGATAAGTCACTTGTGGTGTTTTTTTATATTTTTTATGTATATCTGGAAGAAGTACAAGAATCTTGGTTATCAATAGACAACTTCCGATAAAATGTGGGAGGGATTTTATAAATGGGCGTGTTACATCCCATACAAAGACATAGATTTCTGTATGTGGGCATTTCCAGCGAAAAGTCTACTTTTTGTAACGTAACGCCAGCAAGCAAATAAGGTTGTATTTAAGGCCCATGTTGTTCAAATGTTACCCTTTGATACTAAATGTAGAGCTAGTTGCGCTTTACACCAAAATATGAAAAATTAAATTGAAATATAAAAAAGTAAATTATAAGTATGTACATTAGAGCGACTCAAAAAAAAAAGTGATTTTGTTACCCCTCTGAAAATAAAGGTTGATATGTTTTATGATGATTCCCAAAATATTTTGGTTCTAGCGTTGAACATCCGTGAGCTGGACCATTTTTAAAAAAGGTCTTTTTTTCAGTTTTTCGAATTTTTTTGTACTTTGCTCCAAGACGACATAAATAAAATTTGGTATCATCGAAAAGAGTTTTTGAAGCAGCATCCAATGGTATATAAAACTTGACCACTTCCGACCTTCTTATTGAGATATTTAACTAAATACATATTTTCGTTTCGGGTTTTCATACAAATTCTACGTATGTGGAAGTAATGTTCTGCTTTTCAAATTGAATCTGTTTTAAAATAATGTTAATTTATTAATTTTTTTTTAATTATTCACATAAAACGCAAAAATCGCGATATATTTTATCTTTTTTTCATATATAGGCAATATGGGTATAACATTTTTTCATTTTTCAATTTATCATAATGTGAAAAATACAATAAAAAAATATAAAATTAATAAAAAAATACGTAGAATTTGTATGAAAACCCAAAACGAAAATATGTATTTAGTTAAATATCTCAATAAGTAGGTCGCAAGTGGTAAAGTTTTATACACCATTGGATGCTGCTTCAAAAACTCTTTGCGATGATAATAAATTTTATTTATGTCGTCTTGGAGCAAAGTATAAAAAAAACTTCGAAAAACTGAAAAAAGACCTTTTTTAAAAATGGTCCAGCTTACGGATGGTCAACGCTAGAACCAAAATATTTTGGGAATCATCATAAAACATATCAACCTTCATTTTCAGAGGGGTAACTAAAACACTTTTTTCGGCTCCATACAACTTGAGTCGGTCTAATGTAAAAGTTAATTATACATATAAAATTTTTTTGAGAAACAATTTTAATTACTTGCTGGATTTACGTTACAAACAGTAGACTTTTCGCTGGAAATGCTAATATCTGAAGAACAGCAAGAGCCAAAGATTCCAAAATTAGGACAAGCATCTTGGTTATCAATACAGAATATCCGACAATATATGGGCGGGATCGGAGAAGTGGGCATGGCACAAAATAAATTTTTTTATATCTTAACCGTATTTACATAATTTTCTGATCTTATCGTACCATGGTGAAGGGCATATAAGATTCGGCGTAGCCGAATATATCACTCTTACTTGTTTTATAATAGAATTAAATTCTTTTCTTAAAAACAATTTTTTTAAAGCATTGAATGTCAATGAAAACAACTTTTAACTAAATTAAAAGCCATTTTTCTACTTCAATAACATTGACTTATTTTTTTAAAATCATTTCTTATGAAATTTATATATTTTTCTTTTATTTCTTTACAATTGATATGATGATACCACCTGCACTTCTACTACTACTATTGAAACAATTTGATCACACTATTCTGGCTGGTGCTAATACTAAAATTATTCCTGATTTGTGCTGTTGCTACATTTTTTTCTAATGATTTATTTGTTTTTGACACGACATTTGGTTAAAAATCTTGTATAAAAACAAATAATCAACGATCCTTTTGATGGTGCTACTTTGGCTGGCTGGCTACTATAAACTACTACTCTGTCGATTGGGATATAATTACGACAACAAAACCAAATGTGACGTTCTAAAATTAGGGCAACAGTGCAAAATAGAACTGAAGAAAAAAAACAAGTCAGCAGCAACAAAAGACAAGTAAAAATATTAAGAAAATACCAATAATAAGAAAATTTGTCAACTACACACAACTAAGGCAAAATAGATAAAGAGGCGGTGGCACAGCGTTGTCAGTTTGTTGACGTTAATGTTTTTAATAATAGCCCGAAAAGAATAATTCAGAAAAAAAACGCTAAATATAAAGACAACAAACAGTTGGTACTTGTTCCGTAATACATCAAACTAGAAGTACTACATAAACTGAAGAGTGAATATAAAGCATTCGAAAAAATTTCCTTCTTTCCTTCTTTTATACAAACAGTCATCATACAACAGACTAGAATATGGATTCCTTAAAAATATCCAAAAGTAAGTAAAATTTAAATGTTCTTTTTTTATAATATTTGGAAAAATTTTATCTTTTGCGAAAGTTTATTGTGTTTTAAGTTATAAATTGACAACTTAATCCAATTAATAAAATTTTTATTTTATTACAAAAGAAACCACTTTTGAATTTAAATGTTTAAGGCAGAATTATTTGATCACTTTTCTTTTCGATATTTGAAACCCACCCACCATTTAGTTGTATTAAGGCGCACCATTATCTTAAGGTACATACATACCTTTTAAAAACAGTAGCGGTATTCACCCTTTGTATTAAGTGTACGACTCTGTTATATTTAATACGATTTTATACTTCAAAGCTTGAGTATTTTTTTCGTATGCATTGTAAATAAATGAATTTTCTGGGTGAGAGAAAGAGACAGATAAAGTTTCTTCAACTGTTTTGTTCTGGTAAATTCACACACTTTGTTTACTACTGATTTTTGTGGGATTTTTCAACCACAGCGTAGTATATTTTAGTCTAATACATTTTGTTGTTGCAGTGTTGTAAATGTTAGTATTTTTACTAAAATTATAAGATTAACAAGGTCTACAAGGGACTTTACTATCAAGGGTGAATTCCGCTAGTAAAAAATCTTAACCATATAAATATTTGTTTTTAAAAGTAGCGGTATTCACCCTTTGTATTAATTGTACAACTCTGTTATATTTAATACGATTTTATACTTCAAACCGCGAGTGTCTTTTTCCTATGCATTGTAAATGAATGAATTTGCTGAGTGAGAGAAAGAGACAGATAAAGTTTCTTCAACTGTTTTATTCTGGTAAATTCACACACTTTGTTTACTACTGCTTTTTGTGAGATTTTTCAACCACAGCGTAGTATATTTTAGTCTAATGCATTTTGTTGTTGCAGTGTTGTAAATGTTAGTATTTTTACTAAAATGATAAGATTAACAAGGTCTACAAGGGACTTTACTATCAAGGGTGAATTCCGCTAGTATAATACAAGTAGTTCTGGTAAAGGTTAGTGGTGTTTAAATTATGAAGTATGTATGTATATTAAAAGGGAATATTTTTATAAACTAACAAACAGGATCTTCTTCAAAATTTGTTCGATTCTTTGACGTTAGGCAAAAATGCATTGAGTCAAAAACAGGCATTTTGGTTGAGCTCAATTTTCTCTTTCGTTTGGTATCAATGACTCAAGTCTAGCACAACTGCTTCCAATCGTAACCTTTTGCTCTTTAGGTAATACGTCAATTAAATAAGGCAATCAAACAATTTTCAATTTAACATTACGAAAAACTAGAGGTTCCGACTTTAGACCATTTTGCCTAGCCTCAAAGAATTTCAACTAGGTTACGGAGTTCGGCAAAAAAATGATGTTCGGCCAAAGTTCGATGTTCAAAAATAACGGGTTTACAAGCAATTGTACAATAAATTTTACGTTTTGATACATTCAGCTTCTATTATGTTTTTACCTTCTTCTGTAAAGTTGCAATTATGTGAGTTAATAAGGCCTTTCTACATGATATCAACGATTGGTTTTTATAGAAATATCAACATCATTATTTAAAATCCTTGACATTTATTAAAAATTGTTCTTTTGTTATTATTATTATTTTAGGTTCTTCAACTTCATCGACTAATAACGCTTCATCGCCCAGCACAAATAAGTCCACAACAGGACAAACCTCCTCCACCCAAACTACTGTGCCCATAACTGTACGTTTTAATGCTGGCGATGAATGTATTGATGACATATTTCAATCGTTTCATACAACAAATACCACTAATACGTCAGCCACAAATACAGGAAGTGGGGGTGGCGGTGGTGGTAGTTCCACTATAGGTTCTTTAAATACAAACAATGCTAATGCATTAGCCGCAGGGGCTAGTGGTGGTAGTGGTGATTCCCTATCAACTAGCCCTTCGCAACATCATCAAAATCCTATAAATAATGTAAGTATTTATTTTTCTTTCTTTTATTATAAACTTGAACGCATTATTGTTTATTATTTTAAAATACATTTTAACAACTGTGTATAAGCATACCATGTGCATCACATGTAAATGCTATCGTTATTTTTTATTTCTTTGGAATTTCATAGAGGGGGTTCTATTTTTAATTTGTCATAATTTTTGTAGTTTTCACATCTTCTTTCAACAACTTGGTCAGTAGTTTTACTTTTATTTTGATAATTTTTAGTTATATTTAAATAATTGTCCAAGTGACATGTTTTTATCGCGACATATTTAAACAACTAGTTCATTTTTTTTTTGTATATTTGTTTCTTTTTATCAAAACGTGTTGAATTGGCAAATATTGCTTTTGTTATTATTTTATTTATTTTTCATAGTGAAATATGTAAATATATTGCTAAGAATGGCATGAGTCACTTACTTGTATTTTGTTAAATATTTCCAAACGATTTTTATTATTGTATATTGGAAAATAATTTAAAAATAAAGAATTCTTATTGAACTAAAATGCGTAAAAAAGAAAAGGTAAACATCTATATTGTTATCAAGATTTGTTTAGATACTATTTACGTATATTTAAAGTTATTTTTAATAAAACAATTATTGAAATGTTTGTTATAAGTAAAATGAAATAATCCAAAACTCATTTTATTCGAGAATTCGCGAATGCGGTTGTTCAAATTTTTTTAATTTGCTACTCAAACAAATAACAACTGATGAGCATTTACCTATTACGAGTACATATACAAATATATCTTAAAAATACACTTTATTTTACATATCGCAGTTGATCATAAATGGCTAATAACTAATATTTTCTATTTCGTTAATATTTTGGAATATTCATATATACCCACTGTAAAAATATTGTGCTATTTTGTCTAATTTTTGGTAATGGAACGGTTGGTTTAAAAATTCTTTTTCATATGCCTTTTATATTAAATTAAGAATTGTTTCGCCTCTACTGAAAAGTTTTAAATTTCGAGTTGCTACCCTCTTTATGATCTAGTGCGATACTTAGATTTGCTTAATTAAAAAAGTTATCATATTACATTTCTTGTTTTAAAATATTGCGTATTAGTTAATCAGACAATACCATGAAAAAAATAGTCAGAAATAACATCTCTCGAGAAAAAAAATTCGTAATATGATCCAAATATGGAGAGCATTAAATTCTATAATGGTCAACTCTATTATAAATTTCTTGTAAGTTTAGCGAGATTGATCCTTAAAATGTTTATAAAAAAATCTACAATATAATTTTACGGGCTTGCTCATTTGTCTTATGGTTTTTTAAATGAAATATATTTTATGTTAACTTTTTTATGAAAAAGTTTTACACTAAAAGTTGCAAGTGTAAATAAATCAGATTTTAAAGTTGCAACATTGCTATTTTTACTTACCATTATTTTCATATATGAATTTCATCTATTTCCATTAAGGACGTATTAATAAGATAATTAATCAAGGCACCTTGAAAAAAATAAATATTTGATTGACAGCTTATTTTTACTTTATTTTTGACACGTCAAATATGTTCATCTTTACACTTTTAAATTGATATAAAGACCGCTCACTTCCACATAAGTGATAATTTCCATTCTTACAATAATAAAAAAAAGGAATCTGAATTGAATACCCTTAATAAATAGTTAAATTTAAGATTTAAAAGTCAAATTGTTGCTTGCTACGAAAACGCAACATCTGAATGTATACGAGTTTTCAAAGGGGCACCGCAAGAAAATACGAATATAACTGTAGGGTGATGTCGCAGTCTGAAACAGAAAAAAATAATTTAAACAATATATCTTCGGCATGCTGGAAAACAAGCTTCAGTCGCAAATTTGCGTTTCTGAGTTATTAAAGATTTATGCAAAAAAAAAAAAAATTAATGCGAACTTGAAGTGTTCGTTAAACAAAAGATTTGTATGGAATAACATTTTAAAGGAACACTTAAGTCCACAATATTTTTTTGCATAAGGCCGTTAAAGTTTATTTCCTAGTGGGTTTTCATGTTTGTATTTTTCACATATTATTAAAAAAATTAATTGTCATATTTATGATTGAATTATAATTTTGTTAAATAAAGTCGCATTTTTTATAAGCTCTAATTGGAAAATACAATATTGGTGTCAGAAGAGGGAAGTGGGAACAGAGTACTTACGAAAGGTGCCACCATTCTGCGCAGCTGAAAACAAATCTACTGATGGGACGACAGTGTAGGACTAATTCAAACGCTTTGGCTGGGCACTGCAGTTGAGCAAGATTCAATCTGAAGAATTTGCAACGTACGCACGCGTTCATATGGGAACTGAATTAAATAAGGCATTAACGATCTTAATTTCGCCTAGAAGCCCTGAAGCGCTGTTTTATGAGGAAATCAAGAACACTCTAATAAACCACTTTGATGCTAAGAAAAACAAATACGCCGAGAGTATTAAATTTCGTAAAGTACAACAAGACAAAGATGAAAGTATCGCAAATTACTTATTTCGCCTTAGACAAGCAGCCAGTTCGTGTGAGTATGGAAAGTTATTAGATCGGATGTTGATTGAACAACTTCTTTATGGCTTGAGTTCAAGATACGTATGTGATGAGATAATCTCGAGAAACCAGAGAGTTTTACTGATGCATATGGGGATGCCCAAGCCATGGAACTAACACCACCACACAAAAGTGGAAATGAACTATGACTCACAAATTCCAACTTAACAAGAGCTACATAAACTGGGGTATTCACCGCAAGAGCTACATAAACTGGGGTATTCACCGCAAGAGCTACATAAACTGGGGTATTCACCGGTACAGCAAAAACTAAACAGAAATCACCATACAGGGGTACGAAATAATACTACTCAGCCGTCACTGTTCTTTGCTTGTGAGGGCAAGCATATGCGGAGCCAGTGTAAATTGAAACAGGCTAAATGTTTTCAATGTGGCAAAATGGGACACATTTCCAAAGTCAGAGGCTGAAACAAGTGATCCATATACATACAATTAAAACAAATGCTAAACAAATAATATCCGTGAATATCAATGGGCATATACTGAAAATGGAATTGGATACGGGAGCTCCGTGCTCGATAATAAGTGTGAGAACACTACGGTCCTTTTGTAAAGTCACTAAATTATCCGCCACAAATTAACAATTCTCCAGTTTTTCAGGACGTAAGATTAAATGCCTGGGCCGGGTGCTAGTTAATGCCACTATTGGGGAAACCTTTTGTAAACTATATTTATACGTAGTTGATGGCGATTTAGACACTCTTATGGGCCTGGAGTGGATAGCCAAATTTGTAAATTAGATTGATTTTGTTGACCTGTTTTCTACATCCAACTGCATCAAGAATATTGACACTGCACCGCCAGAGATGACCCCTGCGCAATATCAACATCTTCAAAACCTACTTAAACAATTTGATTCTATTTTTAGTAACAAACCTGGTAAGTTAGTTGGTCACCCAGCGAAAGCGCATTTGAAACCCGAAGTAACACCCATCTTTGCAAAAGTTAGAGATATTCTTCTGACCTTGAAAGATGCCTACATAGCCGAAATAAATAACAAAATAGCCACCGAGTTATACCGGCAAGTTGATTGCTCTGAATGGGCGTCTATGACACATGTCGTCACAAAGAAAAGTGGGGGAATTAGAATCACGGGTAACTACAAACCAGCAGTTAATCCCCGTATTATAATTGATGAGTATAAATACACAAGGTCGAGGATCTACCCAATAAAATTAAACACCCAACGATATTCTGTCATTTAGATATTACTGATGCCTATTCGTATCTTCACATTGATGAAGAATTCGCACACATTTTAACTTTGAACACCCCTACTCATGGCCTTAAACGGCCAACTAGAGTCGTATATGGGGCTGCAAATATACCGGAATTGTGGCAAAGAGGCCGTATTAAACGATATAAAGAATGTTATGAGTTTCTGCAAATGGACAAGGAAGCATTTGCCATTGTATGGGCTGTGAAAAAGTTTTTTAAATACCTCTACGCTCTCATTACGGATCATAAGCCCCTTGCCCAGATTCTACACCCAAAAATATCTTTGCCAACATTTCATGGCAAGGCAAATTACGCTGATTTTTTGGGTAACTTTAATTACAATGTGGTATAGAAACCGACTGGACAACATTCGAACGCGGTTTTTTGTTCCCGTATTATAAACGGGAAGGTGATGTTAGTAAACAGTGTCTCGTCTGAAGAATATGATGAATTTGACCACTTTATTGTTCACCAAATCGAACGCGCGCGCGCAACGATAAAGGATGTATACCTAGGTGCCTTACCTATGACCACAGAATAGTCATACCTACAACCCTTAGGAAGAAGGTAATTGAAGACCTAGGCGCTACGCATTTGAAAATCGTAAAAACTAAAGGCCTTGGCTGTTCCTTTGTTTATTGGCGGGGAATATACCAAGATATTAAATTCTGTGCGAAATCGTGCAATGACTGCGAAATGCAAGCAAATGTACTCCCTAAATAGAGCGAATCCTAAAGGTCCGTGGGACCGAATCCATATTGATACGCTGGTCCATTTTTCGGACTTATGTTTTAGTCGTAACTGACGCGTACAGCAAATCGATCGATATTAAGATTACATCATCTATCACGGCAACGGCTGCTATTACTATTTTAGACGAACTCTTTGCTGCATACGTTGTACCCACTACGGTCGTATCTGACAATTGTACCAGTTTTTCATCTGTTGAATTTAGAGAATTTTTGAAAAAATTGGTGTCAAGTACCATAAGCAATCAGCACCGTACCATCCGGCAACAAATGGTCAAGCGGAGAGAAGCGTACAAACTATCAAAAGATCCCTTAAGGCAATGCGGTCGACGAAATATACTGCCCATAAGGATCTCAATGAGTTTTTACGTCAATATATATGCACCCTATGCAACTACCGGTGAAGCGCCTTCAAAATTATTTATGGGGCGTTTACTAAGAACACGCCGGGATATGATTCGACAAGAAGAAACTTCTAGTAAGGAAACTGAAAGGCTGTACCTAAAACATAACCAAAGCTTCAGGCAATCCAAGGATGATGCAAATTTATTACAAAAATTCACGTTCTGTGAGGAATGTGTTTCGTGCACTTCGCTGAATTTATGGTCAACATAATCGGCCTACTGAGCGTAATATTCGCAACCACATAACCCACTTTGAGACCAAGCATTCATTATTGGATAATATTCGACCGAATAGACCACGTCCAGCACTCTTAGACTTTTTCCTGTAGGAATATGTAAAGTCTAAAGTTTATGCGGACAAACCAGCTTCGATTCAGGCCTTGGAGGAAAACATCACGCGTGTCATTCGCCAGTCACCAGTCGAAATGCTCGAACGAGTCATAGAAAATTGGACTCAACGGATGGACCATCTGCGACGTAGCAACGGCCAACATTTGATAGACATAATCTTCAAAAAATAAATGCCAAAGAATGTTCTTTCAAATGATAATAAACATTCCCCATTAAATTTGAATTTTCTGTGTTTTTTTTTTCTTTAAAAAAGTAGGGAACCTCGAAATGGATCACGCTTTATAATCATATATTAATACATCCGAATCCCAGAGAGGTGCCAGGCGGAGATCAAGCTGCACAGACCAGAACGTACGGAAAGTGAATACACTTATGGTACACCACTGGCTGAATCGAGCCTCATGAACATATTACCAGATTGCCATGGTCTAATAAATACTGCGGAATGTCGTGGAAAGCCGCCATCATTTTCAACGGACAAACGAAGTTTGTCACCACCGCACTTCACAAATGCATCGCCACGAGCACATGAAAGGGTACCACCAAATCCTATCATACAACAACCGGAACTGAGGCACTCTAAAAGGCCAAGAAGTCCCAGGGCTGCCTATTCACCATAATCAGGATGCGAAGGAAGAATTGTTGCGTATGAACATCAATCTACTACTTTTTTATATAACAATATTTTTGTTGTTTACTAGTGGGTTTTCATGTTTGTACTTTTCACATATTAATGAATTGAATTGTCATACTTAAGATTAAATTATAATTTTGTTAAATAAATTGGTATTTTTTATAAGCTCTAATTGGAAAATACAATACTTTCTTAAAACAGCACAGAGTGCCTTCAAATATCTGGGCCGATTTGGCATCATGCCACTGTGGAAAAAAGGCGTTTGAGTGGTTTTCAAACAATAACGACAATTTTGTACCACAGGAGGCAAATCCACCCAACTGTCCTGCACCTCGGCCTCTTGTAAAAAGAGAATTAAAGAACATAGCAAAGGTATCCCAGGACATGTCCGATTTTAAGCTTAAGTGAACAACTTTATTCAAAAAGGTAACGGAAGCTACTATAAAATCTTTAATTTTCCAAAAAAGTGGATAAATTTATAAATACCGAGTAATATACCAATATTTTAATGTTTAATGAATTTGTACAATATTTGAATAAATTTACAAGTATGTAGTAAGTTTTTTTTTGGCTCACTCTTTAGATATAAAAAACAGAAATTATGATGGTGCATAGAATATATTCCTGGAAAATAATAAATTATTAAAGCTCTATAAATTGTAATTTGACTTACAATACACATTCGAATTAATATAAAAATTTATACTAAAACAAAATGATTTATGTTTTTAATGCAATTTGAAGAAGACCAATAATGATCATTTAATGTAAATTTAAATCGAATCATAGCAAATGTATTGGGAAATTCTTTTGTTATAAATTTTTAAATAGCTATGAAATAGTTTTTTTCTGCTAAGTATGTATATTTGCTTTTAATTGGAGGTCTTGAGAATTTTTTTGCAGCAAAAATAGAGAAAATCGAAAAAAAATATTTGTGTAAAAAAGACCAAAGTCCACTTGGGTCTTGTTTGCTCCACACATTTGGGTGTTTTGGATAGAATAAATTGTCTTGGTGAAATAACTACAAAACTACTTTAAATATCTATTGAATTTTTTTACAGGGCATAGACTATAACTTTTGAGACCTTTTTGCATCATTAAGTCATTTTGACAAAAAAAGTGGACTTGAGCTCTATGACAATTTTGTTTAAATCGTTTTCAAGTAATTTTATTATTTTATATATAAAGTATTCACCAGATTTAAATACAACGCATATTATTCATGCTATTTTCAGGGATATATGTACATAGGTATGCACATACATATCTTATCAAAATTGTTTTAGTTTCTATATTTATTTAATGTTTTAGTAATAAGATATTGCGGACAAATCAAACAACGTTTTATTTGCTTAAAATTTGTATCTACATTTAATTTTTAAAAAGTATAAAGCTTAAAAAAATATATAATATTTGAACAAGTTAATTAATAAAACTTCTCTCCCTTTTTAAGTTTCCTACATTATCATTTTGATTTATTCCCAACAGGTTTTAAAGTTTAAAAAATTTTTAAAATGATACATAAAATTTAGTTTTTTTTTTACTTTTTGCCAAGTTTTATTTCGAACAAAGTAGTTTGTGTTAAAAATAATGAAACAACATGAGTTGATAATTTCGTGTTAATTTAAACGAGCATTTCAATTTCATTTTCTGTTTTGTTTTAAGTTTTTTTTTTTTTTTAATTTTTATTTCATTTGCATTTTTATATTTTTATATCCGACACAAACCCCTGAAGAATTTATTGTTGTGCTACTTGGTTGTTGTACTCTAAATGTATTTTTATTATTGTTATTGTTATTATTGTTGCTGTGGTGCATACATTAAATTTGCGAAAAAAAATATTCTTTCATAACTACTTGATTTGCTGCAAATATGTATGCAAATTTATAAAACATTTTTTATAATTCTTACATATGTATTAATTTATTGCAATGAATTAGGGTTCCTAGACTTTTCCATTTCCCGGGTATTTTTAATAAGCAAAATGTAAAAAATAATATCAAATTTAAGATATTACTAATTGCCCTATTAAGAAATAATTAATATGTCTTTTCGGAAAAACATTGTAACTAAACAAATCACAAATAAGTTTGGACTCATTAAACATGATTTGAGAAAAAAATCGTAATGGAACTGAAAATAATTTATTACCATAAAAATCTTTATAATTCCATCCTATGTTTTTCAAAGGAATTTATAAAACGTTTGAGTTATTTTTATTTATTTATTTATTTATTTATTTATTTATTTATTAAAAATGGATGCCGCAAGCCCGTAGGGCCTAGTTGGCTAGTCTACAATGAGATCGAGAGTAAACTTAAGACTTAAATTATAATTACTAAATGTAATTCATATAATAATTTCACTTAACAATAATACTTAATCTAAAAAATATTGGGATTTACACACACCTATTGCAATAAAAAATTTCGGGAAGAAAGCTGTGGCAAAACTGAGGTAGCCCATAAGATGGCAACAATATATAAAATATAAAAAATTTAATGATATTTATTCTACACTCATTAATGTTCAAATAAGTTAAAATTAAATTGTGTTTATTATTCAGCGATAAATACTGGGTATACTCAAGAACTTTAATAAAATTATCATTACAACTTTCATTCGCAATGAAAGTAGAGGAGTAACATCATTAGTGAGTGAATAAGTATAAAAATATAAATATATATATATAATTTAATTTTTAAAGAAAAGTTAAGTCGCTTATAAATTCGATAAGAAAATATGTTCAAATTCTGATAAAGAGTGAGAAAATCCTCGTTCACGATACGGTATCACCCTATTCCATATCCGTGAAACGATTACACGAAACGACATTTCCATAACTGAATAAGAGTATGCAGGATATATTAAAGAATGTGTTCTATTAGAACTGGCAAAATGAAATTTACTCATAAGATAATCGGGTTTACAATATTTTATTGTTTTGTAAAAAAATAATATTTGCCTTAATTCAATATATTTTTCAAAAGAACAACCAAATAAATCTAGGTAATATTCAGAGACATGATTATCGATACGAACACCATAAATATACCGAATTACCTTATTAAAACAGACTCTCAATCTAGACCTATTCATTACGGAGGTGCAGGAATAAACTTCAATGCCATAAATTAATAAGGCTAAACATAAAGATAAAGCAATTCGTCGCTTTATCGATAAAGGTAAATAAAATGCAACATTATACAACCTACGCAACGTCCAAGAGATTCGAGAAATAACGGAATTAATGTGATGATTGAATGTTAAATTATCATCCAAAATAATGCCAAGTGTCTTATAATGTGTAACAACTTCTAACGATTCATTATCAAGTAAAATGTTAATATCTATAGGGTGTTTGGAAAATATCATAACTTTGCATTTTGTAGGGTTTAATTGTAAAAAATTGCATTTTGACCATTCAACTAATCGGGTGAGTTCAATGTTAATCTGCTCTTTAGAAATACTTAAAGATGACGTGTCAAATGTTGCCAGCAATTGCACATCATCAGCATAAGTATAACCTTTTAAGAAAGATAATTCATGGAATAAATCATTTACGTATAAAAGAAATAATAATGGACCTAAAATAGAACCCTGAGGCACACCACGATAAGTTGAAACCATCCGAGAAACCTCATGTTCTACTTGGACATATTGACTACGTCCAGATAGAAACGAGTAAATGAGATTGCACGCACTAGATCTGAAGCCGAATATTCTGGAGAGTTTAGTAATTAATTTAGGATGACTAATTGAGTCAAATGCTTTACAATAATCAAGAAATATCAGAATACTTACACGATCTTTATCAAGATTTTCTCTAATAGACTCAGTTATATCTAAAAGAATGCCAGTAGTGCTAAAGCCCTTTCTAAATCCTGATTGCTGGGGATGAATTATATTACCATTGTTAAGGTGTGTTAACATCTGATCCCTAATAATAATTTCCAAAACTTTACAACAGACTGATAAGATACTGATTGGACGAAAATCGGAACAGTTAATAGGCGTCTTAACTTTTGGAATCGGTACTATCCTACCAATTTTTGGTTTAATAAAAATATGGATATCGTTGGCTTAAACTACACGCTATTAGTCTTATGTGCAGTTTATTGAGTCACTGACGGATAGAATTTTATTGTTAAAAGGGGTTTTATACCGACACCACAATAGTGGAGAGTGTATTATGCGATTGTGCTTATGTTTGTAACACTTTAAAATATTGGTTCTATACCGACCTTTTAGTATACCGATCGACTACAAATTACTTTTTGAGTCGATCTTACCATGTCCTACTGTCCGTCTGGCTTTTCATGTTAACCTTGTGCGCCAAGTACAGGTCGCAAATGGAGATAATTTGATGAAATTTGTACAGACAAGCCTATTGAAAATAGGGAAAATCGGTTTATAGCCCCCATACAAGCTTCTTTCCGGAATAGGGTCTCCGTGCCCATAAACCATCTTTAAATTAAATTTGGTCTAAACTTATTTTATTGCAATCTAGTCATCTCAGCAAATTTGATTGGAATCGGTCCCATACAAGTACTACTCCCGAAAATAGCTTTGAATGCCATAACTTCCTCATAAATGTTGGTATTGTGCTGGTAGGTCGGTCCAAATTAACCATATGCCCCATATAAACCCTCATCCTATGTAGACGAGACTAATGTCATCTCATGTAGATGAGACTAATATTTTGCACAAAGAATCTTTAACCTTAAAACATAATTTTGTTCTGTTGGGTCCATGATTGACCATGGGTCCTAAATAGGATACACTCTCGAAAATCTGTTTTTAAGTACTGTGGTGTAGGGTATCATATGTTCGGGCTTGACCGACTATACTTTATTCACTGGCTTAACTTGACAAGTTGTTTAAATTTTTCGAACATTAACTGAGCTACCTAAACAAGAGCGGCAAGCGTTTTTTAACATCCCATTCCAATACACGTTCAATAAAACAAACCGACGATCTGTCAAATAAGATTTTCTAGCCGGGTGGTGTTGAATTCGCTATCTGAAGGTTGGTTTCGTATAAACTATGAAAATGAGAAGTTTCGAAAAAACGCTTACCGCTCTTATTTAGGTAGATTATTAACACAGCTTATGACACATCGACTTCTTGTTCGAAAACAGTTGATGAAGATTTAAAAAATTTGTCAAGTTAAGTAAAATTACTTTCTTAATGCTTAATTTTGGGTAGTTTGTTCAATCCGATTACATTTTTCTATTTATGCTGACAAACGAATATATGTATGATACAAATTCAGCTCCTTAAAAGGCCGTGTCAGATACAACTTCGTCGCGATGCGTGACTTTTCTAACTTTGAAAGAAAAGCGTAAAGCAAAAGATGTATGACACAATAAAAACTTTGGCAACACTCAGGCATTTTTTGGTTACCTTTAAAAGCGCTGGGTAAATTATACATCTAATTATTTGTTATAAAAATAAAAGTTAAACATTTTATCAGAAAGAGAAGAAGAAAAAGAAGCAAAAATTTAAATAAAAGCAAATTATACTAGCTGATTGAAAAATCGCGCAAAAAGATAGGAGTTTCCTAACTTTTAGCTTCGCTCTGGGTTAAAAGTACTTTATGTAACATGTTTCGTATAAGTATGTACATTTCATCTTGGATGTCAAAGCTAATCTGTAACGCAACGCGAAGCAAAAGTTTTATCTGACATGGCCTTAAAAGTCACAAAACCTTAAACTTAAATCAAAGACTTTGTGAAAAAGGCTTACAAATTTTCTGCCACAAAAAATTTTCCGAATAGAAACCCTATTGGAATTATTGTTTAAATTCAAATATTGTGCCATGTTTGTCTGACAGTTTTACACGTGCACAGTAGGACCATCATTTCAAAAAGTAGTTGTGTGAAATTAAAATTTTACTTATTTTGTAAAACACGTCATCTCAATTAAAAAATATTTTCATACACATTTTTTAAAATTTATTTAAAATATTTCTTAACGCATGGTGAAGGCGTTTTTTAAATAACCCCCTTAATACAGAATAGCTTTAAAATTTATTATAGTTTTTTCCTTTGTTATCTATTCCAATGATATCACCTTCTAAGATATAATAATTTACAAATATATTAATTACTTTAAGCTCCTTATGAAACGGCTTTATGAAAAAAGAGACAAGTAGTAATAAGTACTGCGTGGCTCTTAAAAGCCGGAATTTCATTAAGCTGCATGTGGGAATTAGTCCTTCAGACATCACAGTGGGAGTTTTAATGGGCATATCAAAAATCTTTGTCAAAATATACCATATCTTAATCAAATATTTCAATCAGTTAAATATTTCCAGAATTGCTTTATAAAATTTAAAACAACTTAAAGTTTTCTGACTGTTACCGTTAACTTATTTTAAAGTTGAAATCTTTGAATTATCTGTTTTACGTAATAGTACGTAATTGGGGATTACAAGATTGTCTACTAATTCTGAACCTGGTTTTATAAACCAAAATGGAATTAATTTCGATACTTATAGCTTTTCACCAACAAGATTTTTCAACTCTGTGTGATATTGAGGAATTTGTTTGAAATACGTAAAGCTCTTGAAATATTTGCTGTAATAATACTCATGGAATGGTGTTGGATTGATTTGTAGATTACTTATTGTAATTAAATTCATCTTTGATGACTATTATCTAATCCCACCGTAATTTTGATAAATGCATTTTTATTTATGTACCAGATGCAAATATTTATGAGATATACATATATGCATCTGGTTGCCTACGATAGACAGAAGGTGTAAATTAATGTTTTATTTATAATATTTTTTTTTTTTTGTTATTTTTAGCAAAAGTGTATACATACTAGGGAGATCGAACGGTTATTATTCGACCGGTTTTAACCAGTTATTTTAGCTTTGCCCAAGTCGGTTATTTTAAAATGCCCATTTTTCGAATATCGAATAAACCGGTTATCTTGGTATAATAAACCGGTTATTTTAGTACTGTGTAATTTATATACATTTTCCTTACTCTTGTTGTAGATGTACACGTAATTTAAGTATTTTCTAATTGAATATTGGTCAAACATAAACTTTTAATGAAGAATGTCAAAACAAAATGTAACAAAGTTCAAAAAACATAATGAACACTGTAAATACAAATCGCTTATAAAAGCGTGTGTTCTTGTAAAAAAAAAAAACCAAAAACTATTCAAATTACTACAAAAAACGTGTGCAGTTAAAAAGTAAATAGTAATTTGTGCAAGAGTATTCTAAATATTAAATATATTTTTATATATTAAAAAGACAAAGTTAGATGCTTGAAGTGCCCTAAAATGATAAGTTACAAATGTTCTTCTATGTCACGACTTATCAGTCACCTTTAATTAGTATACATGCATGACATTAATGTGATCCAAATAAAACTTATCTCCGTTCGAAGTTGTTCTAAGGAGACGACAAATAATGCTTTACTAAAATACGCTGCAAAAAATGAATTATTGGGTGAAATATTAGCCCGTTGTGTTGCCCATTAAGGCACTCAAAACTCTTAAGTAGTTTTAGCATCTCTTCATGCTGAAAACTACAACATTACGGCGGAATCAACGATATGGGAAAAATGTCTACCCGTTACACCAAGAACTAAAAAACAAAATTGAAGAAATCAAACAATGTCATGGAATGTTTTAAATTGTAGTCGACGAACTGACAAATATTTTACACAAAAAGAATGTTCAGTTCACTATTCGTTTCTATAATGCTAAAACAAAATAATTTGAAATAGATAATCCTTGCAACTTTTGAAAAATATGGTTGATTTATATAGATAGCTTAACCACCAACAATCTAAAACTCATTCAAAATTAATTTGAGGGAAAATTTCAAATAATGAGCCTTATTCCAGTTGTCGTTGTCGTATACGGCTGTGTCGTTTTTTGTAATAGATTAAAGTAAAACACAACCTGTGTTCTTTAATCTACTACAAAAAATGACACAGTCGTATACGATTACGACAACCTGAATAAGGCTAAATAACTTTATAAAATTCCTATAATTTATTTGCTTGTGCAAAACGTTTGTCTAGATCAAATATCATTTAACAGGTTCTAAATTACATTATACAAATATCTTCTTACAAATAAAGTTTAGTAAATCAATAAAAAATTGTTAAAAATTAAGGTAAAGTTTGATCAATTTACTGGTCCCACTTTTCTTGGATTTTATCGTAAAATATTTGTTAGGTCTGGTCTAAGTCATGTCTATGTATTTTTTTTGGTTCCTTACCTTTTCAAATTGTTTGGTTTTTATTCAAATTAACGTTTTATTACAAAAACTTATTTGATTTTTGTGTTTTTATGTATTCGAATTAAAACCGGTTAACCGGTTATTTAAAAAATGCTTAACCGAAAACCGGGTTTTTTAAAATAGCAACTATTCGTAATATTTGAAAACCGGTTATTGAAAAAAGTCGAATAATCGATCTCCCTAATACATACATATATTTATAATTAAAACAGATTTCTTAATAGTAAAATCTATTGCTTTAATTTTTAGCCTGATGAAGTAAATACCCGTAACAATTTTCTGCAAGGCAACTTCTTTAATCGCAAAAGGTAAGTACAATATTTTAAATATTTGTTATATGTAAATGTAGTTTCCGAACATCAGTTTTAAATTAGTAAATGTATGCATATTATTTTTAATAAATTTTCAATAGTTTTCAATCATGGTTTTAAGGAGGGTGTAATGGGTGTTATTTTAAAATTTTATTTTTGAACATATTTCATATCAATTATAAATTTTTATAATATTTTTTAAAACATTTCAAGAAAATGCAAAAGTTAAAAAAATAATCTCTTTTTTTTTTAATTAAAATTAAAAAAGAAACAACTAAGAATTTATGAACAACTAACAAACAGTTCATGTTCAGTCATAATATATTAAAATGAATAACAATTTTTTTTTATTAGAGGTATTCATATTTTCTATTTTAATTGTAATACAAGTCAACAAAACGTTGCTTAAAAACAAAAACCTACATAATACTTTATTTGAGAATACCCCAGCAACAAAATCTCAGTTCAGTAAGTACAGCTTGCTACTCCACCCTTTTGTGTCACCAAAAAGTTGGGCGACGAAATGTAAATATCAAGGGTTGTTGGTAGACAGTTTTTGTAAAATAAAGTACATACATTTAGAAAAAGGAATTCTGAAAAAATGCATAAACATGAAATGCACTTTAAATGCAATGACGTTGAAAGGAAAGAAGAGTTGTGGAATGTTGTTTAAATTATTTTTCTTTCTTGCTGCAATTCTTTTTTTTATTCTTGTATGTTGTTGTCAACGTAAAAGTCATTATCATGTACAACATAATTTTTAGCCAACTACGACAGAAACATTTTCGTCATCGTCGTCATCATAATTATTGTCTACTTTTTATGTAAAAAGAAGAGTTGTTGGCGAAAAGGATATTAAAAGAGTGTTTTTTTCATTAAATGAAGATTATGAAATAAATTTAAATTCGAAAGTCATAAGCCTTAAAGTATGCAATATTTTTTTATAATAAATCCATATAAATATTTGATTTTATTCGGAGTGCAAATAGGCAAGTTTGTGTTTTTTATTATATTTATGTGCTGTTTTCATAACACAAGTGAATGGACGTGTAGTAAAATTTATATGAAAATCACTCAGTTTTTTGAGTGTTTTTCATATAAAATTTCCTACTCGTTCAATTAATTTCTACCAAAAACTGGATTGATTGTATTTAGAAATCAACCCAAATCTTCATATCTACTCATATGCCTGGTCATTTCTGATCAGTGCCGTGAGTTGTAAATTAACATTATCATTAAGCAGTTCAGTCTCTTAAACTGTTGAGCTTTTTTTGAAAGAATCTTCTATTTTTTATTTTGAAAGAATCTTTCAAAAATTACTCTTAATTTCAGTCAGCTCAAGACTTATTCTTTTTTTGTGTTTTTCTTAAGACTTACAAGTTTTAGGCTTACTATGTTTATACATAATATTACCGGGATATCAGAAGATTTGTTTGGATCCTTATCCACAAGTCCTTGGTCGACCTAGACCTTCGTATAGGAAGGCAAAGAGCTTCCAGAATCCGCTCCAGAGTATATTGGTCTCCACCAGTAAAACGTCTTGAGTTTTTTTTATGGAACTTCACCAGCCAATCTTAAGTTTTTTCCTTGGTTCTCCAACAGAAAAAACACGTTAAAATTTGATGGTTATGAACGATTGCTTATGGTTAATGCTGAAACCGCTTAACTCAATACAGTCATGCGACGTCACGTTAGTTGCCAATGCGGGGTGCAAAACAAACACGGCCTGTTTGTCTGTAAAAGATAAAGACAAAGACGCGCGAGCTGTTTCCCCGCCCAGAGCAGTTTTACGAAAAAGCAGCTCAAGACTTGCACATACATTATTTTATATAATGCTGATATTAGTCGTGGGAAATAATCGATATTTAAAAATTCGAATGTCATTTAAACAATCGATGACA
Source organism: Pollenia amentaria (assembly GCA_943735925.1). Taxonomy (NCBI): domain Eukaryota; kingdom Metazoa; phylum Arthropoda; class Insecta; order Diptera; family Polleniidae; genus Pollenia; species Pollenia amentaria. The sequence goes on along the minus strand of OX031009.1, from coordinate 205,713,180 downwards.
ATAAATGGCACTTAAATGGCAGCATAACTGCATATGTATATCAATATTTTTGCTTGATATAGGGATTACACATTTTTTGTAATTTGGAACGGGCTATAGTTTATAAAAAAAAAAACAACCGCCTATTATTTGCACATCAAAAAAAGATACAATAAACCGGAAACACCGGTTAACAACAAAGGAACTAGCACAAAATTGTTTTGACTTGAGATTAAAAGCCAACTTCAATAAGTATCAAACGTGGCTTTAAAATATTTTACAATCTCTGCTTCTTCACTGCCCATCTTAGAGGAGCTTTTCAGTTGCCTGCAAAACAGGAAATGAAAGGCGAAGTAGACCCAAGACAAAAAAGTCGATATGCTTATCAGCCCAATTATGAAAGAAAAACTCCCCGGGAGTTTTCTCCCTTCTCCCATTTTTCCTATGTTAATTCAATTGTAGAAATGGGAAAAGGGAAAAACTCCCAGGGAATTTTTATTCATAATTGGGCTGTATATTTCCACAAACAATCAATTTATTTCCGATTAAAATCGTTGTTTTCTCAACTTATATTAATATGAATAGTTAAACATTAACTGTGTATTTTCATGAATTGTATGTTTTGTTTATTTTATATATCCATATATATGTATATGTATATATTTAACAAAATAAAATCGATGCTAATATCGATGTTATCGATATTTAGAAATAGATTATTGCAATATAACTATTGTGGTCACTATCGCTATTTTCCCATCATTTGCTGATATAAAACTCTGTTATTGGTTATTATTATGTTATTATGTCGACAAATTTTAAACTTTACAATACACTCATTGACTCCAAATTTCATAAAACGGTGGCGATTTCTTATACGAAAAAAAAAAAATTATATGAAGTTATTCAGTAGAAATTGAAGTTCTGCACAAATATATTTTTATTCGAGATGTCCAAGTGTAGTGGCAAGGTATGAACACTTACTCCAAATAAAAAGACCAAATTTGTAAGAACAACAAATTTATCGAATAAGACATGAAAATGTTGTACTTTCATCTTCAACTCTCAAAGACAATAGGTGCGTTTGAGTACTTTTACAGTAAAATGAGTAAACTTAAAAATTTGCTCTCACAAAAAGCTGTTGTCCAAAAAAGTACGCGAACGCAAAATTTGTAAAAATTCGTAAAATAAAGGCAACAGCTGATGGCAAATAATTTAAGTGTTGAAAAATGTTTACACTTTTGACTACTTAACTCGTTTTCTTATCGGTACTCGATTAAATACTTTTTATAACAGGAATATTTTTGGAAAATACAAACAAATTATTTTATGTAATCTTTTATATTTGTTTGTTTCTTATTTTATTTGAATTTGCTAATTTGTGTCCGGCTAAATTTTATCAAGTGTACACGAATACTTTTTTTTACTATTAATAACTTTAAAAACAAGGGCTGTTCTAAGTACCCGAGTACTTGACACTTTTACAACTCCACAAAATTAACATAACAAAACAAAGTTTCAAAAGTTGGTATTTAGCCATATAAATTCTTCACAAACAAGTTTAATTAATAAATATTTTGTTATGATCTCGGTCTGGCAACACAAGACACAGTTGATAATGCTGACGTAACGATGCTAGCTTTACTTCATCTTCTGCTGATCGCCATTTTAGTTTTTAATAATAAAATGTCTGTGAAAGCGAACACATGTACAAAGTTAACCTGAGGACAGAATTAATAAAATAAATTAAACTAAATCATAAAAATTCAGGTGTGGGGTAAACTCACGACAACCAGCATATATATATAGAAAAGTGGCCAACATTTTTAAAAGTGCTATACGCAATATGGATGCACGTTATACTCGCCAAGAGATTGTGGAAGCCCTTGCCGAGAAGGGAATAGATTTTCCATTGACGGCTACCATTGCCCAGTTGCGAACTCTCCACCAACAGGTACAAGAGTCAGGCAACATAATGCGTACAGAAGATTCAATAAATGCCTTGGAGACATCCAGAGAACAACCTGCTGCCACTAGATCGGATGACGAGCAGCCTGCCGCTATAAAACAGGCTGGTAGAGAATCTGCCGCAAATCAATCACAAACACGTGGATAGTCAGCGGCGACATATCGATTTAACGGAAATCGACGCTGTCATCCCCCCCTTTAGCGGTGACGGTCATTATGACATAGTTAAGTGGTTCAGGCAGTTGGAAGATTATACCGAATCGTGTGGCTATGGGGAGAAGGAGCAATGCATCGGATTGCGACGTCGACTTACAGGGGCAGCGAAAAATTATGCCTTTATTCAGGGTCCGATTGGTTATGATGACCTGAAGTCTAGGCTGGTCAAGCTGTTCCAGAGTACGGTGACGCGGCAGGAGGTGTATCGTCAGCTGCAGGCGCGTAAGCTTTTGTCCACTGAAATCGCCCTAAGCTACGTAATAGAGATGCAAACGATTGCCAGCCAGGCTAATATTGATGAGCAGGAGCTGGTAGACATGATTATTGATGGCATACCAGATGTCGGAAGCCACGTTACCTTCCTTTATGGGGCTAATACGATGGATGAGCTAGTTCGCCGTCTCGACCGGTTTGAGCAGAAACGTTGCCAAGCTTCTGCCGGCCTAAAGCAATCAATATTGAAAATAGGAGGGAACAACAGAACCAACCCGGCGGCACAACCAAACACTGGTAGAACACCTGAAGATTCCATAAGGTGTTATAACTGCTCCCAGTTTGGGCATTACCAAAGTAAATGCCCTAAGCCGATCCGGCCACAGAATTCCTGCTTCCAATGCGGGGTGGTGGGACATTATCGTCAGAACTGCCCGAAAAGAGTGTGATGCAGTCCCAGTGGGTGCCTTCCAAACGGTAAGTGTTGCCTTCTTAGCTAGAAATAAGTGCACTGAACTAAAGTCCAGCATTTCTCTTCTTGATTCTGGTAGTCCGATTAGCTGCATCAAACAATCGCTGGTGCCATTTGCTATCAATAGTGGCAAAACCGTTTCTCCGTTTCGCGGAATTGGCCCCAATAGGATAAGTGTGATTGGCACAGTTAGATGTAAAATAGTATTTAAGAATTGTGAAGTGGCCCATGAAGTTTACGTTTTACCAGACGTGGAGGCGGTTGTACCAATATTGATTGGCCGGGATTTGTTGTACAAATTTAATATTAAACTTTGTTGTATTAAAAGAAAATATAGTATTAAAGATTTAATGAATATACGAAAGAATAAAATTGAATTAGATGAAATAGTTTTCAGTGCACTAAATTTTTTTGATTTAAATAAAAGCCCTATGGGGAATGTAAAGATAGTTCCAGTTATTAAAGATAAGCGTAATATTTTAGTCTACCTCTTTCTACCGCGGATTATATAAGAAACGGTGATGTTGGGCAGGTTATGTCGGATGACATTGTGGCCACTAACTTTGACGAGGGGTCGTTAGGTGCCATGAATGATGGTATCTGGGAGGATTCGCAAAGGGAGGTTGAGAGGGTATCAGAGGGGATGATTGATGTTGATCCTAGTTTAGGACGGCACGAGACGGATATTATTACGAGTATGATAGTCGGTGATTATGTCGCGGGGACAGGCGGCAGACGGGATATGTTAGATTATTCTATGAGGATACGTCTTACTACGGACACACCAGTATTTAGTGCCCCTCGAAGATTATCTTATCGGGAACGCGAGGAGGTTAGAGAGACTCTTGACCGCTTGATGCGGCAGGGTATAGTCAGGCATAGTGAGTCTCCATATGCTTCTCCGTTAGTCCTCGTTAGGAAGAGGGATGGGTCATTGCGCATGTGTGTGGATTATCGTGCACTTAATAGGGTTACCTTGAGGGATAATTTTCCGCTTCCGGTCATTGAGGACTGTCTTGAGTATTTGGGGGGTAAGGAGTATTTCAGCGCTCTTGATTTGAAGGAGGGGTTTCACCAAGTTCGGGTTCATCCCGACTCAATTAAATATACTGCCTTCGTCACCCCGTTTGGGCAGTATGAATATTGCTACATGCCATATGGCCTGCGAAATGCACCTGCCGTATTTCAGCGATTTATAACCATGGTGTTAAGGCCGCTTGTCGATGCGGGAAGCATCGTGGTGTATATGGATGATATTGTTATTGCCACTAAGACTATTGATGAACACATTACGGTATTACGGGAGGTCTTGCGGCTGTTAAGGGGACAGGGGTTGGAACTGAATCTGGGTAAGTGCAAATTTTGCTATCGTGAACTCGATTATCTGGGGTATAGGGTGAGTGGGTTGGGAATCCGGCCGAATCATGACCACATACTTGCTATTCGGAATTACCCTATCCCCGCGAACACAAGGGATGTCCAGCGTTGGTTAGGATTATTCTCGAATTTTCGTCGCTTTGTACCTAACTTCTCAAGAATCGCGAGGCCCCTTACTGATCTTACTAGGAAAGATTGTAAGTTTGAGTGGACGGAACACTGCACCGGGGCGTTCTGTGAATTAAGGGATCGTCTAATTAATGCGCCTGTATTGGCGGTATATGGCCCGTTACGTGACACCGAATTACATACTGACGCTAGTTCGAAAGGGTTCGGATCGGTACTCCTCCAGAAACAGGATGACGGTAGGTTCCATCCTGTTGCATATTATTCGAAATCTACCTCGGAGGTTGAGTCTAGGTACCACAGTTTTGAGTTGGAGACTTTGGCGGTTATTTATGCGTTGAGGCGGTTTAGGATGTTTTTAGAGGGCAGGAAATTTACCATAGTCACCGATTGCAATTTGCTGACGCTCACCTTAGGGAAAAGACTGATGAATCCCCGTATTGCCAAATGGGCTCTAGAGCTCGAAAATTATGACTATGTAATACAGCATCGGAAGAGCGAGAGGATGTCCCATGTGGACGCACTGAGTCTTATTCCAGTGGCAGTGATTATGGATGCAGCTGACGTCGATAGGAATATTCAGGTTGTGCAGGGTAGGGATTGTGGAATAGTAAAGATAAGGGAGGGGTTAGAAAATGGAGAAGTCGAAGGGTATTCTCTAGAGAATGGATTGGTTTTCCGTCGGGGGGAGCGGGGGCAGAACCAATTGTATGTACCCAGGGAGATGGAGGACAATATAATTCGGCTTACGCACGAGAAGTATGGCCACGTTGGGGTGGAAAAGTGTATTAATCAAATTAGGAAACATTACTGGTTTCCGGGAATGAGGGAGAAGCTTAGTAGATTCATTCGAAACTGTTTAAAGTGCATCTATCACTCGGGTCCTCAGGGGGGTACGGGGAGACAACTGTTAAATATTGAGAAGAAACCTGTTCCTTTCGACACATTGCATGTCGACCATTTTGGTCCTTTACCTGCAGTCAACTCTAAGAGGAGGCACGTATTTGTAGTGGTTGATTCGTTTACTAAATTTGTAAAACTTTATATTGTGAACACGCCGGGCACTAAGGAGGTGTGTTGTGCTTTAGTAAAGTATTTTGAGAATTACAGTAGACCAAGGCGCATTATTAGTGATAGGGGGTCGTGCTTTACTTCCGGTGAATTTGAACGATTTTTGGCTGGGCACAATATAACCCACGTGAAGACGTCGGTTGCTTCACCGCAATCAAATGGTCAGGTGGAAAGAGTAAACCGCGACTTGAGGGCGATGTTAGCTAAGTTGACGGAGCCAGTGGCCCATTCTGACTGGGTGGGGAAGTTGACGCAAGTGGAGTTTGCCATTAATAATACCGTACACAGCACAACTGGGGAGACACCCAGTGTGATGCTGTTTGGGGTGGAGCAGAGGGGGCAGATATTGGATGAGCTTACGGAACACCTTCGGGATAGGTCCGAGAAGGCAGGAGTATAGCTCAGAGTACCACGGGCGGAGCTACAGGGCTCCTAGGAAATTTGAGGTGGGAGATTTGGTAGTTATGAGGAATGTGGACACTATTTTGGGATCCAATAAGAAATTTGTACCTAGATATCGGGGCCCATATGACATCCGTAAACATGTCGGCAACGATCGATATGAAATAACTGACGTAGAGAATTGTCAAGTAACTCAGTTGCCTTATAGGGGCATAGTTGATTCGACACGCTTAAAGAAATGGCTGGAACCACCTATTGATATGAATGATACTGAATTAGGCTCAGAAGGCAACACTGAATATTATACCGATTATGAGTATCTAGAAGATGAGGAGGAGATGAATTGAAGTGTGTTCGTAGTACAATCGAGGTCGATTGCAGAGTCAGGTCGGCCGAGATTGTTATGATCTCGGTCTGGCAACACAAGACACAGTTGATAATGCTGACGTAACGATGCTAGCTTTACTTCATCTTCTGCTGATCGCCATTTTAGTTTTTAATAATAAAATGTCTGTGAAAGCGAACACATGTACATAGTTAACCTGAGGACAGAATTAATAAAATAAATTAAACTAAATCATAAAAATTTATTAATTTTTTGCTTTTATTTTAGTTTTATTTCAACTTTTCTTTTTTTAAACAATTTTTTCACATTTTGTATGCCTTTTGTTTTTTTACGTTTTGAAACATGTTTTTTTGTTTTACTAAATTTTACTGCAAAAATTTCTGCAGTAAAAATTTGTAAGTACTCAGTCAAGAACTGTCACTTTACGCTCTCAATTTGTGTTCTCATTTACTGTATTTTGTGTACGCGAACGGAATTTAGTAAAATGCAGTAAAGTTCAGTAAAAAAAGAAACAATTGTTTTTGTTAATTGAATTGTCCTGACGTACGTCGTTTTTATTTTGTGACGAAAGCAATTTTACGAAGAGAGGAAAAATACAATAATAACAATGTTGTCTTGTCTTCTACGTTCATAACTTCACACAATCGTTCTTTTTACATGATTTGGATATACTCACTGTACCATATGAAGTGCATATAATCTTTGCAGTGCTTGTTTTTTTTGTGTTCATATATTCATATGCTCAATTGTTTAAAAGTTAAATTTTTTAGAAACTTTTTTAGCTGTGACTAAAATGCTTGAAAGTATTTGAAAATCTACCATTGAGTTCTCTTCATTGTTTGAGTTGTAATCTATGGTTTGAGTGATGAGAAGATAAAAAATAAAAAGAAAAATTTAAAAAATACGAGTTTGGATCTAATTCGTCTCGATCTTTATAGACTTAATTTATTCTTCATCTCCTTTACGCTGTAATCGGAATGAAAACTTCTTTCACTAGTAAAAATGTAATAAGAATATCCTTGTACATAATCAAAACTCGTTTAAAATGAAAGTCAGAACATCATCTACAAAAAAAAGGTAAAAAGCCAATTCTATTATTTAAAAATGAATTAATTTTACGACAACTCTGCTCCTAAAAGAGTTGCTATTATTTGTTTTGATTTTAAAGTTTACTGTGTATTTTAAGAGGTTAAAAGAGACGGAAGGGTAAAAGAAGTGCAGTAACTTCATTTTTTTTTTATCGTAGCTACAAATGAAAATAATCTATGACTGCTTTAAGCATTATGTCTAGCCAGAGCAAAAAAAAAAAAAAAAAAAAATTGCAAACAAAAATCAGGCTGACAGGCTGTCATACACATTAAAAAAAAGTTCCATTCACATAAGTGCAATTTTTCCGACGAACAGTTAGAATACAACAAATACAAAAGAGGAGCCAAACAAAAAATTGTGTAAAAACAAAATAAAATTCTAACAAATAAAACATGCAGTTTTGTGAATGAAAAACAATTATGGGTTGCCAAGTTTCTTTTTAATAAAAGTTTTATTTTGTTTATAAAAACGAACAACAAAAAGGAGTCATTTTAAACAGCTTCTAATGCTCACTGTATACTGTCTACGAAAATAACAACAGAAATAAAATAGACTTTTTATAACACAATACAAGTAACAACAATATATGCCTTCACACAGACATACATAGATACAGCCTCTTAAACTTCTCCTATCTCTCTTTGGCTAGACCAAAAACATTAAGAACAATAAAAAAAAATCCTGTAGTGGTGTTGCATAAAACCAATAAAAGTGTAAATTGTTTCTATTGGGGGTTTCGCTCACAAAAAATCTTAAAGATTTTTTTGTTTAATAAAATGCATTTTCCTAAAAATTCATTGTTCTAGATAGAAGTATATTTAGTTTTTAAACTACCTTTACCTTAATTATTATTGTTTATAAATTCAAAATTGTTGGCAAAAATACCAGAGACCAGGGGCAAATTATTTCCATGTAAATTGTGTTGCAATTTCGTTTGGTCCCCAGATTTTATTATTTTTATAATCAACTTTTTATTTATTTTGTTTTTAAATGCACTGAACTGTAAATTAAACAATATATTAAGTAGCTGTTTTAGCTTTATATAAGGGATATGTTTCGTATCTATGTTGGGTTCAATGGGCAGTCGACACGGGACGGCTCACTTACAACGGACCCTTTGTTATACCCTGAGCCAATTACCAGGAAAAGAGGTAGATAACTTTAAAGGCATCACTACAGTTTTCAACAATTTCGATTTCATGTTAAATTTAAAGATTGGCTAGTCCTACCTCAGAGAAAATATCCAGACAGTTTAATTCTGACGAGGCCATTGTTATAGAAAATGAAGAATCGTCTCTCTCCTAATTTAGGTCCAATCTTATTGCATGAGCCCCTATCAGCCAGTGACCCGTAATAACCGGTGTCACTGTTCTAATTTGGTTCCTTCATATTTAGGCCATGGAATTCTGACCAAAAAGCAGGTGTTGTCACTAAGTCATTTCACTTCAAATAAGAGTCCTTCAGCGAGAAATTCAAATGCCAACTTGGTTGTCAAGGAACATGTCATCGAAAATATACTCCTGCTTAGCTATTTTGTCTGCAGCTTGGTCTCCCAGATAGCCACTGTCAGGGTTACCGTTGAGCATTTTGAAAAAGTCGCACAAAAAGTCATTTTTAAATCAAAAAGTTGCACAAAAAAGTCGTTTATTTCAAATATTTATTAAACACAACTAACAAAACAAAAAGGTATTAACGATATGAATAGCTAGGAATGAATTCATTAAAATATGTTTCAATACACTTTTGTGCATTAGTTTTACATTTGATTTTTGCAGGAAAACAAAAAACTTTACAAAATCAATAGTAACCAGGTGTTCTTGGCTTTTGAATTTCTTTAATAAAGTCGCCATTATTGATCGCAGGGATCTAAATTAACCTGTTGGTTAATTTTTTTTTTTCATTAATCTTAATTTTTTTGTGCGGTATGTAAATTAAGGTACAGTGTTTCATTTAAATCAGTTTTTAAGCTTCCAACTATATGCAAAAAATGATCAGCATTTGTAATTTTAAAAATGTATTTGATTTATCATTGGACGTTCTTTCTAACAATTTAAAGTCGCAATAAAAGCCTCAGGGTCATTTATAACAATTTCAAATTCAGATATAAGATCTATATATTTAATGTCTTCGTTAGAGGTAGAAATGTTGTTTTTTAAAAGTTTAAAATATAAGTGCCAATCAACCGAGATTGGCATGGAAATTCAATGAACACGATACAAAACAAGGCAAATTCAATACAGTTCAATAGTTAAATTCGCCTTGATATGTATTAAACAAAATTGATAAATATAAGGCAAAATATGTGTAATTATGCAGTGTATGCCTATGAGAAAAGGGGGAAAAGTTGCAAAATTAGACGAGTTTAAAAAAGTCGCACAAAAAGTCTCAGAGCCAGCAAATTGCAAATAAAGTAGCACAACGGAAACTGTGGCTGGCCACTGTGTCCACGTTAGCGTTACCTTAAAAAGTTTTGCAAACTCGTTTATAGATATCCGGCATTCTGCAGTAAACTTTGATGTCGTCAAGACACTTGCGAGAGCTGAAATTGCAGCTTTGCATTCGTAAATTAGCATTATAAGTATGTATCTCGATATACTATAATATAGTTACTTTTCAGAAATTAATGATGGGTGGTCGGTCTATATTTAAGATAAAATTAAACCTCAATTCTCTTAAAATTTTTGTTATCAGGTTATAATGTTTAAACATATCTTTGGTTCGGATCTAAAGAAGTAACTGATTATTATATAGCTTCCTTTTAAAACGCAAATATAATCTTAAATTTTCGTTTGTTACATTTAAAAAATATTTAAGAGAAGTGAAAACTTGATGTATTGTTTATAAACAAATCAAAATTATTAATCATTTCGGATCTAAAAAAATGTGAGTAAATATTATGTAGCTTCCATAAAAACGTGTTTTATGATTTTTTTTTAGATCGGCGTTGAAAACCCCTCTTTAAATACTTATTGAAATATTTGACATAAAAAGAAGTTTAGTGTTCATTTCAAAATATATATATATATATCTCTACCTTAATACATATTTCAACTTAAAGTTAATAAGGTGACTTAATGGGTATATTTACATAAGTCACAGCTACAATCAGTTTGTTTTATTTACCAATCAATAAATAGTTTTTGAATTTAGATAATCTCCAATTCCCAATGGTTTTCGTGAAATCGATTAAAATTGCCCTTTGTGGAAATGGGCAAACTTGCGAGACTTGCTTCATTATGAAGCTCCTTTTTAACTTTTGTGTAATTTTAAGCAATTAATGTCAATACAAAAAAATTTAAAATTTGGGTCTAAATAGTGAAATTTGTTTTTAAAAATGATTAAAGAAAGCTAAAGGAATAATTTGCTCAGATATGACCAAGAAATTGTTGTTTGTTATTTGTTAACATTTCGCCCATGATCATAAAGAGGGTGTTAACTCGAAATTGCATGAAGAGCAAAACAATATTTAATTAACTTTAAAATAGGTGATATGGAGCAAAATTATTGCTTAGTATCTCAGAAACCAAAAAAATTTCATTAAACAGATTTTGGATTCAGAAAGGGGGAATTTAAAATTTATATACCTCGTACCTCACTCAATGGATATTGAGTTTGAGCGAAATTATAATCGAAGAAATTTTCAAAACGATTCTGTTTTAAAGCTTCATAAAAAAATTCCGTTTTATTTACGTCAAACATTGAGTACCACTTATATTTATTAGAATTACTCTTTAACGGTCATGTTTTAAAATATTTAACTGGAAATTTCTTCGATTTCAATTTCTAGAACATGGCCGAATTTTTTTTAAAAAAATGTGCGTTTTGAATTTTTCGTTGAAAATTACGGTAAGCATAAAAAAATTTTACGAGTAAAAATTGTTAAGCAAATTTACGAAGTTTGTGTAAATGAATTCTCCTACAATTTTTGACTGTTCGTTTGCGAGTGCGTACACGCAGAAAAAAAACTTGTTTAAATATGGTCACCTCCAACAAAACTATTTTTAATGAAAATTTTAAACATAATATGTTTAAATTTAACCATATTATTATCACCGACAACCATATTATGGTTAAATGTGTCCTCCATCAAGAATCCACAACCATATTATGGTTGCTTCTAAACATGTTATGGTTAAATTTGACAATAATTTGCTTTTAAATTAACAATAGTATTTTCCTCTTCTCAAAGAGCAACAAGCTATGGTTGAAAACCAACAATGCTATTATAAGTGTTAATCATATTTTAGTTATTATTGACCAAAACATGTTCGGAGGCAACCATAGTATGGTTGTGCCTTCTTGATGGAGGACATATTTAACCATAATATGGTTGTCGGTGATAATGATATGGTTAAATTTAACCCTAATATGTTTACAATTTTCTTTAAAAATAGTTTTGTTGGAGGTGACCATATTTAAACCTAGTTTTTCTCTGGGTGTACAAATGTATAGCTTGCGGGACTTGTAAGCGGTATCATGAAAACCCTTAATATTTACTTTTAATGATTGCAGAATTTTTGAACACCTCCGAAATTAGTTGATTTGTTATGTGTTTAAGTTTCGGACCGTTAAAAAGTATTGCCAAACACTTTCTTTTCATATGCGGGCATATTCTAGAAATCGATATAAAGTGGTATTGGAATCGAACGGAATTTTGATTTCAATTATTTACAAAATTACTGTAGTTTTCCCTGCATTTAAGAGTTGTTCTTGTAAATATAATTGGTACCGAGTGTATGAAGTATATAAAAAGGAATATTTTTATGAACTTTCTTTACATGCTCGTTTTTAAAATTCGTTTGATTTCAAATCCACTTCATTTTGATTTATAGAACCTGTCCGATAAATATCTTTTATTTTTGAAAATTTCGTTTCTATCAAAACTTAAAATTTTTGTGATTGTGTTAAATTTTTGTAATTTGAGTGAGTTTAAACTATCAATGAAAATTTTGTTTATTAAAAATAGTATGCATACATCGTATAATTTTATTAATTAATTAACTGAATTAAATCCTATAAATATTTAGAAATTATTTAAATTATATTAACCTTTTTCCGCTCTACGGTTTGTGTGTCTCTTGTATATGTATTTATTAGTTGGAAAGTAAAAACTAATTCCAAAAAAAAAAAAAAAAAACAAAAATTTACCTAAAAAAAACTTTGTAAATACAAAAAGTGTAACACATGATTTTTTTTTTAACTTTCCAAAACATTTTAAATTTAACTTAATGAAATTGGTCTAAAAAGAAGTGAAAGGTGTTAGTTATGCAAAAGAAAAAAAAAAAAAACAAATATATATTTGTTATTCTGGGCCGTTTATTTAAAACTTTATCTATTTTTTTAATAGTATAGTAAAAGTACTAATTTTATTAAAATTAATAATCTATAAAATAAAATCTATAAACAAAAATGATTGCACACAGCTAATATAAACTTATACATTTAATATCAATATTTACTAAGTTTGAAGCAATGTTTAGTACATAAATAAGTAGATATAATAAAAATAAAAAAAAAAATTATTAAATATAAGAAATTAAAAAAACCGTTATAATGGCCTTAAAGCAATCATATGGCTTAACAATTTTTAATTACAATTGAAGCGTTTAGCTCATACCACAAATGTTATTTTGTCTAAAATTATAACTTTTTAATCGCCATTTTCATGCTAAGGGTCATTTGCACTTACACGATACGATGACTTTTTCAAGTTTCTTGTATTTTCCCAAAACAGTAGTCGATTGATTTACGAGAAGATTTATAAAGATTACAAAGTATTTTTAGGCTCTGCAACAAAAGCAGTCTATTCAGTTTTTTCTTAAGTTTTATATGGAATACCAGGCTGCTTATTCTGTATTGCTATGCGAAAGTCAATCAGGGCAACACTACGTCAGCTCATTATTGGTTTGGCGCATATGCCAAAAATAAATTTACATGAAGTTTTCTGAAAAAGCAGTCCATTCAGTTTTTTCTTAAGTTTTATATGGAATACCAGGCTGCTTATTCTGTATTGCTATGCGAAAGTCAATCAGGGCAACACTACGTCAGCTCAATATTGGTTTGGCGCATATGCCAAAAAGTAATTTACATGAAGTTTTCTGAAAAAGCAGTCCATTCAGTTTTTTCTTAAGTTTTATATCGAATGCCAGGCTGCTAATTCTGTATTGCTATGCGAAGGTCAATCAGGGCAACACTACGTCAAATCAGGGCAACACTATGTCAGCTCATTATTGGTTTAGCTCATATGCCAAAAAGAAGATTTACATGAAGTTTTCTGAAAATATACAAGATAGAATATTTTTGGTTTTTTCACCACTGCTTTCGGCATAATGTCTTTAAGAAAACTGTTCATTGTTGTGAACGTTCATGAACGAATTTAGAAGTGAATAGCATTTAATTGAAAGTAAAAATTATTGTTTTGTGCCGCATACGTCACTTTTCTAAATTTATTTTTAAAAAGTAGCTTTTTGTGATGCATTCTTATAGTTAATGATGTGTATTGAGTTTTTGACATTTTATTTTGCTTTTGCTTTAACTACTTTTTTTCCATACGGCAATAAAGCAAAGCCAGAGTGAAATTTATTTTCCTGCTGCCGTTTTGGTTTGATCTCGCTTTTTTTTACGGCAATAAAGCAAAGCAAGAGTGAAATTTATTTTGTATGAGGAATTTTCTGCATTCGCCAAACAGTGGCGTGTTTAGAAAAACAATACTTAATAAAGTTAAAAATAGTTGATATTAAGCAAAATTAATGCTTAATATCTCGTCGTTTTACTCTTAAGTAGTCAAAAGAAAAATATAAAATTAATGGGTGGTATTATTGATTCAAATGGAAAGGAAAATTCAACGGACATAAATATCGGTCAATATGCAAATTGTAATTATTCGTTCCTGCGGTACAAGCAATTCGCAAAAATTTTTAAGCATCCCTCTTTTAATAATTCCTGAGTTGATATTGAGTCAGTTCTTGGTAAAAAAAATCATTTTAATAAGTTGTTAAAATTTTTGAGAGCAATAATTTTTTTATAAGATACATTTTGTGTAAAATAACAGAAACAATTTGCTTGTGCTTTTTGTAGGAGTTTAATTTGTCGTAGTACCGAGATTACCTGTAATGAATTCGTCTTGGGAACGATTATGAGCAGCGTTACCGTTATGCGACTAAAGTCGCATTTTGCCCCTTTTTTGACTGCATTGCCACTTTCTTTGCCCCTTTTTTTCAAATTCCGTTTAGTATCATTTTGTATTTTTTTTATCCCTTTTGCCGCTTTTTGAACTATTTTTTTATGTTGGCAGTCAATGAACGCAGATGTGCCTGCCAGCTTTTATATCTTCGTATTTTTTTACTTTACCTCGTAGTTGTGCATCCATTCTGTGAAGTTTTCTTTAGAATGATCCAATTTTTCAAATATAAATTTGACTTTCATACATACGGTGACAAAATATGCATAATAAATAAATTAAAAAATGTTCTTTCAGGCGATACCCAAAGATGAAAATAGGATTAAAAGAAAAAGGTTATGTGATAAAAATTTTTACTCGCTCGTGTTCAGTGAAATAAAATGTAGCAGCATTTATTTTAAGAAAATTTGATCACTAAAAGCAGTATCACATAACGTTTTGTAGCTAAGCAATTTATTTTTTAGCACTTTATTTAAAAGGCAATTCTAAAAATGTTCAAACAAGCAATAAAGCACTAAACGCAAAAGACTTCAAACTTGACCTTTTAAGGATATTATTAAAGCAAAGGTCAAATCGATAATCGCCGTACGTGGAAGTGTAATCGAAACAAAAATACCGGTAAAAAAAAACTTAAAGTTCAAAATTTCTATATAATGAAGTGAATTTCTGGTCCCATGTAGATTCATTATAGGGAAGTTCGACTGTATATGTATTTCTCAAACAATTTGTATTTTATATTATACATATATAAATATAATCTGTTATTTATATATATGCAAGAAGTTTTTTTTAATGTTTGTTTTCAGTGAAAATAACTTAATAAATATGTTTGATTTTTCAAAATGTTCTTGTTTTTCAAGTTGCCCCATTTTTTCTCAGAATTTTCTTTTTTGAGCCACTTATTTTGTGAAAATCCCCTTCTTTTGCCTCTTTTTCAAAATTTTGAACGGTAACGCTGATTATGAGGGAGCAATAAAATATTGTTCTCATTTCAAAAATCCTATAAATGTGTTTCTTGTAAAATATTCTTGAATGACTAGTTTCCTTTTTTGTTATACTTTTGAAACAACGGTAACAAAAAAAAATCAATTTGGTTTGAAATTGACCCATTAAACTGTATTAAAATTTTGACTCAAAAAGTCAACCAAAAAGCTTACCCTTATCATGTAAAACGCAACGCAACGCAAAAGAATTACACTGGCAGAAAATACAATGTCATAAATATTTTGTAATTTTGTTGTTCGTGTACCGTTTTAAGAATTTCAACGCCACAAGCAATGCAGCGCTTGAAATTTTAAAACGCAATGTGAATTTTTGAAGAAAGCAACAAAAAAATTACAAAATATTTATGACATTGTTTTTGCTTTCAATATAATTCTTTAGCGTTGCGTTGCGTTTTACATGATTAGGGCCTTAACTTCTTTTGCTCAAAATCTAATTCTAGTCAAACTTAAATCGAACCGTTTTAAATATTTTGAAGGCTTTTTAAAATCGAAAACTTCAATCACCAAATTTACAAAAAGAAAATTTCGTGTGAAAAAATTTATTGAAAACAACAATAAGATATGAAAATTGGTTTTTTGTTTTCAATAAAATTTCTCACACGAAAATTGTTTTCATTTTCCAAAAACAGGCAGTTAATTTCCAATTTACTGATATCCGATATTCAGAACATTTTTTTTTCTTTGAAATGAATAAAAAGAGTATAAAAAGTAGTTGAATATCAAACTTTAACTCTTAAATGTATTTTAGTCCTAAAATTACCCAAAATAAAAAATAAATAGTCTTCTGCATTATATCGAAAAGAAGAAATCATAACTGCAGGTTCTATAAATGTAAGTCACTATTTTCAATCGATTAGATTAAGCAATGTGTGGTTATGCAGTCTGTCGCTTCAATTGTAATTAAACTACAGTAATATGTAAAAGTTTTTGCAAAAATTTTTAAAACTTAACGAAAAAAAAAACTTTCTTATTTTGGGCAAAAAGTTACAAGTGCTAAATTTTTTAAACGCTATTTTCAAATAAAATATGAAAATATTAGTGAGACTTGCATAAAAAAGAAAATTCATATAAAATACAGCTACATAACATGTAACCAACATGCAACACTTCACCTTCATCACCACCACTACTACTACAAGTACAACCAACAACAACAACAACAACAACATGATTTAAAAAACGTAATACGACAATTTTTTTTTATCGAAGGCGTCCTGTTGGTAAATTGCAATTATTAATGTTTGATAGAAATCTAAACAACCAACCAACCAACCAAGTATCACATCCATCTATACATTCGTCTAAACTTCTATTCAATCATCGTCAGCTACTTCTACCAACCATGAACCATAAACAACGTTACGTTACGTTACTTACTTCAACCTCCACAACCACTACTACCAACAACCAAATTATTTAAATTCCAACTAAAAATTTTTTTTTATTCTATGTATCTGTGTTAGTGTCTGTGTTTGCGACAACTTAAATTCGAGTCATATGCTTTTTCATCTGTAAAGTTTTTGAGCACTAATTTTATTAAAAAAGCTAAAAAAAATAAATGAAAAATTGTCAAGGATTAAATCAGACTAAAAATTTCTCTACTTCATAATATTTTGTTAACGATAAAAGGACATTTTTTTTTCAACTTCTCCACCTGTTATTGACTTTTTCTACCTTTCAACAGATACCAAACAAATCAGAAAAATATAACATAATAAAATTATAAAATATATACGAAACAACTGTAGCAAACAACAACATAAATAAATAACCGGAAGAAGCCATAACTGATTTTAAATTAGAAATTGCTTATTTTATTAACTTTCGCTGTTTATCTCTTTTTTCCTCTCTCCACTATTTGTCTACAAATTCTTATATATTTTTACTTTAATAAATGTATGTATATGTTAATATTTGTGTGTTTGTGTATGTCTCGTGCAAATTATGTAATAATTGAAATTGCTTATTCCCACCTACTTACATATGTAAAATTATAAAACATTACAAAATGTAAATTTGCATGTCTTTTAAACATAACTTTTAAAAGATTAGAAAAAAAAACGATATTGTATAGAAGAGTTTTGACAAAAATCATGTTCGAATTTTAAAATTTTTAAAATTTTAAGCTGAGCCTGTCTGAATTAAATACTGTCTTTCGTTGAACTTCCATATTGCCTTAAAAATGCCGATGACAAACTCCACTTTACACTTTGAGATGCCTCGGACAGTGGCGTATACGTTTTATTGTTTCCAACTAACAATGCGTTTACCAAGCGCCCCAGAGTGTGAGCGCAACCAATACACCCAGGTAGCAATTTGAGTACATAATCTGGTAGGAATAGAAACTCGTCTCTTGTTTAGAAGCTGGAGCTATCTAACCTCCGCTGCTTTTGGAAAAATGCTAGCAGCATCTGTTGAGTAGCAGCAGCACCTTAGGGAATAGGGCCGAACTCTGCCACAAGTGATGAAAAATCAGTCCTTTAGTGTAATTTGGGTAGTAGACTACAGCCAACACTTGATCCCCGAAAGTATCCTTTCAGCTCAAAGGTGAAACTTTCGCAAAGACAATCTTCCTGAAGAACAAAGCATTTACCTCAAGAAACAAACTAACGGAGGCCTCAACCAATAGTCAGTCCGGTTCCGTGCCTCCGTGGACTACTGATTCCCGTGGTAGCAAATGCTATCTCTGGTCAGCCGCTATCGCAAGAGATCTTAAAGATTTCGTGAGAGCTCTAAATTTAGAATTTTTACCGAATCCCAAATATTGGCTGCACCTAATTTGCCCCGGATGATGTGACATCAAAAGGTGAAATTATCTTAAGATAATCCCTACAAACAGAATTAAAAAAATACAAAAACAAAGCTGTGTCATATTATCTGCTCTGAAATAAAAAACTAAATTTAAGTACTTCTCGATTTAAAGTTGGGTTTTCCATTCCTATAAGAATAGTTGATTTAGCGATATACTTTCTAACAAGTTGAACCTTGTCGCAGTAGTTTTTCGGTTCACTATCTAACCCTGCCTTTACACATGCAAGTAATTACTTGCAAGAAGTGTATATGTATTATCACCGAAAATGTCGAAGAAATAGCCGAAAGTCTTGCAAGTAGCTTGAGCGTTTAAACAGTCAGTCAAGCGAAAACATCTTAAGAAAAAAGTTTTATTTTTGGTTTTAAAAATATCATGTTAACGATATCACAAATTAATTTTAAAATTTCTTCTTCATTTTATTTTTGGTCCATCTTGATGAAAAAATGTTTATTTTTAAAATATGTGAATCCAGTATTGCCGTAGTACCGATATCATAAAATTTCTGAAAAATATTTTGATTAACAATTTTTTTTAAAATGTTTGCAATTTATTTTTAAAAATACCAAGATGTGCTGCTGTAAGTAGTGCATTATTTTTTTATTTTTTATTTTTATAAATATGTACACATAAAATCAGCTATAAACATAATTTTTATTTTACTAAGTACTAGTAAATTGATACAAAAGGCATCCACAGTAACACGGTTTCTTTATTTGTCATTTTAATTGCTGCAAGTGTCAAAAATTTACTTGCAAGTACGAAACATGTGATGGTATTAGTAAAAAAGTGTAAGTGACTTGAGTTTTTCGAACTTGCACTTGCATGTTTAAGCCCCATGTAACGTAAAAGTTTTATCCTGTCCCAGCCTTAAGCGATGCCTGCTTGTAAAAAGTTAAAATTTCAATATAATAATTTGTTAAAAATTTCCTTATTCAGTCTTAAAAAATTTTATAGCCCTAGTTTGGTTTTCTACCAACCTAGTGTATAGTTTCTGTAGGCATTCAAAAGATATATGTATTTAATATCATTCGTGTCGTCAAATAGGCCGAATTTGTTTGTCTGTTTTACGTGCGTTTTACGTTTCACATCGCACTGGCGAATGGCTTGGCGGCGTATAACTGTACCGAGTGACAGTTATACAACAGTAAACTATTAGCCAAAGTCGGCCTGTACCCATATTCTGTAACTTTAGTGAGAACTTCTCGCATCGAAAACATGTGAAACAAAATATTCCATCGTTTCTCGAAAAGTGAGAAAAAAGTGTGTCTGTATTTCATGTCGAAAACTATCAAAAGAGACTACGTCGTTACGTTATAAATGTCATAATATTCCACTCGAAGCCGATTATAAATTACAGATGTTGTGAACGCCAGTCAAACATATCGTTAACGGCGACCAAATTTTACTAAAATTGGAAAATTTTCAATGACGGCGGCGAGAAAACAACCGTCGGCTATACCAAAAAATGTAAAATGCGACTTTAATGTTTGTTGATGAACAAATTGCTTTGAAAACATTCGTATATTTTAAAAAAATGTTAAAAGCAAAATAATTAAACAATGACAAAATCTGCCAAGAACATAATACTGATCTCTTCCGTGTTAATATTAATTGCATTTTTAATTTATTTTTTAGTGTTAAAAATTATTCTCACCCCGTTCTTACGAGTGAGTTTATTTGACAGTTCAAAGCGGGAACTTTCCCACAAAAATTTTATAGACACACTTTTTCAGTATATTGGCGAGAAATTTCCTTACGTTACAGTTATTGCTCGCCAAGAATGTTACAGACGCAGTTAACTGAGAAAAACAGCTGTTTCTTTCAATTTTTGTTTCATTTCTCGTATTTCAATCGAAAAGTTTCTCGAAGCGAGAGTTACAGAACATAGGCACTGATTGCTCTTGAAAATAATGACAATGACGCGCAAGTTTCTTCCTCGCCCAGAACAGTTTAACGAATAGCAAACTCGAGAATGTTGCAGAAAAACCTATTAACAGAGATTTTACCTGTCTGACTTCGCGTTTATCTTTTCTTAATGAGCAAATTTAACATGGCACACATGTTAACCATAAGCTGCTGTAAGAAAATTAAACTTATTTTTCTAACACCAATTCTTTAAAAATATTTTAAAACACAAAATTTAAATTTCAAAAGTAAAATGTCCTGCAAATAAACAGATGTACATACAGGCCTGTACAGAAATTCAGGTGATTTCAAATCACATGTGCTTAAAAATGTGCTTTAAAATCACACGTGTGATTTTGTCGTATTCTCATCACACCGTTTTTCTGTTCTTCGGTGTGTAAAGTAAATGCCATAAATTATTCTTTTAACCGATAATAAAGATTTTAAGTTAACTTTCCAAATTATGTGATTTGTTTTACATTTAAATCCAACCTACCGATGAATCACCCGTTACATACATATATGTATGTATATATTGGTTGTTTTTTTTAAAGCGCAGAACTTTAAGTTTGTAGCATTGTCTTCTGCGATAGCTGATTTAGCAATTATCGGTTGTTTTGAGGTTAGTTTATTTTGGCAATTTATCATGTAGAGATTCACACAACGCAGTGGGAGATTTTTGGCAAAAAAGGACAATGATTCTGGATTTTGGATTAAAATTTTAGGTGGAAATTAAGGAATTGTATTCGAGTTTAAGTTTTGAATTTGAATTTTAAATTTTTAAGTTACGAAATTAGGGCACTTCGGGTATTACAAAAATTAAGAACGATCCAGAGTTCCTAATTTCTATCAATGAAATGAATGTTCTAATGGAGTTTTAAAAATTAGTTAGCGACATGTATAGTTTATCTCTTATAGTTTACGAAATTAAAATTAGTTATTTTTGACTTATGTACCTTGGTCTAGTTTATTTTCTAATATATTTTTACGAATTTTTTTTTTTTAATATTTTTTCTGAATTACCAACATATTCGCAAATATTCTGTAGAAAGAATTGTAAAAAAATCTTTATTTCAATCGGACTAAACATTTTCAAAATCCTGATTTATTTCGACATGTTTTTCAAATTCTCCCACTGTGCGCCAGAGAAACGTTTTTAAATTGTTTAAATTTATTTTAAAAATCCCCGTTATTGACTTACAATTTCATTTGAAAATTTTGTGGTGTGATGAAGCACACTTTTGTCTTAATGGCTTTGTCAGTAAACAGAATTGCACCATTTGGAACGATGATAATTCTCAAGGCATTGTCGAAGCACCAGTAAATTCTAAAAAACTCACTGTTTGTTACGCTCTATGGGCCGGTGGAATCAAAACGCTACAGTCAACGGTGAGCGATATATAGACAAGCTTAATAATTTTTTTAGAGCTTCATTTGAAAAGCATTAGTACTGCCCAAATGCGATTTCAACAGGATGGCGTCACATGTCACACCCAATCAAATTACAAAGAGAAACATTTGGCGTACAAATATTTTCAAAATATGTGCCCTTTAACGGATAACCTCGAGGACTTGTGGATGAGGCTCCCAAAACTGTATAATACCCAGGTGATGTGAATGATATAGTTAGCTTAGAAAAATTTTAAATTAAAAAAAAAAACATGTAATTGTAAATAACGTATGCATGATTTGGATTAAAAAATGGAGAGTAGTGAACAAAGCATTAAAAAATGTGTGACTAGCAGTTGTTAAGTTAAGTTTTTGAAGTTAACAATATCGCGATTCAGATTATTGTGCAATTGACGTTGCATCATGTAATTATGCAAACTCATTTACCCAAGATTGTGAATTGCGCTTTTATTTGGAGTATCTGTTTGGAAATTGCACATTTGCTTAAATTTTTTTATTTAATGGAACCCTACATTTTGAAAAAAGTTCGTGCTATTGAAATGAAAAAAAAAGGTTAATATATAAAAAGACTTAGGCCCTAATCATGTACAACGCAGCGCAACGCCACAGAACTAACGCAACGCCAAAGAATAACATTGAAAGCACAAACAATGTCATAAATATTTTGTAATTTTGTTGTTGCTTTCTACAGAAATTCACATTGCGTTTTAAAATTTCAAACGCTCCATTGCTTGTGTCGTTGAAAATTTTAAAACGGTACATGAATTTCTGTTGAAAGCAACAACAAAATTACAAAATATTTATGACATTGTTTGTGCTTTCAATGTTATTGTTTGGCGTTGCGCTGAGTTGCACATGATTAGGGCCTTAGTTAGCATCACTGCGCTGCATCAGAAAAGCAAACTTTTTTTAATGCCGATAAAAAAGTAATTATCATTTTTTTTTATTGTGTGACTATTATTTTTGTAGAGCATTTGACAATTTTTTGGTCCATATCTGCTTCATTGAAGTATATAAAAACATTTGAAATCACTGATGCAGCGCAGTGATGCATTTACGAACGTACCCATTCGAAGACGTAATGGGTGCGCAACAGTTACGTCTTATGAATGTGCCCAATGTCTGTACACAATTCCAAATCCTTTATTTTCTTTAATGCAACATTTATAATTTTTATATACGGATTGAATTCTTAAACTCTTGCAATATCGTTTTAAACACATTTCTTTTTTAAATAGATTAATTTAATAAAACTTTATAAATAAAATTACAAAAAAAAAAAAAAAAACAACTGTTTGTTAAACGCCCAGTGTAACACATATGTAATGCTGCTAATAAACAAATTATTTTTTTAAACACATAATTTACACTAATTACAAAAAAAATATAAAATTTTTTTCGCTTGTAACAAAGTTTGTTTCAATTTATGTATTTCAAAAATTAAAAAAGCTTTTTGAAAATATAAAAAAAGAGAAAACTAAAGACACCTCCACCGTTGCATATTTGTAACGCTGGGCGGAAGAGGGTTAATATACCAAAATTTATAAAATAATAATTTATGTATGAAAATTAATTGTACGTATTTATATTTAATATTTATTTGCGAACAAATTAAGCAGTAAAAACAAAACTAAACATTGAGATAAAGAAAATTTTAATGTAGTAAATTTATAAAAAAAAACTTTGAAAGTTACAAAAGATTAATAAATAAATATAATAAAGCTTATAGATTTTTTCTTTTTATAACCTCCACAAGCGGTGGTGAACGACGGTATTCTAAGTTTGTCATTTGGTATGAAAATTTGTTTTTAATATTTATTTAAGAACCCATAAAGTATATATACTCTGTGCTCTAGAGTGAATTTAAGTCTATTTAGCCATGTCCGTCTTCTGTTAAAAACAGGTTCACTTTCGAAAGACTCATGAGAAAATAATAATTTTCTTGTCAAATAGTTTCTAGTTCTCCTAAACAGATAAAAAAACCTGAAAACAGGTATGAACCCAAATGTGGAACAAGCTTCCTAAAAAATTTATATTATTGTTACAAAAATTAACGTAAATTGGTGACATAATGCTCCGGCTCTCATTAAATATTGCACAAATTCGTTTTATATGACTGGAAATTATCATATAAAATTTTGTGAAGATCGGTCCACAATTTACCATAGGCCCCATATAAAGCCCAATCTCGTTAAACCGTAACAAATAACGATATCTTAGTAATAATTAACCTGTTGCTGTTTTATTAGACTATTCGTAAGACTATTTCATAAGATTGATCTATAATCTACAATAGACCCATATAAAGCCAACTCTCGAAAAATACAATTTAGGCCCAAAATTTACCATTCTCCCCATATAAAGCGCGCTTTTAAAATAGACTTTAATACGCATAAAACTGTGAGGTCAGTTTTTTATTAATACTAGCGGTTTTCACCCTTAATGATGATACAGAATTGAGTCTTTAACTTCAGGCAAAACTCCTAAAACCCATAATTAAAACGTCGGCAGTATCTTTACATTCTCTTTTATTTCATTCTTTGTCCTTATCTTTGTTTACAAAATGTTTGAAATTGATTAAAATTATGTTAGCATTGTTGGGAGAATAATTGTCTATATGTGAGAGCATTAGAAAAACGTTCTCAAAATAAAATTGATTTTATTTCTCGACCGCATTTCCTGGCAAAATTTTATGTCATACAGTATGAAAAACCCAGTTTTGTTTCATCATTTTTTGTAAAGTTTACAACTCTGTTATATTTTCTACGATTTTATACTACAAAGCGTGAATGGCTTTTTCGTATGTATGAGGTGTGTTCATTTACTTTACTAGCAGAAACGAGAGAGTAAATTAAAAATTTATAAAATTACTCAAAATTACCCAATTACTAAAAAAAAGGAATTGAACGCTTTACCAGCAGTAACTAGCAAGTATCAAGCTGTAAGATACGAAATTCTGTCTTCCATACTTGAATTCTTTTGAACTATTTGCACATGGTTATTGATCCTTAATTTAAGAAAATTTAAATATTTACTGCCGTATTCATAAAAAACTAAATTGGATATGAAATCTATTTTAAGGAAAATTTGTATTGAAATTTTGTTTTAAAATACCTTTGAAATCTATTTCATTTTTTATGAATACGGCAGTTAATGTTATTGAACAATTTTTAATTTAAAAATTATGAATTTCATTTTGTTACACATTTTCAAAATTTTGTTTTGTAAGGAAAAGCATGAAACGGCTGTTCAAAAATTGTTGCAGTAAAAATTTGCAAGTGTTTTTTGTCTCGCAATGTTTTTACTCTCTTTTGACGCTCTCTACTCTCAAATTTTGTGGGTCAGTCAACACTTTCCAGCAGGGCGGTGGAGTCGTCAGAAAAAAGAACTAACTTCGACTCCATACGCTGAAATTTTTTAGGTGCGACTCCGACTGAAGACTCCAACCTTAATGCTAAATGTATGTGAGACTGGTCCTTATTTGACTTTAAACTTTTTTTATACCCTCCACCACTAGTGGAGAATGAGGGTACACTAAGTTTGTCGTTCCGCGTGAAACTTTTTTATTATGCATTTAAGACCCCATAAAGTATATATATTCTGGTTTCTTGAGCAATCCTAAGTCAATTTAGCCATGTCTGTCCGTCTGTTGAAAACACGCTCACTTTCGAAAGACTCAAAAGAAAAGAACAAACTTGGTGTCAAATTACTTTTAGTTATCCTAAGCATTTTAGGATTGAAATCGAGCAAAAGCCGATCAGTAGGATCAGAGTTATGAATCAAAATGTAGAACCACACCCTAAAAAATTTACAATTATGTTACAAAAACTAAAATAAAAGGTGGCATAATGCACGGCATTATATAAGATTTTGCACAAACTCGTTCTATATGGCTAGAAATCATACTGTACGTCTAAAACCGTAATAAATTTTGCTATTATATTAAAATCTGCTACGTCCTAGTTTTATAGAACTAGAAATCACACTGTCAAATATCGTAAAGATCGGTCTATAATTTACCATAGGCCCAAAAATAAACGCTACACCCGGAAAATAATTTAGTACGCCTAAAACCGTAATAAATAATGCTATCATAATAAAATTTGCCACGTCCCTGTTTTATAGGACTAGAAACCAAACTGCAAAGTTTGGTGAAGATTGGTCTATAATTTATATTAAAAAGACGTAAGAAATAATGCTGTTGTAAAACAATTTGGTACGTCAACGATTTATAGGACTAAAAATCACACAATAAAATTTCCTGAAGCTCGGTCCATAATTTACCATAAAATGTCCAATATTATGCTCATTCTGGGAAATTATTTAAATACGTCTAAAACCGTAGCAGATATAGATATTGTGATAAAATTTGGTCGAATTTTGGTTCATATAGCCAGAAATAATATAATGCAATTTTCTGATTATCGGTCCATATTTACCTTAGATCCCATATTATGAAGCCTTCTGAAAAACACTTTAAACGCTAAAGCAAATTTCACTACTGTAATGAAATTTGTTCCATTTATAACAATAATAACATAAATCACTCTACAGGATTTCGTCATGATTAGTCCATAATATACCATGGGTCTTATACAAATTCCCTTCCTGAAAATCATTTTAGTTGGGCATAAACTGTTACGAATCATGATATTTCAATATCAATTTCAATTTCAATTTATTTATAAACGGCCTAAGTTATAAAAAATAAAGCAGGTCAATAAAGGATTTATTTTTTATAACTTAGGCCGAAAGTCTTAAGAATTACAAATTATCCTTACAGACTACTCGCTTATATTAAACTTAGTAAATTAGTTTTAAACTTTTCTTTAGAAAAACTAAAATCTAATATAACATTTCACTTAATTTATTAAACAATAGTTGAGATCTGACAAGTGGCTCATTGAGAGAATCATTAGTTTTATGCAACCCAATATCAAAATATGTATGATACCTAAAAGATCTACAAGGAACTTTAAAATTTACAAGTGCCAATAAATTAGGACATTTTATGTTATAATTTATTATACCAAATAAGAACAAAATAGATTGGAAAGATCTTCTCTCATCAAGTGTTTTTATTCCTAAAATATTACATCGATTACTATAGGAATACAATGAGTTGTTATCGTCAAAATGCAGCAACAGAGCAAATTTTGTAAATTTACGCTGAACTCTCTCTAACCTGTTTATATGAACTGTATAAAAAGGATTCCAAATAAAAGAGGCATATTTAAGAACTGATCTTACGAAAGCGCAGTACAAAATTTTTCTCGTTGCAGGGTTTTTTAATTCTTTAATATTTCTTTTCACAAAAGCAAGTAAAGAAAACGATTTTTGGATAATGTAATCCTGGTGATATTTTATTCGAGTTAGTCCAAATTGCTAGAAATAAAAGCATAACACTGTCTGGTTGCCGTCCAATTGGTTTAAACCGGAAGCAATTTTTATACTGACGTTTATAAAGATTAATTAATAATTAATAGCTCTCGTATATTCTTACTCTCGGTGGAGGGTATCAAAGATTCGGCACTTGTTTTTAATGCAGTACCTTTTAAATGGTTAAATATAGCAAGAAAACAATTCTGTAAAAATTTCAAATCGATGTTTGAAATATTGCATCGCCAAGTTCGAATAATTTTTATTTTGAAATATATTAGAAAAATTTTTAAATTTTTTATGCCGAACAATTTTGGAGTCGGAGTCGCGAGCTTTTGTGGGTACTACGACTCCGACTCCGGTACAAAAACCTCAACTCCGACTCCACGGTCCTACTTACAATTGATAGTTCTACTGTTAACAAAGAGCGGAATAATAATATTCTCTCTATCTCTGGTTCTCTGTAGTACGTGTTAAGCTTAGAATCAATTTTACTTTCGGATGACTTCAAGTACGAATTCGGGATTAAGCCAAGTTAGAAATTCATAAAGAAAACTTTAAACTTAATTTTATTAAAGTCAATCCTGTTTTCGGATTATTTTAAGTACAATGCCCTTGAATAATCCGTAATTGAATCAAGCATTCCCTATACACAAAGCAAGAACTACTCACAACGCTTTGGCTTGATATAAGTACCGATGAATTGATTTTTCTTTTTAGTGTACCCGTGTAATTCTTTTTTGAATGATTGAGCTAAATTGCATCACCTTATCAAGTTTTGTAAAACGAAAAGACAATTGTATTGCGCACAGTTGAAGTAATGTTTTCCTTGGGCTCATTTGTTATGTTAACTACTCATTTTATACATATAAGAAAGATCTAAACGAGAAATTCGATGCTCCTAGTCCAAATGATAAAGTGCAATTGCACCAAAACCATTACTTAGGAAGAAAAAGGTAGTTTTTTTTATCTACAACTCGATCACTTATTAACCGATTTCGCTAATTTGTCTACTGTAGAATACTAATTAGGCGATTATCTTTTTCCCCAAAGAAAAACTGAAGATTAAAGAAATTTGGTTTTTTCATTGTCTCATTTGCTTCTATTCTGTCAATCAGCTGAATCCCAACTTTTGCATGCACATTTTTTGAGAGGTATTGCCAACTGAAAACTAAAATCGGTCTAATAAATTTAGTCGAGATTAAAAACAGGCGAAAACGACCATAATACTACTAAAGGTTAAAGTCAAAAAAGAATAAAATGCAAAAGGTCGTAACAACAAACAATTTTAATTAAGTTTTTGATTGATTTTGGTTCGCTTTATTATACTTCATGTTCACAAAATTTTTTTAGAAAATCCCTTAGATCCCTGCGATCAAAATTGCCGACTTAATGAAAGAAATTCAAACGCCAAGTACACCTTGTTGTTATTGATTTTGTAAAGTCTTTTGCTTTTCCTGTAAAAAAATAAGAAGTGTTGTTACGCCTCTTTGCATTTAAGGTGACGAAGTAACAAACTGCATAAGAAACTTATAATTCCCTTCCACATGTAGTAAAGGGCATACAAATAATATGTCAAATAATTTTATTTCCATTTGGTTTGCCAACAAAAAATATAACTTTTTCGCCCGCAATAACTCTAAAAGTTAAACTCAATGTCCTTCTTGCGCATCAAATAAATATGTACATATGCTTTAAATTAGGAACGTAACGAATATCGGCGTAACTTAAGGTTTGCCGATATATAGGTATCGGTGATATTTTACTGTCGATACGCCGAAACTTTTTTAAAAGTTTTTTTGAAAAAACAATTTAATTTTCAATGCTTATTTTTTGCATAACAACTAAATTAAATAACACATTTAAAAGCAGGATATAAAATCAAAGCAGAATAATACATTGTTGCTTTTGATTCTTTATCTGGAGGTCCACACAACGCGTTCTATGCGTTTGATACTTTCTTAACCTTTTTTTCAAGACGTATGCAAATGTACCACTCAATTCGTTCTATACGCATATGCATTATACGCGTTTGCTGTGTAACTTGTCAATAAAATTTTACACCAACTCTACGATTTTGCCGAATGCTTTAACATAGTAATGTGGACCTTCAGCTTTACCCGTTTTGCTTTGCGCCATAGTAGTGATATGTTCTTTCACTGCTAAATATTTTACGTATTTGTAGTACAAAAAATGTACAAATTTTGTATATTTTAAGATTTTTATGCTTATTTTTAATGAGATGTATGTGAGAATAAAAATCATTTTGCTAAAAATTTTGGGTTACTTCGAAGAGGCTACAAAATTCATAAGCAAGACCACTGCTACATTGTCTGACGTTATTCCGCTAGTTAAAGGTCTTCGAAAATTCAATGGAGTTATACGATTTCGCACATCGGAAATAGGCTATAAAAGTGTATTAAATAAAAACAATTTCCAAATTCTTGCGGTTTTTTTTAATAATTTCTTCTTTATTTTATTCCATCTTGGTGTAAAAATAATGTTTATTTTTAAAATATGTGAATCCAGTATTGTCGTAGTTAACGATATAATAAAATTTCTGAGAAAATATTTTGATTAAGAATTTTTTATTTAAATTCTTGCAATTTATGTTTAAAAAAATACCATTAAGATGTGTTGCTGTATTGTAGTGTTTTTGTTTTGTTTTTTTATTTTTTATAAATACACTGAAAATCAGCTATAAACATACACCCGTATTCAAAACAAAAATTTAGTTACTGCATATCTCCTGATTAAGGATTTCTTATTCAAAACACTTATTAATAAAAAAAATAAATAACTTCCAATTAACTGCTGTCAATTTGCGTTGAATTTAACTAAAACAGAGATGTACAAATTTTTGTTAACCGGGCGATTTAAAAGAGTTTTGAATAAACTCATGACTAAATGGTGATTAAGCTTAATCAACATTTTAGTTGATCACTCGATGAGCGAAGTATAGTCGGAGTACACAAATTTTCGTTTTGAATACGGGTGATAGTTTTTATTTTACTAAGTACTAGTAGATTAATACAAAACTCATCTACGGTAACACTGTTTCTTTATTTGTCATTTTACTTGTTGAAAGTGGCAAAAATTTACTTGCAAGCAAATTCTATTGCAAGTTGAACTGCAAGTATGAAAAATGTGATGGTATTAGTGGAAAAGTGTGAGTGTATTGAGTTTTTCGAACTTGCACTTGCATCTGTAAACCCCCAGGTTAAAAAATCGAAAATTTTATTAAAACAAATTCAAGTGGTGAAAATAGTTTTAAACATCAATGCATTTGAAAAAATCTTACTAATATATACAAACATGAGTAAGGTACTTTTGACATTTGAGTTAGGTACCTGTCAAAGAGTCGGCATACAAAAAAAATTTTTTTTTAATTGAATAACTACCATACAAAAAATGAATAACCAAAACAAAAAAAAAAAAAAAAAAACAGCAACAGTTTTACATTGAATTAATAAGTAAGAGAGAGAGAGAGAGATACATTATGAGTTAGAGAGAGAGAGAGGCAAAATCACATGTACACAAGGTTTCGGTCAGTTTTTTCATTTTGCTCTTAATAAACTAATAGAAACTATACCCAATATATCGGTGACCACTACTGGTCATCTAACTAGTAAAATGACCGGTAGTCTTCTTGTAGGGTAGTGTATGACTCAAAATATCGTTATTTTATTATATTTTTCTTTCGAACTTTAAAAGTGATTGCAAAAGCAATCTTTTTTTATTTATTAATTTGAATTAAATAAACTTTGTAGACATATTCAATTTTATACAACAATTTTTGTCTTTTTTAGATCTTTTTTAATCCAAAAATAAATATTTAAATTGAATATTTAGTACAAAACTACTCATAATCGAATAATTCAAAATCGAAATTTTTCCGAAATTTTTTAAATTGATTTAATACCTATTTCCTGTTGTTTTTTTTTCAAGATGATTCTAATTAAATTTACCGAAATTCAATTTAAAAAACATTGTTGCATTGCAAATTTTGCCAAAGTAAATAGAAGATTTGTAAACGATACTGTTTTAGAAACTTCTTGTTTATACTCGTAACAACTATTTCAGTTTCATAAAAAGTTTAAAAAACAAGTTTTCTATGAAACTTGTGTTTAGAACACCTCCAATCAATCTTAAATATTTTTTTATGGAAAAGGCCGTTGTTAGACTTTAAAAGTTGAATTCAATTTACTGAACTATAAACATTCTTTACCCTAAATATATTACAATTTTCTTTATTCAATGTTTTGTTTAGAACTATAAATATAAAAAATTTTTCTCAAATGTTACAGCAAATTCTAGTTTAAAGAATAATAAAAATATATATATATATATAAAATGTAATAAACAAAAACTTCATATCTACTCTTAATCTCTGTAGCGGATTACCTGGCAAACAACAACAGCTCTCCCCTAATCATCCATGTCCACCACAACAACTAGAAGCTGGTGGTCATCATAGTCCTTCTTCGCCCATACCCCTGCACGGTGGAGGTAATTCGCCTTATAATGGTTCACAGGCTGGTGGTAGTAGCGGTGGTGTTTCGCCGAATTCAAATGCTGGCATATCACCCAACAAATATAGACGGAGCATATCTTTTCCCATTAAAGGAGGTACTTCACCCACTCCTGGCTACACCTTAGATATAAATGCTGCTCAGACTGCAGGAGTGCCAACACTATCGATTGGAAATGGTAGTATTAGCGCTGGAGCTACTGGTGGCGGTGATGCACCCCAATTTTTAGGAGCTGGTCCTTATATGCCAAACGGCTTGGATATGCGTCCCTTGGATCACTGTCTAAATGATTTAGTGCGCGGCATGGGTGCTGTAGGACCGGGAGGTGACAATAATGTTACTGCAGCTTCCATAATGGCAGAACGTATGCGTAACCAAAAGATCAGTGAACATCGATTAGGCGAAATGGATGCTGTAGCTATTGCAGCAGGTAATGGTGCCACAGCATATTTAGATCAAAATATGAAATTAAATTCACCTTCACGTTCTTCACCGCATTCACAAGGTTCCGATCATACCGCACGCTTCTCACGTAAAGTTTTTGTGGGAGGTTTACCGCCGGATATTGATGAAGATGAGATCACTAGTTCTTTTAGACGCTTTGGTCCTCTGGTTGTGGATTGGCCACACAAAGCCGAATCTAAATCCTATTTTCCACCAAAAGGTTATGCTTTTCTACTCTTCCAGGACGAGAATAGTGTTCAGCAATTGATAGATTCTTGTATTACGGACGATGATAAATTGTACTTGTGTGTTTCTTCGCCCACCATCAAAGACAAACCTGTACAGATACGTCCCTGGCGTTTAGCAGATGCTGATTATGTACTGGATGCCACCATGTCACTGGATCCACGCAAAACCGTTTTTGTTGGTGGTGTGCCACGCCCTCTTAAGGCCTTTGAATTGGCCATGATTATGGATAGATTATATGGCGGTGTTTGTTATGCCGGTATTGATACAGATCCGGAATTGAAATATCCCAAAGGTGCTGGTCGTGTGGCATTCTCCAATCAACAGAGCTATATAGCCGCCATATCGGCCCGTTTTGTTCAGCTACAACACGGCGACATAGACAAACGTGTTGAAGTCAAGCCCTATGTTTTGGATGATCAAATGTGCGATGAATGCGAAGGACAAAGATGTGGCAGCAAATTTGCCCCCTTCTTTTGTGCTAATGTCACTTGTTTACAATACTATTGTGAACACTGCTGGTCGGTTATACATTCACGTCAAGGACGTGAATATCACAAGCCATTGGTAAAGGAGGGAGCTGATCGGCCACGTGCTGTGCCTTTTCGTTGGTGTTAACGGCGGCGTTGGTAGGTTGTTAAGACCTCAACGTAACCATAAACTTGCAAATGCAAACATGCAATACAAATAGAAAATATAAATCGAAACGAAAAAGTTTTCAACGTTTAAACTTCTTTTTTCTAGTATTTTTTTTCCACTACCTTTACCCTAAAATCCTTACTACTCTCTTCAACTCTCCTTGTTAACCGTTTCTTTTTTTTTATTTTTTTTTTTTACAATAACGTAATTGTAGTTTTTAGTAGTTACTCTTTTTTTACTTTTTTACACTTAAAATAAAATAATGTTATTGTTGTTTGTTTTGTAAAAAAAACATGAACTTCTTTACTCTCAATACCTTAAAAATTTAATTAGACAAACAAATTTCTTTTGAAATAAAACAAACAAATGAATAAATAGCTTAAAATATTGGTAGTCAATGAAAAATATTATATTTATAAATTATTACATAAATATTAAAGAAAATATTTTGTAAACTTTCACAATAACTTAATTGGTTCTTTTTTACTTATAAAAAAAATTTTAAATTAGAATTTTTATATGTTGATAATATTATTAAAATTAATTTTAATCTTGATTTATAGATTTTCTTATTTCTCTATTTTTCTTCTAAGCAGCTTAAAAAGTTTTTAGGAACTTTTTTTTCTTAAATTATTTAAAATCTGGTTAAATTTTATAAGATTTTTTAAAGGATTGCTTATTTTTTATAAGATCTCTTTAATGTAATTTTGAAACGGACTTTTGTTATTTGAAATTGTTTATTTTTTTTATTCAGTATATTTTGAAAACAGGCAGCTGCTTTTCTCCAAGTATTGAATTCAAAGTGAAAAGATTATCTAACATTAATTTTGTTTCAAAAATTGCCATTCTTAGTTTTTTAAACTTTTTTTATTGGCATCACTTTTTTACGATTTTTTTAATATCATTTTGGTATTTTAATTTTTATATTAATAAACCTGTTTTTATACTTTTTCGTTTTTTTTTTTTCAATTGTGCAGTATTTTCTCCTATATTTCTTTTTTTATTTAGTTTTTAGTAGTGTTTTGTTTCTGTTTTAGTCCTCGCATTTTATTTTTAAACATTCTCAAAGGTATATTCAATACATTAATTAAGAGAGGTGTAATTGAATGAAATTTTTAGAAATTTTAAAGAAAACCAAGTAAAAACCCCTTCGCCCTAATTACAACAAAAAATATAACATTTTATACTTTTTGTGCTTTAAGCGTGGTCCATTGTAGTGTTTCTTGTTAAAAAAAATACTTAAGGGTTAAAAAAAAATTATTATTCATAAAAAAAACGCTTGTAATTTCTCTTTTTCTTTTACTGCCAGGCCCACAATATTGAAAACAAAAACAAATTTAAATTTTTTGTTATTGTTTTCAATATAAAAATGCGAAAGAAATGTTCTTGTCGACATTGTGGGCCTGGCAGTTATGTATTAAACAGAATATACCTTTATACATCCTAGTAGTCATTTCTACCTTAAATATAATTTTTTTTACCAAATAGTTAAGAAACCTTGCACTTTTTTCATATTGTATATTATAGTTTTTTTTATAATGTTCCTAATTTTAAACACATTTTATATGTTTAACCTTAAATTAATTAATTTCTGTTTTTTATTTTGTATTCTTACAATGATTTTTTATAATTTTGTATGTGTTTTAGTTAAAACAACTTTAAAATTATTATTTTGTTGGCAAATATTTTTTTTTTTAAATACACAGGGTTTGATGTTATTATTTATTCCAAAGAACCATTATAATTCTAAAGATTCTTAAATTAAACCAAATATGAATATAATAACTGTAAAGAGTTCTAAATTACTTTAAGAATTAAAAATGTTATTGTTAAAAAAAAAAAATTGGGATCATATCGCTCCATCATTGATCGAATTTACAATCAAATTTTAAATTAAATTTCGATCGACTACGAATGCCGTAATTTGGGCTTAGATTCTGGATATATGTATATAGATCGAAAGAGAAAAAAAAGAAATAAAAAAATCAGTGAATTCTTGTCACTAGTAGAATTTTTTTTCACTTTATCTTTATTCCGGAAAATATTTTCTAAAATACACCCGAAATACTATTTTAATTCAAAAGAAACCATTGTCGAATTAAAGGTTTTTTTATTGTAAATTTTAACTGCTTTTTTAAACTTTGTTAATCTTTTAATCGAGTTTACATTGCAACTCTTAGTAATTTTAAATTTTGGTGTTTTAGCGTATTAGATTTAAACATTATTTAAATTTGATTCAGTAAATTCATTATGTACGTAATTGCAAATAATCCAAAGATTTAAACTTAAAAAAGAACATTTGTTTGAATACCGAAAACACAGTTTTTACCGGCCATATATTACAAATATTAATTATTTATCTTTCGAAATACACAATAACCCCTAAAACACACAAAAATTGAAATTGAAAACCCAATTTCTTTCTGAACTTATTTCACTTTTTTAATCAAGCGTAGCTCAATTTAAATTTTTTTCTCTAATATCAAATTGCCCAAATTCCAAGGAGCTTAACTTATAAAAGTAAAGACAAAAGAATTTTTGTTTAAATAACAAACCTTTATTATACAATACTTCTCAATAGAAATACACAATCAGCCTTATTACGAGAGTCGTAGTCGTATGTCATTTACAACAATCGTTATGCCAATTTCTTAAAACGACTAGTTTGCGACACTCATAATAAGGCCGAATAACCTTCAAGACGTTTAATCTTTAGTAAAGTCGTGCATTTCGAAATCAAACTTTAAACGTCTATTACATATATACAAATTTTCTTATAGAATATTAAATTATATTTTAAAAGAAAGCTAAGCTTTTCTTTAATAAAAGTAACGATATGAATATTATAAGCAAATATTCGAATTTAAGTTATATGGGTTGTTTACGAAAGGCGGATTATCAGGTTATATGCTTATGTAGTTGTATTAACAGCAACAAAATGTATATAAAAAAATCTTAAATAAATGAATTTTGTTGTTGTGACAGCCAAATACCCCGATAACCAGCCTTCCGTGAACGACCCAATAGTGTATTTCGAAATTTGTAATGTCATTTAATTTTAGCTTCTAAAAAAAATGTTATATTTTTTAGCTCGAAACTTAATTTGAAAACTTGAAATTTTTCTAGCATGAAAAGAGATTCACAAAAAACACAAGAAATTCCAAAAAAAAAAAAAAACAAATATTTGATAAAATTCGAAAGCGTTTTCTTCCAACTTGTTCAACTTTTTTCTGTATTTTTTTTTTGATTTGCCAACTTAATGAAATTAAAAGTTTGAAATAAAAAAATATTTACATAAATACTTTCATTTAATTCGTTATGTGTGTTTATTGTGTGAGGTTAGAAAACCCATATAAAATTAATTTTTAGAACTTGTGACGAGAAAATATCAATCTTAAATGTGCAATAATTTGTTAATTATATTCTTGTTATTTTTTAAATTATTAAATTGTTAAAATATTTATTTAATGCATTTGTTTTTATTTTTAAACTTTTATTTTGTTTTTATAACTACGAATTAAAAAAATGAATGTTTGTGTTCAGTATTAGTTATTTTTGTTTTTATAATAATTTCATTTTAATTTATAAAGAATCTTGAATTCTTATTTAAATAATAATTAAAAAAAAAAAACAAAATTATAATTTAGCTCTTAGACATTTTTTATAAACATTTTTTTGTAAACATTTTTATATTCTAAAATAAAAATTAAATTAAAAATTTATAACCAAAAAGAAAAATACATATGTGCAATATTAACTAATTACAAAAAAAAAAAAAAAAAAAAAAAAAAAGCTTCAACTTTTTTTAAATTATCAAAATACAAAAACCAATCTTTTCAAGCATAAAACAAAACGAAATAAGAAAGTCAAAATTTTATTTCAACAAAAATGTAGGTATTTAACAAATATTTAAAAATAAACAAGAAATATGAGAAAAAAAGAAAATTTATGATATTTAACAGTGTTTTAAATTAATTTTTTTATACATAATTAAATCTTAAAAAAAATGTAAATAAAATTATTAAACTTATTAAAGAAAAACAATATATTAAAAGAAAATATGAAAATATTAGCAAAGACATTTTTGAAACTTTTTAGACTTCTTTATATGAAAAAACTAGTAGTAAAATGTTTTATGTTAATTAAAACAAAATAATTGCTTCAAACATAAAAATTGGCAATAAATTTATAAAACAAAAAATATATTTTTACCAAAAAAAAAAAAAAAATAAAAATAATAATCATAATTAAATAACAATTAGTAAAATTTTTCTAGAATTTTTATTAAATAAATATAAAACATTTAGTCAAAATCTTAAAATAATAATTAAGAAAAATACTTCAAATAGTGTGTTTAAACAAAAAAAAGTTAAGTATTAGCAAAAAGTTGAAAGACCTTTTTTTGTTTACAGTATTTTTGTAATACATATCGTTTAAAACATTTATACCAAAAAGGTCTTTTTTTATAACTAAAAAAAAAAAACATATATTTTTTTAAAAAACCAAATCTCTTAAAACTTAAAAACAAATTTTAACACACTATTAAAAAATCATTTTTAAATATTAAAACAAATAAATTTACAGAAAAATATATAAAAACTTTAACCGGGTAGAAAAATTCATTATAATTATGTATTGTTTTTTATATATACATACATTAAATATACATATAAACAATTTTTTATACTTTTTTATATAATTTTTTCTACATGTAAAAAATAAATCAACAAAAATTATAAATATTTAAGTATATACATAATCTTAAAAAAAAAATCCCTTATCTTTAAATACATTAAAAATAATAATTAAAGTCTTATGTTGAAAAAAATTAAACAAGAAAAAACTGAAATTTGTCTTTAAGCTGGCTGATTCTTGCTTGAAACAAAAATATATACAACAATCCTGTAACAGAAATCAGTTTCGATCGATAGTGGGATTCCGTATTTTGCTTCTCCAATAAACGAAAATTTATTAAAAGAAGCCAAAATAAATTCGATCCGAATTGCAACTACGGAATGTATGGATTGGTCTGATATATACATAATAAATTTTATCAACTCTCTTAATCTTGACGAAAAACTTTCTTTTGTTCTTTCAAATTTCGAATTCGTTTTAATAAAATCTTTTGAAAATCGCGTTTTTATTTTTATAAATTAATAAAAGAGAATCTAATTTTAGTTTTGTAGTAAAGAAATTGATTTTTTTATACTTTTATATTGCAATTTCGTTTTTAAATAAAATATAAAATTTGTGTTTTTGTTATTTTTGTTAAATAAATCTTTAAATATTTTTAAAATTGTTGTTTTTTCATTCTAATTTATACTTTTATATACAAACATCAAGGAAAATTACATAATTATTTTTGTTATTAAAATAAAAACAATGTCGTTTTATTTCGAATAAAAGATTTATTTTTAAAAGGGCTTAAACCATGTACTTAATGTCGAATTCGAGTGAAATTAAAAACGGTACCAAAAAATTTCTGGTTTTATATATCGTTTCAATTGATCATGATGTATGTTTTTTGGTTAATGCCATTATAAGCAAACAAAAATAAGATTTTGTAAATTTTTTGTTGCTTCAGCCTTTTGTATTTTAGGCGACGATATGTTCTTTTTACTTTGAGTACCAAATATTCTTTTAAAATGAGAATAACTAAAGTAATTTTTAAAATACGACGAGTTGAAAATGGCAAAAGAATTATTTAAATTACTATTTAAGTTTTAGTGGTCAAATATGTATGCAAATGCTTGTATGTACATATATGACAATCAAACCACACAACATTTTAATAGTTTTGAAATTTTTAATTATAAATTTCAAAATTTTATATTTCAAAGGTAAATAATATTTATATTTCGGTTGTTCACGGAAGACAGGTTATCAGGTTATACGGTTATTTAGTTAAATTCACAACAACAAAATACACTTATTAATTTTTTTTAAAAATAAATTTTGTTGCTAATATAACTACATAATCTATATAACCTGATAATCCGTCTTTCGTGAACAACCCAATTATGTATTTGTAATAGTTATAAATAATAACACTATGCTAAAAAACAGACAAGCCGGGCACATAGCGTTTTAACATAATTCGGGTACGCTGAATCCAGTGGTGCCCGCGGTTTTTTAAGATTGGCTCTGGTTTTCGAAATATACCGTTATTTCGAAAATGGAGGAGGTTGCACAACATATGTTCGCGTAACTCAAAAACGCTTTAGCTTATTCAAAAACTTAAAAAACCGAATTTTGTTAAAACGATAGGTGCCCAGCTTGTCACGAAAAAAAGTGTCAATTTCGTGCACAGTGTAATTAAAACCCCTATTAAAAAAACAAGCTTTTATTTAAATGCGCTAAAAAGAAAAAAAAACTTTTACTTCAACTTATCAGGCCCGTTCTGAAAATCACTTTAATTCAAATCACGTGATTTTAAATCACATGTGCCTCTTAAAAATCACACGTATGATATGGTGGTGTTCGGTTTTTGTGTTTTTCGGTGTGATTTTCAGTTGGTGGAAGCACAACGAGAAACACATAAATGGTATGATTTTCAGAACACTAGAAAAGTACACGTGTGATTTTAAAAGCACGTAATTTGATATCGCGTTATTTTCAGAACAGTCCTGTATAACGTCATTGCACAATATATATGATATAAAAGCTTGTTGCGAGTTTTAAGTACTCGAATTTACTAACTTTGAAAATTGTAATAGTTAAAATCAATCACATAAAATTATTTAATTTACTTATTAATCTACACAAGTAAATCTCGCAACAAGCTTTTATATCACATAAATTGCGTAATGACATTATACGTTATTACATAGTAAAAGTTTTAAAATAAAAGGTTATTTTTTTCTTTGTCGCGCATTTAATTAAAGCTTGTTTTTTAAAAAGGGTTTTTACTTTTAATTTTTTTTCTTTTTAGCACATTTAAAAATAAGCTTGTTTTTTGCAAAAGTTTTCTACTTTTAATTTATTTAAAACTCGCATTCGTGTGCTCCGTAGGTCCTTTCATTTGATACCCATACTGTTGGCAAGCATTAAAAACTTATTCCGCCATATTAGCTTGAGAGTGATGTCACTTTATTTACGAAGTATTCTCGACAAGCCCTTTCATTTGATACCAATATTGTTGGAATGCATTACAATTAATTAGTTCGCCAACTTAGGTGTTTCACCATGTTGGATTAAGAATAACGTAAGACAGCTACACACGTATTGTTCCCTAAACTGAATGTGTATACATTTAAGCTCAACCGGTTAAAGATATCTGCTTCAAAATTGAGTTTCAGACTTTATATTAAGACATCCTCAGCAAGTCCATTCATTTAATACACATATTGTAGGAGGGCATTAAAAATAGCTAGTCCGCCATTTTGGATTGGTCGCCATGTTGGTTCTAGCATGATGTCACACAGTTTATCAGGAATTGGAATCCAAACTGAACGTGTATACAACATTTCAGCTCAATCGGTAGGCCATATCTGGGGGTCTACTCTCTATTGCGATTCGAAAACGATTTCGATGCGAAAGCCAAATGCCAACTTGGTACTCTCTATAACTTTCGCAAAAAATTTTTAAAATAAAGCAATATTGGCTATAAAAATTAAAGATGGCTCAGATTGACAGCAATGAAATGCCAAAATATGTAAAAATATTTGAAATTGGAAAATTTATATAAATTAAATAGTGAAGATTTGCGAAAAGGAAAAACTTAAAAGATGCGAAAGACAAATGCGCAAACGCATTAAAGAGTACCAATCGCTATATTTGCTACCATTTTCTTTCGCATCGCAATAGAGAGTAGCCCCCTTACTTCAAAATTTAGTTTTCAGCTTTAAAAGTCCGCCATATTGGATTTAGAGTGATGTCACTTTACTTTTCGAGTTATTCTTAGTAAGCCCTTTGATTTGATTCCCATATTGTAGGAGTGCTTTACAAATATCTGGTCCGCCATCTTGGGTTTACCGCCATGTTGGATAAAGAATGACGTCACACAGTTTATCATAAATTGTCATCCAAACTGAACGTGTATCAATCAATCAGTTGAAGATATCTGCTTCATAATTGATTTGCAAGATTTCATTCGAACTAACATACATTGGAAGTTTAATAAAAGCTTCCAATAATAAAAAAATAGGCCCGTTTCGGAAACGAATCACTGCGCTGCTCCGATGCCAGTGGGAGAGAAAAACAAAGCGTTTTTTACTTGCATTCTTTCTTTTCTAAAAATTTCCTACTTATTCCAATATAATCGGTCGGATGCACGATGTTTTATTTCATTCCAACGCAGATGAAGATGGGATGTATTTATGGGGTCAGAAACTGGGTGTAGAAACGGAGGCATTGTAAGATTTATAGTAGAAAATTTTAGTGTTAAGGATTACTATATATTGAAAATAATTCGGGCTCAAAGCCAAGATCCCGTTTGCAGGCTGTTGAGAAAATATACAATGGACGGGGTAGCTTTCTAGGGATAAACTGCCCGAATTTATGATGCTTTTTTAACAATATCGTTTTAATATATCGTTTTCAAAAAATTTGTTATTTAAAGATACTCGAATAGTTATTCCCCCGGAACTGCAGATAGAGGTAATTAACTGTATACATTGAGGTCACGAGGGTATTACGAAGGGTCGTAGGCTAGCCCAGACTTCTGTCTGGTGGATAGGTCTAAGAGAATAGCATTGGACCTTTTCAAACTTAATAGATGGTATCTTTTAGTAACATATTGCTACTCGCGTTATATTAGCACTTACTTCAATGATAGAGGACGATATAATAGAAAAGTAAAGAAGTAATGGTCCACAATTTTAAACGAAGTTTAAACAATTTGCAAGGGCATATAATTTTTAACATGTTACAAGTAGCCCATACTGCAGTCAATCTAGCGGTGTTGCAGAGGCAGGCTTGAGGATAGCAAAAATGTTAATAATGAAATGCTGTGGCTTGTTTTGCAATATCTGTCGATGGTTTCCGCAATTTATGTCCAATCCAACACCATTTTTTCGAATTTTCAAATGGACTGGTGGTCTGGTTTCTGACCATAGCTCGTTCAATATATTTCTAGGTCAATATTTTGAAAAAACTTGTACGGATTGTACGTCGCGTGATGCTGCATTCTACGTTTCGCATTTGTACAATAGCCTTGTTAATCATACTTAAAAGTGTAATTCTCCAGTTTTTACGTTCTGTGAGAACCCCTTTTTTTTGGTAAGTTTAGAATTAGGCCTTCAGCAATTTCCTCTGGAAGAAGTTCCGTACACCAGAATTTTCTTACAATAGGCTGGAGTAGCCGAGCACTGGTTGTTGAGGCTTTTGTTAGTATCTCTGGATAGATATTGTCTATACCAGGCGATTTGATTTCCTTAAGCGATTTGATTGATTCTCATATCTTAGAAATATCAGGGTTATATATGGGGAAATTTGTGTTTATCGGTTGTGATTCACAGCAGCATATCGGTTGTTGTGTTGGAACTGATGAAGGTAACATTTTACCATAGAAATCTCTCACTGTGACGTAGGCTGTAATTGTAATTTGTAAGCATTTTATTTTCAAGATGTCACTAAAAAACAATTTATAAAGACAAAATAAAAATTTTTTCAAAACTATTTCGCGTGACCCCCAAGTTAATGAATCTTTCTTGCGTAAGACTTCTTATGCCTGTAAATTCTATTTGGTCGTGTTCGCACCTAAAAGTTATATTTACCTAACCGGTAAAACAATTTTGATAATTTATCTATACAACAATAGAAAAACCCACATGCAATTTGTTTGTATTCCATTCAGCATTCATCATAAAAATGTCAAAAACATTTGTTCAAAACCAAACAACATACGATATCAAAACCGTAAATAAAAATTTACACATAAACGCAATGGCGCCCAAAAATTTAAACAATTTTTGAAATTTGCAAATCAGGCGGTTTGCGTAGACGTTATAAGTTGGACTATGGAATTAATT
This sequence comes from Pollenia amentaria, assembly GCA_943735925.1. Classification (NCBI taxonomy): domain Eukaryota; kingdom Metazoa; phylum Arthropoda; class Insecta; order Diptera; family Polleniidae; genus Pollenia; species Pollenia amentaria. The sequence goes on along the minus strand of OX031009.1, from coordinate 205,670,399 downwards.
GTCGAAAATCGATATAGTTAAATACACTAAACCTTAAACAGTAAAATGTAGTTTACACGATCACACAAGTCGTACGTATATTGAAGAAAATATAACCCGGCCGTGATTTGTTGTTATTGGGTTTTTAAAAAACTTCAAACAATAATTAGATCAGGAAAGCCTTTTCGTCCAAATACATACCGTCTAAACCCCCCTTAAGTAAGACATACGTGTTTAAATCATGAAAAATTCGTTACACCATAGATATCTATAAAAGTATTCAGTCGATAATTCGCTGTTCGATTAATCGAGGAATTTTTCGCCAATATTTGAACGAATAATTAAAATTGCAAATTTCGAATAACGAATAACTCGTACAATTTATCTCAATTAATCGATTACAAAATAAAAACTTGTTTAATAAAAAAATTGTTTTTATTTTTTTTTTAGATTTCTAATTTATTTAATAACTTTCAACTAAATTGCGTGTTGTTACCTTCAGTTATTTATTACTTTTCAACATATATTAGTCCCTTTTTAGGAATAATATGTAAGTCATGATATGTACAAAATCATGTATGTCGAATTCCATACGTAAGAAATTGGGTACTAAGATCGCACATTCTTAATATTTAGCTTGATGTTTATCGTAACAAAAATTCATTAGTTGTATTGAGGAAGTTGTAGATTCTAGATAATGTTCCTTCTTATTTATAAATGTGTGCGATGCGTAAATTAAATGCGATGCGAAAGAAAGTTGGTACATATTCTATAAGACTTCCGTATTCGCCATTCGAATTTTATTTTAAATCAGAGCAACACTGGTCAAAAAATAACAAATTAACGTCAAATTAAAATTAACATGTTTGTGGTTTCGATTACAAAATATGTACATATAAATAATCCCCTTTAAGCTCAATACACTTAGTCCAACGTTTCTCCAATTTGTGTATCCCTCCCAAAAAATAGGATTTTTCGAGGTCCATAAAAAAGGCATTTGTTTGACCAATAATTTTGTCGTTGGAGCTAAATCTCTTTCCACCGAGCCATTTCTTTAGGTTCGGAAATAGGAAATAGTCACTGGGGGCTAAATCCGGAGAATATGGTGGATGAGGTACCAAATCGTATCCCAATTCATGTAATTGTGCACCCGTGCATTATCTTGATGAAGAAGAACTTTTCTTGGCCATCTTGCAGACAGCTTTCTTAAACCCAGCAGATCATTCAAAATCGAAACCACACTGCCATATGAAATGCCTATGGCATTAACAATCTCACGCACTTTTGCTCTTCGATCGGCCAACACCATATCGTGAATTTCTTTGATATTTTCGGGTGTATTGACTTCAATTGGGCGTCCAGAACGTTCAGCGTCATTTGTACTTGTGCGACCACAACGAAAGTCAGTAAACCACTTTTTTACCATTAAAATCGATAGTGCATAGTCCCCATAGTATTGATCAAGCTTTCCTTTGTTTGATGAACGGTTTTTTTTCGCAAAAATTAATGAGCACTCGAAATTCACGTTTTTCCATTTTTAAAAAAATCCACTAGGTTGTATGTTTTGAACAGCTGTTAAACGCAAAGTAAATGACGGAACTTGCTCAAAACTTGACAGTAGTCGTAACAGGTGGTACTTGATGGGTTGCAGTGTTGCATTTTATATATCTACGAGGGAAGTTCGAAAAGTCACGGACTTATTGATCCGCCCTCGTATTTTCGAGTCGCATTGACTCCCTGGTTTTACCCGATTGTCGATATTTTTACCTCGTATCGCCCAATCGGCTAGATTTTGAGATATCGTTAGATTTATCTTAAAAACCTTAGTGTTCTTGTTTGAAAACAAGACTTACCTATGTATAGAGAAGAGTTTTCAAATAAATGAAATAAAAAGCGGATTACAAATCGTCAAAGCAAATTGTTTTCTGGTTTTGATACACAATCGTAAATATCATAGTCAGTGTGTTGTTCACCACTGCCTTTAACCTGTCTTCAAAATTATATATATGTTTAAATATGTATTATTAAATGTCTTTGAATTTTAAAACCAGTGATGCGAAATTCTTTACTGGCAACCTTTTGTAATATTACACATGTTGCTTAAGTTCGGCATCACATGTATAAGTGCTTGTTCAAACTCTTCAAGTCTTAGCCGCAGTGTGGCCAGGTCTAAAAAAATTTTACAGCTAAATCTGGCATTAGACATGGCCAAAAAATGCTAAAAATGCTAAAATTATTTTAAAGATTTTTGCTAAAAATTTATTACCAGCATGAAATTTTTTCGAAACTAAGAACATTTCAGTGAATAATTTTGTAACGAAATGGAAATAAATGGTTTTATTTAAGCAAGTGGCTAGATTTTGGTAAAGCACCTGAAACATATAAATATGTAGCATAGGTAGTTGAGATTAAATTTTAAATTTAGGGGGGCTGAAAACCTCTGATATATGTATGTAAAACTTAAACGATTTATTTCAATGATATACAACATTTTTTAGATCATTTTATTTTTTATAGTTTAAGAAAAGTTAAAGCTTTAAAATAATTATTTTTCCAGCAGTTTAGAGCAAACAATTTTTTCAAACATTTACACCATTGAATGTTTTATATAAATACAAAGTGAAATTTCCATGTACCTTTATATCGTAATATCAAAGGGCAAATAATATTTACAATCGACATGATAAGGGCATTTCTAATATTCCCTGAATATTGTATTTTTTTAACAAGACAGGTTAGATGTTTCTTAACATAAGAATTATCCATTTTCATACGAAATTTAATTTTGGGTACAACTATTTTTAGTCAAAATTTATTATAATTTATAAAAAATTTTTAGTTAAATCAATAAAACTATTCGTCCAAATTTTTAAAATAAATAATGCTAAATAAAGCTAAAAACATTTTATAAAATTGCTAAATAAAATGCCAAGTGCTAAATGAAAATTTTGCAGCTAAATAGAAATTTTTAATGCTAAATTTAGCTGCAAAAATGCCAAAATGGCCACACTGCTTAGCCGTCAAGTCTTGAGTTTTTAGGAGAGAGAGAGAGGAAAATAAATGGTATTCTCTTTTCCCTTCTTTCCTAAAAGCTCAAGACTTGACGGCTAAAACTTGAACGGTGTGAACCAGCACTAAGATTAGACAATTTCTCCTCATTTTGTCCTCTCGGCTTTAGTTTATGTGGTACCTAATTTTCTTACTTTTTTATGAATGCCAATACTTTTGAAAAGTTTTGTTCTAAAGTCTCGAACATTTGTAGCCCTCCCGTGTGTAGCCAAGCAAGATTTAAGTTATACTACCATTATTTCAAATATTTTTCTGTTTTAAGAAGAAGAAGAAAACGATTTGTTTTTTTAAACTTAAATACGCTTAAACTATACAGCCTACTAATATTAATAAATGTGAAAGTTTGTATGTTTGTTAGTTTGTGGCTCAATCACGCAAAAATCGAGCAATGGATTTGGATGAAATTTGGTGGACATATGGGGGTAGTTTTAAGAGGGAAATCGGCGAAAAAAAATTATACTTTGGTACTGTAACTCTTTTTGAAAAATTTGGTATGCAGCATAGATGAGGGGGGGGGGGGGGGGTAGTGCACTAATTTTGCAGTTTCAATTCACAGTTAGTGATAGTGCAAAATTATTGCAATCATTTTGTTGATGTTGAGTGATGAATTGAAAATTAGCAGCCTCACTAAACATGAGTGATATTGATGTTAAAAAATGTTGCACTCAAAAAACAAATAGTTTGATTTAAGAAAAAACAATCATCAGTTTATTGCAACTTTTTTGAGCTTCACTCATTTGAGTGCAACTTAAAATTGTGCACTAAATTTACAAACAAAAAACTTGCTTTTTCATGATCAAAGCCATGAGATATTCCGTTATTGACAAAAAAATATTGACATGTTTAATTTCCTTTCTAATGCATATCATAACAAGAATCAAAAATTATGCTCATACAAAATTACATTTTTTAAATTTTAGTGAGAGTCTGTTTATATGCAGCTTTTTTGATTGCAAGTACAAATTTTGCACTACTTGAATGAGTGCAGATTTTTGCATTCAATCTTCGTTTAGTAATAGTGAAAAAATTTGCAATATCACTAAACTTTTTAAGTGGTAGCTAAAAAATTAGCAATCAACACTAAAGCTGGTAAAAAAAGAGTGCAAACTAAATTTTTTTGCAGTTTTATTTAGTGATAGTGCACTGCTGATTTAAATCAATATTTAGTGCACTACCCCCAACTATGGTATGCAGATTGCATAAGATAGGGATTAAAATATAGGGGACTTTTTCAGGGATAAAATTGGTACTTTTTGAGGGTAACAAAGGGATAAAAGTAGTACTGTTTCTCTTTTCGGGAATTTTGATATACATACAGATTATAGCCTACATTAATATACCGTGTACTTTCTGGGGGACTAAAATATGAAAATTGGTACCCTTTTACCTTTGGTACTTTTTATCTTTTCGAAAAATGTGGCGTAGGGATGCCATATAGCCCAGATTAAAATAAAGGGTACTTTTTATGATGTAAAAACGAAAAAAATTGCTACTTTTCTCTTTTTGATAAATTTGGTATACAGATTGCGTATGATCCATTGGCCGGAATATACATATTTAAAAGCCCCTTACATTTCATGTAGACAGTTGAATGTCGGTTTCTCAAGAGTATCGAGTGCTCAAAATTTTCGCGTGAACGAAGTCAGGGGTAAAAGCTAGTAGTGAATAAAAGCTAAATGTTTATTTTCAAATTTATTTAATAATAATTAATAATAATTTAATAAGAAAAAAAGAATTAATTTTCAAAACACATTTAGAATTAATGTTGTTTTACAATGACGATTTTTGTGACGATTTAGATAAGTCCATGGTAGAAAAAGTACAATTTTCTCAATCTAAAAACCCATATAACGTCAAACAAAAGAAGATTAGGAAACAACTTAAAACAAGCGTTAAAAATCAAATTAATTAATTAGACATTTCATGGGTAAATAATGACAACTCTCCCTAATAAATATACCTGGTAGTTATTATACTATGGGTAAGTCCATTTATCGATTTTTTCTCAAAATTTAACAAGATCTCTTCTCTTCTCGATTCAGCAGTTAATTTTGTAAAGTCCCTAAATTCTTTTCAATTTTAATTTTTATATAAAAAAAACCCCAAAATTATGTTTTTTTTTTGTCTAATCATATCTAAGATAATTTTTATTTTTTTTCTTAACAATATAGAAGTTTTAGTTTAATTTCAAAATCATTTTTATTTATATAAATTATCTCTCTCTCTCACTCTCTTATAAAACAAATTCTCTTGTATATAAGAATTTATAATACTCATGCTAAGAACTAGTTAACTTCAATATTTTCTTATTCTTCTTGCAATAAATCTCAGAACTTTGAAATTTAAATAAAAAATCAATAAGCAAAGATATAAAAAATAATCTGTAATTTTATTAAAAACAAGACTTAAACAAAATTATTAATAAATAAATTCATTTATATTACAAACATTGTTGTAAAAAGAATTTAAAAAATATATACGAATTAAATGAAAAAATTTTAGTACAATTATTAGTTTTGTTTTTATTTTTAAATAATTTATTAATAAACCAAAAAAAGTAATACCTTTAATCCAAAGCTTAAAAGTTTTTTAATTACTAAAAAAAATAAAAAAATATATCTAAAACGCCTTGAATACTAAATAAAACAAAATGATAAAACTTTACTTCAAATAAAAATCTAATAAATATTTCATAATTATTAAGAAAGAAAAAAAGCAAAACAAATTGGCTTTTTTTTAAATAATAAAGAAACTATAAAAAAATTAATAAAAAAATATATATACATATATTTAACACTTACCAAAGTACTTAACGATTTTTATAACAAATTTGCAGAAAATTTAAAAATTTTCATGACAAAAATTAAATCATGAGTTTTAAAGCAGCATTTAATTTACCTTTTTATCTTAAAAGCAAAAGAAGAATTCAAATATTTAAAAAGGAAAAAAATTGAAATATACTGATAAACAAATTATTTTTTGAAACTTTTCATAGCACAATTTTTGTAATAACTTTAATTAATTAATTGAAGAAGAAGAAATAATTAATTAAAATATTTTAGTAGCTAGAAAACCTGTTTTAATTAGTGAAATTAATTGGATGATAAACTGAAATAAAATTTGGTACCTATTGCAATACTTTTAATTAAAATGTATTATTAAACAAAAAATAAAATAAAATAATTAGAGTTATAAAATTGGTAATAAATTGAATTTTTTATACTTTTTACTAAGAAAAGATGATTTTGCAGGATTCCCCTTTACACCGTGGTTTTATTCTGAAACAAAAGGTATTGACGATATTCCTAAACATTGTATGCTAAATAGAAACAACTTAAAACTTACAGGCATATGTAGTTGAAATCCATGTCACAGAGTACAATTCCGTTCGGAAACGGAATTCATTCCGTATTTTGGTGCTTCAGAAAATTACGAAAACACTTTGCGGAATGAAACCATTTTTGTTTTCATGAACGGTATGGGAGTTTTCTGTATCTCAAAGACCAAAAAACTATCAAAATATACTTTCTATCAATAAACAAATATGTTTTCTTCAATTCCGAACGGAATCATTCCGAACGAAATTGTACTCTGTGACTTGGCTGATTGTTCTTAATTTAGTAGCTTTTTGTGCTACATACGTATACTTACTGTTGTGTCTTGGATTGTTGTCAGCGTTACCACTAGCAAAATTTAAAACTACACTTGAGATAAAACAAAATTACCCAATTTAAATGAAATAACACCTGATATCAATCTAATGTTTAATTATTAAAAAAATACATAAAGAAAGTATTTACAGACAAATTTTTAAGAGTGTTCCCTAGTTAGGTCCCTATTAAACAAAATTATGTTATGAGGTTAAGACTAACAATATAAGAATTCTTAATTATCTAAGTAACTTCCTCTCTCTGAGATTAATTCGTCTTAAAGTGATTTAAGGAAGGGGATTTATATATGACCTACGTTCCCAAACCTAACAGGACAAAATTTTGCCATGACATAGTAGCCATTCTTTTATCAACAAATACCAATATTTATAAGGCAGTTGTGGCATTACACGTTATTTTCATGAGTGGTATTTGTAAAGGAGCCACGGTCAAATATGGACTGATTTCATAATTAATTTTGTAAGAAAATTAAGGTTGAAATAAAAAAATTTAGGCAAAATTTTGTCCAAATACCACCATAATAAGATGCTTAATGGGCACAGAAAAAATTTCTTTTGGGGTCTATTGAAATTATGGGCCGATTCACAAAATGTTCAAAAAACAAAAACTTATGAACCACATTTCATTAATTATCTTAACAGTTGCGACCTGTACTGTGTACAGAAGGTTTGCATGGACAGAGAACCAGCCAGCGGAACAGACGACTCAAATACTGAATCTAAGCCAATAGGTATACTACAACAAATATTTATATGTATTTCAAACTTCAGTATAAATTCATAATACCCTTTTCACTTAAATAAGATCAATATGTGTCATACTATTAAGATTTACGCAGTAATTCAAAATAATTTAACAAAAATAATATTGAAAGCCTCAAATGAATAAACAAATTAAATAAAAACTTAAAATAATAAGTTATACTTCCATTTATCTAGTACTTTATTTAGTAAATAAAATTCCTGTTATGGCTTATTAAATTAGTTTAAAAATATTAAGGTCACCAAATATTTCTCAACTAAAGCATTTTAAATGTTAAAGCAAACACAAAATTTATTACTTTTTATAATATCGGAAACATATCTTTCTCCAGGGGAAATTTTTTTTTTTTAGTAAAAATACATACTTATGTTTTCCAATAAATTTCGGGTTCTAAATGATCTATGAAGCTAATATTTATCGAAATCTATTTGTCCATCAGGCGCCAATCACTATCAATCTTTTGGTTGATATGGAAATCTTTTTTTGTTAAATAAACAGCGAGTTATGTTAAATATACAGCAAATTTTTTAGAACAACAATATCTTAAATGGTATAATTCTTATCTCTTAAATCAAATTCTTATATTATTTGTTTTAAAATGAAAGAATTTCAAATTACACCTGATCTACACCTCAAAGAAATTACCAACGCTCTACCCACAAGAGTAAAAACTGCACCAAATTCGGGTAATTACCCACAAAGTGGCAATACTGGTTGTTGTCATTTTATTTTGCTTTTACTTTAACTCAAGGCGAATTCATTACAGGTGATCCTAAAAGCCCTGCTGATAACTTTGTTTCTTTAGCTTTATAATTGTTGGATGTCAAAATTTTATTTATAATCTTTGTTTCTGTTTTGATTTGTTTAGGCTTTTGACATTGTACAATGATTTTACAAAAACAAATTGCTTGTGGTTTTTGTACGAGTTGTACTACCGAGATTACCTGGAATGAATTCGACTTGCTCTAACTACTTTTTTCTTACGGCAATGAAACGAAGCAAGAGTCCAAAGAAAGATAAAATTAATTTTGTACATTTTTGTATGCGGAATTTTCTTCAATCGCCAAACAGTGGCGTGTAGAGCAAAACAATACTTAAAAAACTTAAAAATAGTTAATAGGGGGCAAAATTAATGCTTAATATATCAGAAATTATAAAAAGTTTCGTGAAATAGGTTTTGGATTCAGGAAGGGCGTCCTACGTTCTTATGACGTACGACCCAGTTGTAGGTATACAATTTCTGGAAGGGCGATTAGGAACTGAAAGCTCAACATTACGAAGTAGGAATTCTAAAACATATTTATCGTTTAATAAATTTAGCAGGAAGGAGAAATTTTATTAACTACACATATTTAATAACATATTTTTATACAGTTTTATAACCCTTAATCAGCAGTGGTGTATGAAGCTATACTAAGTTTGTCATTCTATGTGAATCTTTTTTTTATATATTCATCTTAGGTCCCATAAAGTATTTGTATTAATTCTAAGCCGATTTAGCCATTTGGGTGTTAAATTGTTTCTAGATCTGCTAGACTGTTTGGGATTGAATTCCTGCAGAATCGCTTCAGTAGGAAGAAATGTGGAACTACCTCCCTAAAAACTCAACAAAAACTAATATATGGATGATTCACAAGGTGTCCTACCAAGTCATATCGTCAAAATGTCCTAAATAATATTTTTCAATTGTTTTAAAATACATTGTTGTGTTTCAAACAAAATAAAAATTGCAATGCTGTGTTCATTTATTCGTCATAACTGTGCAGTAGAAATCTAAATTATAAGCGGTTGCCCACAGCAGTCATATATATTTCTTGAAATTATTTTAAGACATATGACTTTACAACTTTATGACTACCTTGTGGATCACCCAATAAATTTGTGGCAAAATGCACCTATTGTCATAAAATTTCAACAAATTCGTTTTATAAGGCACCAAATTTCTACTTTATTCTTTCATAAGACTTTAAATCATTTGAAATGGCGCTTATAAAACACAATCAAGGAAAACATTTTACTACGTCCTTAACCGCAAAACATTATAATATTGCTGTGAAGTTTACACTTCAGTTTGCTAAGACAAGAAATAAAATTTCGTGAAGATAGGTCTATAATTTATCATAAGCCCTATATAAAGCCCATTTCCAAAAATTAGCTTAATAAGCCTTAAATTGCAGCAAATTTAAATATTGTGGTAAAATTAAGTTGGATAAAACAACTAAAGACACGAGTCCGACATGGACTTACTAAAGTCTTAAAAAAAGATTTTCTTTAAAATTTCCCGAGAATCCCGAATTAATTCCCGAGAAAGCGGGATTTAAAAACAATGGAAAATCCTGGTAATTTTTGAATTTTCGCGTTTAATTTTTCGACAACTACGTGGTTATTTAAATGCTTCGAAGTTTCGTATTTATTTACAATGAAATAAAATAAAAATTTTAATTTTAAAAACATATTATTATTAAAACTTTTTTATTCAAATTTGATACAAATGAACATAAACGTCATTAATTTTCAATTTAAAATTTTCGAACCAATTTGTTGTTTTCATTGTGAATCTGGCTTTAAACGAACGAAATTTTTTTTCGATGTCGATAAATAAACTGACATTTAATGTTACAAAAGCTTTTGGCTAAAAACTTTGAGAGGATATTCCTGAAATTTATCATCTAAAAATTCCCAGGAATTTCACAAATAATTTTGCCGAACTAGTTTTTTTATAGTCGAGCTTAGGTTAGGTTAGGTTAAGAAGGGTTATGCGCCCAAGGGCACACCTCTACTCGGAGACCGAGGGAGAATAAAAAGAAAAGTACGCAAAAGAGGAAGAAACTAAGTGATAGAAAGATTAGGAATAGTTAGTAGCAGGGCTGTGGAGTCGTCCGAAAAAAGTACTAACTCCGACTCCGACTCCAAACGCTGACATTTTTTAAGTGCGACTCCGACTCCGACTCACGACTCCGACTCCTACTCTAACCGTGATGCGAAATGAATGAGACGTAAAATTATTTCTCTTTTGTGTAGAAACATCTTTATTAAACGAATTATGGGAATCCCCGCGTAATGTGCATAAGAAAAACATGAGTGTTATTGTAGGAATTAAAGGCAGGCCGATAAAGATGTTTCTACACAAAAGGGAAATAATTTTACGTCACAATTTTTCTAATACATACTAGTATTTATGCGTTATAGCAACACTTATTCTGTACAATGTTGAAAATATTTCAGCGTTGATGGTTAAAAAATTCTGATATTAAAATTATTGGCAATTCCTGTCATTAACATTTTTTAGCATGAGTAAATTATTTAAAAAATCACACATCTTTTTCAACTAGATCAATAACTGAGTATAAGTTTTGCTAATGTAATTTAGACTTTTTCCCGCACGTATAAAAAATATACCTAAATATACTTAAATAGTAAAGTACTTGAATCAACTATTTCTCATAAAATAAATTAAAATCTACTTATTCATATTGATCTGCAAAATATTGCATCGCCAATTTCGAAGAATTTTTATATTGGAAAATATTAGAATTTTTTTTAAATTTTTTATGCCGAAAAATTTTGGAGTCGGAGTCGCGCGTTTTTTTTTGGGTACTGCGACTCCGACTCCGGTACAAAAACCTTAACTCCGACTCTTCAACTCCGACTCCGACTCCACAGCCCTGGTTAGTAGGAACCACAGCACAAAAAACTTCCCCTGCAGTTCCCTCATTGGAAACAGCCGTACCACTACCCTGACAAACCCCAGTAGATTGACTCGATTAACTCCAGCGATACACCCTAGTTCGTCGTGAAATCTTTCTCCTAGCCATTTCCGCCTGAGACCCTGCATCTTAGGACAGTGGCATAGTACATAGAACTCTGGTTGCCCTACGTCCAATCCGGGCCATAATGCCCGGGACACCCTGCAATCCGTTCTATCCCTCCAGGACCGGTTTACGGCATCACGGAATCTTTCCCGTATTACCCCATAGTAGTGATACAGGGGGGTTTTACCCCCGCCCCCCGTGGGTTACCTCCAAATTCAGATCCGAACCCTCTCGAGCTAGTTCGTCCTCCACCTCATTACCATCCACCTTGCAGTGTCCGGGTACCCAACACAGCCTCAACGTTAATGCTTCCATGAGTTCCCTCAGAGGATTCCTACAACGTTCGACCAGGCGTGATTGTACCGTATAATTTGTCAATGCCCTAAGCGCAGCTTGACTATCGATGTAAATTGTCACCATGGACCCCCCCACGATGTGACCCAGCATAACCTCTGTTGCCCTTTAGATCACTACGATCTCAGCCTGAAAAACACTGCACTCATCCGGGAGTCTAAATCACCTTTTTACGTCAGTGTCAGCAATATACACACCGGCACCAGTGCCAGTGTCCATCTTGGATCCGTCCGTAAATACTGCCCATTGGATCCGGGCCAAACTTCCCTATCCAGGAACTCCACTGGTGGTGTTATAGACGAGCTTAATAGACTATAATTGTTATTATGTAGTTTCACTCCGTCAAGCTTTTCTGATTGTAATTACCATATCGCATCAAAGAGAATGTGAAAATGATAAAAATAGTTTAATAATTTAACTGGGGTCAAATTTCGTCTTTCAATACCGATCGAAATTACAATACAATTTATATGAAAATTTGTTCCCTTTGACTTTAAGGTATATTTCTTAGTACAGAGTATAAAATGTATTCTAAAAAAGAAAATATTTTTTAAAATTAATAAAAAAAAGGAAAGTAACCCATAAAACAGAAAGAAAAATATAAAATATTCTTCAAGTAGTACCTTAATTAAAAGAATTTTTTTTAACCTTAAAATCCTTTAAAAATAAAAAATTTAAATTAAAAAAATAAATCATAAAACACATCCTTCCATATATAAACAAAATTTAAATAAAAAAATTAAAAAAAATGAATACCGTAATAACAAAATTAAAACCTCCCATAAATAAATGATTCCTTTAGCAAAATATTTAAAATTAAAATATAAAAAAAAACAACAACAACAAATAATACTTTATCATAATTATAAAAAGAATTATTAATTAGTACATACAATTTAGGTATAATATTTTTTCATATGAATTTTTTAAAAATAAAAACAAGTATTTCATAAAAACAAAAAAAAAAATATTTATTTAAATAATTTATTTAAGATTTTTTTACACAAAAATAAAACAAATGTTTTTATTAAGAAAAATATTTATTAAAAAATTTTTTTTTCATATTTTCTATTACAACTATAAAAAAACATATTTTTTAAACAATATAGTTAAAAGAGAACATAAAGTTTACAATTATTAAAAAATGTAAGAATTAAAATATAAAAAAAAATCCTTAATTAATTACAACAGCAATTAAAAAAAATAAAAAAATATATTCTACCCTCCCTAAAAACTTAAAATAATTAATAAAAAAAAATCAATAGTTTTTTGCTGAAAACAAAAACTCAGTTAATAATTAATATATTATGAAACAAAAAAAAAACCGATGAAATAGTTAAAACAAACTTATTATTTATTACTCAAATAAAAGAGAGAGTTTTTAAAAACTAAATATATCAGTATAAAAAATCAATTAAAAAACAAATATATGAAAAAAATTTAAATAAAAACAAAACAACTTAAAACAAATTCAATAATAAGAAATTAGTTGCAAACTTTTATCGACATTATTATATTTCCAAATACAAAAACAAAAAATTACAGTTTAAAATAAAGCAAAATGTATTATTAAAATGAAAAAAAATCTTGAAAACTTTTGGTGCATCAAAATAAATACAGATGGAAAAAAATATATACTAATAAAAAATATAATATAAAAAAAAGATAATTCAATTAATAAATACATTTTTTCTGAATAAATATTTGACATGGAGTTTGTTTTTTGGAAAATCGAATTGTAGCTTTAAACTTAAAAAAACATGTCAACTTGCACGAGCCCAGGCTTTTAAATCTGACGTGCAGGATGTCCAATGTGACACCTACAGCCGTGCGGTTAAATTCACATGTCATTGGTGTCCATAATATTGAAATCAGACCAAAAGATGATGCTAATCATCGACCTATGTGATGGCCTGGCCAACGTCAATCTCAAAAAAATTTGAATGCAGCCCAAAATCCACTCTATACGAGTGATTTTTGGGTGTAGGAATGGGCAAATTAAAAAAATATATCGATATATATCGTATCGATATTTGTTAAGAATATCGATATTTATTAATTAAAAATATCGATATATCGATGTATCGAACGTATTAAGCTGAAATTATTACCTAATTTCAATACATATTTACATAGGTACAAGCATATGTAATTCCATTCTAACTTTTCATTGCTTCTTTTAATTTCAAATTTACTGCATGTCCCTCGATTTCGAACGAATCTTTCGTTCGCTTAACTTTTATTTAAAACAAAAACCAATTTTAAAATTAAGTTTTTAAGTTAAGTTATGCGAACGAAGTTTTCGTTTGAAATCGAAGGACCGGCAGTTAATTCTACAATAAAAAAATTCAGAAAAAAGTAAAGAATACAAAAAAATTAATTGGGATTATATACTGCCGGTAAACGAAACTTGTGACACATGCTATACAAGTGAACTGTGCAATATTTTTTTTCTAATATATGTATAAGAACATGCTCAAATAAAAACAAACAAAATATTTTTTTTATTATTAACATTCCAACTTTTATGAGTGCTAATACGCCATAATTAAGGCGATTCTTTGCATAATTCTAGAAACCCTTTCCAGAATATTTTTTTCCGGGCTTATTTTTTTGTTGTCATCTCCTCAAAAACCGAGACAAAACTGAACTGTGTAATCTATGAAAATGTACAATGGAAAATATTAGTTAAAAAACATACCTATGATGCAATTCTGTAAAAACAACAGTATTGTAAGCAGTTGAGCTGTTAAAATGTTGAATTTTATTATAAAGAGAACCTAAAAATATCGAATTTGATATTCGTAAAAAATATCGATGTATCGATATATGGGTATTTTTAATATCGGCGATATATATCGATTATAATTTTTTTAAATATCGATATTTTGATATATCGATATTTATTGCCCATCCCTATTTGGGTGTAATTTAACCGTGCTTTACGTTTTGTTATAAGTAAATGTGGATGTTCGCGCATAAATGACAATAAATTGCAAACTTGCAATTTTTTGTGATGTGATGGTCCTCCTAAATATGTGGCTCTAGTGTGCCAAAGTCACTCCCAGGGTTATGTAGGGAAATATTCATAGACTATTTCACATTTTGGGGCTACATAATCTGGGAAAATCCTATGCAATTCCAGTCAATACCTGGAATCGGCAGAATTCAAAATTTACAGATCTGTAAAGTCGCGGGACGGAAATCTTAAAAAGTCGTCTTCAAGGACTGATTTTCTTCAGTTGTTGTAATATTCAGCCTGCTTGCGGCTCTCTAGGAGCTGTTGATATTCATCAGATGCTGCTCTCTAACTCCCAACAACTCCCTTCTTCCTTTCTAAAATAATAATTTTGTCACAAATCTGGAAAAGATTTACATAAGTATCTGTTGGGTGGGCCTAATCTCCTGGTGGTCTTAACCACTGGATGACAAACAATGCGTTTACCAACCGCCCCTGTATGTGAGTGGCAACATGCACACACTGGTAGCAAATTAAGAGCATAGCTGGGCAGAATTATACAATCGCACCTTGTTAGGAGCTGGCGCAATCTAAGCTCGGCTGCTTTTGGAATAGATACTGCACCTAAGGAGATCCGCCCGTAGTTCGAACTTTATCAGAAGTGGTGAAAATTCAACCCTTGGGTCAACTTTTTAAAATCTCTATTCCCGAGTCTTTAGATATAAGCCACAACCACCATGAGATCCCCAAGGGGCCCTTAACTAAAAGTCAGACGAGAGCTGTATCTCCGGGGGCTACTGACTCCAGGTAAGATCTCTGGTCAGCCTCGATCCCAATAGATCTATCACTTTTTAATTCTGTCCAATTCCAGTTATCCTTGAAATGTTTCCCTTCATACCCCAGCGGGGTGATTGTGGCATAATAGCACCCATACCTTATAATAAAGGAGAACCAAATTTGGCTCAGATATTTCTTATATATAAAGAGTATTAAGCATTAATCGGGTTTGCTTCGGGTTAGATTCGACAAAGCCAAATATAACACTCACTTGTTTTTTTTACAAGTATTGAGTTTATAACCCCAGGTCTACACCAAAGATACATATCTCAGCAATTTGGCAATAACGTCGGCAGAATAACAGAGCAATATTTCTTATTGCTCAGCTTATACAGAAAAAATGAAAAATTTTCATCAATCACCAAATTTTTACCAAATTCATAATATCAAGCAAACAAGTTGTTGATTTTGCACCTATTACCAAAATGATTATATTGATTACTAAAAATTGTAAAATTTCGAATATTTTTTTTTAATAAATGATATTTTTAATTTTAATTAACAAAATAATTAAAAAACATTGTCATTTCAAACAATGTGTTAATTTTCTTAATTAAATATTGACTATTCCCAACAACAATTCTACAAGTTTAAATTATTTTATTTTAAACGAAAAATTCAATTAATATTTTTTGATAGTTAATTAATATTTTAATTAAAGTTTTATTTCAAAACAGCTTAAATCTTAATTGAATAAAATTTATATTTTTACTTTTCTTTCAACTAAAAAAATAATTGATTATTACATTAATTTAGTTTAAATACTTTTTAAACCATTTTTTGAATTGATAAACAACTTTTTTCTGTCTTATGTTAAAGGCATTTATCTTAACTCATAATTTGAAAAAAGCAAGGACGAAGGTGCAGTGTAAAAAGTGACGCCATCTTGCAAAAATAATTTTTGTTAATATAAGATTTTTTTTATTCGACCTTTATTATTTCAATGTATATAAATTTCTTTTAAACTTGAGGTATTTTTTTATAAAAAAATATTAATTTAATTTAACATATGTTTTTTGTTAAAAAAAAATAAATATTTTTATATAAAAAAAGACCGAAAGCTTAAAAAAATTAATATAAATTTAAATAATAAAGATCGAATAATAAATAATTAATAGTAAAAAAATAATATTTGCAATTTTATTTTAGTGTTTAATTTTAATTATTTAATTCTTTTACTTCAATTATAATTTGCTACCATTTCACAAACTTAATTTCTTTCCCACACAATTTGCTTCCAACCAAATTTGACGTTTTATGTTAGCAATAATTCTCAACGAAAATTGACTAAAAATTATTGCAACATAAATTGCCGACAATAAATAGGTGCGTTTGAGTACTTTTACAGTAAAATGCAGAAATGAGTAAACTTAAAAATTTGCTCTCACAAAAAAGTACGCGAACGCAAAATTTGTAAAAATTCGTAAAATAAAGGCAACAGCTGATGGCAAATAATTTAAGTGTTGAAAAATGTTTACACTTTTGACTACTTAACTCGTTTTCTTATCGGTACTCGATTAAATCCTTTTTATAACACGAACATATTTGGAAAATACAAACAAATTATTTTATGTTATCTCTCATATTTGTTGTTTTTTTTTTTATTTCATTTAATTTTGCTAATTTGTGTCCGGCTAAATTTTATCAATAGTACATGAATACTTTTTTTACTATTGATTACTTTAACAACAAGTGTTGTTCTTAGTACCCGAGTACTTGACACTTTTACAACACCAAAAAATTAACAAAACAGAAAAAGTGATATGTAGCCATATAAATGCTTCACAAACAAGTTTAATTAATTAAAACTTATTTACTTTTTGTTTTTATTTAGTTTTATTTCCACTTTTCTTTTTTTAAACAATTTTTTCACAATTTGTATGCTTTTTGTTTGTTTACCTTTTGAAACATATGATTTTTTGTTTTACTAAATTTTACTGCAAAAATATCTGCAGTAAAAATTTGTAAGTACTCAGTCAAGAACTGTCACTTTACGCTCTCAATTTGTATTCTCATTTACTGCATTTTGTGTACTCGAACGCAAAATCGTAAAATCCAGTAAAGTTCAGTAAAAAATAGTAAAAACGTTTGTGTTCTCGAACGCAGCTAATCACCCTTATTCTGCGTTTCGAATCGGATCGTAAATTTCTCAGTTTGGCAACTTTCGTATTCTGCGTTCCGATCCAAGTATCAATTCGATTTGTTTTTCGATTGTATGTATTATGCGTTACGATCGTAGCTACGTTTTTTCAAGTTGTTTATTTACTAACGGAAAGTTTTTCGATTTTTGCCTCTGTAGTTAAAAAGTGTATAAATAAATAAAATGTGAGTATAAAATGCTTTATTTAATTTATTTATTTAATTTATATTATTTAATTTAAAAATTAATTAAATTAACTGTTTCACACACATTTAAAACAAATATCTTACAATTTATCACTCATCTCGAATGGATTGCAACTGTCTCTCAATTTCCGCTTTTCGAGTCTTGATTCTGCATTCTGGACCACGTTGTTCTCCTCTTCCAACAACAACGCCGCTGCTATCGATTTCATTTTTTCTCTAAACTAAATTTTTCTTTTGCAATGATGTGTAGAAAATGAAAATTTCGCTCCGGCGCTTCAGGATTCCTCACACTGGAATAGTTTGGCCACAAATACCGTTTGCTTATAATCTGGCTATTTTCTTCCTTTCCGCACTTAACTGATGAGTTTATTTAATTATAGTTACCACAATATTAAGTTTTTATATATGTATTTATCACTATTTATTAATAAAATTTTATTTTTATAGATTAACAATTACAATGTTTATAAAATTTTTTATTTTTTATGTTTCTATTTCATACGTTTCATAACAAAGCAGCTGGTTTAAACATACTCTGCTCTTCTTCTTTTTCTTTCGATTAGGTTTTTTTAGAATACCTTTTTTCGATTCGAGCGTAACTGAATGCGGGAACGTAATCGAAACGCAGAATAAGGGTGAATATGTACAAAAGAGTGGTGTCTACATCAAAGATAACATAATTTTGACAATTGCTGCAATATATGTCGCAATATGTATCTCTGCTGTAGACTAGGGGTAAAAAAGAAACGATAATGGAATAAAAAGGGCTTCCATGTTCCCCTTTATTTCTTTATAAACTTAAGACTAGAAGAAGTTCAAAAAAATTATTGATTTATTTTTTTATAATTTTGCGATTTTTCGTACTCCGTAAAATTTTTTGTTTTTTTTAGGTTTTTTCCGATTACGCTTTTTTTTGATTAGACGTTTTATTTCTTATTCGTAATCCCTATCAACGTTTTATAAAATTAAAAATAATCATAAGACCTCTGCTTGACTGGGTTGAGTTGTAAACCGTAATAGGGGCCTTAGGCCATGTTATATTACTAAACCTTATCCGGATATTTTCCAAATACCCATCGACATTTTTGAAACGATTTGTGGAAAATTCGAAATTTTAGAATAACTCTGATTTAAATAATTAAAAAATGGGTAACATTGTTAAAATAAAAATCAGTCCATATAGTACAAGGCGAATTCATTACAGGTGATCCTAAAAGCCCTGCTGATCATTTTTTTTTTCTTTTGCTTTATAATTGTTGGATGTCAAAGTTTTGTTTATTATCTTTGTTTCTATTTCGATTTGTTTCGGTTTTTGACATTGTACAATGATTTTACAAAAACAAATTGCTTGTGGTTTTTGTACGAGTTGTACTTGTTGTACAACCGAGATTACCTGGAATGAGTTCGCCTTGATATAGTATATAAATAAAATGTTTATGTTGTATACTATGGTTTAGGATTTGAAATAATTCAAAGAAAAAAATTCGATTTCAAGACACACAAATTGTATCTATGCGGGCAATTACATACATGATTTGTCTGTTTCTACAACAAAGATTAATTTCACATTTTACTACATATTTTCTCCTACAGATCTGGTAGTATAGAAGGCATCTCACCAACATCGGTAGGTCCTAATTTGATAGCCGCCCTATCAAGCAGTGATGCCACATCGATAGGTACATGGCGCATGATAAAAGGTAAAGTTTCACAAACAATTGAAGATATAAAATCATCTAAAGGTAGTACGACAAATATTACTGCATTACAACCCCAATCATATCCGACTATTATAATCAAAGGTAAATATTTCAAAATTCGTTATAATTATGATTTTTTTTTATGTTACCAATTTTATTTTGAATTTGATAAATAAGAAAAGTAATAAAAAGAAACAAAAAACCAAAAAAAAAGAAACACATTTCAAAATTGAAAAATTTTGAAATTCTCTTAATAAAAACAAACAAAATTTATCATTTCTTAGGAGGTGAATCGCAGCAGCAACAAACGGGTATTGAATTTGATTCGGATCAGGAAACAAAAACTTCATTGAGTGAAGATTTATCTGTTGAACAAGACAGACGTAGTAGTGCTGGCAGTAGTAAGCACAAAATATCTAGTAAAATGGATGACTCTGATTCAGAATTTGAAAACGAAATTTTGCTGGAAGGTGAAACGGATCATTCACGCTTACGTCGCGGTTTTGCCCATCTCAAGTCAAAAGTTAAGGCCAAACACGCAGCTCATCAAGCACAAAAAGCTACCCTATCAACGGCATCAGTGGCAGCACCTACTGCATATGTTGGTAGCCATTCACAAGTAGCATCTGTGAAAAAAGATATCAGTCCTAGCAGAAGTACAGGCTCATCTTCTTCTTCGGCTTCTTTAAGGGGTAATTTTTTAAGAAGACGCCGTAACAAGGAAGTGGAAACAGCTGAATTGGCAACTCCCACCAATATGGCTTCGGCCGTAGCGGCTACTGTGGCAGCCAGTGGAGAAATGGCGGCTACAGTGCCAGTAGTGGTAAGTGGAAAACCAGCCAAGAAAACCAAGGGTATAACAGTGGGTAAAAAAGACATAGAAATTGAATCTGGTGTGGAAATGCTAGAGGACATGGTACCACCACCGGTACCAATACATCCCTCAGACGAAACTTTACTCGATTCTATACCACCAAAACGTGATGATCTGGCTTTGCCGTTGCAAACTGAGACAACCAATTCTGCTACCTACAAGGATTATACACTGAAAAGTATTAAAATGCTGTACGAGTGCAGTGATCCCACTAATTCTACTCCCAATGAGTCTCGTCTATCATCCGAGGGCGCTGCATCTAACTCGAAAACGGATAATGATGACAATAAACATTCCTTTTGGGATTATTGGTATAAAGTTGTAACGCATGCCAAATATTTACCCAGTATTTCTATTTTGGGTTTAGCTACGATTTTCATTTTACCCATAAACGATTTTATACGCGGCGTTTTAACCTGTTTGCTTGGCATTACAATTGTTGATGGTGTTTGGAATTTTATACAAAATGTTATTGAACATTATACGATTCAGTTTAAACCTGAGAAGACTACGTTTCATATACCAGACTATAGTAAAATGACAATATGTGAAGTGCCGGCAGTAAAGGAGTATAAAACTGTTAAATCATATGGGGTAAGGGGTCACAACATTTTGTTTTGGGGTGTTTAAAGACATTTTATTACTTTTTATTTTATGTTTTTTAAGGGTTGGATGAATGAAATTGATAGTTATGATCCAAATACCTTTAGTATTAACATGACTAGATCGGTTTATATTAAGCTGGATGGTAAGTAAAATTCGTTAAACGGTTTTATTTTTAAAAGCATATACTAACTTTTAAACAAAAACTTTGTTTAATTTATCAGGCACAGTGTTACATATATCCACTACTAATGCTCGCATACCAAAACGTGTCATGTGGAATGAATTGCCTATAAATCGTAAAACTATAATATTCACTACACATCGTAGTTACGATTTACTTGGCTGTCGTATTGAATTGTTACCTATTGGTCTTGCTAGAA
This sequence comes from Pollenia amentaria, assembly GCA_943735925.1. Taxonomy (NCBI): domain Eukaryota; kingdom Metazoa; phylum Arthropoda; class Insecta; order Diptera; family Polleniidae; genus Pollenia; species Pollenia amentaria. The sequence continues at coordinate 205,649,050 of OX031009.1, read as the reverse complement.
AAAGGTAAAATACTTAAAATACCTATTATTAAATACGTAATTGTATATCAGAAATTAAAAAAGGAAATGCTGAAACATTTTTAAGCATAATGATACATTTTCAAATTGCATTTTAAAAATTTGTTCTTTTTAGACATTTTAATCGCAAATATCCCATACAACTCATAATAAAAGATTCCAAGCCCGCAGTCACTGCAGACGATGATGATGTTGATACTAAACATGTTAAACATAGATTTAGTCGTCATCGCAATAAGCATGAAAAGTCAGAAATGCGTGAAGGATCGGAAAATAGTAACAAAATAAATGAAACCGAAACTCAAATACAAGAATCTGGAGGAGATATCGATTTTGGAGCCACTATTTTAAATGCAGATGTAGGTTAATAAGTTAAAAAACAATAAAAATTTATTTTTTACACATTTTATTAGTTGCAGAAATTGCAGGATGACGTAAATCCAGATGAGGATTTGAATAACATAACCGTACCGTGTGGTGATGAAGTTCGAATATTATTATTTGCCAGGTGTGCTAGGGAAAAAGAAGATTGGTAAATTATATTGAATTTTGCTTAAATAAAATAATTTGATTATTAAAAATTTTAATTGTTTCAAAAGGTATCGACGTTTTGTGGCTGCTAGTAGTGGTGATGTCCATGATCAAGATTTACATTTAAGTAATGTGAAATTGATCAACTCTAAGGATTTGCAAGCAGCTGCTACAAAAGCAGCTCAATTATTAACTAATCCAAAGGTTTGTCGTGTTCCTTTTTGTTATTAAAAAAAAAAACCAAATCGAAAGTTACTTCAATAAGAGGGCAAATAAATACAAAAAGAAATCTTTTCAATTGTTTTGGTTTATATTACTTTAATTCAAAATACACAATAACCAAATAAGACAGATGGTTTATATATATATATATATAATTCAATAAAATTCTTGAACATATTCCTGTTTTGTGCTAAAGGCTTAACTTAACCCTAACTCTTGCCACTTTTCTTTACTTTCGTCTTCTTCCGTCCGTCGCCTTCTGTTCCCTTGCGAGTTCCAGTCTATGGCAATTCTAGTGACCTCATCGTTGTTTTTTGTTAAAACAATAAGTTTTTTTTTGTAAATTTTGCAGATCTTGCAGTCTTTGCATTAAAATTTTTTAATTTAAATTTTGTTATATTATTTTTATTTCTTAAGCCATAATCTTACCTAATTTGCTTAACATATACTCGTATAACAGAGGCAAGTGGTAAACGCCAAACAAAAAACATAAACGGCTTGGGAAACACTTACTTTTTGTTAACAAATAAATCACCCAAACCTAATTAATAATTTTTCCATAAATTCTAATAAAATACCTTTATTCTTTTAAATTTTTATGATTCATCGTTTCCTCTGCAAAATATTCACTTAAATGATTAAATTTAGCACTAGGTAGCGCAAACAGTTTGGAAAATAAACAACTTTTCGATTTTTCTATAAAACTTATTGAATCGTTTGCCAAAAACCCCAATAAACAACGCAAAATTATTGTACAAACGTACAATTTTGGCATGTTTGCCAAGGCTTTTACTTTTGAAAGTTTAATTATGTCCCTGTTTACATTTTGTGATTTTTCATGTTTTATTTTTAAATTTGCATTTGACTTTACATTGCAAAATTTTTATTGCAGCAACTCTCCATGTATGTTCACTTGACAAATTGCAAATCTGAGAAAACAAAATACATAAATCGCAAGACTACATTTCCTTGTGTACTAATCTACAAAGTTATCATATTCGTTAATAAGAGGGAGTTTACACGGTGTCTATTCAGACATATCTGTTTTCTTCATTCCCTTTTGAACATGCTTCCAAAAACCTATTGTCTTTTCACGATGTCTTTCCAAACATGTCTGTTTTCATGTCTAATTGTCTAATAGCCATATACATACAAACTAATAAACATGAAAATTCATAGCCATAGTTTACACGGAGTCTTTTCAGACATGTCTTTTTTTGACATTTTCTTTTCAACATGCTACCAAAAACCTTTTGTCTTTTCACGATGTCTATCCAAACATGTCTGTTTTCATGTCTAATTGTCTAATATACATATACATACAAATCAAAATACATGAAAATTCATAAAAACAAACATGAAAACTCATTTCGTGTTTGTTTGGCAACCCCTCTTTCTTCTCTACCCCGATCGGCTACAAACAAAACAGACGTGTTTGTCAGACATGTCTGAATAGACACCGTGTAAACTCCCTCATAAAAACAAACATGAAAACTCGTTTCGTGTTTGCTTGGCAACCCCTCTTTCTTCTCTACCCCGATCGCCAACAAACAAAACAGACGTGTTTGTCAGACATGTCTGAATAGACGCCGTGTAAACTCCCTCTAACACTGTGCACGAAATTGACACTTTTTTTCGTGACAAGCTGGGCACCTGGCGTTTTAACATAATTCGGGTACGCTGAATCCAGTGGTGCCCGCGGTTTTTTAAGATTGGCTCGAGATATACCGTTATTTCAAAAATGGAGGAGGTTGCACAACATATGTTCGTGTAACTCAAAAACGCTTTAGCTTATTGAAAAAACTTAAAAAACCGAAATTCCGCTAAATCTGAATAGCTGTGCGTCAGTAGACAAATATCGTCTGCTTAATCTAGCAGAACACAGCAATGCCAGACACCTATCCCGACTCTCACCGTTCCACTCAGCACTGTTTTATCCTTCAAGATGTGTTGCGGTTAAGGCTCTTTATAAGGTGTATGAGTTTGAGAGGACTTCTCCTTCATGCCAATGCACTCCAGATCACATCGTGGATTAGTTTATCGAATGCCTTCTCGAAATCTATGAAGCACAGGTACAGTGGTGAGCGCCACTTTACAGATTGTTCCACAATAATACATAGGCTGTTTATTTATTATTAGTGAGTTTCAGATATGCAGATGATTAGCCTACTGTATCATATTCTGATGATGGGGCTACCATCAAAGCTAACAAACTGGCTGAATATGCATCACATTTATATAGCAAACCGCTTAATGTATGAACAGACGTCCGCTTGCTCCAAAACTAACTCGGTGAACAGACACTGCAATCGCCTCTCACAAATCGCCCAGAATCCAACACGTGGAGGCTTGTGAATCGACTTGGAGTATAATATATAAGGATCATCCTATATTAGCTAGGTAGAACCCATCAGAGGCCTTGCCCTATCATTATACCCCCTGGCCGCCAAACAGACAGATGGTTTACTATGTATATATTTCGATTCAAAGAAAGCACTTTTTAAATAAAAAAAACGAACGGATTTTAAAACAAAAAAACTAATAGAACGATTTCGGATTGAAATCCACAACAATTATCACATTAAAATAATTTAAATTATTGAGTGCAGAGCCGAACAAAATTCAAATTAAAGTGTATCATCGAGCAAGATGCCATTCAAACAATTTTAAACCTTCGAACAAATTACATGGATTCTTTTTAATTTATTGAATGTTTTAAAGGAACCTGTTTAACTAAATTGGCAATTATCAAGTCATTTATATTAACGATTTTCAAACTATTGAGAGTCGACTGTATTTATTTAATTTATTAAAAATAATCACGATTACGTGTGATTATAAAAATCTTTACTACAACGTTCGTAAAACTGCTTTCGGCGTGGAAGCAGCTCGCGCGTCTTTGTCGTTATCTTCTGAGGACAAACGGGCTGATTTTGTTCGTCTGCTTTTCGTGCATTTTACGTTTCATCTAGCTTTGCATCGTATTACTGTACCATATGCAATCGTTTAAAACCACACACTTTTAACGTGCTTAGGTGGTTGAGATCCAAAAATAATAATGTGACTGGTGAAGAACTATATAATGCTAGGAACACATCTGGGACGAACGACGAATTTTTGGCCGCGAATATTCGTCGCCAAAAATAAAACATATTGGTGTATATGAAAATACACACAATACTAGCGTCCGACGAAATTCGTCATACGTGGCGTCTTTGCAATAGATTTATTTATATTTCATACGCCGGCGAACGACAAACAAATCAGTACTAGGTGACCATATTTCGTTTTAGTTTAGAAGTATTTTAGTAAATAAAGTTATATTTTACTTTAATAATTGTTTTTCTTTTTATTGTATTACATTTAAAATATATATACAAAGTATTTTGCTATAAAAATAGTTTTTAGTTGTGTTTTGATTATGTTTTAATTTTTAAGCATTAGTTTTTTTAATATGGTCACACTATTTCTCCCTCTTGGCACAAACAGCAATCAACTTTCTCAATTATAAAAGCTGCTTGTTATTCGTCGTTATTGTACTCCATACGACGAATTTACTCAGCCAATTTCTACTGAAAGCTTTATGCTCAGACGTCTTACTGGTGGAGACCAAAATACTCTGGACCGGATTATAGAAGCTTTAGCCTTCCTATAAAAAGATTTAGGTCGACCGATGTCTTGTGGATGAGGCTCCATAAATTGTGTGATACCCTGACAATATAACTTCAATAGATAGACAAAAAATAGTTTAAGCTAAAATAAAAAACAAATCTGTACTAATTGTGATTATTATTTGATTACTTGTAATCGTTATCGAAAAGTATTTGGGCAAAAGTAAAAGCAATCTTTTTTTTAATAATAATTTTAGATTTGAAATCAGAATAATCTAATTACTAATCATTACAATTTCAAATACTTAATTTTATTTATATTTCCATTTTGTCATGTTTGTTTTTTTTTTCATTATTAGCCAAAAGAAAATACTACTGGTTCTGGAAAGTCTTCTATATCTGAACCACAAAGGGAATCTGCTTCATCGATTAATTTTGAAGATTTAGTTGATGTAAGTTTTATTGATTTAAAAAATGTTATCTGTTTTAAAAATCCGTCCTTTCAGCTTTCTCCTGCTGTTCCTGAAAAAGAAGAACCAGAACATGATGATGATTCTATAGAATTTATGCCAGATGATGCTGAAACAATTGAAGGTCTTTTAATGTTAGCTAGTGCTGCAAGAAATGATGCAAACTATATTAAATTCATGGCTTTGTATCAGGTAAGTTTAAAGATAATAAACAAAGCTCGGTTATACATATATTCCTTAATTAATCTATATCAAATCACTATTAGCTAGAGTTTGCAATAGCGATATCCGCAATTTAATTTTGGTATTTCATGCAGTTATTTGTAGCACATGCGTTTTCCAAAAAACTTTACTCACATAATCACAGTGGGTTTAACGTTTTAGAATACAGGAATGTCTCGATTTACGCGATATTTTCTTTTTTGATTCCTACGCTAATCCCGCGAAGCTCTTCGCTTGTCTGCAGGAGACCAGTGTCTCTGGCAGAAATCGAACCCGCAACAACGCTATTGCTATCAGCTAGACTACCGTGGCACCCATTTCGATATAACACGGAATAATAATAATAACCATTTTCTTAATTACGCGTTCTTTTTTACGCGAATTCATAATATATAATATTACACGCTCCAAAAATGGTTAACAACCATATTTTTTGAAGACTGTTTCCAATTCTTGTTGAAGATTCAGAAATGTTCAGAAGTTTTAAAAAAATTGAATTTTAGATACTAAAAACTAGGAGCATTTAAAGTTTTATTTCTGCCGCCTTACACAACAGTTCTGTCATTATTTAAACGTTTAAATCTTATTGTAAGGGGGAGGCCCCCCAAAGTTTATCTTGAATTAATCAAATAAAATTCAACTCTGCCTTTCAGAGTTATGGAAAGTACATATTGTCAATTTTAGGCATTAAAATCTTTAAAAAGATTTTGTTTGTTGTGCTGAATTCCCTTTTTTTTAATAATTGATAAAGGGGGAATGTAAGAAAAGATAAACTCATCACTGATTTATTGTTTGGTATTTTGTTTAAGCTTTGATATCGTTGCAAAAAAGACTTTGAGTGTTTGTAGGTAATTCTCATTCCCTCTGTAGTCTTGTTTGCTGATAGCTTTGGCCTTTCTAAAATTATCTAGGAGAACGTTTCCTGATGATCTGGCCTAAGCAACCAGTGAAATGCGCATAGGAACGCTTATTCTTTAAAAAAAAGTTAGAAACTTTTGCACTAAACGGTTGCTGAAAAAATCTTTTGCCAGAAGACGTTGGTAATAACAATATTGAAACCCCACTTTCATCGGAAAGTTCTGAAATATTAGAACTATTTGAATCTCTTTTGATTTTAATATTAAGTAAAATGTATTTACATAGGTACATCCTATAATTTGTTAAGAGTACAACTAAAATAAGGTAAACAATAATTGTATGTGTTTTTGATTTAACTCGACTTTCAAGACCGGAAATTAAATTTGGCTTGGATGTCTTATTGGTCCTAAAATACGATCATTGTTTAACACGAACTTTGTTCAGTCCCCATAGACCGCGTTAACCGAGGCTTATTGTAATACAATTGCAGATAATAAAAACATCTAACAATCTATTGATGTAGTTCTGGGAGATATATAACCGTAACTTAAAAATTCAAAATCTAAGAATTTTAAAACAGCCAAAACAAGGACATTGTTTAAATGAACCAATAAATAAAAAAAGAAAAATTATATTGTTTATCAATGCGTATTAAACTAAAATCATTTATATTTATTATTTATATTCAATGATACCGTGGAGTTAAAGATTTAACTTGTTTATTGCAAAATCTGAATGAATAACAAGTAACATAATATGATACTTGTTTTTTAGTACATTATACTAGCTGTACCCTTCGTTCCACCTAACATTGATTTTATTATATTTCTTCATAAGGTGTTATGATTTCCAATCATCCCTACAACTCCAAATCATTGATATAAGCAATATTGGCCGCACTTTGTGCGTTGGAGTCTTTAATAATAATCACTTGTGTGCGCTTAAATTGCCGATATTACACTGTATGAAATATAGTTTTGCATGATTATTTGAAAGCTTAGATGAATTGCATGACAACAAAAAAGTAGTGAAATTAAAGAAATTGCATAATAAGAAATAACAAATTTACGCAAAGTGTGAAAAGGGAACAACTCCAAGGATAATTATTTATTGAAAAGTTAAACAAATATAAAATAAATTTTTTTTACAATAACAGTTAAATTAATTTAGAGATTATGACGCTCAATAATAAACAGTATGTATAAACATACTGCTTATGACTCATTTTTTATAAGCTTAATTAATTTGAATAGGATGATTAAATGGGTTTGGTTTATTTCTGTGCAGATGTCAAGCAATGGGCCCGCCACCAACTGAATAAATACAATTCCTTTTGGTGGTATTAAGTCAAATTTTCATACAAAACGTACATTTTATATTTTGTGATTTTTCGACTTTTATTTTTGGCTTTTCTTCTTCTTCCTTTTTTCGCAACCATCGACGAAAAAAACAAAAAAAGAATCATTGAAATCGGTCAAGCAATTATCGAGTTTAAGCAGACTAATCCACAGCAATTAATGGTGCAATGTAAAATTTGCATACAAAACACAGTATTCGCTTTTTTCGATTTTTTAACCTTTTTTTTGGGCTTTTCTGAACTTTAATCGTGATTAGACGAATAAAACAAAAAAAAGTCATACAAATCGGTCAAGTAGTTCTCGAGTTTTAGCGAGACTAAGACAGAGCGGTTGATTTTTATATACATATGTATATAGATTTACTAAAAGAATTCAACGTATACAAAATTTTTTATACCTTTGTATTTTCCCAATTTCATTTGGAATTTTCTCAACTTCAAATTAAAATTTCCCAATTTTATTTGGAATTTTCTCAATTTCAAGTTGAAATTCTCAATTTCATTTGGAATTTTCTCAATTTCAAATTGATATTCTCAATTTCAATTGGAATTTTCTCAATTTCAAATTGATATTCTCAATTTCAATTGGAATTTTCTCAATTGCAAATTGAAATTCTCATTTTCATTTGGAATTTTCTCAATTTCAGTGAAAAATGGTGTAGTATCGATTGTAACCACACAATCTCTTCAGATGGGTTTGCCGTTTAACACTCACCGCCATTGACGACGGATAACATTAATAGCCAAACATCAATCTTTAAACCAAATGGTATTTTACCTTGATAGATCGAAATTTGCTTTGAATGAACGATTACCTATTTTAATTGATTTACATGTTCTTCCTTACTTCTGTTTTTCGAACTTTTTGTCAAGAATTCTTCTTGAAATCCAAAGTAAATTTTTTTTTGTTTTTGTCTTTCTTTTTCTTGTTGACCTTTTTCATTACAACTTGAAGGACAAATCGACGGTTGATAATTTAAATGTCGTATGTTGATTTTTTGCGATTTTGAGTTAAGATCGATTCCTTAGGTTTTCCGACCTGATCTTTCATTTGGCGTAATCAGTTTTTCGACACCTCATACGGTTTTCGAGATATGGAATGTTGAGTTTGTCGTATGTGGTATTTGCTGAATAAATTTGCAAATTAAATGTGTTTAAACTCAATTTACTCGAAACTATCGGAATCCACATACGACAATTAAATTATCAGCCGACGAAATGAAAAAAAACATATAGCTCGTGCTTTAGCTTTTAACTAAATAACTTCATATGTACGAGTAGGTATATATACCATTAATATTAAAAACATTTCAAAAATGTGTTGTATAATATAAATAAAAAATTTAATATAAGTTTAACATGTTATATTAGAGTGGTATTATTGTCTAGACTTTTGGATTTAAACAGTATAAATAGCAAAGCACACCAGGTTAAACTTGTTATATAATATAAATTAACTTTGATATAAGTATTAAAAGTATACAAAAATGTGTATTAGCGATAGAAATAAAAAATTTATATAAAATAAACATGATCAATTTATACCAGAAAAATTATCCTACTTTGACTGAAATTTTTGGACTCCTTATACTTCTAGCAGTATGTCGTAAACATTATTTTGAAGCTTAAAGTGTCCTCTTTTAATATCTTTTTAAATCTTTAAAATATCTTAATTATTTCAAAAGTTATGATTTTTGCAACGAAAAAAGTCTAAAGGCGCTATTGTGCGTCGACTTGATGTGGCAACAATTTAAATTCGACTTCGACATCGTCAACGATTTACATAATAGGGGTGAATATATTTTGCATGGTCTTTGCGGAATTCATCTTTTACAAGTAGAATCCTTAAATCCCTGGATGTTCTTATTTCTTATATACCCCGGCGATCGGATCATGGTTTTAACAATTTTCGATTAAGCCCTCTATATACATAAGTTCGATACTGGAATTCCTTGCCGTCCTGCATAATTGTGTATCATATGTCCAAATCGGTTTCAAACTGATTTTATATATTTTAACGATTTGTAAAAAAAGTTTTTTGATCGAAAAAAGTTCTAAATGTATGTAACATTATTGAGTGTGGCAGGTGTACAGATTTCTCCCCTGAGTGCAAACGGAACTCGTTTACTCGAATCCGTCAATTTCAATTTTCCACTTGACTTAGGCCGGGATTTTAAGATGTGGATCAAGTTTAAACTTAGTTTTAAGTACTCTGAAACCCGGATTTTTACGGCGATATATGATTTTTTTTAATATTTCATTAAATACCAACATCTTAAGCAAATCTAAGCTGTTCCGTCAAAATTTTGTATACAAATTTGGCAATGGCGGTACAAATCTGTTTTCCGATTAACTAAACGTAGTTTAACTGAGATATCAAAAACCCAGCCTAAGAAAGTCATTAGGTTGACGCGAAGCCAGCGGATTTACTTAAGTTCGATAGTGTGCACCAGGGATGTTAAAGTTGGTACAATTGTACTTTTTTGGTACATTTTGACCTTCTAAAGTACCGTGGTACTACGGTGACTCATTCGGTACAATTTAAAAATTTGTCATAGTTCCCCCTTTTTGCATTTTTAGTATAGCAAACAAATTATTGAGTCCTTTTCATTGCATTTATTTTTTTAATTATTATTTCTTTCATCAGGATTTAAAAATCATTTTTTAAATTGAAATTTTTTATTTATGCAATATGCACTTAAAATTATTAACATGGTTAATTTAAAAATGCAATCAGAAGATGCTCGAATGCATGTATTTTTACAAAGGCTTACTTCTTGTTCCGCCAAATAGCACGTAATTTCGTTAATAAAAGTTTCACGTAATTTCATGAATAAAAATGTTTTGGATGAATGTGATATCTCTATCGTTGATCTTTACAAAACTCACATGCCCTTTAAAGAAATTTATTGCGGAACCGAAATGGATTTATATATTTCTACAAATAATATCAATATTTATATTGTTAAAGAAATGAAAGAAAATGCAAAACAATTTTATATAAAATCTTGCGAAGTTTTGAGAACCCATGTCAACTTTAATAACGAAGTTTTAATAAATTGACTGCTGAATGTTATTTCAGGTAAAACAAGTACCTCTTCTAGAAAAAATGTTCCCGAATGAAATTGCAAATTTTGATTCAATCAATAATCCATTTAGAGCTTTAGCTGATGTCGAGCAACTGCAGTCGTTAGAAACAGAAAACGTTTGTAGTTTTTGGTCGGCAAAAGCTAATTTACAAAATGAGCTAAATGTCCATATGTTTTCTGACATTTCTAGAGTCGTTTATCCGTTCCAAATTCGTCTGCAAATGTGGAAAATTTGTTTATTTTCTATATATAATAAAAACTAATAGCCTATTTCCGATGTGCGAAAGAATTCTTTCTTTCGTATAACTACATTGAAAACAAAAACAAATTTTTAGACTTTGTTTTCAATGTAGTTATGCGAACGAAAGAATTCTTTCGCACATTGGAAATAGGCTATAAGAAAAGAAACAGACTACATGTGCCAACATTAACAAGTCTCATACAAACAAAGAATTGGTTAAGATCGACAAATTCATGCTGTTATGATGTAAGAATTCCAAATAGTTTATTAACTAAACAAATAAGTGCCTGATTTTGATCTCATATATTTATAAGACTTTTATGTACCCTATTTTATTCATACATATACTGCCTGGCCCACAATGTCGACAAGAACATTTCTTTCGAATATTTATATTGAAAACAATAACAAATTTTAGGATTTTATTATTGTTTTCAATATAATTATGCGAAAGAAATGTTCTTGTCGACATTGTGGGCCTGGCAGATAATGTATGTTAATATTAAGTTTTGTTTTTTTTGTGTACAATTTTTTGTTTTAATAAATTTACTGCCAGGCCTACAATGTCGACAAGAACATTTCTTTCTTATATTTATATTGAAAACAAAAACAAATTTAAATTTTTTATTATTGTTTTCAATATAAAAATGCGAAAGAAATGTTCTTGTCGACATTGTGGGCCTGGCAGTTAAAAAAATGGTACCGTGAAGGTCCAAAAAGTACATTTTTTTTTTTGGAAGTTGGTACAAAATTTAAAACCCCATTTAACATCCCTGGTGTGTACCCCAATTTAAGTCAGGAATGAGAAATTGGTTTTTTGTGTAGAGCAAAGTTTAAACTTTTAAGACTTTGTTTAGGCCGGGTTTTTGAGATGTCAATTAATTTAGAACATAGTTTAACGTAGTCTGAAACTCGGATTTTTCCAGCGAAATGTATTTTTTTTATTTCATTAAAGACTAGGGCGTTTAATTAATCGGCTTTTTTTGTTTGATTAAACGATTAATCGATATTTGGCATTTTTGACTTATTCGATCAAACGAACAAAATTAATCGAATGATTCAAAATCTTAAACTTTATAAATTTAGAGATTAAAAAAAATTGGTACTTGAGTAAATAAACATTATTAATTACAAGTATTTTCATATTTTATTAACAAAAAAACAAAACAAACGATAAAAAAAAATAAAACATGTATTGAGATGATATAATTTTATATGTACAAATAATTAAACAGATCTTTTAAAATAATCTTTTAAAAATAAAATGTGATTAAAATGTTTTGCTTTACTTGGAAGCCACACGAACAATTTTTGTCTTTCCTTTTAATTTATCATACTCTCTCACTTTTTTTTACTAACGCACTCACACTTTTTAAATTGATCACGAGATTGCTCTCAATTTTACCTTTTCATTTGTTTGCCAATTTTACGTTCAATTTAACAACTGACAACAAATTAACTTTGGCGCTTTCTTTATAAAAAATATATTTCTTAAAAAATAAATGTGCTTTATTAAAAAAATTGCGTTCTAAAAAATTTTTGTGCTTTTTTACAAAATACTTTGAGTCACGTAGATGAGTACCGTGAGATGAGTACTTTGAGATGTTTCTTCGTCGGGGGAATTTTTAAAATGAAATTTCATATCAAATTGAGTGCAGCCTGTGACACTGCTGTCAATTCAAACAAGTTTTGACAAGCAGTTTTTGTGGACAACTTGAAAGTGATTTATTGAACGTGTGGCTCCAGGGTTAAACAAATTTTTTTTTTGCATTTGTTTCAATTATAAGTAAAAATTAACGGATTACTGCATTGTTTCAGTAATCAGTAAAAATGAAAGAATTTTCAGTAACCAGTACGCCAATGTATGTAATTTACTACCTAAACATGACTGTTTATACAAAAAATTCTAAAAAGGAAAAATTATTGAGTTTTTGAATTTAAATTTTTGTAAGATTCCTTTTATTAAATCTAATGTTTAATTCCAACGGACACATACATTTGGTTTGTTTATTTGACTTAAAACTTTAAAAAATTATACATTTGACAGAAAAACTTCGATTAATCGGCATATATTCTTCGATTAATCCTTTAATCGAAATCAGCAATTTTAATCGACTAAACATCCTATTAAAAACCAAGATTCTAAGAAAAGCTAAGCGGTTCCGTCAAAATATTGTATACAAACTTGGTAATGGCGACACAAATCTATTTTTAGATTGACGAACCCTAGTGTAACTGAGATCTCAAAAACCCAGCCTTAATAAATTTACATTTTCAAATACATATCGCTTCACTTCTTCTAATGGAAGTGAACTCAAAATTTACACACTTTAATTTCATGCAAGAAATCAATAAACAGTCGTCATATCTTCCCACTGCAAAAATCTTAGATCCATTTCTCTAGTATTTGGCCAACAATACTATATAATATAAGACATTTTGAGTTAACCCCATTTACAGGAACCAGTGTGATCTTATAAACACGGAAAATGCTATTTTCGAAGTAATGGCAGAGATTAAAGAGGTAACCAAACTACGTGTGTGAGTGTATTCGCATGCAGACGAGTACCCTTAAAAATAGCAAACCAAACTATGGAACACAACAGTGACCCCTGGTCTTTCATAATTAAAAAAAAAAAAAGTCTAATAAAATCAGAATATTTGCAGATACAAATATTCGTATTTCGAACAGAAAATTGCCCTACTGCACCAAACGTGTAAATTATTTTTTAGATCAAAGATCATTATTTTTTACTCATAGCAACGCTTTGTGAAATGCGGTTTTGATCACAAGATCTATCAAGAACAAATCTAAATTGGTAAACTATAAGCGGAATCATCTTGTTGGCCTTGCAAATCGTGATCTAAAACACGACAACAAAATGCATAGATTTTAAATTTAAGTATTGTAGATGACGGCGTAAACATAGTAAATTTAAAATGTATGCATTTTAAATTTAGTATGTTTACAAGACCCACAAGATGTACAAGGTCTACAATAGCAAACCGTGAATTTCTCAAATATTTTACCAATTTAAATTTGTTCTCAGAAGAACATTTTCGAATCGTTCCCTTATAATAACTTAATAAAAATATTAGTTGACGTTTTTTAGATTTATTTTAAATTTTATTGATTATTTTTATTAAAATCTTTTTATTTTATTTATTTTTCAATTTGTTATTTATTCAGTTCGGTTCATTTCATTTATTATTTTTTTTTTATATTTTGTTTTTTTTTAGAAAGCTTGTAGACAATCAAAGATTCCAGTTTATAAAGGGCAAATATTTCATGATCCTCTAGACAAAAAAAGCGTATGTTTTTATTTTATTTTTAAATAATTGTTTAATTCGATCATTTACATCATTCCATATAGAATTTAATCAGAAATTTAGAATTTTAACCTCACAATAGTTTAATAAATAACATTTTAATTGCAGAACAAACGCACGGCCCGCGTTGAAAATGAACTTTGGAAAGGCATCGATCAGTCCTTGTTCCTGGGCCCATCTGGCAGTGTGGTATGGGCTAATGTTTTAATAGGCCGTTTGCTGTACAGCACCTTACAAAATGAACAAATTATGGATAAAATTCAGGATATCTTGCAAAAGAAATTAAATTCCATAAAGGTAATTTTGTAACATATTGTTAGGTTGCATAAGTTACCCATTTGATTTTGCTATTAGCTTCCTAGTTTTATGGAGGATGTTGTCATTAAAAACATAAATCTTGGTCATACTCCGCCCTTAATTCATCGTGTTTCACAGCCTATGCTAGACGAACGTGGCATTTGGCTTGATATGGATGTGACTTATGAGGGTCATTGTCATATAACTGTTACGACAAAAATGAATTTGTTACGTCTTAAACGTCCAATGCGTAATCCGCTATTTGTAGATTCTAAAACAGATGGCACCATAACAAATCCCCATATTGCTGCTTCTTTGAAAGATGAGCTGTTGGCAGCCAATAAAGCAACGCGAGGTGGTGGAGCTGGTGTTGGTGTTAACGAAGCAGAATTTTTAATAGAAAGTGCCCTAACGGGAAGTGCTATATTTGATAGTGATGCTGAAAGTACTGGCAGTTCGAGTACTGAATCCGACAGTCCTATTGCTGGTACAATGGGTGACAATCCAAATAGTGTTAGTGAAGGGTAAGTTAAGGAGATTTATTTAATTTTTTTAATTTTTGAAAATATTTTCTATTTAAGAGCCACCAATCCCGGCAATGCAAGACGTATATTTAAATTTGTTGATCGCATTGCAACTTCCAACTTTTTCCAATCAGCTACGGAATTGTCATTTGTACAAAAAGCCATGGAGAATATGAGTACAACTATAACATTAGGGATAGATTTAAGAGGTTTAGTTTCACGTGTAACAATAAATATACCACCACCGCCTTCAGACAGAATATGGCTAGCGTACGTTTTTTTTTTTTGGTAGTTTTAAAATAAACTTCTGAAATATTTTTTTAAATTTATTTTTGTGTAATTACAGTTTTCGTGCCCCACCGCGCCTATGGCTTACTGCACGTCCGACAGTCGGTGATAAATCTGTAGATTGGAGCATTGTTACCAATGTCATTGAGGGCAAATTATGTGAGGCTGTTAACAAATACTTAGTGTATCCCAATATGGTTGATCTAACTGTCCCATTTTTGGGAAAATCTTCATCTTCCGAATCATAAGAATTGAAAAACAGAAAAATATTTTTGTATTTACTTACGCTGTTAGTCTATATGTTTGCCGTCTTTTTAAGAACAAAATTTACTATTTATCTTTTTTAAATATTATAAATTATATTAAATAATTTATGTAAATTTCTTTTTAAAAATTTAAGAAAAAAGGAATTTGTTAGCTGTTTTTTCTATCAAATAATAATCTTCAAAGAAACAACAAAAATAGTTAAACTATTTTAAACAATTTTATTTCCCAAATATTCCCTTCTTAAGTATTAAACAACTAATAATAACAAATTAAAAACATCCATATACATATTTATATTTAAAATCACAAACAACAGAAAAGACAAAATTAAATTATAATTTATAAGAAGTAAACTTCTGTAAACATTCTTTTTTTTTTTAAGTAAATATATTTTTATACAGTTGTATTTATTATAATTAACTATATCATTTTATTTTATATACTGTAAAGAGAAAACTAACTTATTTATACATATTCAAATTTTTTTATACCTACCAATTACACACAAACATACACTTATATTTTTGCCACACTACAAGGCGTAACAAAATTAATGTTTTCATAATTTGTATAGCTACACCACATTAGTTCAGAGGGTATTATGCGTTTATACTAACACCTTAAAATATTGATCATATACCCACCTTTAAGAGCGGGGCTTGAGGTGTTTATTAAGTTGAAACAATGTTCAACGTATTCTGAAACTCGGATTTTTCCGGCGAAATTTGATTTTTTTTCATTAAGGGTAATCACGATGTGTGCAGAAGTACACACATTTCCACAACACAGCAACAAAATGTGCGTATTTGCTATTTGCTTCATTCTACTTTGTTTGCACTAAACAAACTTTGAGCAAAAATAGTAGTACATACATATTTGCTCAGTTGCAAATAAGCGCAAACAACAACTTTTGACATACGGACCGCAATATTTTTTTTTTTTTTTGGAAAAAGAAAATTTGAATTACAATTGTTTGTGATCACTTTAGCGCATAAATAAAATAAAAGCTAAGATGCTTGTGTATAATTGTAAACAAATTAAGATTTTTTATTGCTGCAAGAAGTTTTTTGTGTTGTCAGAATACATTTTTAGAAAAATAGCATTTTGCACAAAAAATAAAAGAAGTATGCTCAAGATCAATAATAATATGCACTGCAAATTTACAAATTGCAAATTTGCACAATGATCGTGATTACCCTTATTATTTCATTAAATACCAACAGCCGTATTCATAACGAAAATTTGGCATGAAGTTAGCACAAAGTTTATTCATAATACACTTACCAAACTCTGGCTAACGATTTGCTAAACTCTTTAAACAAGCTGCCAAACGTTTGCCAACTTGTGATAAACAGCTGTTTTATGTTGAATAATTTTGTTTGTTTTTTTTAATACACTGTTTTTTTTTAGTTAAGAGTCCTTTTTTAAATATATTTTAATTTAAAAACATTTCAAATTTTTATATAAAGAGGGAAAATTAAAAAAAAAATTAAATGAAATGACAAAACCATCGATGATTAATGCAAAACGTGTTGCATTTTTGAGTATTATAATGTGACATCATTAAAGTTCAGAGTTGATTTATTAAAAGTTAGCAGACGGATAAAATTTGTTATTAATAAACTCTGTGCTAACAAGCTGCTAAGCTTAATCGGCATTCTAGTTAGCAGCTCGTTGTACGTAGTATACAAACTGTGGCTAACTTTTTGTTATGAATACGGCTGCAACATTTTAAACAAACTAAGCTGTTCCGTCAACATTGTGTATACAAACTTGGTAATGGCGGCACAAATCTGTTTTCAGATTAACTAAGCCTTGTTTAACTGAAATCTCAAAAACCCAGTCTAACTATACCGATCGACTCAGAATCACTTTTTGAGTTGATTTAACGATGTCCGTCCGTCCGGCTGGCTGGCAGTCAATGCAAACCTTGCCCGCAAATTATAGGTGTCAATTTAAGAGATAATTTAATGTAATTGGGTACATAGGTTCTATTTGTCACAAGGACCAAGTCTATAGAAAATAGTGGGAATCAGTCTATAATGTAACAATCACCATATAAACTTGTTTATATATAGTCTTTGTGCCCATTTTATTATGTTGGTATTTAGATTAAATTTGGACACAACTTATTTTATTGCAATCTAAATCATCTTACCAAATGTTATTGGAATTGTTCCATATTTCACTATAGCTCCCATACAAATACTACTTCCGAAAATAGCTTTAACCCTTTCAGAGTCAAAAATAATTTTTGGCGAGATAAAAATCTGAAAATTTGTATTTAAGGTAATGTGATGGCGCTGAAGCCGGGAAAAATAATAGTTTTTGCCTCATGCAGCTCCCCTGGTTTTTAGGGAATGCCGAATATATTCAAAATTGACCTTTAAATGTCCACAAAACAACCTACAATTTATTTTTGCAATATTTTTTTTCAAGAAAATACTTATTTACGCATGTATCAATTACTATAATAACAATTTAAAATATCTAAAAAAAAAAATATAAATAACTGTACATTTTTATACAGTAAAAGTGGGTAGAAAGAGAGTACAATGCAATGCCGAATATATTCGACAAAAACACTGAAAGGGTAAATGCTTTAACTTTCTTATAAATATTGGTATTGAAATAAAATTTGGCGACAATTACTTTTACGATAGCTACTATATCAAGAGAAAATATTGTTTTGGTAGGTCCAAAATTATCCATGGGTCCCATATAAACCCCTGTCCTAAAATTACAAGCAAATCTCATATAAATGAAGATATCTAAATAGTTTTCGGCACAAAGAACTTGTACATCAATCTTAACCTCATACCATAATTTTGTTTTACTGGGTCCATGATTGGCCATGGGTCCAAAATGGGGTGCAAACTCTAAAAATTTGTCTATATACATACATATAATGTGGTGTAGGTTATCAAATGGTCGGCCTTTACCGGCTATACGAGTACTTTCGTACTTGTTTCATTTACATATATAATGACAGTGATAATTTTTTGTAATTACTAATACAAAAAAATAAACTTAAATATTCCAATTGATATCATTTTTAAAAATAAAAACAAACAACTTATTTTTGTTTAAGATTAAGTATTTAAAACAATAAATAAAACTATAAATTATTTAATAAAATAAAATTTTTAAATATTGTTTGAGAACAAAAAAAAAATCTTTTAAATTGACGGTAACGGCAACATACAAAGTTTGTCGTATTTATGCCGTTTACGACAATCAGGCCAATTTCTTAAAACCGATTGGCTGGTATTCGACTACGACAACGAAACTCAAAAACGAACTCTAAGCATTTAAAAAAATAATAATTATTTATAAATACACTTTTTGTTCAAGCTCAAATTCCTATAACTTTAAGAAATATTTGATGAAATGCTATAATTTTTTTTAGAGCTATTGAAGTATTTGGAAATTTATTAAGCAGACCATACACGATTCAATTCAATTGTCAACTGAGTCGGTTGTTGTCCAAATCAAAGCGTCGAGTTAGTTGAAGAAAAATCAAAAGATTTTGATTTTTTCAAGTTGACTACTAAGTCTTTCAATTCGATTGTGCTGTGTGTTCTCAAGTCTCTTGATCAGCTGTCAAAATTTATGTCAAAAAAATTTAAATTTGACAGTTGAATTAAAATCTTTCAATTCAGTTGAAGAAGTGTGTGGCCAAGTATCAATTCAGTTGAAAGACTCAGTTGACAACTGAATTGAACCGTGTATGGGGCGCATTAGATATATCAGCGACAAATGGATACATATGTAGGTATGTATGTATCAAAGTAATGTAAGCAAGTTCTAATGAAATCTGACAGGTTGATAAAAGGAAGTTGTGAACCAAGTTACATTAACATAAGGTAGCAAGCAGCTTTATGAATCTAGCTATCCCTTTTTTGTGTGTAGTTGTATACGGATTTGACATATTGAAGACCTGGATTTGACATATAGAAGAAGCCTTATAAAACTACATACAAAAAAGGGACAGCTAGTTCTAAAAAAGGTAAATTTACCTGTGTAAATTGTGTTTTTAAATTTCTTTTTAATCATTATTTCTTGAATTTATTTTTCGCTTAGAAAATAAAAGTTATTTTATGAGTTTTTATTTATTTCTCAGAAATAAAAGTTATTTTTTGAGTGGTATTTATTCTTCAAAGATTAAAATTAATTTTTGAGTTTCAATTTTTGCTTAGCAAATAAAAATTATTTTTATGTTTTATTTTTTTTTAATTAAAAAAAAAAACAGTTACTTTTTGAATTTATGTGCTGTTTTCAGGTGGCAGGCAATTGATTGTGTAGTAAAACTTATATGAACATTACTCGTGTTTTTGAGTGCTTTTTATATAAATTTTTCTACACAATCAATTGCTTGTCACCTACCCAGCAAAAACTTTACTTACCTGGTAAGTTAGCAAGTAATGTTGGAGAAATATAAACACTACTTATTTTTCGGCTGAATAACTACTTATTTTTGTTCGAGTTGTCCACAGAATTCAGTAGTTACAATACACTTACTAGAAGTCACAAAATATCTAGTTATTATTTAACTACCAGTAAGTTGAATTGTAAGTACTTACAATATACTTACTAGAATCCAAAAAATAACTAGTTTTTATTTAATTGGCGCTAGGTAATAGAGCCTATAAGGAGTTATGAAGCTAGTTACCAGTAAGTAAATATTCAGTACTGAAAACAAGTCAGCTAATAAGTAGTTATTTAGCTGATTATTAGTAAGCAAATATTCATAACTGAAAATAATAGTAGTGAAAAGTACTTACTGAGGTCATTACTAGCAAGTACTTATTGAGGTTTTCAGAATAATGACAATTGTAATGACAACTACTTACCAGGTAACGTATGAAATAACTACGACCTATTACCAAAATTCAAAAAGTTTTTCCTGGGTAGAAACAGCACATAATTTTTTGCTTACAAAAACAAATAAATATTAACCGATGATTCGTAACAGATTTAGCCAAACTGAAATGATTTTCAGGAGGGGAATTTATATTGGACCCATGGTAAATTATGGACCAATCGTCCCAAAATTCTAAAGAGTGATTTCTGGTATTAAAAAATATAAATTAGAATACATTTCTATATAGCAGTGAAATTTACAGTGTATTGCAGAAGGCTGCTTAATATGGGAGCTAAGGTCCAATATTAAGCAGCAATATGAAAATTAATTAGAACAAGTTTTAAGGCAAAATTTATATTTACTACGGTTGTAGGCGTATTTAATTAATTTTCCACATTGAGCATTATATGGGGCATATGGTAAATTTTGGTCTGATCATCACAAAATTTATTTGTGTGTTATCTAGTGTTATAAAACTGTGAAGTATTAAATTTAATTATATATTGCGGTTTTAGGCGTAATAAACTTTTTTCCGACAGTAGGGTTTATATAGGGCCTGGGGTAAATTATGGACCGATATTCACAAAATTTTATAGTGAGATTTCTAGTCCTGTAAAACTGTGACGTAACCTTTTGTATTATGATAGCATAAAATATTACGGTTTTTGGCGTACTGAACTGTTTTCCGGAAGTAGGCTTTACATGGGGCCTATGGTGAATTAAAGACCGATCTTCACGAAATTTAACAGTATAATTTTCAGTAGTATACAACGAATTTGTGCAAAATCTTATATAATTCCGTGCATTGTTAGTTTGTGTAACTACATTATAAATTTTAAAGGGTGGTAGTTCCACATTTTGATTCATAGCTCTGATCCCCCTGAACCGACTTTGCTGAATTTGAATCCCAAGCTACTTGGGATGATAACTACAAGCAATTTGACATCACGTTTGTACTTTTCTTTTGAGTTTTTCGAAAGTCAGCGGGTTTTCAACAGACGGACAGACGGGCATGGCTAAATCGACTTAGAATTCAATTTGAAGTTGAGAAAATTCCAAATGAAATTGAGAAATTTTAATTTATAAAATTAAATTACATATATATTTTTTTAATATTCATACAACAAACGTGCATAACAAACATAATGATGGAAAAAATGAAAATAAATACAAGTCGCAGTATTATTGACCAACAGGCATATCTTCCAGATCCAGAGCAGATTGATAAAACGTTGTAGTATGTTGTATTGCGTAGTATGTACTGCAATCTCCAGTAGTTATACATGTCTTAGAAGCCTTAAACACCTCTTCTAAAAAGTCAAGTTTCTGCTCTTCTAATAAATTGGGGGAATAACGTTTGGTACATTCATCTTTGTTTTCACCGTACTCTCAAGCTACACTCCTGCGATTGAGCCCCTATTCACCGATGCTTAACCCCATTGAAATTATTTGGTCAAAAATAAAAAGTATGGCGAAAACAAAGATGAATGTACCGAACGTAATTCCCCCCAATGTAGGAGACAGAGGCTTGCCTTTTTAGAAGAGATGATTAAGGCTTCTAAGACGTGTATAACTAATGGAGATTGCAGTACATACTACGCAATACAACATACTACAACGTTTTATCAATCTGCTCTGGATCTGGAAGATATGCCTGTTGGTCAATAATACTGCGACTTGTATTTATTTTCATTTCTTCATCCTTATGTCTGTTGTATGAATATAATTCAAATCATATAATTCAGTTTTATCAATTTAAAATTAAAATTTCTCAATTTCATTTGGAATTTTCTCAATTTCAAAATAAAATTTCCCAATTACATTTGAAATGTTCTCAATTTCAAATTGATATTCTCAATTTCAATTGGAATTTTCTCAATTTCAAATTGAAATTCTCATTTCAAATTCTTATTTTTATTTGGAATTTTTTCAATTTCAATGAAAAATGGTGTAGTGGTGGTGGAGTGTATAAAAACAAGTCACTGGTTAATAAAAGACAAAGGAAATATTTAAGAATATTTTAATGAAATTTAGCAAGGTTAACTTAAAATGTATTATTTTCAAAATTTTAATCGATTTAACTTAAAAATATAAATAATTAAGAAATCAAAATTCAAACTCTCAATTAAACATCAAACATTTGAAATAATATTTTTAAAACCTTCATAATTCACATTTCCATTAAATCTATTTATGGGTAGTTAACCTTTTTTCGCTAGAGTGAAATAATATAAAAAAAAATTTCAACTTTGCGTCAACTTTAATGAGTTTTATTGAAATTAATGATTTCAATTAAGATTGAAAGGTTTATATTCCAAATTTGATGCCTTTCTTTCTTTCAACTTACCTTTTGGATTATGGCAATTGTTTGTTAAATTGATTTTTTAAGCATTTGCCTTTTAATTCTTATCATTTTGATTTCCTGTTGAAATGCAAATTTTAAGATAAAAATATTAAAACAAATAAAGAAAAATGTAAAATTTGTTTGGTATAAAATCGGGAGTATTTTCAGACAATTCAACACAACATTGACAACATTCATTCAGTAAACATGGTAAATTGAAAAAATCTTATTAAATATTTCGCTGAAACAGTTTATCAAAAAAAAAAATAAATTAAATAATTTTCTTTTAGAATTCTTTACAATTATTTTTCATTGCTGCAAGCCTCTCCCTAATATCCTGGGCATCTTCGGCAGGCATTGTGAGTCGTGAATATTTACCTCCCGTTGCTACCACTCAACGTTTCTTTCATTATCCTTCGTATTATAAACCGGATTACAATCATTATCAGCAATATTATCAATCCTATCCATCCTATCCATCCGGTGCCTTTGGTGGCTATCAGCAACAGGCTCTTGGTACATCCCTGGGAATAACTGGGTTGGGCGGTTATTATCCCAATGTAAATTTGGCTTTGTTGGGTGGCGCTAAACCAAAACCAAGAGTGGAAGTCATTGATACTATTTACGATTCCAATGGTGGTTATGTTTATGGCAAAAAGAAGTAAATGGAAATTGATTGAAAATGGTTTAAGAGATTGGCACAATTTTTATTTTGAAATAATATCGTAGATTAAGTTTAAGATAATAATTAAAGTTTGTAATAATAATATTTGAAATGCTTTTAAGAAAATTGTGTTTTATTTCAACTAATTTAAAAATGTGTGAATGAAAGCAGAACAAATATATTTATCGGTTTTTATGAATTTTGGCATCGATGTGTAAGTGCATATTTTACCTTTTGCATCATTTTGTGTGCATATTTTAGTTTAAAGAGCATTTTTGTACCATTTTTTAAATTTATAGCGCATGTTTTACCTTTTTAAGGCCTTCATATTTTAATACATCGCACTTGATCATAAAGAGGGTACTAACTCAAAATTTTTTACTTTTTCACTTTTTGGAAAAAAATCGCCATGTAGTGTAGGGTATGATATGGTCGGCCTTGACCGACTATACCTGTTTGTTTTAATTTTTTTTATTTTTTTTAGAGAGAGAGAGCGGA
This sequence comes from Pollenia amentaria, assembly GCA_943735925.1. NCBI lineage: Eukaryota > Metazoa > Arthropoda > Insecta > Diptera > Polleniidae > Pollenia > Pollenia amentaria. The sequence continues at coordinate 205,625,355 of OX031009.1, read as the reverse complement.
GAGATTTCTCCCAACAGAAACGGTACCGCGACCAAGCCAGGTCTATTGTACCCACCACCCTTTCGTTGGCCAAAATACCCTCTGCCTCCCAGAGGAATCCAAGAAGGTATTTTGCCGGTGTTGAACCGACTCGGGACGCGCCTATCGTGCAGTGCCTTAAGTGTCTGCTTCTGGCCCATGCCAGCGCCGGGCAGTCACACAGTAAGTGTCCTGTGGTCTCGCCCTCCTCATGACATAGTCTGCATTCCTGGTCCTCTGCCATGCCTATCCAAAACAGGTGGTGCTTGACCGTATGGTGACCCGTCAGATAAGCCACCAGCAGTCGTAGTTCACGTCTTTTGAGACCCCTTGTCTCCAATGTACTCACGGGAAATATCAGTTCCTTTGCCTGACGCATTCCCGGGAGCGATACCCAGTATCTCCTGTGCTCACTGAGAGCCCATTCCTCCAGTAGGGACTGGGTAGTGGCTAAGAATGTAGGTACAGCACACATCAATAGCGTGGATCTCGGCCTGGAATACAGTTGGTGATCTTCCCATGCCTATCGAGATTCGCGTGGTAGATACAAATACCCCAGCACCCCCCCATACTCCGATTTTGATCCATCAGTATACCAGTGTAGTCTCTGGTTACCATCACAGGGATTTCCACTGTCCTAGGCTTCCTCGTTAGGGAGGATCGTACTAAACCTTCTGTTAAAGCCCAGTACCGTGGTCTTAATGTCCGCCCTTGTGCAGACTGATAGACCAGGAGCTAATTTCATCAGACCGGTGTATCCGTTGACACCATCTGACAGTCAAGATGTTAGTTGGATCCTAAGGAGATTCGATATCGCGGCCCTCCTTATATGGATGTGTAATGGCAAAATGCCTAAGATAAGCTCAAGGGCCGCCGTTGGACATGTGCGCATCACCTCCGTCAGGGCTACACAGACCATTCTCTGTAGCCTACCGCACTTTCGGATAGTCGACACCTGCTGGATCTTTGGCCACCATACCAGGGATCCATAGGTGATTATCGGTTTGATCACCATAAAGAAAGGCCATTTAATCTTGCTAGGGCCAAAGCCCTAGGTCTTCCCAAAGAAGCTTTTGCAGGCCCAGAAGGCCCTAAGTGCCTTCTTCAGGGTCGTATCCAAGTGCGAGTTCAAATTTAGCCGTTTGTCCAGAACAATTCCCAAGTACCTGACTTCTGACTTTGTAAACATATTTATTATAAAAATATATATTATACCTTGTAAATACTATAAGAGAAAAATCTGTCACGTTGGGTATTTCACGAACGATATTACCTTTTCTTCATTATAAAACCATCTAAAAAATTCTCTCAAATTACAGATTATAAAGGAAAAATATGTGGTGTATTGTAAAAAAGGAAAAATACAAAATAATAACAAAATACAATTCGCAGATTTTCGCATTTTTTCATTCACCCAAAATCACTTTCGCTTTATGTCGCGTACGATATGCACCTATTTTGACAACAATTTTCCGAATTTAATAATTATTATTTTCATATATAGTAACTTATAAATGAAACATAATGATAAAAAAATGTTTCCATTTAATACTATTTGTACAAAATCTCTATCGCTCTAAGGGCGTTTAAATGTCACGTACGATGACATGGAAATGCCCATATGCCTTTAATATTAAATTAACAATAAATATCGCTCTTAAACATAAAGAAAGTAAACATTTTCAGTAGAAGCAACACAATTTTTAATTTAATATTAAAGGCATATGGGCATTTCCATGTCATCGTACGTGACATACTTTCTTTATGTTTAAGAACGATATTTATTGTTTAAGGCGTTGTCCTTAACGCCTTACACAATTAGGCCGATTATAAAATTGTTGATTATTTTGTTTTTAAATAAACCATCTTTTTGAGGCATATTTTTAACAGTTTTTAGGGCATGTTTTCAAGTTTTTAATGCCCACAAAATACTTTTTTTAGAGCATATTTCCAGTTTTGCTGATAATAAGAATATTATTTTAATGATAAGCCAACAACAAATTTAAAATGCCATAGCAAGTTTACAAGCAATTGAAGTAAAATCATACAAACTAAACTATTATCTTATTTTACGTATTTAAATACGGGCATCACTTCACTGCATCAGAAAACCAAACTTTTTTAAATGTCGATAAAAAAGTATGTAATTATAATTTTTTTTTATTGTATGACTATTATTTTTGTGGAGTATTTGACAATTTTTTAGACTAGATGTGGTCACTGATAGATATATAAACCTTTGAAATCACTGATGCAGCGCAGTGATGCAATTACGAATGTACCCTATATCTCGTGAGGTTTGATTTTCAGGATGGTTTTTTTAGAGATCAAGCGTGACGCCTAGCAAACTGCTTTGTCATTTTTATTCACCATCGTATTACAAGGAAAATCCGGTGTTTTATCGAGAAATTTTGTTCAGTGTTGAAGACCATTTATGGCTCAATGGATACGTTAATAAACAAAATTTGCCGTATTTGGGCTAATGAGCAACCCGAAGAGTACCAAGACCTACCATTACATCCACAAAAAACAAAGGTATGGTGTGGCTTATGGGCTGGTGGAAACCTTGGCCCATATTTCTTAATAAATGAGGAAAATCAGAATGTTACCAACACCGAAACCGTAATCGCACAATGTTAACGGACTACACTCATAAAAAAATGTGTCTTCATATTGATGATGCTCTAACATCAGAATTGTGACATCAATGTTATTACAATGGCATCAATGAGACAAAATATAACATCAATCCAATGTCGAACGTTATCCTAAAATGTTGTCATATTTTATGCGTCATCTATGTTATGACCACAGTGACATCAATTCGTCGCCACATTTTGTGTACACTGATAGAAAAGGTGTCATGACGCTGATGTATTTTGTCATCAGTACAGACAAACTGTCATCAGTGCGATGACATAAATTACCATGCCATAAATGTGATGGCAAACTGTCATCAGCGCAATGACAAATTGTCATTAGTGCGATGACATAATATATCATACGACGAAATAATATATCATGTCATAATATATTACTTACATTATTTTCATGTTTAAAAGTAATATAAGAAGCAAAAATTCCCATATTCTATTTTTTTAATTATTTATTTAAATACATCAGATTTTTCAAGTAGAATTATTACGAAAACCATATCGGGCATGCTGCTGGTGTCTTATAATTGAGAGTTATTCTGTTAACAAAGGGCGGAATACAACAAAAGTGAAACAAACATGTGTAACGGGTAAGTAAATAATGATATTCTCTCAATTTGACTTAAGGTCAATTACAATGACTCAATTTGATGACAGTTTGTCGTCGCACTGATAACTTGCCTTATAAAGCCGACACCAATTAGTCATTTCTGTGATGCCAATGTATCATCCTATTGATGACATAATTTTAATTTTTGATCCTGATGACAATTTGGCCAAGTGATGTTAAGGCTGACATCACAGTGATGTAAAGTGTCATGGGGTCAAAAACGAAAACACTTGTCATAGCACTGATGTCAAAATACATCAGCGTTATGACGCCTTTTCTATCAGTGTATGTGCTTCCGCTAGGAGTCATACAGCGCGAAAAACAATGAGAAATCATTTTGGCGATCACTTAATTTCACGTTTTGCTACGGTAAACAGGCCAACTAGATCGTGTGATATCATACCTTTAGACTATTTTATCTGGGGATATGTAAAGTCTGAGGTCTTCAGGAGTAAGCCAGCTACAATTTACGTTTTGGAAGCCAACATTTCTCGTGTTATTCGCGAGATACCAGTCGCTTTTCTCGAACGAGTCGCCCAAAATTAGACCTTCCCAATGGATCACCTCAGACGTACTCATGGCCAACATTTATATGATTTTTAATCAAACTGTAAATGTCATAAATTGTTTTTTAACAGTCCATTTTCAAATTTATGTGTTTTATTTAACAATATCAATCAAAACGATGAATCACCCGTTATAACAAAAGTTTTGTTTAAACCGATGAATTTACATTTTATTTTTTTTTCAATAAATTTCAAACATTTTCGATTAAGGGTTTTATAAACTAATTAATTATTTATTAACTAAATGTTTTATTTAAAATTTATACATTTTATAACTGATATTCTATAATTTATAAAATTCAATAAAAAATTTTACATTTTGCATCAATACATTACAAACTAATCAAACATTTTTTTAAGTTTTATAGCAAAATTTTTAGTTCATCCAAAAGTAAAACAACTTAAAAGTAAAAAAAAAAATAAAGAAATAAAAAGAAATTTAACAATAAAATAGTTATAAAGAATTGTGTTTTTCGTTTTACAAACTACACTAGACTTCAAAATATCTTAAATTGGTTCTGATGGTCTTCGATTTCATTTCGTATTAATTTTTTACATTAAAACTTATAAAAAGAATTTATAATATAAAAATATATATATATATATTTAATTAAACAATATGTAAAAAAATCTTGTGATGTTTAAAGTGGAAAATTGTTATAATACAAAACGGAAGTTTTAGTAAAATTAATAACAAAACAAATTCACTAAAACTTAGTAAAAGTTTAAAAAAAGTTGAAAATAACTTAATAAAAAATAATAAGTTAATTTTTCATTCGTTTACAAACAATTGCGAAACAAATTAAAATTGGAATGTCTTTTTCGTTATCAAGACAATTTTTATTGGAAAAACACAATTAATTTAAAAAAAGGACGTTTTCTTTTCTAAATCTAATAAAAGTATAAAAAAAAATTTACGAAATGTTACAACTTAATAAAAAATATGTTTACCAAAAACGAGTCCTTTTTAAATAATTCAAGTATTAATTTATTTTTTATTTTCTTTTTGATTTTTGTTTAATAATTTTTAATATGCATGTAAATGGTCCTGGTCCTTTCTGCGACTATGTAATTATTACAAACAATTAAAAAGAGATTTAATAGGGAGGATTAATGTTTACAGTCTCATTCCATGATATTTGGCAAAGGATTTGCAGAGGCAAAAGGCCAAGAAAATGGCCAAAAGATGTACAAGACCAACGCCGAATAAAACAGCAATAATTATTTCACGATGCGATATGATCCATTCAGTAAAGACATCATAGCAGCCCTAAAATAATAAATTATAAACAAAGGAAAAAATTATGTAGTTTAAGGTATACAAATTTCTGAGGAATGATATAAATTAAAGGAATGATATAAATAGTGACTTTTTAGTGAACAAGTGAGTTTTTAGTGAACAAGTGAGTTTTTAGTGAACAAGTGAGTTTTTAGTGAACAAGTGAGTTTTTAGTGAACAAGTGAGTTTTTAGTGAACAAGTGAGTTTTTAGTGAACAAGTGAGTTTTTAGTGAAAAAGTGAATTTTTTTAGCGAAAAAATTACTTTTTTTAGTGAAAAAGTGACTTTTTTTGGAAACAAAAGTGACTTTTTTTTTTTTAGTGAAATAGTAACTTTTTAGTGAAAAATTGACTTTTTATTGAAAGAGTGACTTTTTAGTGAAAGTGTGCCTTTTTAGTGAAAAAGCGACTTTTTAGGGAAAAGTAATTTTTTTTTTAAGGAAAAAGTGAATTTTTTTTTTAGTGAAAAATTGACTTTTTTTTTTGTGAAAAGTGACTTTTTTATTGAAAAAGTGACATTTTAGTGAAAAAGTGTCGTTTAAGTGAAAGAGTGGCTTTTAAGTGAAAAAGGGACTTTTTATTGAAAGAGTGACTTTTTAGTGAAAGAGTGCCTTTTTAGTGAAAAAGCGACTTTTTAGGGAAAAGTGACTTTTTAGTGAAAAACTGATTTTTTTTAATTAAAAAAATGTCTTTTTTTTTAGTGAAAAAGTGACTTTTTTTTAGTGAAAAAGTGACATTTTAGTGAAAAAGTGACGTTTTAGTGAAAGAGTGGCTTTTAAGTGAAAAAGGGACTTTTTATTGAAAGAGTGACTTTTTAGTGAAAAAGTGACTTTTTAGTGAACAAGTGACTTTTTAGTGAACAAGTGACTTTTTAGTGAAAAAGTGACTTTTTAGTGAACAAGTGACTTTTTAGTGAACAAGTGACTTTTTAGTGAACAAGTGAGTTTTTAGTGAACAAGTGAGTTTTTAGTAAAAAAGTGAATTTTTTTTAGTGAAAAAATTACTTTTTTTTTTAGTGAAAAAGTGACTTTTTTTGAAAAAATGTGACTTTTTTTTTAGTGAAATAGTAACTTTTTAGTGAAAAAGGGACGTTTTAGTGAAATAGTGGCTATTAAGTGAAAAATTGACTTTTTATTGAAAGAGTGACTTTTTAGTGAAGAGTGCCTTTTTAGTGAAAAAGCGACTTTTTAGGGAAAAGTAATTTTTTTTTTAAGGAAAAAGTGAATTTTTTTTTAGTGAAAAATTGACTTTTTTTTTGTGAAAAGTGACTTTTTTAGTGAAAAAGTGACATTTTAGTGAAAGAGTGACTTTTTAATGAAAAAGTCACTTTTTAGTGAAGAAGTTATTTTTTAGTGAAAAAAATTTACTTCTTAGTAACTTTAGCAAAAATTTTTTTTTTTCATACTAACCTTCATATAAAAACTATTTGATTCGTTAGGACTTGTCACACAATTCTCATCTTCGGGTATTAAATTTGTTATATCCTTTAATCTGCAACAGGCTTCTGGCAGGGTACGATTAGCTTTTCCAGTCAACCAACCCGATGATGTTTCAAAATCCCGATAATCAACAACCCCACAACATCCAAAAGTGCTCATCATTTGGTTCCACATTAATGTCACAGCATCGGTATGTTCAGCAGTTGTATAGTATTTTGTAATCGTGGACTGTAAAAAGCCTTTGCTTTCATTGCGTGCCTTAAAGGAAAAAAATTATTAAGAAAATGATTTTTTTTTGCATTAAAGAAAAAATGTTATTCATTTTAAATTACAACAATTACCGTTTCTTTGTAAAATGCCGCCAAGCCACCAGCAACGATTTCAGCAATCAATAGCAAAATCATAAAAACGCCATACTGAAAACATAACGAGAGGAAAATATTTTAACTTTAAATGGAAATACTTGTACTTATGTATGTGGGCTAAAAACTACATATTTGAAATTCCGGTTTAAATATTTAGCCTACACACAAAATTATGTTAAAATTCAAATGTTTGTTTTCTCAACTTTAATTACTTTTTATTTAAGGTATTAAATACAAAACTTTTTCAAAGCGACAATAAAACAAAATGGCATAATCTCAAGTAATATTTGATAGATTAGAGCAGTGTTAAAGTAGAAACGCATAACTGTAAAAATCAAGCCACAAATAAGTTCCCTTGCCAATTGAACTCATTTTTATCTAACTTCCAGTATTCACGTATATTAAAGCTGACATTACTTTCTGCATAAAAAACTTAGAAAAGTACTGAGAAAATCAAACCCAACATGTATCGCATAATTTTATGGGCTTGGCATCATGTGCTTCTAGTAAACATCATATTCGCCAATGTTCACATCAACACCACAGCCAGACAAACGGACGGACGGACGAAAAAAAAACCACCGCACAAACAATTGCTGCAGACATTAAACATAAATCAAAACAGGTGAATCTTATAAAAATAACAAAAACAACACTGAACAACAACTTACAGTGAATTGCTACCGCATTGTTGGTGGCGATGTGAAAGGAATGTACTTTTGTTTACACTGCGAGAATTATTATACATTTTTGAATAAAGTAATTCGGAGATGTAACGATTTTCAGTAACTGCAAAAAACACTATATAAAAAAGTAATTTTTCATCAAAAAAGTAACTTTTACACTAAAAACGCAACATTTTTACCAAAAATTTTACTTTTTCACTAAAAATTCACATTTTATCATAATGGGAAAGATCGATCATTCGCTATCGCCCGCATTATAAACGACTTGATCGACTTTGGCTTAGTTAGAAAATATACAAAAATTATAAAAATTATAATTTCAAAGTCTTTGGAAAAAGTTTCCTGCATTAAAACTAACTTTCCCGCAACAAGAAATGACAGTGTCTTATCAAAAAAAAAAAAAAAAAAATAAAAAAAAAAAAATGGGAATTTAGCACGTTATTAAAATCTTATTACAGTACTTTTCGCTTATAGTCTATTCCACTTTGAGGCCAAAAACGGATTAAGGTCAAAATTATCTACTCACTTCCAGATTTTTTCGAATTTCATATAATTTATTTGTTCGTAGGTCCATTTCGCTTGTAGTCCATTTTTGTTTAAAAGCCACATTTTCTTTGCATGCGTATCTAATACTCTATGCAAAAAAAAAATCGCTTACAGTGTGCTCTAGTTTTATATACATATATGTATATATTTTTTTTTATTAAAATGACAATACGTTTTTAATTGCCTTTCTGGCAACTTTTATAAATGTCCAATTTTGGTTAATTCATGAAAGTAGAAAAAAATTAGAATGAAGAAAATAATTTTTAAATAGTCCAAAATGTGGATAATAATAATTCACATATTATCCATAAAATGGCTTATAAAAATCGGTTATAGACCAAATTCGCTTATAGTCCACAAAAGGTGTGCAACTATAGCAGTGGACTATAAGCGAAAAGTACTGTACATAATAATAAATTTTGTATTCCCGAAAATAAGTTTTGATAACAAATTCACAAAGTTACCAAAAAATGAAATTAAACATAAACGTTACACACCCTCCAAGCAATTAGTAGAGTGTTTTTTATTGTCTAAACATTTGAACTACTCGGTCACATTTGGTAGTTCAACAGTAGATTTCGCCTAATTTAATAACAACAAAATACGTAAGAGTCTAATTATGAGTTCTAAATTTATACTTTTTCGTCACTTTAAAGGATATTCAGCCATTTCACAGAGTTTATTTCCGTTCGGAATGATTCCGTTCGGAATCAAAGAAAACATATTTGTTTATTGAAAGAAAGTATATTTTGATAGTTTTTTGGCCCTTAAGATACAGAAAACTCCCATTTCGTTCATGAAAACAAAAATGGTTTCATTCCGCAAAGTTTTTTCGTAATTTTCTGAAGCATCAAAATACGGAATGAATTCCGTTTCCGAACGGAATTGTACTCTGTGACATGGCTGATTGTAACAGTTATACAATTACAACAATATCACAATTGAGCATTGTCCACAAGGCGAATTTGTTTTTCAGGTGGCGTTGAAAGCACAGCTGTGCTACTTTTTTTTCTTACTTAGAGAGAGAAATGTCTGAAGTTGCTTGTGTTTTTGACATATCGATCAACGAAAGCAAAAAAAAAAATTACATTGTGTTTTTGGTGTTGTTACTTGTTGTAGTATCGACACCATCGTGTACATAAATTCGCCTTGATTGTCCATATAGTATTGACTTCTTCGCAACGATTTGCCGTTACAAAGTGAATAAATACCTAGCACAAAAACAAATTGCGTAAATTAGTTATGACAGTTTAGGCCATGTCAGATAAAACTTTTGCTTCGCTTTGCATTAACGATAAAATATACATACTTACAGCCAATTCACATGGAGGCTTTTGCGACGTCGCTTTGTCGACTTCTCTTTTGGTTTGATGGCGAGCGGTGTTGAGAAGAAAGAGGAGTAAACAAAACGACTCGTTTTGTGTTTTTCATGTAGTTTTCTTATATTCCTCTTCAAACTTATTTCTCTTCTTCTTGTTTTGTTTTATGCTTTTTCTTACTTTGAAGCGTCAGGTTGGAAACAAATACGGAAACAATAAAAAAGAATATAAAACAAAAGTTTGAGTTTTAATTTAAACATATTTCTTACATATTTCTTATTTAAAAAAACTTTTTTTTATATTTTTCTTAATGAGAAAAATCAACTAAAGCAGATTTACCGATTAGGCAAATAAGAATTAAAATTGAAATAAGCGACATGCCACTAAAAATCATCGTATAAACGAAAGAGGTTTTTGGAAGTTGCTTCAAAAGGGAATTAAGAAAAAACGACGTCGTAAAAGCCTCCATGTGTATTGGCAGTTATACGAAACATGTCACATAAAGTACTTTCAAAGCGGAGCGAAGCAAAAAGTTAGCCAACTCTCATCTTTTTGCGCACTTTGACAATTGGCTAGTATAATTTTCATTTTTTTAAATTTTCTTGCCAAATTCAATTCCAAAAACCGTTCAATTAAATTTTTAACTTTTAACAATGCGTGAGTGTTGTCAAAGTTTTCATTGTGCCATACACCTTTTGCTTTGCGTTTTTCTGCCGAAGGTAGAAACGTCACGGAAATCGATAAAGTTGTATATGTTACCATGGTGGAATAAGTAGGTGGCAGCGCTACGGCAACAAATACAACATTACAACAAAAATGGAAAATAAGTCTCCGTATACTTCAAAAATTATATTAAACTAAAATCAAATTTTGCCGCCGAACGCAATGAAATAAATAAATTTTTAGCCAATTTTTATTTCACTATGGTTACTATTTTATTTAATTTTAATTTAAATAATGAAAAACTTTAATACAATACAATAATCACAGCACAAAACGTGGACTTTTTGTAAACATAAACAAAACTTTGACATAAGACTAGACAAACAATACCAGAGCAAAAAATAGTCATCTGGCGTAGTAATGCCACCTGTTTATTTCACCATGTATGTTACGGCCTTTTGTATTTAAAATGCAATGTGATCGGTGGTGCGTGAGTGTAAAATAATGTACATTTATATATAATATTATGTAAAATGAAGTGAAATTTTAAATATTTGAAAATGAGATAGTCAAAATCAGGATCCTGTTATCGAAAAGCGTTATAGTACTCGTTATAGTATAGCCTTAACTAATTCTTCGGGAAGATTGTGTAAATTTTTTATAACTTATCATAAAATTTTTTAGAAATAATTGATAAATTGCCTTTTTTTTTAAAAGAATATTAGCGATTTTTATACACTGTTTGTTTATTTAATAACTTTTAACATTTTTGTGTAAAATAATTTTTTTAGTGAAAATCATCGCTATCAGTGAAACAATTTTGTGAAATAAGTTTTGTAAAGCTTTAAAAAGAAAATTTGCTAGTTATAATTTGATGAAACTTTTATAAAATAGTGCTTGACCAAATTTGTGACTTTCTGTAAATTCTTTAAAAAAATTTGTCCACATAAGGTTTTTAACTTTAAAATATTAACAAATATTTCGATTAATGTACTCTTGATTTTTTTTTAATGTTTGTAACTCATTTAGTTTTTATTTTACTCAGACTTCCCTAACAAAAACAAACAAAGATAAGTAAAATGGCCTACTCTTTATTATAAAGAGCAGTACGAAGAAATTTAACTTCAAAATAGTACTTTTTGGAGCCAAAATCAATACAACTAAATTAAATTGGTATTAAACCACCAAAGCGCTCTAATTCGTCATAAAATATAGACACTAAGTGGATTCTTAAATATTACCATAGTGGGACACTTCTTCCCGAACGATGTAACTACATCCATCAGAATTGAATAGCAAAAGCGATAGATATTTGATATATGTGAAAACTATTTAAATTATTTTTCGATCGAAATTGTTTGCAGGGACATCTAGAAATAAAGAAAACACAAACGCTTAAAAAAAATGTCAACAACTAAACAAACACATAAGTTAACAAAATTAAGAACAATTACAACAAACACGTGCATAAGTTTACACAACTAAATGCGCCCAACATACACGAAGTCAAATGTTTGATATGAAATGACTATCATTTGACATCAAACACAATTCTAAAACCTTTTCAAGTGTTTGATTTTAACATTTGAGTTCAAATTGATATTGATTTGAATATAAAGATTTGACATTCAATGTTTTATCAATTTGATATCAAATTGTTTTCAAATGCTATTCCCAAATCAAAAATACACTTGGCAACACTAAAGCGAAAAATAAATGTAAACAATAAAAATGGCTATAAAAGTTAAATAGGTTTTTCAATTTTATAGAAAAATTACATATAACGTGAAGTGAATTCGCCTTTAGAAAACCTTAAAATCTTGTGAAAACACATAAATTATTTGTGAGTAAAAAATAAATTATAAAGTGTAACAGCCGTACCTAAACAAGGGCGAAAAGCGGAACATTTTCTTCCGCTTATCATTTCCGCTGATATGTCATACCTAAACAAGATCGTCAACGTTGTGTAACGAAAAGTGGTGTTAACTAGAGTATCCACTCGATTAATCGTAGTTCTAGTAATTATTTGATCGAATAATTAAAATAGCCAATTTCGAAAAACGAATAACGCAAACAATTTATGTCAATAAATCGATCAAGATTAATTTCTTAGACAATTATACTTTTTAATATAAAAATATTTTCTTTTTTACATTTCTAACCGATTAAATATCTGAAAACTACACATACTTTCCCACTTGACCAAGAGACTCTCGTTAATGATATTTCCATCGAGTACATCTCGAACTGTGTAAATCTTTCGAGATCGAAAATCAATTGGAACATATTTCAGTACGTTTTCAGTTGTGGGTGTTTGTAAATCAAATTATGTATTATGCATGTACTTAAATAGCTCTTTTTCATATATATTTTGCCATTTATCGTAAGAAAAACTAAATGTGTAAACCATTCAGATTATGGGTAACCTGTTCTTACCCGATTGTCAATTTCTTTATTACCTCGTATCCTCTAATAGGCTGGATTTTTAACTTTGAGATATCATTAGATTCATCTTAAAAACCTATAAATTCATTGAAAAATGCATATTCATATTGATGATGCCCTTACATCAGAATTGTGACATCAATGTTATTACAAATGGCATCAATGAGGCAAAAAGTGACATCAATCCAATGACGAACGTCATCATATAATTTTGTCATATTTTATGCGTCATCTACGCTATGACCACAGTGACATCAATTCGATGCCATATATTGTGTACACTGGTAGAAAAGGCGGCATAACGCTGATGTATTTTGACATTTGCACAGTCATCAGTGCGATGACCAACTATCATCAGTGCGATGACAAGCTGTCAAGAGTGCGATGACAATTCGTCATCAGTGCTATGACATAATCTATCATGTCATAATACATTATTAGCAATATTTTCATGTTTAAAAAGTTAAATTAGAAGCAAAAATTCTCATATTCTATTTTTTTTTGTTATTAAATTAAATACATAAAATTTTTAAAGTATAAATATTACGAAAACCATATCGGGCATACTGCTGGTGTCTTATAATTGAGAGTTATTCTGTTAACAAAGGGCGGAATACAACAAAAGTGAAACAAACATGAGTAACGGGTAAGTAAATAATGATATTCTCTCAATTTGACTTAAGGTCAATTACAATGACTCAATTTGATGACAGTTTGACGTCGCACTGATGACATGCTTTATAAAACCGACTCGGATTCATCTTTTCTGTGATGCCAATGTGTCATCCAATTAATGACATAATTTAGACTTTTGACACTGATGAAAAATTCTTTCACTTATCGTTGATGTTGAAGAAATCGAACGTAATCCATAATACAGAATATCTAATTTCTCAGTCCTTTTCCTGGATTTCTCTTAACGTATAAAATCTTCCATTATGCCATTAGAGTCCTGTTTTAATTTTTTTTTTTAAATTTTTAGCTCTTCTAATTGTTACGGATAATTCTGTTTAAAGATTGATATGAGAAAATATGAGATGAAACCAATAACTAAACACATACATACATATGGGAAGTTCCAGTGAACTTTTTGTAACGTAACGCCAAAAGTAATTTAAATCGTTTATCAAAAATTGTATATGTACATTACATTACAAAAAGTATGTATTTCGCTGGAAATTCCCTAAGGACCTAAAACGAGAAAATATATTTAAATTTGATAACTTGGAAAATAAATCTTTATAAGTCCAAAGCTTATTAAAAAAGGTTTCATACAAAAAGTCTTGCAAGTCAAAATCCACTTCTATTTTTTGTAACGTCACGCCGGCGCATATTTTTGCTTATATATATCTTCAAATCCTTACGGTTGATTGTTGTAAATTTTTTTCTGAATATAGTGCTGCTTTATTACTTTGTAATATAGAAAAAACTTTTTACAAATTTGACTCCTTCATTTAATTTTTTACATTTTGTCGTACAAATATCACGTCACGTCACAATGAAAATGCCCATATAAAAAGAACGTGGAACAAAAATTATTTAATATGAAGATCCATTCTTTATTTGTGTGAAAAATTACTTTCTAAACACATACATTTTGTATATGAGACGAAACAAATAATTAAAAACACAAACAAATATGTTATAATACTACACAAAATAAAAATTTTGTTACTTCGGTTAATCGGTTAATCGACTGAAATTAACCGGTTTAATCGTTAATCGAAAATAGCCAACTTTAAATTAACCGGTCAGTTAATCGGGTAGTACTGAATCGGTTAACCGTTAATGGGTGAATGAATACCCTAAGCTCTACCTTAATCCAGTAGTCCAATATTTTTATTATTTCTGCTTCTTTCCATTTTTTAGACGCTTATTTTTAAATTATTTTCTTTGTCACAGAGTTGATCTTCAAACACTACTTATTATCTTTTTCAATTAAAAGAAAAAAATGTACGTTAAAAAAGAATTTCTGCGTTGCTGTGCAACTTTTGAAGTGAAAACCTTTTCTGTGTATTTTGTTGTTGGATTTAACAAAAGAACTATAATATCTTGCGTTTGCTCTTACGCAATACTATTTGCTTCAAACACTGAACTCCGCTTATGAGATTCAACAGATTTTAAGTAAAAAAAAAAAAAATAACGATACAATGACCGTTAATTTGAACGCATATAAATTAAAAAGTACCAAAGCAAATCATTTTATGTCTGTATCTCTGTATATTTCGCATTCATACATACCGACAAAGATTGGCATATTCATAAATATCTGCGAGTTTGCATATTAAGGAAAACATAAATTGGAAAAATAGAAGGTATAAATTTAACATGAGCGCAATAGATTCCAATTTGTTTAAATATTTTGGAAAAATAGTCGAAGGTTTTTTAATTAGGATTTATGTGTTTGGTTTTTTTCTTAAAATTGATTTTATTGTGATCAAAAAATAGTGCATTTGTGCTAAGAAAATAATGTTTTACATACAAATTAGTTTATCTAAGGTCCCAAAACTCTATTATTTTATGACCTCAACAATGGGTTTAATTTAATCACCGTTATTGAGTTATAACACAGTTTTGGTTTTTGGAACCAAACATTTTTTTTTCGTACAAATATTTCTGCTAGTACATCATATTTACTCTGTCATTCATCATTTTGATGTGAATGTATGCATTTTAATTGAGTTAGTTTGTTTGGCGATATTGTTTGGTACTGTTTGTTTAGAGAGTTAAACATTATTAAACAACTAAACCATATAAAATATTCGTCTATTTATTAACACAACCTCTAGCCATGATTAAAAAACGAGCACGTGTTCTCAATATCAACTTAAAAATATATCTTGAATTGAAATTAAAAAAAAAACAAGAAACTTATAGATACAACTCTCTGCATATGAACCGAACAACTTACCATAATCGTATAAAAAACGCAATTGTTTGATTTAAAATGAAACGAACAACCCGTCTAATGGACTTTAAAATGAGCGCACTATGGGGAGGCAACCTTAATAAATATGATTGCGGCTTCTTGATGGAGTACTAGATTAACCATAATATGTTTGCGGGTAACAACAGTTTGGTTAATCTAATTATAATATGTTTAACAACTGTTCATTTAAAATAGTTTGGTGACCATATCGAAAAATGTGTTTTTCTGTGTGTAAGCTCCGCTCTTCCACTATAATTTTCAAAAATAATTTTATGAATCTGATATTTACTTTTCGAAATTTTTTTTAAATTCTTTTGCCACCCCAGTGTTATGGCAAATAGATTTGTCTGGCATATAGAAAATCTTAACTTTTGTTTTTTTTTATCGTAATTTTAAATTTCAAAAGAATCGGGTCAGGTCTTTAAAAATTCTGTATGTACCAGAATTAATTTAACAATTAAAAAGCAAGAGGGACGAGCGGTAGATTGTAAAGAATAAAATTTGCTAATTCTGCGTAGGACTTGTCCACACCATTTCCAGTTATATTTGCATCGGGAAATTATCATAAAAAATTCTTAAATATAAGTAAAGTCTTTTAAAATACATACAAACAGAAATTCCGATTCTAGTTTAAACATTTTAGAAATATTTGACAAATGGCTAAAATTTTAGGGGTAAAACACAAAATCTTTAAAATAGAATTAGGCGTAGTTTTTGAGATCTCAGTTAAACTAGGTTTAGTTAATCTGAAATCAGATTTGTGCCGCCATTTGCAAGTTTGTTAACAACATTTTTACAGCACAGCTTAGTTTTGCTTAAAATGTTGGGCTTTAATGAAATGATAAAATAAAATCATATTTCGTTAAACTAAGTTTAAACTTAATCCACATCTCAAAAACCTGCCCTTAGGATACAAAAAAGATCAGCAGTTTTTTATAGGGGTTATAAAAACTATATTAAAAAATTTTTCAAGTAGTACATAAATAAGAAATATTTTAAAATACAGGGAAGTTACCGCGTATTTCTTTTCGAAAGAAATAATTAACTAGTTCAAACAATTTTTACTGTGTATTAAGTTACCCACAGACGAGGCAACATTTGTCGAAACATGGGCATGTTTCATTAAATGTTGCTACGTGTGTGGGAATGTTCCTGGTTGAAATTCTTGTTACCTTTTTGATTTCTCAAATATCCAAATTTTTTGATACTTTATGTTTCCAAACACAATGTTTCATCGTGTGTGGCGATGTTGACTGTTTTTTCTTTCTAATTTTGTTAAGAGCAGTTGTTCAGTGAAGTGCTTTTGCAACTCTGGGAGAAAAAAATATAAAGAAAGAAATCAAAAAATGGCAACAATTGCAAATTGTGAGAATTGGAAAACTATTATAATTGAATATAAAATTTTTCCAAATTTATGGGACATAAGATACGATAGGTATAAAAATAAAATATATAAAAACTTTTTTGTAGTAGCGTATTTACAAAACACGCAATACATCGTCTGTGGTACAAACTGAAACAAAAAAAGTAACACGTGTTTCGTCAAATGTTGCATCGTCTGAGGGTGCCTTTACAATTTTCGTACTATATGTATCGAAAACAAAAAATCCCCTTCAAAATAGCAACTCTGTATTACGAACAATAACTTTTCATTAAATTTTCCATTTGTTCATATATAAAACTCTGCTATTGTTTCGAACGAGTACAAGACGAATTCATTTTTCAGGTGGCGTTGAAAGCACAGCTGAGCTACTTTTTTTTCTTACTTAGAGAGAGAAATGTCAAAAGTTGCATGTGTTTTTGACATATCGATCAACGAAAGCAGCAAAAAAATACATTGTCGTGTTTTTGGTGTTGTTACTTGTTGTAGTATCGACACACCACCGTATTCAAGAATTCGCCTTGAACGAGTACGTACATAATACAGAGTACAAATTCTTTGAAGTCGTAAATTATTTCCGTCGAACCGTAATACGCGGTTTAGGATAACCGGATGTTTTGTTTTCAAGGTGCTTCACCGGATGAACGCTTCCGCCAATGGCTTCATGTGCATAAAATTTATATCCAGGTGACAGTTCTTATCTAACCATTTGCAAACGAGTTTAAGGTTTTCGACATTTACCAATTATGCGTCTCTATTGGATAGCAAGAGCTCAAAAAGGGGCTTGTTAACATGCTGAACCAGGCCACTTGGTCTAAAATAAAAATCAGCCTTTTTTCGACATATTTTAGATATCAATCCCCATGAATAGGGTTTAAACCACAGTTACCAAAAACAAACGGTTCAGAGTCACAAATTTCCATATTGAAATTTTCTCGGCCGCAATTTTTTTAACAATCTAGCTATTTAAAATGCAAGACAATAGTGAGGTGAGATCTGGCAGCCTGTAAGTTAAAATCACATACACGTGATGCGTAAAAAGTCCGCGTCAATAAACGGTAAAGAACTTAACGTTGATTGGGTATTTTTCTAGTGCAATCGACGGGTGGCAAATTGAACTCTTGGTCCCATACTTTTAACGATCTGCTTAATTCAAGTACAAAACAGGAGGGATTTACATTGTATTTCAATTTGAAATAAATAATTTACGAGTTCGAATAGTTTGAAAAATTTTAAGAAAAATTTTTAAAATAATGATGGAATGAGATTTTTGTATTCGATAATGACTCTATGCTAGTTGAAAAAACAGACAAGCGTTTTAATATAATTCGGGTACGCTGAATCCAGTGGTGCTCTGGATTGGCTCTGGTTTTCGAGGTATACCGTTATTTCGAAAATGGAGGAGGTTGCACAACATATATACGCGTAACTCAAAAACGCATTACTTTATTGAAAAAACTTATAAAACCGAAATTCCGCAATAAAATTTCCTTTAAGAAAAGTAATATCCGCAGTCGTTTTAGAAACATAATTTTCGAAGTCAATTTCTTGCACAGTGTGATTAAAATACTTTCGTTCACTGAAAATAAATAGTACTAAAATCATAATAGATAGTACGAATTATTTAAACTCGTTAACTATTTCTTATTTTGAAATTTTGTTCTTGGTATAAATGTAAGTTAAGCGAGTCACTTTCGCACTCGCGTTCTACAAACAGGCAGTAAGTTTCGTGGCTTTTTGAATTGACTGCCTCTTTGCTGAAAGGTAACACAGTGCCTGTCAAAAGAAGTCAGTTCGGGTTGGTATGTGTTTTTAAAACCAATATTGATAAACAATTTATTGATAATTGTCATTCTTGACTGAGCTGGGAATTGAACTCAGGTTTTCACGGACAGGTTGCCCTGACATGTTTCGATTGTAACCACACAATCTCATCAAAGAGGTTTGCCGTTTTAACACTCACTGCCATCGAAGGCGGCTGGCTGCCAATAGCCAAACATCAATCTTTAAACCAAATTGGTAGACCGAAATTTGTTTTTGAATGATTATCTACTTAATTTGATTTACATGTTCATCCTTTCTTCTGTTTTATGATTGTGATTGTTAAAACGGAAAACCCTCTGATGAGATTGTGACAATTATCAATAAATTTTAATTCATTTTATGTTGTATGTCTTCATAAAAATAATTTAATGATAATTAAATTTTAAGTTCAATAAAATAACCACTGTACTAATTAATATTAAAAACAGTTGAAATGTTGGAGCTTTAAAATGCTGTGTTATTACATTTTTTTCCAAAACTCGACTAGTTTTGCTCGATGTTCAACTCGATGTTCAATTGTGTTATTAGAATACCGTATTGTTTGAGGGACAATCGTATTTTTTGAAACCGTGTTTGTTGAATGCCGAAGAATCCACTGTAACTTAAACATTCTAAATGGTTTACTTTTAAATTAATGTAAATAATTACTTAATTAAATTTTTTTCCTAACATTTTACCAGCTTCAAGCCATAGTGCCAAGTAATTACGTTGCATATATGGTTAAAAGCTAAACATTTTTCCAAATATAAATTACAATAACCTGCTAATGCAGTTTCAAATAAAGTATTGCATAATTATTATCTTGAAATAAAAAAAAAAAAATAACAATCCAAAGCTAATATTATTAAAAATTTAGTTTTAGTTGCTTGTTTGCTATACATTTGTTGTGTTTTCTTACAGCAATCTTATATTAATAGTTCCAACACGCCATAGTAATCAACACCCCAAAAAAGAAATATAAACCTCAACTACGAAGAGTTTTATTTTAAGTTTTTTTTTTGGTTTAAAAGCCCATTTAAACTTTTAATTTCTTGTTTGCTTGTTTTTTTCAGTTTTTCTGGTTTGAATGAAATCGAGATGTCATGTGTCAAATTTATCTGATGCACATGATTATGCTAAAGCAGCAGTTGATGCTAAATCTGATGGTTTTATTATTTTATTGAGCAATATCACATTTTTTTTGCATTTTATCCGCGGCTTACAATTTTATTTCAGTTTCAGTTTCCGTTTTTTTTTTATGAGTCAACCTTTCAACAAATGTAAATTGTGTTCAAGTGTACATAAATAAAAATAAAATTTAATAATTTATTTATTTAATTAAAGTAAACATTTTTAAATAAATGAACATTTTCTGTTGAAAGATGTGTGAACATGATAAAAATTTCACTTTTATTTTGTGGGGTCTTCGTTGGAAAAATAAATTTATTTAAAAAAACTTGCAAACGTTTTTTTTAATCAAATAATGATTTTTTTTTAAATATGGTAAGTCCAATTACACAGTACAACATTTTTCAGTTAATTGATTGCCAACTCAATTCTGTGAACTGTATGTGAAATTAGACCCAAAAAGAAGAATTTCTGCATCATTCGTTTTGTCTTCTTACCTGCGATTTGAAGTTAGTATCGATTTGAAGTTAGTACTATCGTTTAGGGGAATTTATCACGTTTTAGGCCCTGTTGTTTGACATAGCTCGACAACCACTAGCCCAATTTAGTTGAAATAAATTTTAAAAAATTAAGAATTACAATTCCCTTAATCTGTTCATATATTGTTGTCCTATACAAGTAACACTTTCGAAGTTAAAAATGAATGTATGAAGGGAAAAAATTATTTTTTGCCTAAAAATTTAAATTTTTTTTTTTTAAAAATACATAAAAAATCCAAAATGGAAAAAAGTTTCAAGTCTAGTTATTTTTCACATAACCTATGAGCAAAATGAGACATAGATCATAAAAATCAATGCACGCGTTTCGCTTTTATTCGCAATTGAGTAAATGTATGAATTTCAAAAATTTGCTCGAGATATGCACAACATTATTTGGAGAAAACATTGACACCTTTTTCATGATTCTGAGAATTAAAAAAAGGAATAAACAAAAGGTTATTTGATTTTTATGATTGCGGTAATAAATGTACGTGGACAATTAAACGGAAAGTGGACCTTTTTATTATTTGGGTTTTTCCGGTGGCTACCTATATGATTTTTTTACAGAAATTGCACCCACATTTAAGGGTGGTCATTATTTGGAAAGTTTTGCACAGTTTGAAACGTACAAATGCTGAATCAGGCCAGCCGCCCTTAAAATATGCGCCCATTTATAAGTACCTGGCAGTAAAATATTCAAAAATACGTAGTATTTATAGGTGTGCATTGATCGATTTTTGGCATTCAGCCAGTGCCGACGAACGCGAACAGTAAAAGTGATTTTTCTCCAGTTTTTTAAAAGTGAATAACAACAAAACATAAAATATATCAATATGGAAAACAACAAGTGCCCATATTTGGATGAATATTGTTACGTTTGTGGTCATATCGTCCGAAAAATACAGAAAAAAGATCGAAAAAATTTGTTTACTGAGCAATTCAAAACCGCGTATTGTAATTATTTCGATGAAGCAGATTTAAGTGGTGCAAATTTTACGCCGAACACAGTGTGCAACAGTTGTTATACTACCCTTCTAAAATGGATTCACGGAAAAAGTAGAAAGTTATCTTTTATGAAGCCAGTAATTTGGGTGGAAGACACAACTGGACATGATGAATCCAGGTGCTATGCATGCATAAATTTTCGTCCTGGATTAAACAGACAACAATTGAAAACAAAAGTATACACTGCTGCATTTACTGCCACACTTCCAGTGCAACGCCCTGCTGATACCGATGCACCTAAACCTCCGAGTGCGGCTACTGTGTCCCTGCTAGCCGAAACCGTTTTCACCAATCCGACCGATTTGGATGATGCTAATTGGATACCCGATATTGAAAATAGTGCACCACAACCGCTACCACAAATCGAAATGGATTACATTGTGGCCAAGCTGGGACTATCACAACACGACTCCGAATGGCTGACATCATTTTTGAAGAGAAGAAAACTCACACAGCAAAATGTCAGCGCAACATCATACCGACAACGCCTAGCTGATTTTCAGAAATTTTATTCCGTTGACGAAGCAAATACGTTCACGTACTGCCATGATATCCCAGGTTTAGTGAAAAAATTGGGAATGGATTATATCGCTGGCGACTGGCGTTTATTCATCGATGGTTCTGTTACTAGTTTGAAGGCTGTGCTGCTGCACAAAAAAAATAAAAAACCATGCATTCCATTGGGATTCAGCACAACTATGAAGGAAACGTATGAAGCATTGGGCGAAATTTTGAAGAAAATCAAATACGATGAACACAAATGGAACATTTGTTGCGATCTGAAGGTGGTCAACATACTACAAGGGATTATAGAAAAGGGCGGATATCCAAAATACTTCTGCTTCCTTTGTAATTGGGATTCACGATACAAAGGAAATCAATATCAATGTAAAGATTGGAAAGGAAGAACTCCCGAGCTCAACAAACAATTAAAATTACGCAATGAACCTATGATAAAGGACCTGGATGATATTTTGTTGCCACCGCTCCACATGAAACTGGGAATAGCTGCGAAATTCGTTGAAGTGGTGGTCAAAAAAGTTAACGGCGCCTTTGACTGTTTGAAATCCATCTTTCCGAAACTCAGTGATGAGAAAATTAAAAACGGTACGTATCGTACTCTGTATTTCAATATTGTCATATCTAAATTTGTTAATTTCTATACATTCGCATTACCAATAATTTTTTCGTTTTTCTTATGTATTTAAAACAGGTATTCTCAATGGACCTGATATTCGGAAATTGATCAAAAGTGATTCTTTCACACATTTGCTTTCAGAGCATCACGACCACCAACATGCATGGAACGCATTGAAAGAAGTAATAGAAGGCGTTCTAGGAAAGAACCGTGTCCAGCGAGAAGAGATACAGCAACGAGTGGACAGGTTGCTGTTTTATTTCAAAAAAATCGGTGCATCCATGACGCTGAAATTGCATTTCTTGCACCACCACCTCGATACTTTTTTGGCACAATCACCTCAGGAATCAGACGAACAAGGAGAGAGGTTCCACCAGGTGACCATGCCATTTGAAAAGCGGTTCAAAAGCAAAAAATTGGATGCATTGCTTGCGGAGGTTTGTTGGTGGAGTTCCACAATTATGCAGTTTGAAGAAAGCACCGAAGATGAAGACATTGAAATTGGTGGACACAGTGAAAGAAACACGCCCTTGAATAGTATGTGTATCTCGGATGACGATACAGACTCAGACCATGAATATGAACAACCTACGAAGAAAACAAGATCATCAGAACCACAAGCGTCAACTTCTACAAGGATGGATATTGCCAATAATTGAAAAAATGTTCTAAATTTTGTTTTTATGCATATTATAATTGCGTATTAATTGCATATTATTTTATTTTCATTAAGTTTTTATAAATAAAGTTTTTTTTTGCATGATAATTTTTTAATTTATATTTTTATTTTTATTTTAAG
Source organism: Pollenia amentaria (assembly GCA_943735925.1). Taxonomy (NCBI): domain Eukaryota; kingdom Metazoa; phylum Arthropoda; class Insecta; order Diptera; family Polleniidae; genus Pollenia; species Pollenia amentaria. Next base: position 205,602,044 of record OX031009.1, on the reverse strand, counting down.
GGTGGTGGCTATAACTGATTTTTGAAATTCATACCTTTACTCAATTGCGAATAAAAGCGAAACGCGTGCATCGATTTTTATGATCTTTGTCTCATTTTGCTCATAGGTTATGTGACTTTGCGAAAAAATAACTAGACTTGAAACTTTTTTCCATTTTGGATTTTTTATGTATTTTTAAAAAAAAAAATTTAAATTTTTAGGCAAAAAATAATTTTTTCCCTTCATACATTCATTTTTAACTTCGAAAGTGTTACTTGTATAGGAAAACAATATATGAACAGATTAAGGGAATTGTAATACTTAATTTTTTAAAATTTATTTCAACTAAATTGGGCTAGTGGTTGTCGAGCTATGTCAAACAACAGGGCCTAAAACGTGATAAATTCCCCTATACGATAGTACTAACTTCAAATCGATACTAACTTCAAATCGCAGGTAACAAGACAAAACGAATGATGCAGAAATTCTTCTTTTTGGGTCTAATTTCACATACAGTTCACAGAATTGAGTTGGCAAATCATGTGTTGTACTGTGTTAGGGATGGGCAAATTGAAATAATATATTGATATATATCGTATCTATATTTTTAAGAGTATCGATATTTATTAATTGAAAATATCGATATATCGATGTATCGAACGTTTTAAGGTGAAATTATTACCAAATTTAAAAACTTAATATACCTATGTCAATACACATTTACATATGTACAAACATATTACATGTAATTACATTTTAACTTTTTATTGTTTCTTTTAATTTCAAATTTACTGCCTCTATTTCGAACGAAACTTTCATTCGCTTAACTTTTATTTAAAACAAGAACCAATTTTAAAATTTAGTTTTTAAGGTAAGTTATGCGAACGTAGTTTTCGTTTGAAATCGAGGGACCGGCAGTTAAATCTACAATAAAAAAAATTCAAAAAACAAGTAAAGAATACCAAAAATTTTTATTTATTCGCCATATGAAATCGAAAAAAAAAAAAAATAAATTGGGGTTATATAATGCCGGATTATATACTACCGGTAAAGGAAACTTGTGACACATACTATACAAGTAAACTGTGCAATATTTTATTTTTAATAAATAAGAACATGCTCAAAAAAAAAAATTACAAAATATTTTTTTTATTATTTACATTCCAACTTTCATGAGTCTATTGCTGCTAATACGTTATAATTAAGGCGATTCTTTGCATAATTCTAGGAACCCTTTCTAGAATATTTTTTCCGCGCTTATTTTTTTGTTGTTATCTCTTTAAAACCGAGACAAAACTGAACTGTGTAATCTTAAAAATATCGAAATCGATAGTCGTAGATAAATATATCGAAATATGGGTATTTTTAATATCGGCGATATTTATTGATTATAATTTTTTTTATATCGATATTTTGATACATCGATATTTATTGCCCATCCCTAAGTCTAATATCAAGCACGCCAAAACAACAACAAAACGTTGTTCTACGCAAGAATTTAGAATATATAGCTGAATTTTATTATTTAAAACCAGGTAAACATGTGTTACAAAAATTTTATTATTAAAAGCTTTTTGCTGTTCCTTAATTTTAAAAAAAAATAAACTTTGATATGCGATCATTCGATACAAACTTAAAACTTTTCCAGAATTTTGAGAGTAAAGATCTAACTAAAATTTGAAATAAAAAAAAAAAATTATGATTTTGGAATTTTAATACAAAAGCAGTTCAGAAAGATTAATATGTTGTTTCCAGGTGACGAGCATTTGATTGTGTAGTAAAATTTATTTTTAAAGAAAAAGTTGTATTTAATACAATTTTAGCTACACCCAGTGCGCTTCGCTACCCTCAATAAAATACAATATGGGCATTTCCTCCGAATGGTCAACCAGGATGGAAAAATAAAATGTTGCCAATCATAGTAAGTCAATTCACAAGGTATCCTAACATGTCATATTGTCAAAATGTCCTAATATTTCACAATGGTTTAAAAATATTGTTGTTGGTTTGTTAACAAAAAGTGTCTTAAATAAATAGAACGTTGCTTGCTGTGTTTATTGTGCTGTCGTAATTAATCAGAAAAGTCCAGCGCTGAGCGGCTGAGCCGTACAACAATATTTTTAAACCATTGTGAAATATTAGGACATTTTGACAATATGACATGTTAGGATACCTTGTGAATTGACTAAGTGTTTTATTGTTGTCTGTTTTTATAATAGAATAGTTTCGTAGCATATCTCAGCTGTTTTACTTGAGGAAATTGGGCTGGAAGCTGGAATATTTTATATTTTCTTTTTAAGCTATTTCTAAAGAAATTTTTATATTTAATTATTTTACATGCACAAATATGTTATGTTTGCACTCTTTCTTCAAAATCTCTCTATTACAATCAATTAAGAAGAGAAAAGTGTAAGGAGAACAAAAAAGTTTGATTAACGGTTAATTAACGGTTAAAACATATGAACAAATCGTACGTTCGCGACCGGTACTTAGGCCAATTAAACAAAAACCAATAGAGATATTTTATTGTGTAAATACTGGATAGGAGCCTACAATGATACACTTTTAAAATAAATTAATCACTTTTGAATATTCCGTTCCATTTCGCATATTTTTACATTTCATTACTGTCAGCCAAAGTTGACTTCTATTTATTAACTATCAATTTGAAAACTTAAACTCGACGAAATCCATCTTTTGCACTAAATATAGAGATGCCAAAATGCTACCGAATCGCAAAAAAAAATACTAGGAAAAGTTTTGTTTTCTATATTATTTGTGCATCAAAAGCGTACGAACGTACATACGTTCGGGACCCTAAGAAATGCCCATATGTAATTTTTTTCAATACGGATCTCGTGCATTGTTTATTAAGTTGTTTGTACCAAGTTTGAATACTCTAACTGTTACCATTCACCAGTTGCACGGAAATCAGTATGGCATTTCCCAGATGTACAGAAAACTATATTGTCTTTGTATGGGAGGTACCATGCCCACTTACTCTTTACAGACCATCAGTAATATACTGTAAAAGTTTCATAAAGATCGGCTGAGCTTCTTAGGCAGCTAACAGGTACAAACAAACAAACATATATAGATAGATACAATAACAATCATTTTAAACAAACTTGCCTTCTGCACCAGAAAGTACCTCTTCAAAAAAAAAAAAAAAAACTTACTTTTTAAAAAACTTTACCTTTAAGAAAACTAAACTTTTTTTGTTTTTAAGATTTTAAGCGATCAAAGGATTTCTTTTTTAGAAAAGTTTTTTTGGAAAAGTAGCTCTTGCAAAAGAACTCTTTAAATAACTACTACCTTTTGGAACAAAAACCCCTTTTTCAATAAATACAGTATGGGTACGTTCGTAAATCTATAAAAACTGATGCTTTTTTCTGCACAACAGCTGTGCAAAGTTTGAATTTTTGAAACCGAGGTAAATTTAATAATTTTCATAAACGAACATAAAATGATAATCAAAATGTTATCAACAAGAGCGATGACAAATTTTGTTGAAAATTACAGTTTTCTTATAAATTACAAGAAAAAGCATTAAAACAGAAAAATAAAACGATTTCTTTTATGTCAGAAGTAATTGAATCAGAAATTTAATTGATGCAATAATTAATAAAATTTGTTGCATTGTTGTGGCATCACTGCTTAAAAAAACTTTTGACATATGAGAGTGATGCCAAGTTTCTTACAAGTGATACTTTCACGATCATTAAGGTCCTAATCATGTAAAACGTAACGCAACGCCAAAGAATAACATTGAAAGCACAAGCAATGTCATAAATATTTTGTAATTTTGTTGTTGCTTGCAACAGAAATTCATGTACCGTTTTCAAACTTTCAACGCCACAAGCTATGAGCGCTATGCAATTGCGTTGCGTTTTACATGACTATGGCCTAAATTTTACTAATGCGCAAGTGATGCACATTAGCTGCATTGTGATTCGCTTATAATTTTAATTTGCCCTTCTTTTGTCGCTTTAAATAAAAAGCTAAATTCTTTTAATTTGTTTTTTGATAAAAAAATACTTCTTGGTACTTTTTGGTTAGAAGAATACAAGTGAAATTTGTAAACAAATGAATTTTTCACTCAAAACAAGGTCACGAGTGCCTTTGTTTGGACACTCCGTTCCACCAGCATATAGATATTTAAACAAATGAGCATATGGTTCTTGCCGTTACAGATGTCTATGGAACTGTTTATGTTTTACGTACCAGTAAAAAATATTTTACTTTTTCATATTTTTGTTTGTTAATTTATGCCTAAACATTCACTTTGCCCATTGAGTTCAGGGTTCGCATATTAAAATATATATTTAAACAAATAAAATAAATATTTAAATCTTATTTTTCGTTGTTTTTTCTGTTTTTTTTTCAGATACTTGTATGGGGTCATATGTAAAAACAATAAAAAGACAAAAAAAAAAAAAGGTGAAGAAAAGTTTTATTATAATTTTGGATGTTGCAACATGATATGCAACAATATTTCATATTATTATGATTTAATAGGCGGAGATTGAATTTTGTTAAAAAAAAAAATTTGGTGATAAAAAAATGTTATGCATATTTAAGTAGTTTTATTTAAATAAATTATGTAGATATTTTATTTAACCTTAAATGACAAAGAGATAATTAATTAGTTTCAACAATGTTGACGACTGTTTATTTTACTAACTACATAGGGACAAAGCTGGTTACTAAACTAGTTTTCTTACTACATATTTACATAAAATAAGCACTTCCTAATTGACTTAAAACAATCAACAAGGAAATATAAACAGAATAAATTAATTTTAACTACTACTCTTTCTATCCCTCTCTCTCGCACTCTCTCTCTTTAACTTACATCAGTGATGGGATTTATGGCACAATTGGGCCATTTTTGGCACTATTGAATGTTGCTTGGCCCTATGGCCCTTCCGCTCTTTTTTGGCCCTTTTTATATTAACATTCTTAGCTTTTCTAAAGTCTTTGGAAAACGTTTCCTGACGAGCTGACCTAAGCAACCAGCGAAATGCGCATAGAAACTAGCTTTACCACAAAAATAAATTTCAATATTTTTATCAAAAATAAAAATTGGGAATTTAGTACGTCATATAGAAATCTTATTAGTAATATATTGTTTGGGTTTTAGGCCCTTTTGAATTTCAGGTGGCAATACAATCTTATTTGTAAGGTATTTACGAAGAAATATAATTTAATAATAAAAAAGTTCAATCTGAGTGTGATTATTGAAACCGGAAATATGCGCTTAAAAACCATTTTATAATATTTTCATATTGTAAACAAATAAAAATATATAGTCGGTTAAGCCTACGCCACAGTATGTATAGACAAATTTCAGAGTGTTTATGTTTGGGGCTCATGGGCAGTAATGAACCAACAAAAAAAAATTATGTTATGTGGTTAAGATTCATTTATTTGTTCACTTAAAAAAAAATTAACAAGTGCCCAAATATGCAAATATCAAAAGGTGGAATATACCATATTTACTAAACTACTCTTTTGTCTATACAAAAAATCCTGTAAAGATTAAAAATATGCACTTACAATAAAGCAGAGTTGTAAATCATTATTCAAAAATGCTTCAATTAAAAAACTTTAATTACAGTTCTAATACTATGCATACGCTTTTTTATATATATTTGTTATCAAGTTTTATGTCTCAAACTTAAAAAAAAATGTAGATGTTAAATACGAACTTCTAAATTAAAATAACGATATGTAATAATAACTTACAAATTTGTATTTGATTTAATGAAATGTAAATACTTTTTCCAAAATTTAAAAATGAATGCACAATCAAAACTTAAGCCTTATCTTTTTCCGATTTTTAGTTTTAAAACAATTTTCCAAAGTTTAATTTCTTAATAAAGGAGTTTGGCCCTTTTTCAGTATATTTGGCCCGTTTTCTTTACAATTTTGGCACAAACTGAAAATGTTCAAATCCCATCACTGACTTACATACACTATTTTGGCAACTCACTACAATCCATATTCCTCGGGATAGATAAAATAGCCAAATAATTTTTCTTTTTATACCAAATAATATAAAATCGCTACATAATTATGGACACTGCATACAAATTAATTTACAAACTTTTGTTTGTGTTTAAAATAAAAGTCATTTAAATTAAAATGCACAATCGAGAGAAAACCCCTGAACAATGCTTGGACTTACAGGCATTTATATAAATACAAGTACACTTGTAAAATGTAATAGACAACACTTAACATGTTGACACCTTAAACACTTTCTCTTTTAGTAAAAAAAAAAAACAAATAACGTTACAAAAATATGAACATGACAAGAAAGATGAGTAAATTCACGTTATAGGAATATTGCCCATAACGTGAACTTATTCACCCATTGGAAACAGGTACTCGAAAAATTTAACTTGAATTTTTTTCAGTGAAAAGAAAAGCTTTTGCTATAATTTTTTATTCAAATTCTTTTTCTGTGTTTAATTTTTATCCAGTGTTTAAAATACTACCATTACTACCAATTTCATTGCTATACCTATACAACTGACTTTAGAAATATTATGAAGCATTAAATTGGTTTTCTGGTCCGCGGAGTGAGAGGTAAAGACAACCGAGCTAAAGACAACCGGGCGGCTTATAAGTTGGGGTTAGTGACACGGTCTTCAGATCAAGAAGCCAGATGCGAATAAAGGTTTTTTTACACTATCACACAAGACTTACGTATTTTGACGAAAATGCATCACTGATGGGTTTCGTCCCACCAGAAGCATTCATTTCTCTTGATAGAAATGGTTTTATTCAAAACGAAGCAGGCATACCTATAGTTCACACATCTATAGACGAGCTAACATTAAATCAATTACAAGTATACAATTAACAACGGAGAACAGTAGATTTGACACTAGCTTATACGTAACAGATAAAAACAAACCAAACTTATATAATAAAAAATATTGGTGGCTCACCGAATAAGTTTTTTCTTTATTTTTAACCTAGGACCTTAACTTTTATTTTATAAAATATTGTAGTGAGATTTTTTTCCAACTTTTTTCCTCGCATTGAATATTTGATTATTCAATACATAAATTGTAAATTAAAAAATCAATATTACCAAAAAAAAAATTATATTTATATTCTAATACTGGCTGTACTTGAGTGCTCTTTTTTATGGGACAGTGTATTTATATATTACATTTATAAGTATGTACTATTGTTAATTTATAGTTGATTATATATAACATACAATTTTGATTAAATAAACATATTTAAAAAAAAAAAAAAAAAAAAATGCATCACTGATATGTTTATGTTGTTGTTTGAAAATTTTCAAAAAACAATAACAACTTATCATGACAAGGTTGTATTTTCCTTAAAATACGTAAGACTTGTGTGATAGTGTAAAGTACCCATTAGTGGTTAGCCACAAATGAGCAGTCCCGGACAATTAACGGTTCCTTGAACTGACAAAAGCAAAAGAGGGTCCCTTAACAAAACAAGTGTTAAAGTTATATTAATCTCTCAACTACTTCTACGCGAATGCTAAAATTTATATAACTATAAAGGGCAAAATAAACCACACAAATGGCTTAGCAAACACATACTTTGTTTCCGTTTTGTATTCGCCAATAAGCAACATAAACATTTTTCGTACAAACATTAACTTTCCAGGCGACGATAGTGCTGCGGTAATCTTGCTCGTTATTTTTTTTTAAACGTAGGGGAAATATAAAATAAAATAAAACGAATTTGAAGTAAATAATGGTTTAAACAACGAGCTGTTTTGTGGCAAACACTACTCAAAACAATTAGAATTTACGACTGAAAACTATTTTAATGTTTCTTCTTTAACGTCTTCACTCTGCAAAGTTTTCGCTGAAATTATAACATTAAGCACTAGACACCACAAAAAGTTTGACAAATATCCAACATGTCTGCCAAATATTAAAAAATTTTAATACTTTTAATCCATATATAATATTTATTCAGGCTTAAGTTCATTAAATTCAAATTTTCATTAAATTATTTTTATGATGAAATAGCCACAATACTAATTGTTAAATAGCTAAGGCACAGGCTCTATATTTACACTTGCCCTTCAAGTTGAGCTGATAAAAAGGCCAACGAGAAAAGAGAAAGACAAAATACATGAAAAAACTGAAAAATATACTTTGGACTTCAAGAAGAGTTCTTGACAAAAAGTATGAAAAACAGAAGTACACTCATAGAAAAATGCATCTTCATATTGATGATACCCCAACATCAGAATTGAGACATCAATGTTATTACAAATTACATCAATAAGGCAAAAACTGACATCAATCCAATGACAAACGTCATCCTAAAATTTTGTCATATTTTATGCGTCATCTACGCTATAGTTACAGTGACATCAATTCGACGCCACATTTTGTGTAGACTGATAGAAAAGGCGTCGTAACGTTGAAGTATTTTGACATCAGTACAGACAAACTATCATCAGTGCGATGACAAACTGTCATCAGTGTGCTGACATAATATATTAGGTCATAATATATTATCACATTATTTTCATGTTTAAAAAGTAAAATTAGAAGCAAAAATTCCCATATATTATTTTTTTAATTATTTTTTTATAAACATCAAATTTTTAAAGTAGAATTATTACGAAAACCATATCGCGCATGCTGCTGGTGTCTTATAATTGAGAGTTCTTTTGTTAACAAAGGGCGGAATACAACAAAAGTGAAACAAACATTTGTAACAGGTAAGTAAATAATGATATTCTCTTAATTTGACTTAAGGCCAATTACAATGAATCAATTTGATGACAGTTTGTCTTCGCACCGGCTCCGATTCGTCATTTCTATGATTAAAATTTTTGACCCTGATGACAATTTGGCCAAGTGATGTTAAGGCTGACATCACAGTGATGTTAAGTGTCATGGGGTCAAAAACGAAGATACTTGCCATAATACTGATGTCAAAACACATAAGCGTTATGATGCCTTTTTTATCAGTGTAAGGAGCAACATATAAATCAATTAAAATAGATAATCATTAAAAAAACCAATTTCGATCTACCAAAAGTTTGAAAGATTGATGTTTGGCTATTGAATGCCAGCTGCCTTCGATGGCCGTGAGAGTTAAACGGCAAACCCCTCTGAAGAGATTGTGTGGTTACAATTGAAACATGTCAGCTAAAACCTGGGTTGAATTCCCAGCTCAGTCAAGAATGAAAAATTATTAAAAAAATTTAATTAATTTCATGTTGCAAAACTCCTTTCTTCTTAAAAATAATTTAATGAAAATTTATATTTAATGAACATAAGCCTGAATAAAAATTTGGATTAAAAACCATAAACAGTTCAACAAAATAACCACAATTCTAATTTTTAATATTTCTACAACCATGCGTAAATTTTTTGTCCAAACAGCAAACAACCCAAAATAATTTTACAAACTTTAAATTTTGACACGTTTGTCAAAATTTAACAAAGTTAGCAGTCTTGAAATTCAAATGCTTCGAAAATTCACAAATGAAAATAGAAAACTCAAAAAAAGAACGATAACATAAAAATGGTTGTTAGTTATTTAAATTTTATTACTAATCCTGAACATTGAAAAATGAAAGTCGAAATGAATAAAATTAAAACATAAGCTACCAATTAAGGCGAGATCATACAGGTGACCGCATCAGAGAGAGAGAGAGAATTTTCTAGCTGTCCCTTTTTCTAAATGTCAAACTACATATTAAAAAAATACCGCCAGCATAAATTTTTCTACACAGCTTTCTCTGCATTCACCTGTATGAATTCGTCTTGCTAAAAATAGAGCAGATGTTTCAAAATCAAATTATTTGCTACTTCCTCATTTGTAGTTTGGTTTTTTTTTTACTACAACAATTCTATTTTTAAATATTAAAAATTTAGTTTTTGATGTAGCAATAAAGTTGGCGAAAAACAAAATAACCGTCAGTGCTTATTTAACATCAAAAAACTTGGGTTTTTGTTGTTTAATTCGGCTTTTAAATATAAAAAACTGTCTTCCGTATCAGACATTCGTAAAATAACCGCGTTTTCTAGTACGATTGTGATCAGGGTTGCCGGACTTTGTCTTTTTCGACCAGTTTTGGTCGGATATTTTCCGTTTGCAAACGTTTAGTCGGATGGTAGTCCACACCATATTTTGGTCGGTTTGAAAAATTACGCTATATTTATTTTAACAAATTTAGAACACTGGTCGCAAAGCAGACAACTGCAAATCTAATATTTTTTACAAAACACGATTTTTTTTTTGATTGTTGATGAAACTATGGATATGGCAATGGAATAAAATGTATTAGGTTCGTAGCAAGTTACTTTGACGGTGTTAGTTTTGTACAGAATAGTGTTGTCACCTTATTTGAGCTTACCAATTCAGATGCCGTTTAAATTGTTTTCTTCTCATAAAAAACTATTTATCGACAAACAATATTCCTTTAAAAAATTTGATCAGATTGGCAACAAACGGCGCAAACGTCATGAATGGTATTGTTGGTAAGCTTAAATCTTTCTTAGCAATGCCAAAAATATTGATATTGAGGTTGAGGCATAGCCCTAAAGAATAACAAATAAAAGAATTTCAGGAATGCTGTTCTGTACCACCCCATATGATACAAGGTATTTTTTATTTTTTAAGATATTTGAAGAATTATAGAACAATGAAATGCTTTAATACTCTATTTTGTATCATGTTTTTATAAAGTCAATGGTATAAGAGCTGCAAATCTTGCAGAGAAACTCGATTTTTTAAGCATCCTACAATGCAACCGTGTAGATTTTTACAATGTTATCTGTCTCAAAGTGTACAAAAGAGTTATCAACGCGAAAACAATAACCAAACTATGCATTGTTAAACTCTTTGATAAATTTTTACTTTGTCTGCAAAGTATTAGGATGTTTTGGAGCTCAGTAGAGCATACCACTTTACAAGAAAAAAAGGGCTCCGTACACCATCTAATATAAAGTTTTTTGCAAGGAGGTTTCAAAAAATAATTTTTTTTTGTGAGTTTTTTAACTTTAAAGTTCCTTCTGTCCGAATGTTTTTGTCTCGAGAAGACCAATGTTTTGCGCGTCGGAGCCATTGATCTCAAGTATCTCGTTCTATTATTTTTCCACCAGATCTCTGTTCGTACCACCCTTATGTCAGAAAATTAAAGCTCAAAAGAAACTATTAAACTTTAGCTAAGGAAGTAATTCGTTAATTCTTCCTTAGCAAAACTGTTATGATTTTAAGCGGGCTTTAATTTTCTAATTAAATAATATACATAGTTTCTTGTGAGCTTTGTTTTACTGACATTGGGGTTGTAAAAACAGAGATTTGGTGGATAACTACTAAAACGTGATACTTGAGGTCAATGGCCCCAAAGGTGGCAAATGCCTAAGATATAACGAAAAATGTAAAAAGGCAACCTCTACGTTCGGTACGGTATAAAATTCAGCCTTTAACAAAAGTTTTTTTTATATAGCTTCTTATCGCTCCTGAAAAATTTTGAAAATGATGATAAGCCATTTTGCATTTTATATAACGATATAAGATGTGTTTTTAAATATTTTACAAATTTGGTCGCTTTCAAAGGATTATGGTAGGTTTTGCAGACAATTTTAGTCGGATAAAAATTTTGTAAACGGCAACACTGATTGTGATGGAAATATATTTTTTGGTTTCTTCTTTCGATTTGTTTTTATGCTACTTTTATTCTACTTCATATTACTGCTACAGCGACTTAAAACCTTATTGCTGCATCTTTTTCCATCTCTATTGTTTTTTCTGTTTTGTTCACTACTGCTTCTTAATTGCATAAATAGCAGTAGCACACGAAATTTAAGGACTCTGTAACTCTTCAAATTTAATTTTTCTGTTTTGACTTACAACTGTAAAGGTAGCAGTTGTGGTAGTAGAGATATGGCTTCAAGGTTTTGAAATTTGTTTAACTAGACTATTGAGCACATTTTCATTGCTTCTGCTACTTTCAGCCTAGTTTTTTAAACACTCTTTTTAACCAGAAAATAGTATAGAACATTATAAAATGTTCTTAAAAAAGAATAAAAAGCATTTTTTAAATACTCACCGTTGACAATAAACATCTAGATTCACGGATGGCCCCACAATAGCCCAGGAAACTCATTAAAAACATAATGCCACCAATGGCTATCAGCACATAAGCCATTTGTTCGATGACTTGAGGTTGGGTAAATTTCTGTTAAAAAAAAATTAAAATTATACATACATATATTTTTATTTTTTTAAATAGAGAAACAATAAATTATAAGCTGTGTTTGCTTAAATCTAAGAAAATTGTATACGTTTGTATCTCTTACTTTATCTCTTCGTTCTATTTTTATATTTTGAATTCTAAGTAATGGCGCTGTCACCAGTTCGGTATTATTGTGTATCTGTAACAAAGTTAAGCTTTGACCAAATAATTTACCAACAAATGCCTCACAGCAAATAATTTACCAACAAATGCCTCATAAAACCTTGTAAGACATCAATACATAACAGTCAGATACATTTTTAATATTGTTTTATTTTTAATATTTTATTTGGCTTTTTTCTTTGCAGAACAAAAAAAAAAAAAAAAAATATATAAATGACACAATTAAGGCTGTGTTTTTGAGGTCTCAGTTAAACTATGTACAGTAAATCTGAAAACAGATTTGTGCCGCCATTACCAAATTTATAATATATAAAATTTTTACGGAACAGCTTAGTTTTGCTTAAACTGTTGGACTTTAATGAAATAATAAAAAAAAATCACATTTCGCCGGAAAAATCCGAGTTTCAGACTACGTTAAACTAGGTTTAAACTTAATCCACATCTCAAAAACCGTGGCCAAAGAATACTTTAATCGGTAGTATCGGGTTTTTCGTTCCACTACATCTACAAGCCTTTTGTATCATACAGAACACGTAATATGTTTTCATACAAATATGAGTATTATAATAATAACGCCAAAATTTTATTTCTGCCGCAACTATATTATAATTAAACATGACCTCAACAACCACATTAAGGTTGCCCTCAACCATTTTATGATTGTTGTTATGTGTATGTTACCATAAATAGTTGCTTGAACATATTGCTTTTGCAATTGGCTATAAAAAAAAAATATTTTTGCTTAAATGGTCACAGCAATAATGCACATGGTTTTTTTTATACTCTGAGATTTATTTACTGAGTTTGTTTTATGTAGAACTTAGAGCAAGTAATAAAATATTATGTGGTGTTTCAAGCACTCCCACTCCAGGGGAGCATTAATGTTCTGACGGGCTTCATCCCAGTGGGTGTAAGATTGGCTCTACGACTCCTTGTTCATGTTTGGAGTTGAGAAAGGTGCCTTGCCTGCGGATTTGGATGATTTTTAAGTTTAATAATTTGCAAGATAGGCGCAAGCGATACTTTAATAATAATATGGTTGCGGTAAAATATGTATGATTAAAGTTATCATATTATTTTAGAATATCTAATTATTCTAAAAGAGTCGAGGGTTAACCATTATGAATCATATTTTTTGGGTTTACGTTATCTGAATAGGCGAAGTCCATATGGGTAAGTAAAATTGTTTCGTTGGACACGGCAATAACTTATCACTACAATACAACTCTAAACGTTAAGATGACCAATTCAGACTTAAATTCAAAACCTTAATGAATTTAGCAATTATGTATTTATTTACTGCATTAACAAATTTAGTTAAATTAAATTTTTTTTTTTATTTAAGCCAAAATGTAAACTTGTGCGCACCAATCCTAACAATTTTTTTTGTGCTTGTTCTTGGTATTCTGCCATTTAATATTTATAATTATTTATTTTTTATCGTCTGACTCAAACTTAAAATAGCACATTCAATTAAGAGGGAGGTCTTACAGCAGCTATATATTTTTTTTGTTATTATTTTGAGAAATTTGACTTTATGACTACTATGGAATCTTGTTTGAAATATGACCTGGTCGATTACTTTCGATAATGTAGATGCTATACACACACATATGAAAATTTAAATTAAAACTCTTTAATTTCTGCCAAAAAATATAAATTAAACTTTGTGCTTAATTTTTAATTTTCTCAATTTTGTCGCATCTTTTGTTAAAGGACTTAAACTTTTTCAAAAATACTTATTTTAAATAATTTTTTTTAAGATAAGTATCTAATGTTTTTTAGAAAACTCGGCACCAAATAGAATTTAAAAAAAATATATCTACTTGAGTTCACCTGAACAAAAATAAAAAAAAGGTTCTTTTAAAAATATATCCTTCCATATCCTTAAAAGTTTATTTCTCTTAGTTTAGACGGTGTGATTGTTTTTCTCTCGGAACAAAAATAATTTTTATGCAGAAATTTCTTTCAATAGATATTTTGCAAATAACAAAAATAAGCGAATAGTTTGCAAATGCGAACCCCAATATTCGTTGGCCCCCTACTAAATACGTACATGGTTTTGGCACTTGTTGAAGATTGCCAGGCTGTTAGGACTCTTAGTATAGGGTTTCTGTTGAAATATACTTAATGCTATTGTATTTGAACAATTTTAACTTTAAAATGAAAATAATGCGAATATTTAAGCATTTTTTTTCGCAATATATTAAAAATGAGATAATATTTTGAAGATGGCCTACATTTGCCTTTTCTACGCTAGAAATTTTCCAAAAAAAAAATCCCTACAAAAGGGGAAAATTCCCTCCTATTGGCATGACTGCGTCTCACTATCATTAAATATTGTAATCTATAATTAGTATTGTGGTTATTTTATTGAACTGTTAATGGTTTTAATCCAAATTTAGATATTTTTAATTAGGCTTAAGTTCATTGAATTTAATTTGCATTAAATTATTTTTATGAAGAAAGGAATTTTTACAACATGGAAGATTAATTAAAATTGTTATTGATAATTTTCATTCTTGACTGACCTGGGATTCGAAGCCAGGCTGTCTGGCGTGTGATTCGAACCCAGGCGGCTGGTTACCCTGACATGTTTCGACCTCAACCACTAGGTCTTCTCAAAGGGATTTGCCGTCTTACACTCGCAGCCATCGAAGACTGCTGACGTCAGTAGTCAAACATCAATCCTTAAACCAAATTGTATTTTAACCTTTGGTAGATCGAAATTTGCTTTTTGAATGATTATCCATTTTTAATTGATCTCACATGTTTTCCTTACTTCTGTTTTTTCGTACTTTTGTCAAGAATTCTTCTTGAAGTCCAAAGTACATTTTTTTGTTTTTCCTGTTTTTGTCTTTCTTTTTAGTTGACCTTTTTCAGCACAACTTGAAGGACAAATGTAAACATAGCTCGTGCCTTAGCTGTTAACAATAATTAGTATTGTGGTTATTTTATTGAACTGTTAATGGTTTTAATCCAAATTTAGATATTTTTAATTAGGCTTAAGTTCATTGAATTTAATTTGCATTAAATTATTTTTATGAAGAAAGGAATTTTTACAACATGGAAGATTAATTAAAATTGTTATTGATAATTTTCATTCTTGACTGACCTGGGATTCGAAGCCAGGCTGTCTGGCGTGTGATTCGAACCCAGGCGGCTGGTTACCCTGACATGTTTCGACCTCAACCACTAGGTCTTCTCAAAGGGATTTGCCGTCTTACACTCGCAGCCATCGATGACTGCTGACGTCAGTAGTCAAACATCAATCCTTAAACCAAATTGTATTTTAACCTTTGGTAGATCGAAATTTGCTTATTGAATGATTATCCATTTTTAATTGATCTCACATGTTTTCCTTACTTCTGTTTTTTCCGTACTTTTGTCAAGAATTCTTCTTGAAGTCCAAAGTACATTTTTTTGTTTATCATGTTTTTTGTCTTTCTTTTTTCTTGTTGACATTTTTCAGCACAACTTGAAGGACAAATGAACACATAGAGCTTGTGCCTTAGCTTTAACAATAATTAGTATTGTGGTTATTTTGTTGAACTATTCATGGTTTTTAATCCAAATTTTTTACTATTTTTTACTATTAAGAAAGACAAAAACAGGAAAAACAAAAAAATGTACTTTGGACTTCAAGAAGAATTCTTGACAAAAGTACGAAAAAACAGAAGTAAGGAAAACATGTGAGATCAATTAAAAATGGATAATCATTCAAAAAGCAAATTTCGATCTACCAAAGGTTAAAATACAATTTGGTTTAAGGATTGATGTTTGACTACTGACGTCAGCAGTCTTCGATGGCTGCGAGTGTAAGACGGCAAATCCCTTTGAGAAGACCTAGTGGTTGAGGTCGAAACATGTCAGGGTAACCAGCCGCCTGGGTTCGAATCACACGCCAGACAGCCTGGCTTCGAATCCCAGGTCAGTCAAGAATGAAAATTATCAATAACAATTTTAATTAATCTTCCATGTTGTAAAAATTCCTTTCTTCATAAAAATAATTTAATGCAAATTAAATTCAATGAACTTAAGCCTAATTAAAAATATCTAAATTTGGATTAAAACCATTAACAGTTCAATAAAATAACCACAATACTAATTATTGTTAACAGCTAAGGCACGAGCTATGTTTACATTTGTCCTTCAAGTTGTGCTGAAAAAGGTCAACTAAAAAGAAAGACAAAAACAGGAAAAACAAAAAAATGTACTTTGGACTTCAAGAAGAATTCTTGACAAAAGTACGAAAAAACAGAAGTAAGGAAAACATGTGAGATCAATTAAAAATGGATAATCATTCAAAAAGCAAATTTCGATCTACCAAAGGTTAAAATACAATTTGGTTTAAGGATTGATGTTTGACTACTGACGTCAGCAGTCTTCGATGGCTGCGAGTGTAAGACGGCAAATCCCTTTGAGAAGACCTAGTGGTTGAGGTCGAAACATGTCAGGGTAACCAGCCGCCTGGGTTCGAATCACACGCCAGACAGCCTGGCTTCGAATCCCAGGTCAGTCAAGAATGAAAATTATCAATAACAATTTTAATTAATCTTCCATGTTGTAAAAATTCCTTTCTTCATAAAAATAATTTAATGCAAATTAAATTCAATGAACTTAAGCCTAATTAAAAATATCTAAATTTGGATTAAAACCATTAACAGTTCAATAAAATAACCACAATACTAATTATTGTTAACAGCTAAGGCACGAGCTATGTTTACATTTGTCCTTCAAGTTGTGCTGAAAAAGGTCAACTAAAAAGAAAGACAAAAACAGGAAAAACAAAAAAATGTACTTTGGACTTCAAGAAGAATTCTTGACAAAAGTACGAAAAAACAGAAGTAAGGAAAACATGTGAGATCAATTAAAAATGGATAATCATTCAAAAAGCAAATTTCGATCTACCAAAGGTTAAAATACAATTTGGTTTAAGGATTGATGTTTGACTACTGACGTCAGCAGTCTTCGATGGCTGCGAGTGTAAGACGGCAAATCCCTTTGAGAAGACCTAGTGGTTGAGGTCGAAACATGTCAGGGTAACCAGCCGCCTGGGTTCGAATCACACGCCAGACAGCCTGGCTTCGAATCCCAGGTCAGTCAAGAATGAAAATTATCAATAACAATTTTAATTAATCTTCCATGTTGTAAAAATTCCTTTCTTCATAAAAATAATTTAATGCAAATTAAATTCAATGAACTTAAGCCTAATTAAAAATATCTAAATTTGGATTAAAACCATTAACAGTTCAATAAAATAACCACAATACTAATTATTGTTAACAGCTAAGGCACGAGCTATGTTTACATTTGTCCTTCAAGTTGTGCTGAAAAAGGTCAACTAAAAAGAAAGACAAAAACAGGAAAAACAAAAAAATGTACTTTGGACTTCAAGAAGAATTCTTGACAAAAGTACGAAAAAACAGAAGTAAGGAAAACATGTGAGATCAATTAAAAATGGATAATCATTCAAAAAGCAAATTTCGATCTACCAAAGGTTAAAATACAATTTGGTTTAAGGATTGATGTTTGACTACTGACGTCAGCAGTCTTCGATGGCTGCGAGTGTAAGACGGCAAATCCCTTTGAGAAGACCTAGTGGTTGAGGTCGAAACATGTCAGGGTAACCAGCCGCCTGGGTTCGAATCACACGCCAGACAGCCTGGCTTCGAATCCCAGGTCAGTCAAGAATGAAAATTATCAATAACAATTTTAATTAATCTTCCATGTTGTAAAAATTCCTTTCTTCATAAAAATAATTTAATGCAAATTAAATTCAATGAACTTAAGCCTAATTAAAAATATCTAAATTTGGATTAAAACCATTAACAGTTCAATAAAATAACCACAATACTAATTATTGTTAACAGCTAAGGCACGAGCTATGTTTACATTTGTCCTTCAAGTTGTGCTGAAAAAGGTCAACTAAAAAGAAAGACAAAAACAGGAAAAACAAAAAAATGTACTTTGGACTTCAAGAAGAATTCTTGACAAAAGTACGAAAAAACAGAAGTAAGGAAAACATGTGAGATCAATTAAAAATGGATAATCATTCAAAAAGCAAATTTCGATCTACCAAAGGTTAAAATACAATTTGGTTTAAGGATTGATGTTTGACTACTGACGTCAGCAGTCTTCGATGGCTGCGAGTGTAAGACGGCAAATCCCTTTGAGAAGACCTAGTGGTTGAGGTCGAAACATGTCAGGGTAACCAGCCGCCTGGGTTCGAATCACACGCCAGACAGCCTGGCTTCGAATCCCAGGTCAGTCAAGAATGAAAATTATCAATAACAATTTTAATTAATCTTCCATGTTGTAAAAATTCCTTTCTTCATAAAAATAATTTAATGCAAATTAAATTCAATGAACTTAAGCCTAATTAAAAATATCTAAAATTGTAATCTATAATATAAATTCTTTTATATTTATCTTTAATTTTTTTTTTTTTTGTGAAAAGCCCATTTTGCTTTTACCAAAAAACCAAATACCTATAAATAAATTTAAATTGCATGCATTTTTTACATTTACTATATTTACATTTGAATGCAATACCTAATTATCTTATATTCACCACTAGTTATTATTAAAGTAAGTTCATTGACTTGCATATTTCTCTTTTCGTAAATATGCAAACTTCGTTTACAACTTTGTCTGGTTGTAAAGTTTGCGCATAAAAAAAAGTTGTAGTTGTACGATTTCAGTTTTACAACACGATATCAAACTCCAAAAATAAAACATTTAGCGAACAATAAACCATCGGACCAACATCATTGTCCATTTAGTATTGGTCTAACATGTCCGTAATATGGTGTGGACGAATTGCATATGTCTGGTATAATTGATTAAGTGTTAAGGCGACTATTTCGACTTGTACAATAGTACTTTACTCCCTTACACTGTGATTAAACTGAATAGAGTTTGAACTTCTTAAAATATTTTCGAGATTCAAGTTTAGTGGTTAAGTTAACTTAATTGTTACTTTATTTTATATTCATGTCTTAATCATTTTTGCGTAAGTGTTGCAAACATTACAAATTGCATTTTAGTGTTTGAAATGAAAAAAAAAGTTTTTCATTACATTTTTTTCAGAATTAAAAATGCCAATAAACTATATGTATTAGCTTTTTTGTTGAAAAGAATAAAGAAGTTTTGCGAAAACATGTTAACATGCAGCCACAACAATCATTTTACTGGTTTTACGAGGGTGTTGTCAATTAAATGCACATATTTGTACATAAAATAACGAGTAGTTGTCGCACAATCGCATTCATTTTACTTATACTTCTTTGTCTGGTAAAGTATATTTTTTGTATTATAAATTTGTTATTCCAATGTTTACTTATGTCTTGTCAAACTCCTACAATACAACGAGTATTTATTACCATTAAACACCTATTTAATTCTTAATTGGGACTTAAGCCATGTCAGAAATGTTTTATCAAATGTTTATTCTATTAAAATGAAAATATGGTTTTTAGAAAATACTTTCTAATATATTAAGCTAATATCTACTAGGTGTATATTCAAAAATTTCGTCAAAATTATGGTCAATTTGGAAACAATGACCTATATATGTTCTAGTCAAGATAAAAATATCGATTAATGTTACGAGTAGGGATGTAACGATACGCCTTTTTGCCGATACGATACCTATACCGCTATTCAAAAGAATATCGCCGATACACATATTGAATTTGAATTCAAGTTCAAATTAACAAAACTCAAATAAGATGTAAGAGATTATAATTATAAAATTAATTCGAACGTTAACGTTCGCATAGTAAATAACATTTAAAGCAAAAACAAAATTTCAAAAATTGTTTTTGTTTTAAATGTAATTTTCTATGCGAACGTTAACGTTCGATATCGGCGAACAGCCAGTAAATGTTATTATGATAGCATTATTTATAACAGTCTTAGGCGTATTAAACTGTTTTCCGGGAGTAGGGTTTATATGGGGCCTAGAATAAATTATGGATCGATCTTTACGAAATTTTACAGTATGATTTCTTGTCTTATAAAACTGTGATATACCAAATTTCATTATGATAGCATTATTAGTTGCGGTCTTAGGCGTACTAAGCTGTTTTCCGAGAGTAGGGTTTATATGGGGCTTAGGCTAAGTTATCGACCGGTCTTTACGAAATTTCACAGTGTGATTTATAGTTCTATAAAACTCTGACGTACCAAATTTTATTATGATAGCATTATGTATTAAGCTGTTTTCCGGGAGTTTGGTTTAAATATGGCCTAGAGTAAATTATAGACCGATCTTCACGAAATTTTACAGTGTGATTTGTAGTCACATAAAAAATATTTTTATGGTAGCGTTATTTATTATTCCACCATTTATCTTAGTTTTTGTACAGATGGACATGGCTAAATCGACTTAGAATTACTCAAGGAGCCAGAATATATATACTTTATGGGGTCTTAGATGTTCACACGGAATGACAAACTTAGTATACCCTCATTCACCAGTAGTGGTGGTGGAGGGTATAAAAATACATTTCAGAATAAAGATAGCATTATAGTGCATGCTTACCTATAGACGATAATACAAAAGACTATATCCGAAACTTTAGTCCATACCAGGGACCGTAATCATTATTCTTTTTTTTTCAAAGATATTTTTTGCCTTTTCGAGCAAAGGTAAAAGTTATTTTTTGATTTTTATTTTTTCGAACAAAATTAAAAGTTTAATTTTGCTTTTTATATTTTCGAGTTCGAAAAAATAAATATCAAAAAATAACAGTTATCATCTGATTTTTATGAAAAAAGGAATAATTATTACCAACCCTGGTCTGGACTAATGTTATATTGCCTACTATATTTTTATATAATCGTCTATAGGTTAGCATGCTCGGTTATAGGTAAGCATGCAAGAAAAAAGTTATAAATAACTGTTATTTTGGCTCAAAAAAATAAAAATCAAAAAAAGTTTTTTTTTGCTCGAAAAAAATAGAAATCAAACTTTTAAAAAGCAATATAGTTTATCATAGACTAGTTCAAAAGGATCAGTATGGAATACTTGAATCAGTTTTTCGACATTTACTTCTATGAAACCCCTTTTTTTGGTTTTTAAATTCCGAAACAATTGTTATTTAAGAAAATCCATCGGATTTCCATCTTCAATGAAATACTTTACCAACAAGTCTTCCAATCATATGGAAACAAGTAATATGTTTGCGGATTTTTTTGCTTCAACCTACTCTAATGAGGAATATGATTCATCGAAAACCTATCCATTTTATATCCCTGAACAACAACCCATTTCATTCCCATTCGTCACTACTGCCAATATGACAACACTATTATTCAAACTAAAATCGTCATTCTACAGTGGACCTGATGGTAATCCTAGCTGCCTTCTTATAAACTGTGCGCAAATTCTAGCTACACCTTTAACAATTTTATTTAATATGTCTATAAAACATGGTTACTTATTATTCCACTGTTTAAATCGGGGAATAAATCGAACCTAATGAACTACAGAGGTATTGCCAAATTAATGTCATTCCCAAGCTTTTTGACCAGTATCTTACTGAATTTTTAAGACGCCAAGTCTCTAACATAATCACAGCTTTCAACATGATTTTCGTAAAGGACGTTCAACTACGACTAATGTACTAGAACTGACAACAATAATTTACAATGGCTTTAAAAACGGATGTAATACCGATATTATATGCACTGATTTTAGTAAGGCTTTTGACAGAGTTAACAATGTTCTTTTATGCATAAGCTGCATTAATTAGGATTTACGAATTGCTGTTTGAATTGGATAAAATCTTATCTTTTACGTCGTGAACAGGGTGTGTGTATTAATAATTCCTTATCTAAACATATCGTCGTCAACTCTAGTGTTCCACAAGGTAGCCATCTTGGACAAATACTTGTCCTATTGTATATCAACGACCTGCCTACCACAATAAAATTTTCCAATATACTTATGTATGCTGACGGTGTAAAAATATTTTCAAGTTGTGCCGACTCCATTTTTCAACCCCACTTACAACAGGATTCAAATTTATTCTTTAATTGGTGCCAAAGAATCTTACTGGATATAAATTTTAAAAAATGTTTTCTTGGACCTTGGAGTACTATTTGACACTAAGTTCTATTTTATTGAACATATAAATATGTGCACTAATAAAGCTCGTGGTGTACTTGGATTTATTAAGCGATGGTCAAAGGAGTTCTCTGACTCATCTATAACAAAACAGTTGTACATAGCACTTGTCAGACCTGTAATCGAATATGGCTCAATAATTTGGGACCCGTATTACAACGTCCATAGTGATCGTATTGAGTCTGTCCAAAAACAATTTTTGCTATTAATATTACGGAGCACTTACGCAAATTCATCTAATCTTCCTTCATATAGAACCAGGTTATTGGAGATTCATTTACCAACTTTAAAAAGCCGCCGAACAATGCTGAATGTGATATTTGTTATTAATCTGATTAAAGGCAATATTTGCTCGGAGTTCCTGCTAAATAGTTTATTTTTTAATGTTCCCCAACGCCCTACACGTTATTACCAGGCGTTATCAATTGAATACTTTCAATAAAATTTTGAAAATGCCGACCCTGTTCGTCGAATATGTGTACATTTTAATGATCTGTACATTATTATTGATATAACTTTGGATATTAACACTATCAAACACAATGTAATTTTTTATTTAAATTGATTATGTTAAATTTATTTCTAAAATTTTGTAATATTTTGTAATTTTTGTCTGAAAGGAGTTAATCCATAGACTTATAAATAAATAAATAAAAATAAATATAGTGTTATTTATTTTAATAGAAATATAAAGGAGAAACTATTGTCCAGACTAAAGACGTAACCTTAGTCCAGATTATAGACGAAACTTTATTCCAAACTGTTGACGATAATATAGCTCAGTCTATATACGTCATTATAGTCCAAACTGTACACTCGATTTTGAATATTCAAATGTACAATTACGTTACAATATGAAAAGAAATCAAAAATATTTTAGTACTAATCCACAAAAGTCTAATAATTCATATAAAGCAAACAAATGTACTACCTGCTAGATGAAAGGGAGTGCCATATTTTCAATAAAAAATAAAAGTTAACCCTTAAAAATAGTTCCCAACTCATTCAAACAACAAACATGAACTGACTGTGTCAATAACCGAAATACAAAACAGACAGTCATTTTTTGATTTCATGGATAATTACCACTTAAAGATCTAATCAAGATTTATATGAAAATTAAATTAAAACACGCCACTAAAAAAACATACAAAAACAAAATCAAATGGTGTCTTCAATTTATAATCGACAGACGACATGAAACAATCAGCATAAGAATGAGAAACAAACATGCCTGACTGACAAACGAGTCAGAAAAAGGAACACAAAACGGATATTCATAGTTAATAATAAAACTTAAATAAAAAAAAAATATAAATTAATAATAAATATTAATACTTACATTAATATTTTCACTTTCGACCATTTTTAATAAAGCTATTAAAGAGGCCTTATCAACCGCAAGCCATATACCGGTGCCCAAAACTATCGTGCCAAGGATCTGTCAATAAAAAGAAAAAAACAAAAATTATACACGTTAAATTAAATGCTTTTTACATAAAACAAAATGTTAAAACAACAAAAATAATTTATTTTATAAACAATATATGTAAATAAAAACTTAAAATGAAATTAATGAACTTTATTCAAATTACAAATTTTGAAATTTTATTTTTATAACCAAATGTTGCGAGTATTGTTTTTATTTATATATTTTTACTACCACAGGACTCTAGTCGACTTTTAACAAAATTTTAGTTAAAACTATAGAATATGGCCAAAACACCAAACCCATAAAAGATTTTAGCCAAGACTCAAGTCAAGACTGAAGGCAATCTTATAGTCAATATTATTTTCTAGTCAAAAATGAAGGTTATCATATATATTTACAACATTATACTTATGTTTAGGTGTGTACCAAACTGCAATCAAGACTAAAACGTTGATTGCATACAGGCAGAGAAAAAACCGAAAAACTATTTTTAACAAAATTTTTAATGGTTAATTTAACCAAATTATTGTCACCGGTCATCATATCATCATATTACGATTTAATTAGCCCTCCATCAAGAAGCCACAGCTATTTCTAACCATAATATGTTTAAAAATAGTTTTGTTGGAGGTGACCATATTGAAAAAGGTTTTTTCTCTGATTGTATAAGTGCATATATGTATAAAGTATATACCAGCTGACCCGACGAAATTCGTAACGACTAAAGCTTCGTACAGACGGTTGTCAGATCTAAAATGTGCTAAAATCGTCTTAAAACCGTGGGATTGATAACGTTGTCAGAAAAAGCATTGTAAATCCATTGTTAGATATCTGACAAACGAGTGAACACTCTTTGTTGTCATTGGAAGATGATTGTCAAACGTTAGAAGCTTATTTTTTATTGTCAGATGTGCGAAGTTTATGCATGTGACAATGGAATTATTGTCAGAGACGTTTTTCTATTGGCTACGCTGCAAATACATACGTACCAGCGATGGATAATGGGGGTTCGGATTTTGTACCAATTTCAATAACAGAACGTAGAGACTATGACGGTAACAAATTTTATATTTTCTTGCAATAAATGTACATATTTATATATATATATATATATATATATATTAAAAAAAAAGACTTTACATTAACTACGAAAATGTTTTTTAAAAAATAGCCTCCAATGTTTGAAATATACCATAGTTTCCATCCCTGATATGCATGAGTGAAAAATATAAACAAAAAAATTTAATTTTGCAAAATTAAAATCAATTTCAATGAAAATTAATGAAACCTAGTTAAATTTTTTTCTATTGCTTTTTCCCTTCAATAACAATATTTCCAATTTTCCAATTCATAAAAATACACGCACTTTTCATTTTCTGACGATATCTTATAATAGATCTGGGAATTCTTGTCATGCAATTATTTAACAATCTTGTGAACTGACAATTTTTGTTGACAGATTTATTGTAAGGCAGTTGTCTGTCAATGAAATTGTAAGATTTTTTACAATCGTCTGAGCTAGGGTTGCCAGGCGTACTGTTTTTTATCAGTAAATGTACTAATATTTTTCAATTGTACTGTTTTATGCACAACAATACGATATGTGCAACTATGTGTGTGCTGAAAATTGCTTTAAATACTAATACGTTAGAAGAAAACCCTACTAACACTATCAATGAATTAATTGTTTTAAGCAAAGTTAATGGCCAAATGATTCGGTTGTGGAGTTTACTTTATAATCGCAAATGGTGTATTTCGTATATGAAATGTCATACAATCAAAAACTTTCCTTTACTTTTCAAGTGCATTACATTACATTGTCGTTGTTGCATATAATATCGGGATGAAATACGAAATGGGCGTATCAGCTCTATGCATACCTGAGATGCGAGAAACATCCAAAATTACAGGGCTGATGTAGTCTTCGAATATCTTGAGACCGGGGTACTCATTAGAGAACCCTTTGTTATTTGGTGCTACTGGAGTCAGTAGCATTCTGTGAGTTCGTGACAAAGTACCTCTTCTTATCTGATGATACGGGAGTCAGAAGCCTCCGGTAAGTTCGAGACATCGGACAGTCATTTGGCTTAGGCCTCCGTTAGTATGCTTCTTGCGAACAAATAATTCCTGTCTTTCGGGAAGATTGTCTTTGTGGAAGTCTTGCCTTTCCTTAAAGGCACACTTTTGGGGATCACGTAGTTGCTATGACTTATACCCAAAACCGCGGAAAGAGACTCTTCCACATAAAGGGTTGATTTTTCATTCTTGTGGGAAAGTTCGGCTTGTGAAGAGTTTCCTAGGTGCTGTTTTTATTTAACGGAAGCTGCTTGATTATAACGGGTGGTTAAATCTTAAGGGCCGATGTTGAATGTGAACCACACCTAAACGTCAAGTTTTTTCTGCATTTCATTTGACATTTCTCAATTTAGACTAACTCAATTTGAACCATGGAAATATACACAATCGAGCAACGCGTTGAAGTTATTCAGGCTTATTATGAAAATGGGCGTTCAAATCAAAATGCATATCGTGAAAATCATCTTCGGTGATGAGACACATTTTCACCTCAGTGGATTCGTCGATAAGCAGAATTGCCGCATTTGGGCGAATGATAATCCAAGAGTGATTGTCGAAAAACCAATCTACCCACAAATAGTGACTGTTTGGTGCGGTTTATGGGCTGGCGGCATCATCGGCCCGTATTTTTTCCAAAATGAGGCCGGTCAGGCACTTACTTGGCAATATTTGCTCGGAGTTCCTCAACGCCCTACACGTTATTACCAACCGTTATCAATTGAATACTTTCAACAAAATTATGCAAATGCCGACCCTGGTCGTCGAATATGTGTAAATTTTAATGATCTGTACATTATTATTGATATAACTTTGGATATTAACCCTATCAAACACAATTTAATTTTATATTTAAATAGATGATGTTAAATTTATTTCTAGAATTTTTTAACATTTTGTAATTTTTGTCTGAAAGGAGTTAATCCATAGACTAATAAATCTATATATATAAAAATGAATTATGTTTGTATGTTTGTATGTTTGTTTGTCGCTTTATAGACTCCGAAACTACTGAACCGATTTTCCTGAAATTTTTACAGTAACATCACGTGAGCCCTAAAAATAAAATAGGCTACTTATTTTTTCGATAGGGGCAGGTGAATTGGTACCCCCCATAGGATGCCAATATTAATTATCGCATATCTTAAGAGCCGCTGCACGCATTTTGCT
The DNA here is from genome assembly GCA_943735925.1 of Pollenia amentaria. Taxonomy (NCBI): domain Eukaryota; kingdom Metazoa; phylum Arthropoda; class Insecta; order Diptera; family Polleniidae; genus Pollenia; species Pollenia amentaria. The sequence continues at coordinate 205,574,864 of OX031009.1, read as the reverse complement.
GAACTTTTTGTAGTAGGATCTTCTGAGCCCCGGAATTGAAATAAAATAGCAGCGGGGGTATAGGAATACCCCATAGGACGCCAATGTTTAACATCGCATATCTTAAGAACTGTAATAGTGAGAATGTTCAAACTTTCTAAAAGTCACTCTTATGGTATACTACACTTTTGAAAATAAAAATAAAGCGGGTAGGCGCAGGGGGGGAAATACCTCCCATAGGATGCATACATTAAATATCGCTCAACTGAAGAACTATTAAAGGGAGAGTCTTCAAACGTGGTTAAAGCTACTATTATAGTAAACTATAAATTTCAATATAAAAATGTGCGGAGTAGACAGAGTAGGAGCAGTACCCCTCATAGAAGACATATTAAATACCATATATCTGAACACAACAGCTATCAACCTTTACAGGACAATTTTTTTTTTGCCAGTGTAGCGAAGCGCACCGGGTTAAGCTATTCTATCTATATATATAAAAATGAATTATGTTTGTATGTTTGTTTGTCGCTTTATAGACTCCGAAACTACTGAACCGATTTTCCTGAAATTTTTACAGTAACATCACGTGAGCCCTAAAAATAAAATAGGCTACTTATTTTTTCGATAGGGGCAGGGGAATTGGTACCCCCCATAGGATGCCAATATTAATTATCGCATATCTTAAGAGCCGCTGCACGCATTTTGCTGAACTTTTTGTAGTAGGATCTTCTGTGCCCCGGAATTGAAATAAAAAAGCAGCGGGGGTATAGGAATACCCCATAGGACGCCACCGGGTTAAGCTAGTATATTATAAAAGTTAATGTTGTAAAATTATTTTTAATAATATATTAGAAATGATATATTTTCAAATGCGTGCAGCGGCTCTTAAGATATGCGATAATTAATATTGGCATCCTATGGGGGGTACCAATTCCCCTGCCCCTATCGAAAAAATAAGTAGCCTATTTTATTTTTAGGGCTCACGTGATGTTACTGTAAAAATTTCAGGAAAATCGGTTCAGTAGTTTCGGAGTCTATAAAGCGACAAATAAACGTACAAACAAACATACAAACATAATTCATTTTTATATATATAGATAGATAGATAGATAGATTAACTCTTTTAAATTCGAGAAAATTATTTATATAATTAGAAGTAGATGTAAGATAGCTCCGGCTCCTAAGCAAATGGCGAGTGTGTAGTTTTTGTGGTTAAGATCCAACATGAGATTAGGCCATATGGCAGGTGCTCATGTAAATTATAATCACCTTTAGAAACTATTATTTGACGAAACCATTATTTAAGAACTATAACTCTGATTTATAAGCACATTTTGTTAAATTTAACTACCAGTATAGATACTAAGTTTATTTAAGGCAAAAGTGAAAAAATTAGGTTCATAGTTGAGTTCAAAAAGTAAAGATTTATGGGCAAACAGATTACACTTTGTTAAATTATTATCATAATGAACAGTTTATCTATTTTGTTTGTTTATTTTTTTTCTTTCTTCATATTGAAGGTTTTTGTTAATAGTTTTCCTTCAGAATTATAAATTAATACATATATCTATATAACCTTCTTCCCGAAACTTGTTAATATTTAAGATATAATAGGTAAGACTGTAGTCAAGACTTTTGGAAATACTGTAAACAAGACTATAGACAAAACTATACTATATACTAGACAAGGCTATAAATAAATAATATAAAATACTAGATTATTGCCGAGAGTATACACAGGATTATAATCAAAGCAATAGTTTAGATTAAAGTAAAGACAAAATAATAGCTAAACTGGAAATATGCTCTAAAAAAGTATTTTATGCGCATTAAATAATATGCAGTAAGAACTTGAACATACAACAAGAACAGTCGGTCAGGCCCGACCCGAAATGAATATCCGAGTGTTCCCTTTTTGAGACCCATAGACACAACATTACAAAATTACGTTATGAGGTTGATATTAATGCAATATGTTGAATATTATCTAGAAAACGGGGTTTATGTGTGTGAATTCTGGACCTACCATTGACATGAAATAGAACTTATTATAAGGAAGCTAATGAATTTTCGCGAGTGGTATTTGTATTGGAGTTACGGTCAAATTTGAACTTGTTCTAATAAAATTTGCTGGGGATATTTAGAATTAAATATATTTTGGCCGAGTTAAATCTAATTACCACGGCCCGAATTTTTATGCAAATGCATATTTGTTGTCGCCAGTATGAGAACAACATACACAAAATATCTTTGCTAATCAAGAAATTTGAAGTAAAATGGCATCGATTTGTTAGTGCATATTTTTGCGTATTTTGCTTTAAATGCATATTTTTGCATATATTGCTGAAACTGCATAATTTTGTTGCATATTTTGAAAAACAAAACTTGTTATAATTGTTTTATTTTGCGATTCACCGTTTTGCAGAAGAGATAAGGAGCAATTTCGATGATATTGATTTCTAATGGGAAAAAATATTTTGCAAAGCACCTTGCAATTTGCCGCATATTAAGAGAAGTATTCCGATATATTTCTTCCTCCACAGCCTATAACAATCAGGTGGGGAACGTGGTTGAAAGCAGTTGTGTATTATGCTGAACATGTTTACCAATACAAGGATGTGGTGAAAGGATTCAACGATGGCCAATTTGCCGAAAAAAGGCTCAGATAATATTTGTGTCTCAAAATTATTGTTTTGTCCTGAGACTATTGGGAATTAAGAAAAATCTAGTCCATTGAGAAAGCAAATTAAATTTATTGATAATGCCATAAATAAAATGTTTACAGTGGTGGGTATCTTTAGTAAACAAATTCGTATCAAGCTGGATAAAGTCTTAAGAAAAATTAAGGATTCAAGACAATAAAATAAGCTGCCGGCATGATTAATTTAAATTTTTTCGAAAACAGCGTAGTGGAAAATGAATAAGCCATGAAGGAACTGTCAGCATTTAATCATGCACCGATCACTTTCTTCGCGTTGAACGGTAATTTTCCATGTCTAAAAGCTTTTGAGTCCAAGTTGCCTTAAGTTTACATTTGAAAATAAAAAGGAATATTTCATGTATTTATATAAAAAAAATTATTTCTTATTGTTCTTAATTAATTTTATATGTAGGTTCTTTATATTTTTGTGATTCACTTTATTTTCACTTCTACTTTTGTGGTTATTGTACCTAATTCTCGTTTATGAGACTGAATTTCAACGTTTTTATCAGGGCTGTGGAGTCGTCCGAAAAAAGTACTAACTCCGACTCCGACTCCAAACGCTGAAATTTTTTAAGTGCGACTCCGACTCCGACTCACGACTCCGACTCCGACTCCTACTCTAACCGTGATGCGAAATGAATGAGACGTAAAATTATTTCTCTTTTGTGTAGAAATATCTTTAGTAAACGAATTATGGGAATCCCCGCGTGATGTGCATAAGAAAAACATGAGTGTTATGGTACGAATTAAAGGCAGGCCGATAAAGATGTTTCTACACAAAAGAGAAATAATTTTACGTCACAATTTTTCAAATACATACTAGTATTTATGCGCTATAGCAACACTTATTCTGTACAATGTTGAAAATATTTCAGCGTTGATGGTTAAAAAATTTTGATATTAAAATTATTGGCAATTCCTGTCATTAACATTTTTTAGCATGAGTAAATTATTTAAAAAGTCACACATCTTTTTCAACTAGATCAATAACTGAGTTTTGCTAATGTAATTTAGACTTTTTCCCGCACGTATAAAAAATATACCTAAATATATCTAAATAGTAAAGTACTTGAATCAACTATTTCTCATACAATAAATTAAAATCTACTTATTCATATTGATCTGCAAAATATTGCATCGCCAATTTCGAAGAATTTTTATATTGGAAAATATTAGAATTTTTTTTTAATTTTTTATGCCGAAAAATTTTGGAGTCGGAGTCGCGCGTTTTTTTTTGGGTACTGCGACTCCGACTCCGACTCCGGTACAAAAACCTCAACTCCGACTCTTCAACTCCGACTCCGACTCCACAGCCCTGGTTTTTATGTTATTTTTGTTTTTCTTCTTGTTATATTAAAGTTTTTTGTATCATAAATAAATGTGTTAAACAATTTTTTATTTTTAGTGCATGTTTTATGTGCATAAAACGCGTTTTAACTGGATAAAAGTCCGGTCTCTAATAATTACTAACAAAATTAGAAAGTTAATGAGCACTATTTCGGAAAAAAGTTTAAAAAGGGGGACAATGTCATATTATAGATCGACTTCTATTCTCAATAGGCTCAGTCTTTTTGATAATCAAAACGTATGTATACATATACAAAATTTTAATTGAGAATACAGTGCAACCTCGGATAACGCAACCAATAGAAATTAAGACCTTAACCGAGTCAGAAATGTCTATGCCTATTTTTCGATTAAAAGGCTTATGTCAAATCAAGCGAAAAGTTTTTTTAAAAAAAATTTTACCTTTTAAAAGAAAGAAAAACCAATAAAACACAAACAAGTATTATAATTAAATAAAAAAAAATTGTTATAATTTATGCATATTTGTTATAACAGTTTTAATCAAGTTAAAGAGTGATATTTATAACTAAAAATTAATATTTGTTTGATCTGCAGTTTCTCGAAGCCTTTTCAAGACCAATAACATGACCCAAAGAGCTGTTATTCCCATCCGCCCATTGAAGACAAACGTTTATGATTCGATAGCATTTTGACATAACATTTTTTAAAGTAGTGTTGTTTTCGAAGCCATATTGGCAAATATATACAACAATTGCGCGTAGTTTAAGCGCAGTAGTTTTAAATTCATTCATTAAAAAAACTAAAGAAAAAAGAAACCGACAGAGAAAAACAAACAAAACTTTGTTGTAAAGGTGCTTTAATTGAGAATTTTTTAAAGTTGCGTTAGCAAAATTACTAATGTTAAGAATTTAGGTGCTGCGATTGTCGTGCAGTTGCGTTAATCAAGGGTTGCCGTAAACGAGGTAACAAACACTATATCTCCAAAATCGCAACCTGTACAAAGTTTTTACAGAGAAGAAAGTTTAAATGGAAAGAAACTAGCTAGACGTACAGACATATCCTGCAAAAATCGGTATACTAAAAAGTGGGTATAAGCCAATATTTCGTTGAATTACACAATAGAAAAGCCATCTCGTAACAAATACTAAAGACATTTTCTTTGTTCCGCACTTGTAAGAATTAGAAAAAATTCAGCAAGTATAAAAATAAACTTAAAAATATTTTTATATCTTATATCTTTTACTTAAAATATGCCAAAATTGATGTAAAGGCTAAAATATGCAAACATATGCACTAACAAATCTATTACACGCAAACTTTAACAAGCTGGGCACCCTAGTCAATTCGCTCAATTATTTATTTATTTGCAATAACACAGTGTACAGAAAAAAATAAAAATTTACTTAAATTAAAAAATTTGTGATATTAATTAAATTTGCAACAGTAAACAAATTAATAGTGGCAATTAAACGTTTAATTCACTTGATTAAATTTTTAATTAAAAATGATTTTTTTTTTGATTAATGCTTTAGTTGGTGAATAATTTTGGAGAATTTTTTCTATGTGTATTCAATAGAGTTAAAAAAACAATTTTTCAAACAAAAAATCGGAAAAATAGCAAAACATTGTATTTGACAGAGTTGGATTAAATTAAATTGAACAGTAATACCAAAAGTATAAAAATGTCGTGTAATGGTACATTAGTTTTAAAAATTTACATTTTAAAATACGAGCGCTAACTACGAAAAATTACATCACCATTGAATTCAGCGTACTCAAATTAACTTTACTGCTAGGGTGCCCAGCTTGTTTCAAAAGTGCCAAACTCGTACACAGTGTTATTATATATATACTCACATTTTTTTTATTTCTTGATTATAGTCAAATTCAAAATAAAGATTAAAGTCTAGACTTTTGAATATATATAATAAATAAATAAACATAGACTACAGTGTGGAAGAAAGAGTGTAGTTGAGAGCAGGGCTGTCAGATATGGCAATTTTTCGCCAAACGTTGCTATTTATAAACCTTTTTGGCGACGAAATTTTGTGGTTGGCGACATGTTGGTTTTTTTTTTGGCGAAATTAAAGAAAAAGTTGTCGATTATTTTGGAAATTTCTAAAACGCATTTTATCTTTTTTTCTTACTTATGTCAAACAAATTTATGTGTACGGGTATAAGTAAATTTTATAATCACAATACGAATACGATTGTTTTAGTTTATAAATTTATAATATAGCCAGATAATTACATTGAAAACATTTTACAAATTTTGCTATAGAAGTTTGGAATAAAGCTTAATCTTTATTAGATTTTAATACCATTTTCATTACCAAAAAGTTATTAATTATCGGATCTCCACTGAAAAGCAAATTTTCGATTTTTTTTTGAAAATAAATTCTAAAAACTGACCGTTTTGATTGCATATTAAATAGAATTTTTAAAATGATATAGTATGCAAAAATAGTGGAAATAATAGCGAAAGTAAATCACTTTTTAAAAAAAGAAGTCACAAAAAAAAATTAAATTTTTGAAAACCTTGATTTTATATAAAATCGACAACGAATCTGGGTCAGAAGTTAATTTTTAAAAATAATTCATGTAATGAAATTGTTGAGAAGACTGAGTTGAATTTAAGTATTCCAATCCAATTCCAAATATTCAATTTGAATACAACTCTTAAAACATTAATCCTTTGCTTCACTTCTTGTCGAAGTAACATTTCAACGTTCATAACATTCCATGCAAATCGAATACAAAATGTTACCATACTCTGAACTATTATCATACAGAAAATCACGCTTATATAAACTGATATTTCTTTGCATTAAACTCTATTAATTTTGCATACTTCATAGAATTAATATTATTGCAAAATTTAATTAACTGGTCTCACAATTTCTTAATTTTAAGTTAATCAGCCTTGTTATGACAATTGCACGATTTATTTTACGGTGTTCTAAAACTCGTGCGCTTTACTTGTGGTCTGCGATAGTTTCTTACAAATATTCTAGTTTTCTTCAACATACTTTTGCAATTTGAAGTTGCCAAACTTTTTGCGATTACGATTTACAGAACACCTATTATGCACTTTCAAGTCAGATTCAGTTAAGCGTTTTGCGATTATTAAAACATGTCCGATTTATTTTAAAACGTTCAAATTACTAAAATATTAACACACTACTAGAATAATGCTGAATATTGAAAATTTCAATACTCCTTATATTTGGCGATTTTTGGCGAATTTTTGTTATCAAAGATCTAGAAAAAAATTAATTTTTGGCGATTTTTGGTATACTATTTTGCGATGAAGGTGAAAAAAAATCTGACAACCCTGGTTGAGAGTTAAGTTACGAGTATTGGCAAAACTATAGCCAAGACTATAAACAAGACCAAAACTTCTACTATAATATTTATAATATACAAGAGTAACCCTGCCCGCGTTGCTGGACAATACAATAACATACGTTTACGTCTTTATATTAAAAATTAAATTTTCTAGAAAGAATATACATTTTCCTCAAAAATAAGTGCAAAATAATATAAATTTTTTAAAGTGAGAACACAATCAATAAACACACAGAAATTAAATAAGTCAAATGACGCGAGCAAGCAGAGCCTTATACCGACAAAATGTAATTCTCATAAGGAAAAAAATACATTTTATATAGAGAAAACACACCATCATAAAAGTGCGCGTATAACACATATTCGTAGAAATTTTTCGATGGTTTTTTTTATAAACCATCAGTGAAAGTAGACCTTTTCAACGCATGTACTCGTTTGAAAATCGGTTGAGTGGTTCTCGAGTTATAAAATGACGAATATAGGACAACTTATTTTTATTTATATAGATTGATATTAATTTTTGTAAGATTTTGAAATTATACTATAGTATTCAAAAACTAACAGTTAGTCCTATAAATAAAATTTAATATAATAAAATAAAACTTAATACCAATATTTATACACATATCTATAACGCAATATTATGCAAAAACATATTTTTAATCTTTGCCGAATTATGGATTTTATAAAAAACTTTATGAATGTATTTTTCACTTTTTCTTCGTGTTGTTTAACAATTTGACAGTGATTTTAAATTTGATATCCAGTATAACTAAAATATAGTATGCAGTTGTCATTTATGTACATATCGATGACTTGATCTAAAAAAGGTGTAACTGTTTTTTTTTTTTGTTATTTTACTGGGGAAGGAAAAGACTTAAAAATATCCGTTTAATTTTTGATATAAAAAACTTAAAATGCAATTTTTAATAAAAGTATGTAACAAATTTTATTCTTCAGCGCCTTGAAATTTTAAAGCACGATGAAGAAAAAATAAAAAACACTTTTTTGAAAAAAAATCTAGTTATGCCTTTTTTATATTAAGCCATCGATATGTGTTAAACAAATTAAAAATGTAATACTTACAAAAAATAGAAAATTAAATATGCACAACACATATTTGCCAATCCAAACACCACAATCGGAGGAGCTCATTTTTGTAGCCTGATTTGTTGCTGCTTTTATTTTAAATTATTTTCTTTTTGGAACAAGAGCGACAGACACCGCGTTAAATAAAATAAAAAGAGGTTCGTTTTCTGGTTGTAATTCAGGTGATTACGTTACGACGTTTATGGTGATATCTGTAAATAAATAAAAACAAATAATAAAAAAAAAAACATAAATAATAGATAAATTATAATTGTTTAATGGCATAATTTATTGCTACTAGTAACAGTATGTTTATGTATTTAAGTTTATTCATTTAAATAGAAATTTCAAAAAATTCATGGAATGTCACTTGAATTTTAATAGATTTTTTACTATTTTAAAGTGCATAAAACTTTTTTTTAAATAGTTATGCAGATTTTTATAATAAAATAATTCAAAAAAAGTTTCCTTGTGTGAATTAAACATTAATCAGAGCTGTAAAAGTTTGCAAACACATGACTTTGCTTCAATGATTGTTAGTTTTTTGATTGCATTCAAAATCGTAAATGGATTTTATGATTTGAATTTGAAATATGAAATCCATACGAAGAAAACGATTGAATCAATTTTTGTTGACATGTATTAATTGATTATAATCAATTTCAGTTATTGCAACCAAAATTAAATTAGAATCAAAATTTTCGTCCCCCTGAAATGTAACTCCTTCTTGTAGAAATAAAGCTGACTCTAATAACACAGGCCAACACATTCTTAATCCATGGACCAGAGCATGTTTTTCGAACTGAATCTGAATCTGTACTCAGAATTTCTCCATTACATCAGGTTTCTGATATCTTAACCTGAAGTTTGACAAATCCGATATTTCGCTATATTTATGGTATGTTCGCCATTATCTTTTGAATATTTTTGTGACTTCTTTATAATTTTGACTTAATTTTTGTATTTTTTTTTTAAGATTTTTTTGTTTTAATTTTTTTATCAATTACAAAAAAAAAAAATATAAAAAAATTAAAAAATCTAAATTTAGATATTTTAATTAGGCTTAAGTTCATTGAATTTGATTTTCATTAAATTATTTTTTTATGAAGACAGGAATTTTACAACATGAAATTAATTAAAATTTTATTGATAATTTTTCATTCTGAGATTTGAACCCAGGCTTTCACGGACAGGTTGCCCAGACTAGTTTAGATTGTAACCACACAATCTCGTCGATGGGGTATGCCGTTTTACTCACTCAGCTATTGCAGCCGGATGACGTCAATAGTCAAACATCAATCCTTTAACCAAATGGTATTTCACTTTGGTAGATCGAAATTTGCTTTTGAATGAATGATTATCTATTTTAATTAATTTACATGTTCTTCCTAACTTTTAATTAAAATATCTAAATTTGGATTAAAAAACCATTAACAGTTCAATAAAATAACTACAATACTAATAAATTAAAAAATCTTATAAAAAAAAGTTAAAAAAGAGCGACAAAACGTGAATATAGCGAAAAATTGGATTTTTTTTTTTCAAATTTCAGATTAAAATACCTCAGAGAAGGAAGAATATATCACAAAGGGTAAAGATTTATTTTAAAGGTAATTGACAGGACATTCAGGTTTTACAAGTAAAGATTAATTCGCGCAGTTATAATGTCTTGAATATGGCGAACAACAGGGGATTTTTTAAGCTTTAAGCGAAGACATCACGAAAACCTGATGTGATGGAGCAATTCTAAGTACATATTCTGATACAACGCAACTTAAATCTTTAGAATTTTGCAGGCCTGTGTAATAATTCCAATTTTTTTTACATTGATTTCCAAAATTAGATTCCAAGTGTATATTATTTTGTTGGACTTGGTTGAAATGGCATGATTTCAACAAAAATTTTATTGCAATTAAATTAACTGCATTCAATGATTTCTAAAAAAAAAAAAAAATGTTTTCAAAAGGATTGCAATCACGAAATTGTGAAATTTTGGCAACTTTCTTTTTGAAATCCGAAATTATATCGAAATTCAAGAATGAAATCAATTTGATTTCATAGACAATTTTTACATAAAAAGGGTGATTTATCGTGAGGTTTAATTTTCGATATGCATTTTTACAGATCACTCGTTACTCATATCAAACTGCTTTGACATTTTTGTTCAGTATCGTTTGGCAAGTCATCATGGAAAAACGAGCACCACAACAGCGTCGCCAAATTGTTTACCTGTATTTCAAAAGTCAGCGTTCTGCGAAAAATGAAAACCCGGTGTTTCATTGAGAAATTTTGTTCAGTGATGAAAAACATTTCTGGCTTAATGGATACGTTAACAAACAAAATTGACGTATTTGGGCTGAGAAGCAACCCGAAGAGTACCAAGAGCTACTACTGGTGGAATCATTGGTTCACATTTCTTAATGTGGAAAATCAGTATGTAACCGTCGATGGTGACCGTTATAGCACAATGGTAATGGACTATGTGCTTCCTGGAATTCAAGCGCATCGTCTCGGTGAGCTCTGGCCTCAACAAGACTGCGCTACGAGCCAAACAGCGCGTGAAACAATGACATTGTTGAGAAATTATTTTGGTGAGAACTTAATTTCATGTTTTGTTTTTGGACACATAGATCGTGCAATCGCGTTATTTGCTAGATACCAGTCGCTATGCCCGAACTAGTCGCCCAAAATTGCACCTTCCGAATGAAAAAAACTGCAATAAATTTTGATTGCAATCTAAATAATTTCAACCAACGTGAATTCATTCTTTGATTTCAAAATGATTTTAGATTTGGAATGACTATAATCAAAATGTGTAATACATTGTGATTGCAATCATTTTTAAGTCATTTAATGCAATCAAATTAATTGCAATTAATTCGATTGCAATCAAATTTAAATTTAAATCTTGTGATTTCAGCCAATTCTCTTTGCTATCACAACTATATCGAAAGTCCAACGAAATAATACCCGTATACACTAGAAATCCAGTGGTTTCATTTGACATTGTTCGTACTTCAAAATTATCAGAGTCAGCTTTATTTATAGATTGAAGATAAAGAATATATTTATTCTGATTTCATTTTGATTGCAATCACAGGATTTGATTGTAATTAAATTTGATTGCAATAAAATCGATTGTAATTAAATTTGATTGCAATCAATTATTATACAATTTGATTTAAAAAAATTTATTGCATTTAAAATCAGATATGCAATTGATTGTATTTTTCGTGTAGTGATGTCTCAGTCAAGACGATAGTGAAGTCTAAAGTCAACGTTATATGTAAGTCTACACTCCAGACTTTAGTCAAATGTATAGACAATATTAAAGTCAAGTTAAGGCTATATTTGAGACAGCAGTCAAATCAACAGTTAAGGACACATGGAATCTGTAGCCACCACTAAAATAAAGTCTTCAAATCAAGTCGAAAGTATACTGCCCTCCTAAGAAAGAAAGTCACATCTTCATTTTAGTAGTTTTGAGCAGGGTAGGAAAAAATTCTACTCGCTAGCACATTTCGAGTCAATTCTCTCGTTATAAAATTTGTGCTCGCTAGTTTTATTTTTAAACTCGCTAGCGCAAATCTTAAAAGGAGCGTGCTCAAGTCTACTTAAATGGAGATGTGACTATCTTAGAAGGGAAGTATAGTCAAGTTAAGATTGAAGTCAAGTCCATATAGCCATAAAGAAATAATATAGTCAGGTCATTACTTTAAAAAAGTCGAGCTTATTGTCAAGACAAGAATATGATTAATCTAAAGCCAAACAAAAACTATTGTTAAGTTATAGTCAAGTCAACCCTACTTATCAAGTCAGGGCTAGAGTCAAGTCAGGGCTAGAGTCAAAGTAAGACTACAATCACAGCCAAATGCATTCATTGTTCCTTTTAATTATTGACTTTGTTTATTGAAAAGAACTTAAAATTATTTATATTTATTTATTGATGACAATTGAAAACTAATGCTAGAAATTTACGCTCTATTACACTGGTTTACAAATTTCGAAAAAAATTTCGTTTGGTTGTTTCTTTAGTTGTGTGGAACGCTGATAGCAAATCTTCATTTTTCTTCAGCTCTAGTTTTCGCGATATAGCGCTATGTACAGAATAAAGACACTTTCACCACATATAGTAGCATAACTTGAAAAGAGTTTTTCCCATTTCATAAAACAAGAAATCCGAAATTCTTACACAAAATTGTTTTTGGATCGTTGCTTCTACATAGAAAAAATTAAAAAAAAACAACTTCAATTAACATATAAGTTAGAAATTTGTACTATTAATTAAATTCCGTATTGATTTTCCGTCTGCAAACAAATTCATCATATCAATTAATATATTTGTAAGTTTGAGTTTTCTTGCTGTTGAGTTTGAATCAATAATTGAAATATGACCACCAGCTAAAGAGGCGATGTAAAACGTAAACACAAATCAAAATATTTTTTTCAACAACCACAGTTAATTGAAACAATTAAAAAATAGTTTGAAACTTTAATACAACATTTTTAGTATTTGCAAATATACACCCAAAGATTAAAATTTTTATTTTCAATTAAGACAAATTAATTGGAACAATTAATTAGATTTTTGAAACAGCATTACTTGATTTAATTGAAAAAGTTTTGGTTGACATTTTTTTCTATATAAAGTTGCTCAGTAGTTTTAGAGATATCATTAAAGTTGGACCCAAAAAAAAACCCACTTACAACTACAATTAATGTTGGGAGAATTCCAACTAATTGTAGTGGGGAATGTAAGAAAAGATAAACTCACTGTTTTATTGTTGTTTTTTTGTTTAAGCTTTGATATCGTTGCAAATAAGACTTTGAGAGTGTATGTAATTCTCATTCCCTATGTAGTCTTGTTTTCTGATAGCCTTGGCTTTTCTAAAATTATATAGGATAACGTTTCCTGATGATCTGGCCTAAGCAACCAGTGAAATGCGCATAGCAACAGCTTATCCTCCAACAATAAATTTCAGTATTTTTATCAATTATAAAAATATGGAATTAAGCACAACAGACAAAATCTTTTAATAAATAATTGTATTCCTAAAAACAACTTTGATAATAACAAGTTAGAGTGCTATATTCGGCTGTGCCGAATCTTTGATACCCTCCACCGACAGGAGTGGGCTCTATATGATAAATACAAATATATTATTAACTAAGCTTCACAAAAACGAGCGTCAGCATTAAAATTAGTTGCGGTTGAGACATGAATTAAATTATTGACCGACAATAAGAAAATTTTATGCGTTTCTTGTTAGGACTTTGAACATGCTTGAGTAAAATATCATGATTCGTAAAAGTTTTAGCCGAACTAAAATAATTTTTAGGATACAAATTGGACCTATGGAAAATTAGGCCCAATCATCCCAAAATTCTGAAGACTGATTTCTGGTATTACAAAAAATAAATTAGAATACATTTCAATACAGCAGTGGAATTAGTTTTAGCGTTAACAGAAAATTTCACAAATTTGCATGATATTTTTTCTGGACATATGAATTTAAGTAAGAAATTTTACCGCAATATCTATATCTGTGATGGTTTAAGGAGAATTTTATTATTTTCCCAAAGTGAGGTTTATTTGGTTTTAGGCGCAATAAACTGTTTTCAGAGAGTAGAGTTTATATGTGGCCTAGGGTAAATTATGGACCAACCTTCACGAAATTTGGCAATGTGATTTCTCGTCCTATAAAACTGTGACGTACTGAATTTAAGTATGCTAGCGTCATTTATTGTTTTCCGTGAGTAGGGTTTATATGGGAGCTAGTGTCAATTATGGACCGATCATCAAAAAATTTTACAGTGTGATTTCTGGTCCTATAAAACTGTGACGTACCAAATTTAAGTATGCTAGCGGTTTTTATTGCGGTTTTAGGCGTACGAAACTGTTTTCCTCGAGATGGGTTTATATGGGGCCTATGGTAAATTATGGACCGATCGTCACGAAATTTACCAGTATGATTTTCAGTCGTACAAACCAAATTCGAGCAAAATATTATGTCATTCCGTGCATTAAAAAACCATTTATGTTAGTTTTTGTATCAAAATTATCAATTTTTTCAGGGTGGTGGTTCCACATTTTGATTCATAGTTCTGATCCTACTGAACCGATGTCGCTGGATTTCAATCCCAAGCTGCTTAGGATAACTACAAGCAATTTGAGACCAAGTTTTTTCTTTTCTTTTGCGTTTTTCAAAAGTGAGCGTGTTTTCAACAGACGTACAGATAGACGGACATGGCTAAATCGACTTAGAATTACTCAAGGAGCCAGAATATATATACTTTATGGGATCTTAGATGTATAATAAAAAAGTTTCACACGGAATGACAAACTTAATATACCCTCATTCACCACTAGTGGTGGTGGATGGGTATAAAAATTCAAATTTTATGTTTGTTGTTTTGGGTAATTTATAAAACATAAAAATACAACGAGTCAGTTTTTTGTATGGGAATTTCAATTACTGGCAGTTTTGTTTTGTTCTTTCACTAAATTGTAGATAAAATCAAAAATTGTGACCCAATTTCAATGAAGATGGACTCAATTATTTTAGAATATATTAAGCTACATACCAAAAAAAAATGTTCTTATTTTGCGAAGCTTTAATGGTGCATTTTAAAAAGTAAGCACACATTTATGCACTACGCAATAAGACATACAGAGATGCAGTAAGATAAGTGAACGAATTCTTAATAAATTAAAAAATATATATAAAATTTGAAGAGCCACGACATTCCCTTACTGCGAAGCAGGTTTGTTAGGGAGCATATTAAAGAATAACGGTTACACAACATTCAGTGTGCAAAGCTAATCATTACATTCACCAATTTTTATATGCGCCGAATAAAGCGCTTTCTGTGCCAAAAATTGATTGCTTCAAAGTGAGAACTCGCCATATAAAATTCATGTCTTTCGTAAGCGAGATGGTAAGCGAAACTTTTGCGTTTCTCCCTTACAAACCTTCTTCGTTGGAAGCTCCATTTTTTATTGGGATGCTACTGGACAAAAAAGTGTCTTGTTGTATTTTTATTTTTTATAAATTCTTATAAACAGAAATGTTAAAAAAAATTTATTAAAATTACTTCTTTTTGGGCAAACTTTTACGATTTCTCTGTAACTGCCGTTAAACATTCAGAAATAATGTTTGCACGTCATAAAGATAATTTGGTTGTCGAATTTTGAATTTTTTATTTTTACTTTAATTATATATTGACAATCCGTTTTTCATAAGTTGCCAGCGACGCCCAAATTTTTCCAGAATGAAATAAACTGTAAACCTGTTTAACAAATCACATTTTAAAATTATACTCGTACTTTAACAAAAAATATACTCAAGCAATTATTTAAATTAAATTCGTATAAAAAGAATTTAATGTATCTGTTATCTTTTTTACAACTACTCTCTCGTTCTACAAAAGCAAATGTTAAGTTTATCTTGAAAATATAGTTTCTGTGGTACGTGGTGGTGTAATTAACATTTAAACACTTCATTGGTATTTAAAAGATATTGAAATATTTATTTTCTTTACGGTTTTCTATTGACATAAATTTATTTTTAAAAACTTGAAAATCATGTAGTTTTTTTGGCGATAGGTATAATGAGAAAATTTTTAATGTTTTAAAAGGCGATATGTTAATAGTTTTGGCTATATTTACAGACATTTGTTGTGTATGTGTTGGAAGCTGGTATAAGTTCAAAAAAAAAAAAAAATCTATCTCATTAACAGGCCTGTTTTTAATTTTTAAACAAAAAATTCTTTTTTTTTGCTTAAGAACTTTTATTTAATGTAACTTTACTTCTTTCTACCTTGCCAACAGCAAACACAGCACCATAATTTAACAACACCCGAGTTGCATGTGGACTGCGCAGAGCAGTATGATGATAACTTGTATGTAAACATTTTATGTTTTATGTAGAAAGGTACGCTACATCTATTAGAACAGTCGGTCTATTAGACAAAATATTGGAGATTTCTAAATATATTTGAAACAAAATATCTTGTATCTTCATTTTACATGTTTTTACTTTTTTTATGAAAAAGTAAAAGTTCCCATATTCTATTTGTTAAAATTGTTGAGTTAAATACATGAAATTTATAAAGTATTACTATCCAGTGTGACACAAAGAATGCTGACGAAGGCCGTAGCCGGCCAGAAAATGCATTCCATTCTGCTCGTGTCTGAAAATTGTTAAATTTTGTGTACAAACATAACCAAAGGATAGCTAAAGTAAAAACATGTAACATGAAGATACAAGATATTCTGGTAGTGTTTAAAGCAGGGATGTTAAAGTTGGTACAATTGTACTTTTTTTGGTACATTTTGACCTTCTTAAGTACCGTGGTGCTAGTGTGACTCATTTGGTACAATTTAAAAAATTTGTCGTAGTTCCCCCTTTTTGAATATTTAGTATAGCAAACAAATTATTGAGTCCTTTTCATTGCATTTATGTTGTACTACAAATCGTTAATGTATTTGGCGCTTAAATATGCGACTAGTATTGTGGTGTATAGAGCCCTTGGTTTCCTTTTACAATGTCCATATGTTTCCTGAAATTTCTAGATTCGTTGCTGTAATTTTATCCATTCCATATTCGTCTGCAAATGTGGAATGGATAAAACTAGGCAAAGAAACTGACTTCATGTGCCAACATGATCAAGTCTCATACAAACAAAGGATTGTTTCAGATCGACATATTCATGCTGCTATGATGTAAAAATTCCAAATTGCTTATTTACTAAACAAATAAGTGCCTGATTTTTATCTCATATATTTATGAAGCTTCGTTTAGACTGTGGCCAGATCTTACAATATTGTAAGCAGGAGTTGCCAAAAGAAACATTTTTCTGACAATAGTGCCATTAAAACTTAAGAAGCTTAATATATTTATGTACCTTTTTTTATTCATACTTATAATTGAATATGTATGAATTTAAAAGTAATTTAAAAGCATACTACACAATAAAAGACAAGCAAAGCCATCTCTTAACAAGCCTCGAGAGCTGACTAATATGTACTACCGAAATGAATTGGATTATTGAAAACCTGAATTTTTTATATTTAAAAAACACTTGCTGCTCTTATTTGAGTTGGTCTGTAAAAGGAGTTATAATCTGCATTTACAGTCAATAGGAGTGATAATAGCAGTTTTATTTTTAACGATTTTTTGAGAAAAGATATACATATGCATGATTTAACATCCCTGGTTTAGTCATTCCTAAGTCTACATTCACACGTTTCATCTTTTGATGCTCAACTCTTGTGTTTTATGGAGAGGGAAGCAAGAAGAAAAGGGGTTGGTTCGGAGATGCCTGTACTCGGGCAGTACGCTTTGTGTTCTCATTCGTAGGTATATGCACAACAATGGCTGTATGTACATCAGTGGTGACAATTATGATTGTGTTGGTGCGATTACTCTTGTCTCTTACATTCGCAGCGGGAGATATCAGCGGTTGCGAGGCCTAATTAACATACATATTTTGCTATGAAGACTTTAGAGCAATTAATAATAATACAATTATCGAAAAATTTTGAGTTATTGGCAGACACAATTATACAATTCTTTTCAATATTTTTAATTTTTTTAAAATCATTGTACAATGCTAAAAACAGAAATAAAACAAAACAGAAACAAAGATAATAAATAATAAATATATTATTTCTGTTTACAGGCCTCAAAACAGGCCGTGCAGTAAACAATTATATTTTACGCTCGCAAAATAAAAGAGCGTAAGCGTACATGTGAGTTTTGCTTGCACAATTGTGTATGACGCTGACATCCCTGATGTACATTTTTCTTTTATTTTTCTCTTTGGTTCACTTTGAATAAAAGTGTTGTTGTTTTGAAGCAGAAAAAGTTGAAACCGGTTGCTGCGTGTGAACATAATGGCATCTTTAAAAGGGAATTGAAAAGAAGTTGAGCATTAAAAGATAAAACGTGTAAATTGAGACTAAGTATAAATACATATATACAGCTTCAATGTTAACCAGAGGTTGGCTTAACAAAAAAAGTATGTGAAATATTGAGGGAATAAGACTATTGTAAAAAGCTTTATTAATTGATATATATTGATAGTTAAATTGCCAGGCCTTTGTACATTACAAGCCACATTTTTTCTATTTATGGTAATAGGCACGATTTTCGTAATTTGGACGATTTTGGCGTACAAACGATTTGCCGATTTATACCCTATTTTTGACGATTTTTCAAATGAAGAATATTTTACTAATTTACAAAAGTTTTTAGGATTATTTCCTAATATTAACAACTTCTTGGATACTTTCGTTTATTTTGATTGACACAAACTGTCCTGTGTAAGCAGTTCATAATACAAATATAATAGTTTACACTTGGGATTCTGGTAATAGATCCATTTTCAACCATTTTCAGTTCATGTGGCACCCTATTTTTATAAGTTTTTATGAATGATTAAAGATCTTACTTGAGTCACATCTCTAATTCTAGATTCCTAAGCTTTTGTAGCAAATTCGGATATATGGCATCTTACACAATACAAGACAAGAAAAGCCATCTCTTAACAAGCCTCGAGAGCTGACTAATATGTACTACCGAAATGTTTTTCAAATAGAGTCCTATATTGGATTATTGAAAACCTGAATTTTTTATATTTAAAAAACACTTGCCGCTCTTATTTAAGTTGGTCTGTAAAAGGAGTTATAATCTGCATTTACAGTTAATAGGAGTGCTAATAGCGGTTTAATTTTAAACGATATTTTGAGACAAGAAATACATATGCATGATTTTTTTATTTCAAATAAAACAAACGGAAAATAGCTAAAAATTTTCAAAAAATACAATAAAAGTTAGTTATTTTACAATGGCTATTTTTTGACGATATAAGTAAGTCCATTTGACGATTTTGACAATTTGTTTTGCAAAATTTGCCGATTTTCGACACATTTTATCTGGTAGCTATGGTAATAGGTCGTAGTTGTATAAATTGTTACAAACTAATATCTAGTAGTTATCTCCCTACAGCATGCATGCGTAATCAAGTGATTGAGCCAGCCGATGAACCGCGTATGTGATTGTGGTGTGATTGTACGCTTTTCTGTAGCGTTTTCAAACAGCTTAATATTTTGCTGATGGTTCCAGTTTTTGGCGTTGTGCATGGTGCAACTTTTAATAATAAACTGTAAACGAATTTTTAATAAAAAAAAAACGAATACATATTCTTAATTTTTTTTTGTGGCAACAACTCATCCGTACAAAATTTGTAAAAGAATTAATATTGCAACCAGTAGCTCGTTTCTGTATTTCTCGCATCGCAAAATTTCTCATATTAAGTGTGAAACAAAAAATTTCATCGTTTCTCGATTTGTGAGATAACTGTGTTTCTTGCGAGAACAGCCAACACAGATTCTGTTTTAACTGGAATACTTCCAGTAATTAAAGGCCATGTCAGATAAAACTTTTGCTTCGCGTTGCGTTACCGATTCGCTTTGACATCTAAGATAAAATATACGTACTTATACGAAACATGTCACATAAAGTACTTTCAAAGCGGAGCGAAGCAAAAAGTTAGCCAACTCTCATCTTTTTTCGCGCTTTGACAATTGGCTAGCATAATTTTCTTTTTTTTTTTAATTTTTTTTGCCAAATTCAATTCCAAAAAACCGTCCAATTAAATTTTTAACTTTTATTTTTGTAACAAATAATTAAATGTACAAATTACCAACCGTTTTTATAAGTAAACAAACAATGCGTGAGTGTTGTCAAAGTTTTCATTGTGGCATACACCTTTTGCTTTGCGTTTTTCTGCCGAAGGTAGAAACGTCACGCAAAGCGACAAAGTTGTATCTGACACGGCCTTAAGTGAAATGCAAACGAAACGTCAACGAAAGAAATAGATATAATAAAAATAGGGCTGCCAGATTTGACGATTTATCGTCGTTTTGACGATTTTTTGTTCCAAAATTAACAAAGCGCCGATTTGCTGATTTTTTCTAGTAACGATATTATTCAGTCTTCGAAATAAAATAATTTTAAATAGTTTTATAAGTTTGTGTATTAGGCACCACAGAAAAACGATATCTTTAAAAAAGGCAGCATAAAACATTTATCGGCAAAATCAAAATTTCGAAGGAAAACTGTTTAATTTTTATTTCCTTAGATTATTTAATACATTTGTTTATGTGATAAAAACCTTAAACTATTATCCCATTTTCAGTCAATGCACTATAGGAAATTTTTGCCTTTTTTGGCCAAAAGTGTTGGTTTTATTCCAATATGATATTTTGTCACGCCTTTGCGTGATTTTTTCAGAAAAAAAACAATCTGAAATTTTAAATTGTTATCGGATTAAAAAATAAAATAAATAATTGTATTTGAAAAGACCTCAAGCTTAAGTATGTAGTATGTATGTATAAAATGTATTATTATCTTTATTTATTATGTTTTAATAAAAATCGAACAAAATTTGTCAAAATTAATTTTAAATTGTCCGATTTTTTAAAACAAAATAGATGATTTTTTTATTTTTTATTATTTTTTTTTATTTTTTCTTTGGCACACTTATTCTATCTACTAGAACTATAGTTATGCCAAATATAAAGAAATTACAACAAAAATTTGTTATTGTGTTGTCCGCTTCACAAATAATGCCCAATATATATAAGGAATAATAAATATTAAAAATGGACTAAATAAGGCCATTATTTCTCCTGGCCCCATACTAGTGTAATCCCGAATTTCAGGTTTCGGTATGATTTTTAATATTAAAGCACTTTTACTAATTTTTCAAAAGAATAGTCCTGTTCGTAAATGCATCACTGCTGTGCATCATATAACCAAACATTGGTTTATACTGCCAATGCAAGTTTGCTGAAGATCTTTTTCTACTCCGTATTTGAATCTTGTTGTGCGTCATCGGCTTTAGCAAAGTATTTTACGGCATTTAAATTTTCATTTGTAGCGCAGTGATGCATTTACGAACATGCCCAATTCTTTTTGTAGGGACTCAGTATTTTTTAAAGATCTCAACTTCCATCTCTGGCGTTAAGCACCTAACAGACTTTTTGTCTATTTGCAAAATTTTTAAAATTTGTTATTATAAGCCTCCATAAAATCTAATAATTATTCCGAAATTAAAGAACGTAGGGCCTATCTTCAACCGCCGATCTTAGTCTTTTTCACCATCGTATGATGATTTTTTCTTCTCTAAGAAATATTATTTTAGTTGTGTGTGTGTGCGTCTGTATGTGTGTGAGTAAACAATGTCACGAGCTCTGTAACAATTATTGACAAACATTAAAAAGCTACAGAAAAATAAAAACTAGAGCATGTTTTGTTTTCAATACTCGAGGAAAAAATTACATGTTGAAAAATAAAGAAACAAAAACTAAAAAAAAAACTACGATGCTTTTATTTAAAAATGTATGAAATTACTTTACAATGGGACGGAGGGTGTAATTGTTGAGTATAAGAGAGAAGTTGGCAACAATGACAAATTTATATCTACACAAATACATATTTCAAAAAGCGACTGAAGGAAAAACGTATTAAGGTTACCAAACAAAAAACTTCAGGTCTTGAAGTAACATTCTAGAAAAATCTTTGAATTCTGCCGAATGTATGTGAATAGTTATTGAAAATGAAAAAGTCTTTGGATGTATGAGGAAGTAAGTGGTGCTATTGGCAATTTTTTTTTTTTTGAAGAATTCATCAATTGTCAAAATTTTGAGTACATATCGCAATTGATCAACAAGAGGGTATTAACTCGAAATTTAAAAACTTTCGGTAGAAGCAAAACACTTTTTTATTTAATATTAAAGGGATATACAAAAGAGTTTTTGAACCAACCGTTTCATTACCGATAGTAAACAAAAAAGCACATTTTTGCAGCTGTCAGATATGAATAATAATCTGTGTACAAACGGTTGTAAGATCTAACAATATTTTCAGTAAAATTACCTAAAAATGTCTTACACCTGTGTAAATATCTTACACATGTGTGAACAATTCTAACAACATTCTTAGAAAAATCCGTGTCAGTTAACTGTAAGACAACAATAATGTCAGAAATCTGACAATCATGAGAACGCTCTTCACCGGCATTGTCAGATAATTGCCAGATATTGTAAGCTCATTATGAATTTTCAAATGTGTAAAATTAATGCACTTGACAATGTTAGAAAAATATTCTATTAGCAACGCTGCAAATACATATTTATCAGGGATGGAAAATGGGGTTTTGAATTTTCTACCAACTTCTTTAACAAAACGTACTTTTAATACTATGACGGTATCAATTACATATATTCTTGAACATCTCTTGATATAGTTAGAAAAAATACTTTTAATTGGTAACGAAAATGTTAGATTTAATTAAATACATATGATTTTTCGTTGTCTGTTTCAAGTATTTATTGTCCTTTTGTTCTTGTGTACTATTTAATAGTTTTAATTCTAATTTTAAATTTTGGAAAATTTATAAACCCATTTAAGTAATTTATGTTTTAAGTTTTTCTATTGAGCAACTGTATGGATGTATAATTTTTAAGTGATTCAAATTGAATATATGGAGGAAACGGAAAATTTAAATTATTAAAGGCAAGTATATTCTTGTGAAAGAAACGTGAGCCATTACAAGTGAATGAAAAAAAATAAATAATTGTACCAAATAAGTGGCGGTAGTACGTACCACGGTATCAATATACTTCAAAATGTATCAAAACAAGGATAATTGTACCATAGTTTCCTTTCCTGATATGATCTACACTTGTAAAGGGTGGTCCAAGCAAAACGCACGATGTTAATTATAAATAAAACGAAAAGTTTTCACAGAATTATCTTAGGCCCTAATCATGTACAACGCAGCGCAACGCCACAGAACTAACGCAACGCCAAAGAATAACATTGAAAGCACAAACAATGCCATAAATATTTTGTAATTTTGTTGTTGCTTTCTACAGAAATTCACATTGCGTCTTAAAATTTCAAACGCTCCATTGCTTGTGTCGTTGAAAATTTTAAAACGGTACATGAATTTCTGTTGAAAGCAACAACAAAATTACAAAATATTTATGACATTGTTTGTGCTTTCAATGTTATTGTTTGGCGTTGCGCTGCGTTGTACATGATTAGGGCCTTAATATTTTTTTTTATGATGAAAGATCTACGACGATTATGTGTGAAACAAAATATCGCCATGGCTTCGGTGGCATACCTCTATCCGATGTTCCATATTTTTAATGAATCTGAGACATAATTGAGGTTCAATGTCGATAAATTTTGTAGCATAATTATTTTTCTTTTGCGTTTTTACGTTACTCTTGTTAAATAGATACTATACATGTGTACGTAGATATTAAGAGCTCAAAGAATAAATAACATTAGTTTTAATAATATTAGACAAATGGATTTATTTAAATAAGTCATTGTATGCATATTTTACCTTTGATATAATATGATTTATTTTTAAGGAAATGTGAGGATTTTTGGAGATGAGAAATCGCAAATTGGGGATAAGGCTGGCATTTTGCTGGTTGCTCAGGCCAGATCATCAGGAATCCGTTTTTCAAAGACTTTGGAAAAACTAAAGATATTATATAAATAAAACTGTCAAGCGAATGAGAATTACAAATACTCAAGACTTAAGTGGGGAACAGAATAGTCGTTGTAGTACAACATTACGAATAGCGCTGCAGGCTGTGAAAAGTTAAAAATTGCAGTTTCAGAGTAGTGTCGCCAGAATACGTAGTTGCAGTAGTCGTTTCAGTTGAAGTTGAAGCGGAAATTTGGAACTTTGATGCGCTATAGAGCATTCGTCAGCTTCAGCTACCACTACAACACCTTTATTCTGTTCCAGGCCTTATTTGAAACGATATTAAAGCTATTAACAAATTGACAAGAGTTGTACTTGGCTTTACTTTTAATGAAATATATTTTTTATTAAATACTAAGAAATATTTATTTATTTCATTATCAAATATGTTTTATTGAGTGCAATTTTGATAAATTTTTTCATTTAACCAAATTAAAAGTTTGTTGACCTAAAATTGTATTTTTAACAAACTGTGTTGTTGAAAATGTTCTTGAGATATTTTTTTCTGTGTATGTAGCCAATTTTTTCATATAAAAAGCCCACGATAGCTGTGCTACGTAAGAGCGTATCTACATCGACTGAGATATATTTCATCTGCCGGTTGCGTTCGCATTTTGATGTCGGGTTTTCAAAATAAAATAAAAATTTTCGTTTGGGTATTCTTTATTGAAACAACAATTTTTTTTATTCAAAATTAATTTTCAAACATAAAAAATGTTGAAATCCTTGTTATTGATCTTTTTCCGTTCCATATTATTATTTTTACTTTTATAAATTTTCATATTAATTCGAATGTGTATTCTAAGTCAAATTAAAATGAATAAATCTTTGTTACTTTAATAGTCTTATTCCTTTAATATTTTCAAGTAATATTTAACTCAACATGAGAACTAAAATTCCCATATTCTATTAATTTTCACTTTTTAGCCCCGGTAGGCTAGCTGGTAGTGAGCTTGTCTATCAGTACCGAGGTTGCGGGTTCGATTCCCGCCAGAGACTCTGGTATCCTGCAGACAAGCAAAAAGCTTCGCGGGACTTAGTATAGGAATAATAATAAAAAAAAAGTTAACATTTTATGCCAAATGCTTTTAACTTTCTGACAACATCTAACAATAAAAATATATCTAGCAATTTTTGCCATACAATTATCTGACAACCGTGTGATCTGACAATTTTTGTTGGCAGATAAATTTATTGTCAGACAGTTGTGTGTCAATAAAATTGTAATGTTTTTTTTGCAATCGTCTAAAATAACAATTTACTTTTGGTGACAATTTTCTGTGGCAGTATATTGTTAGTAAATTGCCAGACCTTACAATATTAGAATTAGAGATGAGCGATATTTCTGTACCTGTGATTTAATCACTGTTACTGAAAAATCACGAATCACAGTTGTGACCAAATTTGTCAAGTAACAGGTACTTTCTAAGTCGTTCTTTTTGTATTTTGTTACATATAAAAATTTATGATATTTCACTGTTTGTGTGGGTAATAGCGTTTTTTGAATGAAATGTCGAATTATATTGCTGTTCCTTTCATTCTCTCTTCTATCTTATTAGAATTTTTTATGCCAAAAATTTATTTGTTCAAGTATGTATGTATATGAAAGTAAACAGATTTGAAAGCTCTTACAATTTGTTGTTGTTTCTTCGTAAAGTGCTTACAAAAGCTCTTGCAAAAGTTCGCGCATTGTACATATAGCTTGGCCTCAATTGCTTTAAAAGAACAGA
The DNA here is from genome assembly GCA_943735925.1 of Pollenia amentaria. NCBI lineage: Eukaryota > Metazoa > Arthropoda > Insecta > Diptera > Polleniidae > Pollenia > Pollenia amentaria. Next base: position 205,549,124 of record OX031009.1, on the reverse strand, counting down.
AAACTTATAAACCGTGATAACAATCACAGTTTAAAGGAGCAGTGATTTTTAAATCACATTCACTAATCACGATGATCTTGAAAAATCACGGGATCGCTCATCTCTAATTGGAATGTCTGACAACTGTCTTGCTTTCAATAGACAACATCCGACGAAATGTGGGCGGAAGTGAAAAAAAACATGGCTTGGCACCAAATAAATTTATTAATGTCTAAATAAAGCTCTTTGATACAACTATCTGTTTTTATCAGACCATGGTGAAGGGTATATAAGATTCGGCATAACTGAATATAGCACTATTACTTGTTTGAATTAACAATTTTTTACTTCTTATTAAAAAGTAAAAGAAAAATTAAAAATTTTATTTTGAGACTTAATCGTTTATTTAAAGAAACTACAAATTTATCATTTAGGTGTTAAATTCATCAAAACCGTATTAAATTTCACTTAAAATATTTCTGTATATAAATGCGGATACCATTTCGTTGTCAAAACATAAAGGTTTTTTTTTTTGTTTTCTTTTTTGGCACATGAGTATGTCAAGAGTATTTTCATTTCTTTTCTAGCAATAGTACACTAAAAACCTACATTTACTTTAAAATCTGGCCTAAATATGGTTTTTGTTGAAAATCTAGAATTTCGAATATGAATTGAACAGAAAAGCATTATAGCAATCAACTATACAAATGCACAATTGGTAGTACGTAAATTAGTCATTGTAACGTTATAGGAAATTTGCAAGAATATCAAAAACAAGTAACCCACAATTTGTACTAGAAACTTTATAATAGCTAACAGTTTACATACATACATAAAAATATTAACAAATATATAATAGACCTGCCCTTTGAAAATGAATTATTTTGAGAGATGGGTCCTATTTGTACCATAACAACTTAAACTGACTTGTGATTAGCGAATTAAATAACGGGAATTCCTGCTGGAAACCGATTGTGCGTTGAAATGTCAAATATGAAGAAAAAAACTTTTTTTTATTTTTCTTAGATGAAATTGATTTTGGTGCAGTATTTAAGGAGATAATTTTATTCAGATAAAACAAAAACTTTTAGAAGATAATCTATTTTGGAAGTAGAAATATTAGCGTGAAAAAAGGCAATTGGCTGATCTGATATTCAAACTCAGGTGGCAGCCAGCGTCTGTACTTGTTAGTCTTTAGTATTATTCCTTTTTTACGTTCGTACGTATTATTTAAGTGTCAACAGATGTGGAAAAGATTTACATGGACAGCTTTAGCGTAGGCCTAACTCCATATTGGTCTTTACCAATGGGAGAAAAATAATGCGTTTACCAACCGCCCTGAGTGTGTGCGCAACCAGCACAGCCGCAGCTTTTTGGTACGCTTGCAGCTTCTGTTGAATATCAACAGCACCTAGGGAGATCCGGTAGCAGGCCTAACTTCCCCAAAGGTGGCCAAAAATTAGCCCTTGAAACTTACTTTTAAAGATCTCACTTCCTGCGACTTTGTGTTCAAGCCGCAACCACCACATGATTCCTGAAGGTCCCTTAACAAATAATCAGCTGGGACCGACGTCCTAGGGGCTACTAACTCCTGTGGTCTCAAGAGATCTGTCAATTTTGAACTCTGTCAGGTATTGACCGCCGCTGATTGAACCAGAGGATGTAATACCAAAAGCTGGAATAGCTTTTAAATGTTTCCCTACAAGCCCCTGAGGTTGATGACAAATGATTGTCAAAGGATTTACTCCATTAGTTGAGACTTATAAAGTTTTGCGCTCATGCCAAGTGCGCTACGTACAAATATTAGCGTGATTATTTCGAAAAAGTACTATATGAATTGATGTCGTATAATGCTGCGAGGACCAATTGTGTTTCAAAGGTAATGGGCTAAGGAAGTGTTTGTATAGATGTGAAAATGTAAGAACAGTTTTTTCTGGGATTTCCGATATTAACTTTCACTATTTCTAATGATTTTACTCTTTCTTTTCTTCTTAGTCTCCTTTCATTACGTAAGGCGGCACAATAGACCATACTGGTTTCTGGGAGATGGTGTAAATATTGACATCAGCCATTTTATCTACAGTAACCTTTTTCTCGAATTAACGATATAGTTGGACTGTTTTTAGCTTGATGATTTACATTGAAATAGTATCTGGAGTTTTTTTTAGCTTCATAAGAACTTTCGCAATCGATCAATTTGGTTTGACAGCTGAGTATATCAAACTGTTTTGACATTTCTGTTTAGTATGGTTTGGCAAGTCATCCTGAATCGTTTAGCGCTAGAACAACGATTTCAAATTGTGGAAATTTAACTAAAAAAATCTGTTCGCGAAGTTTATAGAGCATTTCATCTATTTGACAAGGCTCATTTCTGGTTAAATCGCTACGTTAATAAGCACAATTGCCGTATTTAGAGCGAATACAATCCTCAAGCCGTTAGCGAATTACCATTACATCCATTAAAATTTACTGTTTGGTATGGTCTACACACTCTTTCGAAATGAGCAGGGAGCTGCCGTGACGGTGAATGGAGAGCGCTATCGACCCATGCTGACTACATTTTTGTTTTTAAAAATTAATCAGCAAAACTTCAACGACATTTGGTTCCAACAAGAAGGCGCAACTGGCCATACAGCGCGTTTAACAATAGATTTTCAGCAAAGTTAATTTGGTGTTAACTTTATTTCCAGAAGTTGTGCTGTTTACGGGGGTCCTCGATCGTGCGATTAAACTCCTCTGGATTACTTTTTTTTGTCTTTTATGGGGTTAAGTCATTAGTTTATGCCATCAAACCAGCAACTCTTGAAGCATTAGAATCCAATATTGACGCCCTACCGCTAGATTTATTGGAAATAGAAGTCACAAATTGGATTGACCGAATGGGCCATGTAACTCGTAGCCGCTGCGGAAATTTGCCGGAAATCATATTTAAAAATAAATGTCATGAAATGAACTACCAGATTATAATAAAAAAAACATTTTATTCCAACAATAGTTTTGTCTTGTATTATCCCTACGGGAAAGGGAACTAACACTAAACTTCTCACGTGACAAGTCACTTTAACATGGCGATGTCCTACGAGGGGGTTAATTGGCACCTTTTTGACACTTTGTAACAGATCACTGAAATAACCTTTCAATTTCGGTTAAAAAAATGCCTGTCGCAGATATTGTCCCAAATGAGCCATGTCAATATGAAAATCCACTTCGTATAAAGTAATAGAACTAGAGAGAATCAGCCACTACCCGGACAAAATCCAGTCACATGAATAGTTTTGTGAAAATTACCTTTCCTCTGGACCAACTACACTCTAAACACATTATCACCAGTTAAGTGATAGGTCTTGTTTTCAACTATCACAATTCGTTCCTTTTAATTATAAAATTTTGTTCACTGGTCACGGGTTAAGTGCTTTAAGAGAAATTGACACAAATTTCCCGCAGGGATCATTATAAGTTTTTATGCGGCATAAAAACACCCTATATTTACAGGCCCGTCACACACTTTTCGATCGAAATGGTTTTTATTCCGTTGTTGCAATTCCGATCAAATTTGTTTTATCATCTTTAAACAAAATTTAATTTTTTTGGAGAAGCAAATAGCGCAATTATTTCTACTTTCCATCGAAATGGATTTCTGTGACAGACAGGCCTGTTAATATGGATTTCCGTTGTCCATTTGTTTTGAAAATTTACACGACTCAGTTTTTGATACTGATCAACAAAATAAGACTCATTCAGGAATTTTTTTTTAGGAGCAGATCTAATATACACTTATACATACATACAAACACCTTTAAGGTAGTGTATCTAACACCTGCGAGTTAAATGTATTTCTTTCTCTTGTTCATGGTGGCTTTTGTGGGCTTAACTTAATATATTAATCAATCAGTATGAAGTACTTTTGTATTGAATTTATTGTTGGCAATAATGTTTCTTTTTAATATATTTCAAAATCGAATGAATACGTTAAGAAGTTTTTTTTTTGAATTGTGGTTTGATGTGGCACTTATTAGTTGTTTTTTAATTAGTTTAACAATTTTTTTATAACAATTTTCTGAACTAGAATTGGCTCTTACTTCTTTAAAAAAAACTTGAAAAAACAGAAATCTGATTGGTAATACAAGCATTTCGTTATGCTAGCGGAATTATTAGAATTGACAGACTTTGACGGTAACTAATTTCAAGTGCAATTTGTTTTATAGTTATTAATAAAGTTATAGGTAATTAGAATTTTAAATTAACTAAAAAAATTTCCTAGAAGTTTTATTTCACGGAATTCAGAAGAAATATCTTTTTAGGTTATAATACTAATTTGAAGTGATATTTTACTGTCATTAGGTATATTGAAATATTTTTTTCTTTGTTAAAATATTTTTGATCAAACTGTTTTAATATGCAACATAATTTTTTAATAACTTTACGAACATTCACATCAATGCAAACAATAATTTGTTTTCAAAGCAAATAAATGATTGTACTTTTTAAGTACCCGGGTACTTCAAATGCACTCATTTCTCTGCATCTTCTTAAACATCAACTTACAACAATAATTAATTGTGTGTGAATGAGTAACTGAATGAATGGATATTTCTGCTTTTCTTAAATTGAAAAAAATAGAAAGTTTTTTTTTTAATTATTTAATTTTTGTATTTATTATTGACATCGAATACGAGTATACCGTGTAAACACACTTCATTACTTATCAGATGGTAGTAAAATAGAAATACGTGAGAATACGTTTTTTATTTAACCTGAGAACGTGAAATGTTTTTTTTCTCTAAAGAAATTCTCAAGAAATGAAAGTGGAACTATTTTAAATAGTAACACATTTGATAACTCATAAAAAATGTTAACAGTCGTTTTTGAATGAAAGTTTAAATTATTATAAACTTACATAACTATTTTAAAGTTTTTAACTGCTATCAGAAACGGGAAAAAAGCAGAATTTCCAGAATTTTTTTTATTAAAACATAACCTTATTATTTAATCAAGCGTTTGGAGCCGTATCACGTTAATGGCCTGGACAATGTTACTAGTATATTTAAAGTCGTCCAGACCTGGTAGTTTGTTAGTAAAATCATTACCTTATTTACAAGGCTGGTCTGACAAAGGGCATTTTGAAATTTTACAAGCACTGCAGTGAACTAAACTAATTTCTATTAGCCGGGGTTTATTATACAAACAACTTAGCCGGATTGCCTAGTTTATCTTTTTAATACCAGGCAATCCGTCTATATATTGTTCACAGAAAAAAATAAAAAGTAATTTCAATTAAAAAATTGTGATAATAATTAAAAAATTAATTAAATTTGCACCAGTAAACAAATTAATAACATCAACTAAATATTTTTTGATATTAACAACATTTTCTGCAGTAATGTTGTTTATATAATAAGTAAACGTTTAATTCGCTTGATTAAATTTTTCATTAAAAATGATTTTATTTTTGATTAATGGTTTGATTGCAAAAAAAAATTAAAGAGAACTTTTTCTGTATATGCCATATCAAAAATAGTCGTAGAGCTGTATCTTTTTACTGCTTTCGCCGATGTTTTTTTAAGAGCTCCTTGCCGTATTTCATGACTTTCCGCATCTATGATTTTCTAATTGAAAAATGGTATCCATTAGCCCCAATTTATGGCTCTATACCGTAGACGCTTAAGACTTTTTAAAGAAGTAAAATCCAATACTTTTACCAAGCTTTTCTTTAAATGCAGCAATTTTACTCATTTCTCTTGCCAACAAAACAGTGAGTTTTTGTGGATGTACGGTGTCTGGAGAACCCTTTTAGTGTCTCCTTTCATAGCAGTTATGCAGTTAGTTGGATCTTATATGGATGTAGGCCACAATCTTTCCTTAAAATTTTCAAAGTAGAGGACGGTCAGACGAATGGACGACTTGCTAAAGTGGACGGCATCGGATCGATAAATTGACTTCTTCTGGTCTCGATTTAGATGAATATTACCTAAAAGAGTAAATGTGGTTATGTGTCGATCCTTATAATTGCGTATTACTTGCTCAGAGGGACGACTTTGCGCAGCGTAAGCTTGACGAAGTGCCTAAAAGTTTGGCGAACAGACCGCGAACTTCGGCAACAAATTCCACGATTTGTAAACGTTGTTCTGGTGTAAGTCTTTGTTCAGTAATTCACCAAAGTATAGAGAAAAAAGTAAAACACACTTGATAAGTATGGTAGCTAGTTTTACCGTTATACCTATCGGAAGTTTTATACGACTAAAAAACACCATTTATAAACAAATACTATTACACACTATGCGACATGTCCCACAGAAATATTTCATTAAACAGAAGATTGGTGACGAAGGGTATAAAGACGCTTGCAGTTTACACAATGCCGCACGAAATGTAAAATCAACCAACAATTTTATTTCCCCCTTTAATATGGTTTGTATAAATTTTTTAAATAAAACATTTAAATTTTTATTTACAAATAATTAAACGCCAATGGATGACAACAGGCGACGCAACGTCTAAACGTGTACGAGTTTTCAAAGGGACACCAAAAGAAACTATAAATATTGTTGCAGGGTTATGTCGCATAGTCTAAAACAGGTAGTAGTCCTAACCCTGCATCTTTTTGGAAATTTTCTAGAAAATGGATTATGAATCGGTCAAATGAGGTCCTTCTCAATACTACGCTCTACAGCAGAAATGCGCTGTATGTGGAATTTTTGTGAACGTGTATTAACTAATAAAGGGTGTATTTTATAGAGGTATAGAACTATGAAATTGAATAAAACAAAGATGAATTTTTTAAATTGACATGAAATTTCGTTTATTCGAAAGATAATCTTCTGGCATTATAATTAACTTCTGGCATATCGCAGCCACGGCTGGCTCGGACGTAGTCAATTTTGAAGGTCTAATTTGTGGCCTTTTATCGGCAATTACGTGGCGAATGTTGCCCTCGTTTCGGGCTTCTCGCTAGTCTTCGCGACTTCATATATTCCTACAGAAAATAGTCTAGCAGCGCTAAGTCGCACGATCTTGGAGGCCAATTCACGAGTTCGAAACGTGAAACTATGCGGTTATCAAACGTTTCCTTCAATATACATATCGCACTTAATCAACAAGAGGGTATTATCTCAAAATTTTTATTTTTCCACTTTTTCGAAAAAATCTACACGCTATATTCATATCTGCCCGCTGTAAAAATATCTTGCTATTTTGTATACTTTTTGGTAATGAAACGGTTGGTTTAAAAATTAATTTCCATATGCCTTCAATGTTAAATTAAAAATTGTTTTGCTTCTACTGAAAATGTTTAAATTTTGAGTTAATACCATCTTGTTGATTAAGTGCGATATATATTGTGGCACGAGCTCTGTGACACGTATCATCGTCTTGTTGAAACCAGACCTCCTCCACATCATGTTTGTTCACTTCATGAACGAAAAAGTCAGTAATCATGGCTCTATAGCGGTTACCATTGACTTGAACGTTCTGACTAGCATCGTTTTTAAAGAAGTACTGACCAATGATTCCACCAGCCCATAAATCACACTAAACATTCAATTTTTCTGGATGTACCGGTGTCTCAACATACACTTGAGGATTATCATCACTCCAAATACGAAAGTTTGTTTATTGACGTATCCATTCAAACACCAGTCAGGTTTATCGATAAACAAAATTCGCTTATGAAAATCGGTATCAATCTTGTTTTGGCCTTGTTGTTCAGACGTCAGTCTATTTATGTTGAAATGCCAAGCCAAACTAAGCATAAATCACTTAAAAGCTGGCAAAATAGCCAGTTAAAAATGTGTTGCCAACTTAAAGTTTTATACCTTTATAAAAACACCCTTTAGAACAAACCATACGGTCGTCATCGGCAAAAATTTTAGAACTCAACCCCGATATTTGGTAAAGATGAGCATCCCTTTTTCTGACATTAGTGTGTGAAAAATGGGCAAAACAAACTAAGTACAAATGTTTATATATACAGTCTTCAACAGACGAAATAATATGTCTTATTTGACGTTTCTTTTTTTTATAATTATTTTTTATTGTTTAAGCTTTAGGTCTTCATATACATATATTTAAATTAAGTCTCAAAAAACATATTTTATATTTTTTTTTGGAATCCATTCCTTTAATCCTCTGCCTTGAAGTTTTCTAATTAACTTCAACACAAGAAAATTTATCTCATGGGCTCAGCGTTAATAAAGGTGAAAAAACCAGAAAAAACATTAATAATTGTGTTGTTTTGTTTTGTTTCTTTATTTTGATTTTTTTTTATCACTTTTTTGTTTAAACTTAAAACTTCTCATCATCAAATGTCGCTGCCTTTTAGTTGAAGAAAATGTTGAGGTATTTTGCCAAGTGTTTTCCACCATTTTTTCTTTGTTTTTTGTTTTTTGTTTCTGCCACAAAGTTGTGTCTCTTTAGACCATGTTTTACGTATAAAATAATGTGAACTTTTTTTACATCTATATCTTTTCTTTACTTTATTTTATTTAAAGAACTTTTGCAGTTATTTAGCGTTTTAATATTTAACGCAAAATTCTGTGTGAATGTGACTGAATGACTTTTCACTCACATTCTAAATTAAAAAAAAACCGCAGTAACAAATCCGTTAAATTAACATTTCCTTCACTCACACGTTGCAACCGCTGGTCATTAGAGTGTGTAAAAGTGGGAAGTAAAAAAGAAATTATAAACAATCCTCCCATACTGAATAAAATGATATGCAGGTATTAACAATTTCAAAAAAAAAAAAAAAAAATCATGTTGCACTTCAAATAGAAAAAAATTAAACAGTTAAAACGCCAATAGAAATTTTTTTTTAATAAATTTTAATTATTAATGTTTTCAGATGATCGTCAAAAACAATCAAAAGAAACCACAGAGGTCATTTTATAACAATACATAACAAGAAAAAGTGTGTGATTTTAACTCGACGATTAAAAGGCATAAAGTGTGAGGTGATTGATCATATTTAATAGATTTTTTACAAGTAAAACGTAATTATACTTTAAAGTGCTATTTAACTGCATGTTTTTTTGATGACGAGCATAAACTTACATTTAAAGCATAAATAAATTATAAAATTTTGTTTATGTTTTAAACGTAAATTAAACTCATAGGCCCTGAGCCCTTCTTCGGCGTTACTGTTGGTCACATTAGGGGGTTTTTACAAAAATGGTCCGAACGTGAATTCCTTTATACATGGATGTCCACTTCTAGAGATTCGTGACATTATCCCGTGGCAGGGCAGGTAGGCTACTTCTGCTTGGGAAGGCGAAACTTAGACTGCTTGTTGGCCTGTTCACGGGACACTGTGGTTTTAGATATCACCAGTTCTTAATGGGCAATTCAAGTACCGGGACATGCAGATTTTGTAAGGTTAATGACGAAACGTCAGAACATCTGCTCTGCTGCTGTCCCGCCTTGGGGACTACCAGGCGGAAATTTTTCGGGGGGCTAATGATGAGCCCAAATGAAATTTATGATCTTTCAAAAGGCAGGGTGAGTTACATGGGCTGCACAAAAGATCCGCTGGGTCGCACATAGGGTGTCCAAAATTCATGTTCGCCAATTTGGATAATTTTTTGGTATTTTGTTGTCAGATATCTGAATATAATAATTCCATAGTATTAAGCTGATTTATTTATTATTTGTTTGGACAGGCACGCTCAGAGTTCATATATGTTCGCTTGCTTAAAATGGCATGCAAATTTACTGCATATTCAATCTTTTGGTACAATCACAGTAAACTTATCATTTGACTTTGTTGTATATTTTCGTAAATGACAATTGTCATAGATGAGATTTGCATTAAAAAAAGTTGGAAAAAGTGCCATATAAAAAATTTCGTAGAACAAAATATAAACAACATAAAAATTTCAATGTTCATTCAGTGGACTGCATCTTTTTAGCGCTGTGGAGCGCTGTTTAACGAAATATGTCAAATTACAGCTTGAAGTCTCAGCTTTAAGTTAAAAAAAAGAAATTCAGCTGCTCCTTCCTGCTCCTTTCCAAAAAAGTAAAAACTATAAAATGATAAAGTAACAAAACATGGTGCCATAATTCTTTACTGTTTAAAATTATTACATAATGTTATATACATACTAGTCAATAGTGTTAATTGTTATATATTTCCTTGTTGAAAACAGCATAAGCTTCAATTTAATTTGAATTGTTGTTTACTGATACTGTTTGATAACAAAAATAGAAGATCAAGCACGATTATATGCGATAGACTATTAGGTGCTGTGTTATCATTCATTTATTATGTTGTTGCATGCAATAACAACTACACATTTAGTCAATTCACAAGGTATCCTAACATGTCATATTGTCAAAATGTCCTAATATTTCACAATGGTTTAAAAATATTGTTGTTGGTTTGTTAACAAAAAGTGTCTTAAATAAATAGAACGTTGCTTGCTGTGTTTATTGTGCTGTCGTAATTAATCAGAAAAGTCCAGCGCTGAGCGGCTGAGCCGTACAACAATATTTTTAAACCATTGTGAAATATTAGGACATTTTGACAATATGACATGTTAGGATACCTTGTGAATTGACCAATTATGTCTTGCTCTCTTTATTGCACTAAATCTTTTCCGTTAGAGCTTAATAAGCAATACATTAAGTACCAAAAATAATATACAGTTTCTGTTTAAATTTCTACATTTGGGTATAATTTTCTAATATTATTGATATGCTAATTTACATTAAATTGGCAAGTGCAGTGATAAGAGTTATGTTATTAGGTGATATCAAGATTTTATTTTATTAATTATGGAAAATATAACAATTTCTTATTTAAATCCCAGCAAAAACTTAACTTACAATGCTACTTTTAATGACTTCTTGAATTCATTACTTTGTAGCTGTATTTGCCACTTTTTGCATTATTAGTTATATATTAAATAATAACTTTCTTATTATATCTTAAATAAGTCATAATTATACATAACAAAAGAATCCTTTAATATAATGATTTAAATAAGTTATTATTACATTATTTTAAAGAATTACAGTATTTTTCGTTTAGCTGTACATACAAGTTTGCATGAAAGTTCGTGCAGTTACGCAAAATATTCTGTTCCGCAGTATTCACATAGCAGTGAATTCACTTACCTGTATAAATGTGCTCTAATGTAAACTTTTTTTCTTATTTCAAAAGCAGATTTACTGCCTATTTCACTAAATGCGAACGAACGCTTTCTTTCGCACAACTACATGTAAAACAAAAACAATTCTCAAAAATTTGTTTTTGTTTCATATGTATTTGTGCGAAAGAAAGAGTTCTTTCGACATCGTGAAATTGGCAGTTAGGCATGCAATATCCTTTAATCATTAATTTCAGCAAATAGTTTTCATACAATTAATAATAAATTTAACATAAATATATGTATCTAAAACCAAAACAATTAATTTAAAAAAAAAACAATCTAGAGCGCTATATTCGGCTGTGCCGAATCTTTGATACCCTTCACCAACAGATAAAATATTTCAGGCGTGAACTCTATATGTGATCTATAAATTATTAAATAATCTTAATAAAAACGGACGTCAGTATTAAAATTCGTTGCGGTTTAGGCCTACATATATTCAAATATTGACAGACAATCAGAAAGCTTTACGCTATTATTTCATTTGAACAAATTTAAGTAATATGTCATGATTCGTACCAGTTTTAGCCGAACTCAAATTATTTTCTAGAGGGGAATTTATGTTTGACCCATGGTACCTTATTGACAAATCATCACAAAATTCTGAACAGTGTGTTCTAGTATAAGAAATCTTAATTAGAACCAATTTCGATATAGTAGTGAAATATGTTATTGCGTTTTATAGTTTTAAATTGGTTTTCAGAAGACTGATTAATATGGGACCTAATGTAAGTTATAGACCGATTACCACAAAATTGCATGGTTTTATTTCTGGCCATATGACGCTAACTTAGATTAAATTATACCACAATATCTGTATCTTTTACGGTTTTTGGCATATTTCAATAGTTCCCCATTATATGGGCCCTATGGTAATTTATGGACCGCTTTTCACGAAATTTAACAGTGTGACTGCGACGTAAAAAATTTGTATTACAGTAGCGTCATTTGTTAGGGTTTTAGGCGTACTAAACTGTTTTGCAACAGAAGGCTTTATATTGGGCCTATAGTAAATTTTGAAAATTTAACACTACGATTTCTAGTCACATAGAATGAATTTGTGCGAAATCTTATATTAATCTGTGCATTATACCACCATTTATGTTAGTTTTTGTAACAAAATTGTCAATTTTTTTATTGTGGTGGTTCTACATTTCGATTCATAACTCAAACAACACAAACTGCTTAGGGTTACTACAAGCAATTTGACACCAAGTTTGTTCTTTTCTTTTGAGGCTTTTGAGGACATGGCTAAGTCGACTTAGAATTATACAAGGATCCAGAATATATATACCACATTAGCAGAGTAAAATTGTTTGCCCATTTTTTTCTTAAAATAGCAATTGATGCAATCATGATGTTTAGTTTTTATGAGGCACTTAAAAATAACATTTTGTATTAAAAATAAATGTTGTTGACCAAAAATCGAATGCTGTTATCTACAATATGCACTTAAGCAAAATGCACATACACGATTTTTGTTCTAACAAAATTTTGTCATCATACACAATACTTTATATTTTGTGCAGATAGGCAACAAATGCAGTTAAGCGAAATGCAGCTAAACGAAAAATACTGTATATGAATCAATTCGCAATATATTCGGTTAATATTTGTTAGATAAACGGTAATATTATAAAATTTTAAGAATAATTTCGATGTGAAATACATGGGAAATCCAAAAATCAATTATATGTATCTAAATATGTATTTATGTTCCAAAATTACCCCCACAATATATTTTTGTTATTAGAATTCCAGCAGTGATATTGTTCTGAATAGTTTTGAATCCGTATTTTCATTTCGATCGATTTTGTTTTACGTTCTTCAGACTTTTTTTGATCGAAAAATTAAAAGTGATTTCATTCCGAGAAAATTTATTGATTTTCGTTTTTGAAGAAGCTTTCTCGGAATTAAAAAAACTTTCAATCGAAATTGATTTCTGTGACTGGCCCGGCCCGTATATTTACATTTATTAATACACACATTGTTATTACAGTGTTAGAGCTATAAATGATTTTGTGCAGCCAAGACACTCTTTACTAAATGTTTTCTTATATTTCGATAAATTTATTTTTGTGTACACTTTTTCAACAAATATTCCATAAGATTCCAGAGCAATTTTAATTTGTGTGTTTTAACCATTTTGAAAGTACTTATTTCTTGTCTCTTTTGGTAACTACATATTTTTATAAAACTTTTAAGTATGAAATAAAGGTATTCTTTTTAGGTTGTAATCGGCCAAATTATAAAGGATTACTTTTGGGACATCGCGAACAAAAATAAGTACTTTTTCTAGTAGAAAAATAAGTAGTCTTTTCCTCAAGTTCTCATTATTTTTCTGCTTATTTTGAAAGCAAAGTTTTTGCTGGGATAGTCACACAAAAATTGAAATGGCGGCAAATAAAGCTGAAAATCAAAAAATATTAAAGTTGACACTGGGCATAAATGTGGACGTAGTGAAGCACGGTATGGGCACAACAAACGATGGCCATATGGCAAGAAGGTTTTTGCATGGATACTGCCAAGTTGTTTGTTGATCTCTATGGCTGGTACTACATGCCTGTAACTGTGCATAGGATTCTGGTGCATGTTAGCAAAACTATAGCAGAAGCTATTCTGCCAAGAGGTATGTCTCTATCTAAAGGCCCTTATTTAATGATTTAATTTTTACTTTTTACATTTTATTTGATTATTTGTATCAGGAATGCTGCCCGAGGAAGCTCAGGAAGCGAGGAATAAAGACTATAGAGCCTATAGATAACATCATTCGCGAAGAATTGGACGTGTAGCCACTAATGAAGACGTAATGCATAATCTTTTATTGTCTTCAGATCCATTTATAAATAGATTTCGCTCAAAGCTGCAAATCAAAAAATTGGAGTACGATAATGATGTTAAAAAATATTAAAAGACTATGCTTAAATTACTTGTTCATGTTTTTTCTATTTGATTTTTCTATGGGAGGTGGGCGTAAAAGTATGCCAATTTGTCAATTCAAGTTGTATGGAAAGTGGGCGTAAAAGTAGGCGGATATTTTTAAAATTTCACACAAATGATTCTGAGTGTTTAAAAAGGCTGTGTGCCAAAAACAATGCCGTAGGTCAAAACTTAATTTTCACTTTCTATGGGAGGTGGGCATAAAAGTGGGCGGATCATTTTGATTTTTCCATTTTTTTTCTTGATCCAAACAAAAAATAACTATGTGCCAAGATGCATTGTCCTTCGACAACTTCTTCTATTTTAAGCCACTCGTTCTATGAACCTCAACCTTTGTGGCTCGTGGCGCTTATGGCCTCCTACACATATACATACATGTAATGTTTAATGAAACACCCGACACACCACCTACAAGCTATTGTTGTATATTACGATAATTTAGCATTTCATTTGTAAGTCTTATGCCATACGTCAAGGGAGACAGACTCCTTAACACATTTTCATTAAGTCACTAAAGAAAATTCGTAATAAGTTTAAAAACTACTATTAATCTACTATTACTAAAAAACTACTATTACCGAATTCGAGTGAAATTGAAATCGAAAAAATATTCACAACGATCCTGTTTAAGAAGTTCATAAGATATTTTGTTTCATGTACTTCACACTTTTGATCACATATATTAGAATTACTCTAAAATGCATGAAAAGCTACGGCCATTTTTGAAAAAATTTAACTGAAAATTTCCTTCGATTTCAATTTTACTCGATTTCGTGGGGTTTACAAGTTGGGAGGAGGGGGGGGGGGGGGTTTGCTCCAAATTTTACAACAACAAAAATACATACATATCTTATTGTTGCACTGTTTAAGACATTCTTATGTCTTACGTTAACGGTTTCCTAATGAGACTACATTTTAAAACAATCATATGCGTCTAACAAAAAGCTGCTTTTTAAATTAAAGAACCTAATTGAATATCTACATATATACTAGGAAGATCGAACGGTTATTATTCAACCGGTTTTAACCGGTTATTTTAGCTTTGCCCAAGTCGGTTATTTTAAAATGCCCATTTTTCGAATATCAAATAAACCGGGTATTTTGGTATAATAAACCGGTTATTTTAATAATGTGTAATTAATATACATTTTCCTTACTCCTGTTGTAGATGTACCCGTAATTTAAGTATTTTCTAATTGAATGTTGGTCAAACTTAAACTTTTAATGAAGAATGTCCAAACAAAATGTAACAAGGGTCAAAAAACATTATGAACAAAATTATAAAAATCATTGGTGAAATATTAGCCCATTGTGTTGCCGAGGACGAAATGCCCTTTAAGGCACTAAAAACTCTTAAGTAGTTCTAGCACCTCTTCATGCTGAAAACTACAACATTCCAGCGGAATCAACGATATTGGAAAAATGTCTACCAGTTTTATTTATTAAAACACCAAGAACTAAAAAACAAAATTTAAGAAATCAAACAATGTCATGGAAGGTCTTAAATTGTAAGCGACGAAATGACAAATATTTCACACAAAAAGCATGTTAAATTTACTATTCGTTTCTATAATGCTGAAACAAAATAATTTGAAATAGTAATCTTGGCTAAGAGGTTTTGTTTGCAACTTTACCAAAATATAGTAGATTTATATAGACATGCTTAACCACCAACAGATTAAAACTCATTCAAAATAAATTTGGGAGAATATTTCAAATAATTTATTAAATTCATATAATTTATTTGCTTTTATAAAACGTTTGTCTAGATAAAATATCATTCAACAGTTTCTAAATTACATTAAACATATATCTTCTTACAAATAAAGTTAAGTAAATCAATAAAAAAAAATTAAGCTAAATTTTGATCAATTAACTGGTGCCAATTTTCTTGGATTTTATGATATCTACGTATTTTGTTGGTTCCTTACCTCTTCAAATTGTTTTGTTTTTATTCAAATTAACGTTTTATTACAAAATCTTATTTGATTTTTGTGTTTTTATGTATTCGAATTAAAACCGGTTAACCGGTTATTTAAAAAATGCTTAACCGAAAACCGGGTTTTTTAAAATAGCAAGTATTCGTAATATTCGAAAACCGTTCAATGAAAAAAGTCGAATAATCGATCACCCTACTTGTTACACATTTTCAGAAAGTCTGCACTCTACAATATGTTTTCTATTTATTCTACGAAGGGCTGGGCTTCTAATAAAACATACTGCAGACCCTCTTTATGATCAAGTGCGATATATATCTTGTTGTCGCACTCTTGGGAGATAAAGTTGTAGCCAATATCTCAAGTTTGTTTGATGCTTTAAATTTGTAGATCTTCCACATATTGCAGCTAAACAGTTTCCAATTTAATACTAATGGCGATTTCTTTTCTGAGAAAAATGTTGCATAAATGGTACATGCTCTACACAAAAGAGATAGAGCATGTACCATTTATGCAACATATTTCTCAGAAAAGAAATCGCCATAAGTCTTAGTGTTAAGACAATTCGACTGACCCAATTCGTGGCGAAATCGAATTGCAAAATATTTTAAGGCTACGGGTTAGGAGGAACATCTGTTATTATGATTTAAAATATGGCAGCCTGGCCTTCTTAAGCGTCAGTATGTAACATCAAATCAGTGTTTGAATCAAGAACTTTGCAAAACTGCAAATTAAAATTGTCATTTTAAACTTTTGAAAAGCATTTTTAATTTACATAATGAACTAGTTACGTTTGTTTGTATATCAATTGAGAAGCAAATGGCTTCAAGATTGCCATACTTTATTAAAATGTGCAAGGTTGCGTTTGGGAATGCGGGACATTGTCGCAATGCAAAGCAATATGCGTTTTAAAAGGCACCTATAATCCGGGCTATTTCTGTTTGAAAATTTTTTCTGAATAATGATAAATATTGGATTTCAATATTAATTTGTTAGTTATGGGGAATTATAGACTATTTACTCTCTATGTAACAGACACTTATTACATCTTTTTTCCATAAGGGCGGATTATTACTTTTTTTAAATATTTATTTAGAAACTTAAATCGAAAACAAAATCGTAAATAAGTGTTAAACTATAAACAGCAATGTACATTTATTTTTCACTTTAAAGTGTTTACTAATTTCATTATTATTATTTTTTTTAATAAACAAAAAACAACAATTTTATATACCCTTCACCAATGCAGCCCTTCTAATATCGCATTGTAAAATTTAAGGCAAAAATGTTCTGTTAGTCATATTTTAAGCTCGAACATTATATTTAGATAACAACTTTTAGGTTTTAAACTTTAAAAAAAACTTTATAACTCCGCAATTTTAAAAAATTATTTTCTTACAAAAAAAAAAAATTACCCACTAATCAGAAACAGACACAACCAAAATTGATCAAAATCATTTTTTTTCATAAACTAGTTCACAGGAAAACTTCGCTTGCGCCACTGTCTTCTTTCTATATAAAACTGTAACTTAACTGACTGGATTCATCGTTGCACTGCCTAAACGCATGGTGCTAAAAAGTTTGGACCTCGCCAAATTGATCCTCTTAGACGGATTTTTGTGAATTCGCTAACTTGCTAACCACATACTTATCTCCTAAACTAAAATAGATTAAAAAAATGTAATACTTATCGGTAATTATTAAAAATAAGCGGACAGGTGTCTGGTACTTTTTTTAAAATTCGGCCGGGAAAAACCTGTCTCTTTGAACTTTTCTGTCACCCCAACTATCTTTTAAGCAATAAACATAGCAATAAAAATTATATCACATTCGTAACTTATCTTAAACATATAAATATAAATTTGGTACTTTTTAGAAATTTGTACCTATTTTTGGTACTTTTCTATAATATTGAGCTGAGAAACATAAAATTATAGGTGCAGGCTCCTGAGTGAATGAAAAACTATAAGAAGAAAAGTGTTGGTATGTTTTTGTTAAAACTTACACAGAAAGAAAAAACTCGTACCAAATTTAAGGGTTTTCTTCTTTACTTTAGTACGCGTCGTTCTTAAAAATTTAAGTACGAATTTAACCAAAAAGTACTTAAAACAATCCAAAATTGGATAACTTTCGAAAACCAATACGCGTGCATATGCATGTATTTGTAAAAGTTTATAAAGTTTATAATTTTCATATTTAAAAGTAAAATAAGAAGCAAAATTCCCATATTCTATTTGTTTAAATTATTAAGTTATATACATCAACTTTCCAAAGTAGAATTATTACGAAAACCATAGCGGGAATGCTGCAGTCGTCTTGTAGATGAGAATTCTTCTGTAAACAAAAGTGGAACAAACATGTGTAACGGGTAAGCAAATAATAATATTCTCTCTCTATCTCTGATTCTCTGGGGTAAGTGTTAAGGTTAAATACTAATCTCACTTTTCGGATTATTTCAAGTACAAATCGGGATAAAATTAACTTCTTGAATCAAACACACTTTGAGATTAATTGTATCTCAATTTAAATTAATTCAATCCCGTTTTCGGATTATTTTAAAAACGGGGAACTTGAATAATCCGTACTTGAATCAAGCATTCTGTATTTGATTTAAGGATATCCGTACTTACCGTTCTACTGACACCACTTCGGCTTGATTTAAATACGAATGGATTGTTTTGTCTATCCAGTGTAGAAACATCAACTTTGGCGTAAAAATATGCCCACGACAGAAACGTGTGGATTAGGTAGTGTATTAAATAGGAACTTCCAAACGTCAATTTACCAAAAAAACCCTTTATTTCAAGAGGACATTTGTATGGGGGATTTTAAAGTATAACATAATGACCTCATTAGCCCCATTGTAGTTACCAAATTAATCATATATAAAGAAACTGAGTGAGCAAAATTTTAATATTCTAATTCTTCTTTTCTAGGTCAAATAATTGGCCAATTTGGCTTAATTTGAATATGAAAAAAGTTCTAATTAATAAATGCTGTATTTCATTCTTCTAGTTGGTTTTATATGGCCGCTTTTATGCTTAAATACATATTTCTAGCGGTCATATTTCTAGTGGGGCCCTGTAAAATGCTGGTCCTATTTAGTTCATTTCCAGTACTACAAATACTTTATGCACAAAATATATTTTGGTCATATTTTATTCTCCTAGCTTACATGATATAGATGCTAACAGCCGTATTCATAACCAAAAGTTAACCACAGTTTGTACTCTACGTACAACAAGCCGCTAACTAGAATGCCGATTAAGCTTAGCAGCTTGTTAGCACAGGGTTTATTCATAACAAATTTTATCCGTCTGTTAGCTTTTAATAAATCAACTCTGAATATTAATGATGCCGCATTATATTACTTAAAATGCAACACCTTTTCTTTCCCACCCCATATAACACTTTCAAATGTTTTTAATTAAAGTAAATTTAAAAAAGGACTCTTAATTAAAAAAAGACAGTAAATTATAAAAAAAAAATAAAATTATTCAACATTCCACAATAAACGGCTGCTTTTCACAAGTTGACAAAAGTTTAGCAAATCGTTAGCCAGAGTAAGTATATTTGGTAAGTTTATTTCGAATGAACTTTGTGCTAACTTCATGCCAAATTTTCGTTATGAAAAATGCTGTAAATCCTTTATTTTGGGAGGAAAAAATTTTTACTACCAATATTCTTAATAAGCTATTACCAATAAGCTTAAGTCCATCAATTATGTTGGAACTTTAATTAAATAAGGTTTAACGCAATCGTGTTTTTTTGCCCATATTTTAGCCACTTATAGAGCCATCTGGCTGAACTTTAATAGGAATAGTCCAGACTATATAAATATATCTGTGGCAATTAGGAAAAAGTCTCCGAAAAGTGTCTCCGAAAATAGAAAATACAGCAACATCGATGAACTTCGAGAAGTAGCGTCAAGAAGGCAACGATGGAAGCTATTAAAGACAGCCTATGCCCAGTATAGAGGCAGTTCTTACAACAACAAGAACAAGTCTTATTATTATTATAATTAGTAAAAAATGCTCAAGTCTATTTTTAGTTTTCTAGGAAAGCCTTTTAAACTTTGAAAGTTATTCTAAAAAACTGGTTTTTATGGTAGTGAAATCATCACTTCAGTTTGGTTATAGTTTTAATAGGTTTTTTATTGATAAATACTTAAATACTTAAGTTTTTATTGTAATTGCACATTGAAAAAATAAGCAAAAAGTAATTTTGCTATAACTTCCTAAAAAATTGTACAAAATAGACAGAGTGCCGAATTTCGAATTGCCACGTAGAAAAAATATAGCACTCAATTTAAAAAGTATACTCTTACTGAGACACCCTTTATGTATATAACCTTTTTACCTGGCGTAAAGAGTATACAAAATAGTTACCGTAAATTGTATATTACCATGATGTTAATGATTACTTTTTAACCGCACTGTAAATAACTTAACAAGTGGTAGGATACAAATGTTTATTTTTAAAGTTCATTGAATTTAATCAGCCGTAAACGATTTGAAATTACAAAATATATGAAGAAAAAATAAACAATAAATATTTTGAAATTTAAAAACACAAAATAAATATTTTGTGAAATGAAAGTGAAAGTCTTAAAGTAAATTGGTAGCCAAAACAAAAGTAAATTTATTAATGAATTTTTTTTTTTTTTTTTTTTTTTTTTGAAAAAGAAAAAATACCTAAACTCTAATTACCTGTGGCTGTTAACACCCATGATTAGACAACAAAAAAAAAAAAAACAAAAATGATACAAAATACATGACTATAACTATGCAAGTTATTGGCTAAATTTTAAGAAAACTTGTGTTAATTAGCCAAAAATTGATTTTTGTTTAGACATTTTAAGCTGATTTTTAAAAGTAGCAGTAATTTTTTTTGTTAAATTTACTAACTTGATTTTTTTTATCGCTAGAAAATGTTGATGGAGGTTTCAATTATTTTTAAAAATTTAGCAAAAATTTAAAAACTGATTAGTGGTTAGCATATTTTTATAAATACGATGTAAATGGTA
Organism: Pollenia amentaria; assembly: GCA_943735925.1. Taxonomy (NCBI): domain Eukaryota; kingdom Metazoa; phylum Arthropoda; class Insecta; order Diptera; family Polleniidae; genus Pollenia; species Pollenia amentaria. Next base: position 205,528,098 of record OX031009.1, on the reverse strand, counting down.
GAAAACATTTTGTATTGTTAATCAAAATTTTATAGTCTCTATTTAAAAAAAAAATCGGCTGTAATAGAAGACAAAAATTGAATTAAATTCCTTTAAACTTAAATTTAAAGATCTCTCATTCTAACAGCTTTTTCTTAAGCAGTTTTATTCAACGTTATTTCCCATTTTGCGAAATACATCGAATTTGTATTGGAAATTTATCATTTTTACGAAAAATTTAATTCTATCGAGTTCCATAAAATATAAAAGGTCGTTAGTTACGAAAAATAGTTTTTATGTATTGAAATCATGGGCCAAATCGCCCTATTCGGGATTGAATAAGGTTTAGTATCGAATAAAATTCGATAGCGTTCGAATCGAAATTTTCTTAAACATTAAATGGATTTTTTGCTTTGTAGTAGAACAAAAACATGATTCTTTTAAAATATAAGCAAAGAAATAATAAAATAAAAGTATATTTATAAATATTTATGTGTTTATATTTACGAGTTAAAAAAATGATTTGCATAGAAAATTTCTATAAAAAACGATTTGTTTGTAAAATATTTTCCATATGAAATTCTTTGCTAACGTTAACGTTCAAAATTGTGCAAATTCCAGTTGATCTTTAATTATGTTTTTATGTTTTAGTCCAAAAAAAAGAAAAAAAAAAATTGTCAATAACTGTTAAAGTTGCATGTACACGACATGTTTTTTACATCTGACTTGTCAAATTTCCCACTGCAAAATACATACATGTCGTGTGTTACCTTTAAAACATTGCATTTGTAAAAGTCAGACGCAAAGTCATCAATTAGAGCGTGCTCTATTTTCTTCTGACAAACCATCTAACATCAGCTGTGTCAGAAATCTATGCCGGGAAGCAGCGGCGGTGTATTGTTGACGGAATCATTAGCCGGCTTAAGTTAATATTTTACAATAACGATAAATGTATAATAATTTCACCATTGAATAGAAATTATGTACATATATAAATAAAAACGCATCATTTTAATATCCTAAATTGGTATATTCGAATTTAAAGAAAAAAAAAATGTTTAGATGGCTGAACTTTTTTACGGCGCAAATAAAAATTTTTGTGGCGGTAGCACGCTATTTTGAAACCAAGAACTACTTTGGTTTATTCCATAACTACAGAGAAAAAACATAGACAATGTCAGAAGCAAATTACATGTACGTGTGTGACCAAATATTATAAAGCTTATGTAAAACAGCAATTTTGACAGACATTCACAATTACATATGACTTGAAAAGTTGACAAGTCAGATGTAAAAAACATGTCGTCTACGGGCACCTTAACCACACACAAATAAAACCAGCTTAAGTAGTGAAAATCAATTTTCAGTACACTTAATGAAAATTACTTTAAATAATATTTTTGAATAATTTTATAAATAACGAAAAATTTACAGTAAAAACTGTGGTTTTCACGAATAATCGCGTAAGTCGGTTTTTACCGAAATTGAGATAATGATGTCAAAGTGTTACATTTTGCATTAGGTTTTTATAAGTATTAAGCTTTTTAGAATATAATGTAATATTATTGATTTTTTTCTGCTAAAAACAACTTAAGTTAACTGTTTAATAAAATATTTTGCTATTATAACGATTTATGTCGACATACATCGCCAAAAATTGTAAAATTGCTAAATATGTTTCCAAATAAAAAGCATATGTGATGTTATGTTGTTATTCGTGCAAAAAATATGAAAGTATTTTATGAAAATTTTTCTATTAATAACAACTTAAGTCGTAAAAATAACAACGTAAGTCGTCATGTGTGATTAAAATGATAACATTTATTTTCACAAAAAAGAACTTATGTGGAGATATGATGTTATATTGCACACACTTAATGAGTCAATCAAACATATGCATTTTTAATCCTTTTACAGATTGTGATCCTGTGAGGATTTTTTTCATGAAAACTATGTATAATACGTAGAAAGTCACTGTTAAGAGGATAGTAAAGAAAAAAGTTTAAAAAAGCATCTACAGAAGCCGCAATTGAAAATAATAATTGTTTTTGCTCTCCTGAAAAGTTTGGTTTTATAACTTTCGCGATTATTCGTGAAAACCACAGAAAAGTATAACAAATTATAACCTCTAACTAACCTGGGGTTTACGCATGCACCCAGCGGGAAAAAGAAGAAGTACGGATGCCTTCTACAAGGCCTATGTACTCCTTCTTTTGGATGTATAAGGCCTGCTCAATATATTCCATACTCATATCTTTTTTAGACACGTTGTTATTGCAGGGTAGGCCTTCCACTTGGGGATGCCAGATGTTGATAAAAAAGAGCACAAACCAAAAAAACAGAACACACTTTTCCAATATACATTTAATGTCCCTTGCACTTTTCAAAATTACGAAAAATATTCTTTTTTAATAGAATATCATAAAAAAATATAAATAAAAAAAAACCATAACAAATTTTGTGGGATAATAAGAATTTATTTTGAAATCGATCAATTTCTATTACATATGTACATAACCAAGTAAACCGGAAATATGCTTCAAAAAAGCGTTTTATGCGTATTTAATATGGTGTAAAAATTGTACAAAATATTCATTTTTTTATATTTCTATTTTAAAGGCCGGCGAACGACTAACAAATCAGTACCAGGTGACCATGTTTGGTTTCAGTTTAGAAGTATTTTAGTAAATAAAGTTACTTTTTACTATAATCATGGTTTTTTTTTTTTTTTGTATAACATTTAAAATAAATATACAAAGTATTTTGCTATAGAAATAGTTTTTTTAGTTGTGTTTTTGATTATGTTTTAGTTTTTAAACATAATTTTTTTTATATGGTCACACTATTTCTCTCTCTTTGCACAAACAGCAATCAACTTTCTCAATAGTAAAAGTTGCTAGTTATTCGTCGTTATTGTGCTTCATACGACGAATTTACTGAGCCAATTTTTATTAAAAAATTCGTCGTGTTGGGCGAAATTCGTCGTTCGTTCCAGTTGTTTTCCTAGCATAATTTTATTTGTATTAAAAAAAGAGCAATTAAAAATCATAATACGTAAAGCAAATACACAATATTATTTACAGAGGAATTTTCAAAATTGTACCCTATGAGGAATCGATCGGATCACTAAAACATGGTTATGTTATGATGTTAAAATTCAAATAAGTTTTTTGTGCCGAATATAATCGACGTGAGATTTTTTGTCTTAAAGGGATTTTAGGGACAATCGCTTAATTTCATATTAATGTTTTTTAAAAGGAAGCTAAAGTTATTTACGGATGTCACATGTGAACTGATTCCAAAAAAAATTAATTGAAGTAAAATATTTTTGAAGTGAATTGAAAATAAATACGAATTTAATTCTAAGATTTATGGTCCTTGTTGCTTATTATGTGTAATAATAGACCGATTCTTTCTATAACATTTACTTCGACCTAATGTCAATTAAAACAAAATTACTTGATTTGATCAAACTATCTAGAAAATGTCAACGTGTACTTTGCACAAGGTTTACATGGATAGACCATCAGACAGACGGACCGGGAAAAATCGCTTTAAAGTGTTTCTGAGTAGATGGGTATACTAAAAGATGGGTCTAGATTTTAACGAATTACACACATCAGATCAAACGAATATAATTTAATTGCTTTTTCCTTAAGTTTTGCTTATGTATAGAATGTTACAGTTTGGAATAACATGTATCTTAAATGGCACCCAGCTTTGGCTTACAATAATAGAGTAAAAATTAAATTTAGAAGGCGAACGCGTGGGTATACGGATAGATATTTAAAAAAGATAAGCCATATGTTAACCCGAATTGCGAATAATTTTTTTCGGATTCGTGCCAAAACACTTGTAGGCATCTAAAAAAAAAATAGAACATGTATCAAAATATGCTGCTATAAACTTAAAAAATGCAGCAAAAATTCTATTTTCGATTAATTTGGCAAACAAATGCGGCAAAGGGTAAATTATGTAAAAATATTAACTAATAAATCGATGCCAAAATTCATTAAATGCTCTAAAACGGGTAAATACATTGTTCCTGCCTTCATTGGTCGCAAAAGGAAAAACAATTGCATATTTAAGGCTTCTATGTACATAACCAATTATAACAAAAATTAAATAAACTAACGTTGTATTAAAAAAGTACTTTTATAACTATATACTAATTTTCATGATAGAATCTGGGAATTATTTCTTTTCATAAGCTACTTTATTATATTCAACACTTTTTATTTTTCGAATTTATTCTATGAGCTAAATTTCAGTTATGTATTTTATAAAGCTTTTTGTAATAGTTCTATTCCTTAAATTATTAGGACGGACTTTATACACTGCCAGACTATTATCTTGTATCTTCCTGTTACATTTTACCTTAGCCATCCGTTGGATAGCAATGAAGTATATTGTATGTACAGAAAATTTACAATTATTAGACACCAGCAGAATGTAATGCATTTTCTGGCCAGCTACGGCCTTCGTCAGCATTCCTAGTTTTACTTTATAACTTAAGAAATAGCTAAAGTAAAATAAAAAATAAATAGCTAAGGTAAAATGTAACAGGAAGATACAAAATAATAGTCTGGTAGTGTATAAAGTCATTCCTGAAAATTTATGGAATAGAACTATTACAAAAAGCTTTATAAAATACATAACTGAAATTTAGCTCATAAAATAAATTCGAAAAATAAAAAATGTTGAATTTTCATGATATATAATTTTTATGAAAAATACCTCAAAAAATTGCACTTCTGTAAAAAAGCACTATTGCATGCTCTTTTCAACTTTCATGTTTTTAGAGCACATTTTGTAAAAAAGATCACATATATTCTCTAAAAGAGCACGTCTGGCATCCCTAATTCCACTCTCGCTTCTTTCGCAGTTACATAAGCATAATAACTGGATGGAAAAAAAATAATTCTTTTGCTTTTGCAAAAAAAAAAAAAATTTACTCCATCTCTTATTCCTTCTTATAGAGGAAATGTGGAATGTGTCTTATCTTTTATACGAAAGTCCTGAAGCAAGAAGATCTTCGGAGTTTTCCCTCTGTGTTTATACTAAAAAGCCGAGGCCTTCAATAAGGCATTCTTTAGCAGTTAGATACAAATTGTTATCTGATAATTGTTATCTGATAAAAAGACTATTTAAGAAGGCCTTTTTGACTGCCTCTTACACACTTTTTGAATTTTCAGCCAATCGGATATTTCTACGATATTTTGTGGATTAAACGTGTACTCGACTTGCAAGCAAGTACTTTCATGTGTAAACTGGAAGTAAAGAAAGTATTTTTCGAATTTTATTAAAAAACCTTTAATTCTTTTAAAATCCTGCATAATTAAACAAGATTCCTTTTTAATGAATTGCTTACAAAATTATTATTATTTTTATTCATGATTTCTTTGTTAAAATTTTATTATTTACATTGTATTTTATTTTATTTTTTGTGTAAATTTACACTTCATCTACTACATATTGTTTATCCGATGGTTTTGTCAACTTGTGTGTTTGATTCCAAAGTAAATTTCAGTTTGCATGCGATCATATTGTATATAATAAATATTATTTTTTATATACATACATACATATGGACTTATGTATCTGCTTCAATACTCAAAATACTATTGGGTGTATAAATCGCAATAGATGGCATATCGGTTACACATGGTTTGTGCCCCCAATAACCTATATGTCATTTTGGATGGTAACAAACTGCCTGTTATAAAACTCGAAAAAAATTTATTAGACTGATAAGCTGCCCGTTAAGATTTTGGTGTTCTCTTTATACCGGCGAAAGTCTTATTTTTAGGTGACAATACCTCAGGGAGTCAGTTGATTGAATTTATCTTTACGGCAAATAAATAATTTGCAGATGAAGGCCGGTTAGCCTTGCGACGAAATATAAGCAAATGAGACATTGAGAAAATTAAATTTCTTTGATCTACTATTTTTCGTTAGAAAAACGATAATCGCCTAATGAGAAAACCTCCATTAGTCATTGCACGAAATAAATTACACAACAAAGTTATTTTTTGCTCCGAAATTGTCGAATTTCGTGCCAACAAGCATCATTTGCGGGACAGTTTACTTTAATTATTCGATTTGAAAAAAATGTAGCTGAGGCAGATCGATTACTCATTAAAATTTATCTTGAATAGGTTTTAGTGATTTCAATTTACAAGACATAGTTTATGCGGCCCAGAAGTGGCCCAGGTTAGCCAAAAAGTACGAAGATGTTAAATTGGAGGCATTCCTCTATAAAGGTTATTGTCAAACTACAGAAGGGCTTGCAAAATTATTCGGAGCAACTCAAGCAAAAATTACAAAGAGTTTACAGGATATATCCAAAAGCAATGAAATTAGGTACCACAGAAGTTAAAGCCGAAAAACGTTAAAAGCCTATTTTGCATGTCAGAAAGGAGCCATTTTTTGCATAGAAAAATTACTGGCGATAAAAAATAGATCCATTTCAATAACCCAAAGCATAAATAAATTTGTGTCAAACCCGGCCAACTAACCGAATCTAGTGCATCAATATGACGGCAAGGTAAATGCCCTTTATTTTTTAGGACTAGGAGCCCAATCGTCGCATTTGAACAGCCACGAGGCCGTAATTTTCCATCATGATCAACGTTCGACTTCACTGAAAAGATAAAACAATCTATCCGTGCTTATATCAGGCCGAAGCGAAGTAGTACGGTAAGTACGGGTTTACTTAAATCAAGTACAGAATGCTTGATTAAAGTACGGATCATTCACGTGCAAAATATTTAACTTACTCATATTTAATCCTTGATCCGTACTTAAAATAATCCGAAAACGGGGTTGACTTATCCAAAAGTGCGGGTTGTTTCTTACCTAAACACTTACCCCTGAAAATCAGAGATAGAGAGAATATTATTATTTACTTACCCGTTACACATGTTTGCTCCACTTTTGTTTACAGCAGAATTCTCAACTACAAGACACCTGCAGCATCCCATAATTCTACTTTAAAAATTTGATGTAGTAACCTAAATAATTTTTAACAAATAGAATCCGGGAATTATTCTGTGTATATGTTACATGATCAGTTAATTATAAACTATTGAGAAAAGAGTCGTTGGAAAGTTTCGCCTAACGCGCCTTATAGATCAGACCTTGCGCCCCCTGCCTACTATTTGTTTTGATCGATGCTGAACTTTCTCGATGGAAAACGCTTCATATCTTAACAATGAGTAATACTTGGTGCGGAGTCCATATGTTCTTCAAAACGTCGCTATAGCTAACAACGGTCAAAATATTATTTCCTTTAGTTTATATAAGGCGCATAAGGCCTCAGATTTTCACTTATCGAGGTTTCGGTTTTCGGTTATTTTGAGATGAGTAGCTGATTGGGCTTCTGCAACCGATCCTGGAACTGGGTCTGCCTCCAGGTAGGCTAGGTAAGGTACCTCATGTCGCGATTTTAAATCGAGCCGCTTTCTAAAATATTCGACGTCCTCTGATAGCCAGTCTTAACATGGGAAAAATACGCTGGCCAATGGTGGCTATTAGTTTTTTAAAGGCGCCAATCACTCGCTTTGACATGCTACATATCGTAGGCTCTCAGAACTTGTTAGGACTCCGGTACCACGCGGAAACACCCTGAGACCCTCTCCTTGGAACCGCTGATTATCCGATACTTAATTTACAGCTGGTACGTACATTTTCGGATTCGCCCAGTAGCACTTAGCTGTGCTTCCGTAAGTTGTCGAGCGAACAACTCACCTGAACAAAATCACATGTTTTATTTTCGTGCACTGCCCATTACACTCCCGACAATGGTCTATACACTGAACAACATTTGTATAGTGCACAATAAACTTTAAAAATTTTCAAAAAAAAAAATAAAAAATCTCCCTCCACATTTTTAAGTTATACATCCAATATACTACATATATAATTTTTATAAATTTTTTATCTTTATTTGATTCAATTTAAATAAATTGAAATCAATGTGTGAAAATGTATGTAACCATCGGGCAAACATACAACCATTCATATTTAATTTTATTAATATTTATTGTGAAATGTTTTTTATTTAATTTATTCAATGTAGGTATCTATTATTATTTTTCGTTTATAGTCAAATGAACACTAAAATTAAAAAAAAAATGTCAGAGCGAGTAAAAAAAAGTTATAAAACGACAGTTGTTGTAATTGTAATGTTACATAGATTTTGATGTACAAAATTATTTACGTTAGCACATGTGAGTATTTTCACTTAAAATAAATAAAAATATTTCATAAATTATAAATATCTTTGTACGTATTTCACTAATAACAACGTTAAATAGTAACAATAATTTTGTTAGTTAAATTTTTTGAAAATAAAAGTTCATGAGATCAAATATTTTTGTTCAGACAATTATGTAAACGATGATATTTTTTATAATTTTAATTGTTGCCAAATATTTTTTATACCCGCCACAACTAATTGTGAAGAGGGTATACTCATCTTAGACCCCCATTCAGTAGGTATTTATATATATTCTGGGTCCTCTAGTAATTTTATATCGATTTGGCCATATCCGTCTGTTAAAAACACGCTCACTTTCGAAAAACTCAAAAGAAAGAGCAATATTGGTGTTATTCTAAGCAGCTTGGGATTGAAATTCTGCAAAATCCAAATGTTGAACCCTCACTTATAAAAATTTATAATTTTGATTTTTTTTTTCTTTTTTTAAAATTTTGTTTACAAAAACTAACATTAATATTGGCGGAATTCATGTATTGCTAAAAAAGCATACCACCAATTCCAACCAATTTCATGAAGATCGGTTTATAATTTACCAAAGGCTCCATATAAAGGCCACTCTCGAAATATACTTTAGTACGTCTAAATTCGTACCGAATACCGAAATTGCAATAAATGTCACATCACACTGTCAACTATAGTGAAGATCGGTCCATAATTTTCTATAGACCCCATATAAAGCCCACCTTTGGGAAACACTTTAGTACGAGTTAACTCGTAACGAATAATGGTATTGTAATAAGTTTTGATCTGTCGCAGTTTTATATGACAAAAAATCAAACTGTCGAGTTTCGTGAAGATCGGTCCATAATTTACCATGGGCCCCATATATATACCTTACTCTCCGAAAACCGTTTACTACGCGTAAAACCGCAACAATAATCCTGTTGTTATAAAATTCGGGGTATCACAAGACTACAGATTACGCCTGTGAATTTCGCGACGATCGGACTATAATTTACCATAGGCCCTTGTAAAACACTCTCTCGGAAAACACTTTAGTGCGCGTAAATCCGTAACGAATAATGCTGTTTTAATACAATTCGGTCAATCACAGTTTTATGAGACTAGAAATCACATTGCTAAATTTCGTGAAGATCGATCCATAATTTACCATATTTCCTATATAGAAATATTCGAACTGTCTGCGGAGGATATCAAAGATTCTGCACAGCCGAATATAGCACCTTCTTTTGTTAAAAAAAAACTGCTGATGTCAGATAGTTTATTAGAAGAAAATAGAACACGATATAAAAAATATGTCGTGCACGGCAGGCTTGAGTAAATTTACGTTAACTCAGAATAACGCATTTTCAAATAAAACCCATACATAAGCGTTAAAATTTTAAATTCAAAGCTTAAACACGATTCTTTTTAAAAATAGCAAACAGCCATAAATTTTTAACATGAATATTTAAATTAAGAAACAAATCAGGTATGTATTAAAAAAAATCGTGTTTTTCGAAATTAATATTCGAAATATTTTTAAAAATTTCAACATTTAATTTTGGCATGAATAAAAACAAGAAACCGTAAAGAATATTAATTTAAAAAAAAAAACAGATATTTAGTTATTTACTTTCAGCTTTAAATTTATAAAAAAAACGCTTTAATTAATTAAATACATATTCATTCATACAATTAAATACCGCTTACTTTCGACTCTAGTGCGAGCGCTTGAAAACTGATCTATATTTTAAAAATTACTTTTTGTATTTGTATAAATAATTTGCATATGGGGCGTTGACTTCGTTTGTGGTTTAAATGGTAGAAAAATTAATACTCAGTTTTTAGATGTATTATATTTTGTTGCTGCTTTTTATCTATTTTTCAGTTAATTTGTATATACATATTTATTTTTTTAAATACACTAGAGCATTTGCAATAAAATTGTGTCATATTTAAGAGTTTGTTAATTAAACAGAAAATTCGAATAATAAAGTTTTGTAAGTAAATTTTTTAACATTCGTATATGAAAGTTCAAATGTTTATAAATTGCAGATACATTTGGACTTTATGATTAATGATTTAGATTGTTATTAATGTCTTAAAATGAAGACAATTTTATGAAGTCATTAATTAAAATTCGCATTATTTCTATTTAAGGGTGTTGACAAATAAAACTGTGACAGTAAAATTGCTTTAAAGCTGACGGGTATGAGCGAAGTGGCCATACAAGACGGAATTCTAAATGTTTTAATGGGTTTTAGTATGGTGAACATATTGAGCAAAGAGACAGGAATTAAATAACAGAAGCAAAATGTTTAATTAAATTTTAAATCCTAAACAAAAAAATTAGAGGGTTAAATTTTACTTAGCGGTCCTTTTTAAAGGTTTTCTTTTCCGACAGTGCCAAGGATGGCAGCTAAATTCTTATTTCTTCAAAATGAGGCTTAAGTTAGAAACTGTATATTTTCGTAATTATAAATTGATTATAATTTAATTGCCATATTGAATCTAAATCTAAAAATCAATTGATTACGATTGGAAGCAATTGTCCTAGACTTAAGTTATTGATACCAAACGAAAGAGAGAAAAAATGAGTTAAATCCAATCAAAAACACACAATACATTTTTTGATTTAAGACCTTTTTGCCTTACGTCAAAGATTTGTATACGATCAAGGTGAATTCTCTACAGGTGGCAGCATAAAACAGAGAATACACGATAATGCTTTGCGCAGGTCCGTTAACCTTTTATACACACTGTAGTAAAGTAATTTAAATGTTAACAAACTTTCAGCATACCACATACACGTATTTATTATCATTTACTACTGTGTCGTAGATGCGCAGAAATAGAATATTTATATTTATTTATTAAAAGATTTTATTTGTTGTGCTTAATTCCCTATTTTTATGCTTGATAAAACAACTGAAAATTTATTGTTGGAGGATAAGCCGTTTCTATGCGTATTTCATTGGTTGCTTAGGCCAGATCATCAGGAAACGTTTTTCCCAAAAATTTTTAGAAAAGCCAAAAATAACAGAAAAAAAGACTACAGAACAACTTTGATAATATATACATATTTATTTATTAAAGATTTTCGCCTGGAATTTTTACACAAGATTTTTGGGGTATTTAATTTTTTTTTTATAAAAAATAGTTCGAAAATATTAAGACATAATTCCTAACTTTAATGCTTTATGGTAATGCAAGGTTTTGCTTAAAACACACGTTTTTTCAGTACTAAATTATATTTCAATCAACCATAATTTATTAAATTAATGTCATCTTCAAGGATGATGATATACAGCGGAGTATAAAATTTTGGTAACTATAATTAATTAAATATTATAATTTTTTTAAAAAAAAAGTAAACTTCAAGCTTAATAAATTAGACATTAATTTATTCAATATTTTTTTTTTGTTTCTATATTTTTAAAGTATGTATAAGAAGCGTATTTTACTTGCCATATAACTCACTACAATTAATTGTCTTGACCATAATTAACAGAAATCGGAATTTACCTGAAAAAAATGAAACATTTTTAAAGTCGATAAAATACTTTTGGGATTTTAAAATAAGTCATATATTGTTATTAACTTAAGGCCATATTCCTAAAAAGTTTTTTTTTAAGCTTAAAGTATGACATAACCATCAAATGCTTTTTGTCTTATAAACCTCTTATAAAAATATGTATTCATAAACGTACATTAACAGCTTTTTAACTATTAACTGTTTGTCGCGATTTTGTGTTTAAGTATGGCAACTTTCTTTACATTTTATTGCTAGTGATGCATGAAACTTTTATTCGGTTCACATGATATTCAAGTAGAGATACTTTCTTCAATAGCCTTTTTTGACAGATCACATGTGAGTCGTGTAATTCTGTCATGTTATTTTTGTTTAGTATTGTTTGGCATTTCATAATGGAAAGACTTACGCCTGAACAACGTTTACAAATCGTTGAACTTTATTACGAAAATTCACGTTATGTGAGGAATGTGTTTTGTGCACTTCGCTCAACTTATGGTCAACATAATCGGGCTACTGAGCGTGATATTCGCAACACCATCACTCATTTTGAGACCCAGCATTCATTATTGGATAATATTCGACCGAATAGAAAACGTCCAGCACGCTGTAAAGAAAATATAGCGGCCGTAGCTGAGAGTGTACACGAAGACCGTGGAGAGTCGATTCGGCGCTGTTCACAGCAACTCGGACCGTTATCGTGCTATGATAACCGACTATTTGATGCCTGAAATTGAAGCTCGTGATCTCGGCGACATTTGGTTTCAGCAAGACGGGCCACTTCCCACACATCGCATCAATCAATGGATTTATTGAGAGAACACTTCGGTGAGCATATAATTTCACGTTTTGGGCCGGTCGATTGTCCACTAAGATCGTGTGATATCACACCGTTAGACTTTTTCCTGTGGGGATATGTAAAGTCTAAAGTTTATGCGGACAAGCCCGCTTCGATTCAGGCCTTGGAGGAAAACATCACGCGTGTCATTCGCCAGTTACCAGTCGAAATGCTCGAACGAATCATCGAAAATTGGACTCAACTATGGACCATCTGCGACGTAGCTACGGCCAACATTTGATACACATAATCTTCAAAAAATAAATGCTAAAGAATGTTCTTTCAAATGATAATAAAAATTCGCCATTTAATTTGAATTTTCTCGAAATGGATCACGCTATATAATTAATATATATTTTTTAAAATTTAAGATCTTATTGTTATAAAATAATAATACATATTATTTTAGTTTCTGAGCAACATTTTGCCAAAAGGTATTATAAAAATGTTCGTTTGAACCATTTTTTTTTTAAATATACGATAAGAAAGTATTCGAATAAAAAATGTGCTTACTGTTTTTACATCACTATTATTATGATTTGTTTATTTAATTTTTTTTTCCATTATTTTTGAATCACAATTCGTTGTTTAAAACATAAAACAAAACTAGTCGCAATAATTTTTTTTTTTTTTTTTTTATTTTAGTTTTTATTTATTTTCCAATAATCCAGTACATTTTTGTTGCCTCAACGCCTTATAGGCATTGTTGAGGCGAGTTGGTAAAATTTACACATTAGTTATGATTATAATAATAAAAATCAGAATTATCGAATCCCAGGTCAGTCAAGAATGAAAATTATCAATAACAATTTTAATTAATCTTCCATGTTGTAAAAATTCCTTTCTTCATAAAAATAATTTAATGCAAATTAAATTCAATGAACTTAAGCCTAATTAAAATATCTAAATTTGGATTAAAAACCATTAACAGTTCAATAAAATAACCACAATACTAATTAATTATCAGTATATTATATAAAAGAGAGAAAAAAAAATAATAAAATAAATTTTTATCATATTAATACATTTTGAGATCACAACTATTTTACATCAGAAGTTCTTCTAAATTTTGAAATAAATAATCTTTCAAAGATTTTTTAAATATTGAAATTCTATTTATCATTTTTAAGTATTGAGGTAAGTTATTAAACTCACGACTACCCATATATTCAATTCTTTGTTTGGTTGTTTCCAACCTACACCTTGCTACTGACAAATTGCTGTTATTCCTTGTATTGTGTGACTCTTGATTCCTTGTATACTGAATCGTGTGATGACCAATAATTACAGAGAATGCGTGCATTTTCCCCCTTGCATATTCATTTAAATCAAATGAAAACATTTTTAAATTCTTAACAATATAGAGGGTATTATCTCAAAATTTTTATTTTTCCACTTTTTCGAAAAAATCTACACGCTATATTCATATCTGCCCGCTGTAAAAATATCTTGCAATTTTGTATACTTTTTGGTAATGAAACGGTTGGTTTAAAAATTCATTTCCATATGCCTTCAATGTTAAATTAAAAATTGTTTTGCTTCTACTGAAAATGTTTAAATTTTGAGTTAATACCCTCTTGTTGATTAAGTGCGATATATAACTTAAAATATGTATATAAAAAAAAATTTGGTAAAATGTATCAAGCATGTCCATATAAATAAATAACATATTTTTTCTATCTTTTTTATCATACATATAAGTATTATATAAAAATAATATTATAAAATGGAAACATTTATCAAAATGTCATTTTCTTTTTGGTTTAAAGGGCGTGTGTGAAACGGTAGCAAAGTTCTCATGGCCAAAGCGAATTCATTTCCTGGTGGCGTTGAACAGCTATGCTACTTTTTATACCCTCCACCACTACTAGTGATCTAAAACTTTTTTATTATACATCTTAGACCCCATAAAGTATATATATTCTGGCTCCTTGGGTAATTCTAAGTCGATTTAGCCGTGTCCGTCTGTCTGTCCGTCAGTTAAAAACACGCTCACTTTCGAAAAACGCAAAAGAAGAGAACTTGATCTCAAATTGATTATAGTTATCCTAAGCAGTTTGGGATTGAAATCCAGCAACATCGGTTCAGTAGGATGAGAACTATGAATCAAAATGTGGAACCACCACCCTAAAAAAATTGATAATTTTGATACAAAAACTACCATAAATGGTTGAATTATGCACGGAATGATACACGAATACGCTTTATACGACTGCAAATCATGCTGTTTAATTTCGTGAAGATCGGTCTATAATTGAGCGTATGCCCCAAAACCGTAATAAATAATGCTATCATAATGAAATTCGGTACGTCAAAGTTTTATAGGACGAGAAATCACACTGCCAAATTTCGTGAAGATCGGCTCATAATTTACCCTATGACCCATATAAATCCTACTCTCGGAAAACAGTTCATTGCGCCTAAGCCCACTTTGGAGAAATAATTAAATTCGCCTAAAACCATAATAGATATAGATATTGCGGAAAAACTTCTTCCAACTTAGATTCATATGGCCAGAAAAAATACATGCAATTTTGTGAAATTTACTGTTAACGCTAAAACTAATTACTCTGCTGTATTGACATTTACTCTAATTTATTTTTTGTAATACCAAAAATCAGTCTTCAGAATTTTTGGATGATTGGTCCATAATACTTTACCATAGGTCCAATACAAATTACCCTCCTTAAAATCATTTTAGTTCGGCTGAAACTGTTTCGAATCATGATATTTTACCAGTCCAAAGTTCTAACAGGAAACGCATAAAACTTTCTTATTGTCGGTCAATAATTTAATTCAGGTCTAAACCGCAACCAATTTTAAGGCTGACGTTCGTTTTTGTGAAGCTTAGTTAATAATATATATGTATTTATCATGTAGAGCTCACTCCTGTCGGTGGAGGTTATCTTAAATTCGGCACAGCCGAATATATCACTCTAACTTGTTTTTCTTACTTAGAATGAGAACTGTCAAAAGTTGCTTGTGTTTTTGACATATCAATCAACGAAAGCAACAAAAAATACATTGTTGTGTTTTTGGTGATGTTATTTGTTGTAGTATCGACACCAAATTGTACATGAATTCGCCTTGCTCATGGCAGTAAAATTTTGACACTGTTGAAGTGAATAAATTTTCACTAGCCCAGGGGGCTAGTAAAAATAATTGGCATTAGCGTAGCTAATGTGCAGCTCAAAGTATTTACACTCATTTTTTTAGCCAAACTTTTTATTTTTCAGTGTTGCATTTTTATATAAGCTATTATAAAATATATTTTTTTTTCATTAAAAACGTTTTTTGTTTTTATAATTGGTGCATGTTGACATCAGTGTCTAATGATGTGTGGTTAAATTTTAAGGGCCGATGTTGATTTTGAATAAAACACAAATTATTTAGGAAATTATTGTCATTTCTTTTTATTTTGATAATATTGGTATGGTTCAATTATGAATGGAACAAAATATCGGCCAAATGGGCGCCGCGGCCACGGCGGCACACCTCCATCCGATGGCCCAAATTTTCGAATTTTTATGGATTTATGTGTACTAAACTGTTTTCCGGGAGCAGGGTTTATATGGGGCCTAGGGTAAATTATGGACCGATCTTCACGAAATTCAGCAGTGTGATTTCTAGTCTTATAAAACTACTTTATACCACATTTTATTATGATTGAATTGTTTATTACGATTTAAGGCGTACTAAGTTGTTTTGCGAAAGTAGGGTC
Organism: Pollenia amentaria; assembly: GCA_943735925.1. Lineage (NCBI taxonomy): Eukaryota > Metazoa > Arthropoda > Insecta > Diptera > Polleniidae > Pollenia > Pollenia amentaria. The sequence goes on along the minus strand of OX031009.1, from coordinate 205,511,804 downwards.
CTAGTGTAAATTATGGACCGATCTTCACGAAATTGTACAGTATGATTTGCATTCATATAAAACGAAGTTGTGCAAAATTTAATATCATTCCGTGGATTATTATTTATGTTAGATTTTGTATCAAAATTATCAATTTTGATTCATAGTTCTGATCCTACTGAACCGATGTTGATGGATTTCAATCCCAAACTGCTTGGGATAACTACAAGCAATTTGAGAGAAAGTTTATTCTTTTCTTTTGCACTTTTCGCAAGTGAGGGTGTTTTCAACAGACGGACAGATGGACAGACAGACGGACATGGCTTAATCGACTTAGAATTACTCAAGGAGCCAGAATTTATATACTTTATGGGGTGACGGAATGACAAACTTAGTATACCCTCACTCACCACTAGTCGTGGTGGAGGGTATAATAAGTACTTTTTCTAGTAGAAAAAAGGTAGTCAGTCTTTTCGTCAAGTTCTCATAACTTTTCTGCTTATTTTTTAAGTAAAGTTTTTGCTCATTCTATTTTTAGCCGATTTTTGTGTACTTAAGTGTTTTAGTTAAAAGCTGCGTTAGTTTACTTTTTCATAAAAGTGAGAAAAATATATTTTATTGACTAGTGATTATTTTTGAGTTTAACGAATATAAAAATATTTACTTGTATTCGGGAAAAAGTGCGTATTTCTTACGATATCTTAAATTGCTGCCGTTTCCAAGACAATTTGCAAAAATTTTATACTTTTACCAATTACAACTCACGTTTCTTTAAGTAAAAAAATTTTTTTTCTCAAATTTAAAATTTCTATTATAGTTATTTCACCTTTTAAAACAAGACGTTTTAAAGTGATTAAAAAATGTTTTTCTAATAAAAGAGATTTGATGCATGTGAACTATTGATTTTTACCCGTCTAAAGCCCTATTTTTGATCGTTTAGTGGTCGGCTTCTTCCTAACTGTAATTTTTCGAATATCAAGTAAACCGGGTTTTGTAAATGCTCAAACTTAAACCGGTTTTTCCGAAATTTAAAATTAGCCCTCGGGAATGGGCAAGATGACTTGCCGCGATGCGAGGGCTAAAGTACAAGGACGTTTAGAGTCATGCTGGCAGTAGTGACGTTAGTCAAGACCGGCAGGGCCTCCCAAGCCTGAAGTTCCTAAACTGTCGGTCCGCAATCAAATCCATCAGCGTCTGTTCTCATATTGAGGCGCTGATGGTATGCATCTGTCTCCAGAGGAGCTGCAATTATATTTTATTATCATAATAATAAATAAAACGATAAAAACTTAATAGATTCAAAAACTTAATCGTTCCATCTGTTATTTTTATAAATTTGTTAACCAAAAAGAATCTACAAAATATATTATAAAAAAAAAATATTTGTCACAACAAAAGAAATAAATGCATATGGCAGTTGTTTGTTCTCTGTTGTTCTGAAATGGATAAAAATATACAAAATCATAAAAATGCTTAAAACGATAATGACCTAAAAAACTATTTTACGCTAAAAAAGAATGAACTGAACAGAAAAAAAGAATAACTAGAGCATTTTACTTAACAACAGAACAGAACATGCTGACGGACAGATCGACAATGGTGCACACAAAATATAAATCATAATATTTATGTTGATTGTCTACATGTTCATGATACTGAGATGAAAACTATTGTGACAATTTAAAAACACAAAAAACGAAATTAATTTTTTCCTTTATTTATTTCTTTCGTCTTACAAAATAAACGTATTTTTAAGATACTGAACATATTCAAGTATCTTTTGGATACTCATAATTCATAATATAAAAGACAAGCAATCAACACATTATATAAGAGAATAAAAACATAAAAAAAATAATACACAAAGATAAAGATCTTTGAGCAAAGATTTTATAACAAAGACACCAAACTTTTTATAATTGTTTTGTACATTTTCCACAGTAAACACTGTAAAAAGTACATAATTGAAAGTATATTTTGTTTAACATTATCTTTTTGAAGTTTTTATTTTTAAAGTTAAATTTTTTGTTAACAACATAACTTTACGATAAAAGTACCCCTTAAAAAACCTCCTTGAAGAAACCTTTAAAAAAAAAACTACAATTCGAGTTGGAAAAAAACCAGCCAATTGTAGGGGAATATAAGAAAAGATAAATTCACTGTTTATTGTTTTGGCTTTGTTGAAGCTTTGATATTGTTACAAGTAAGACCTGAGTGTTTAACATTTTTATTCACTTTATAGTCTTATTTGTTTAAAATATTTAGCTTTTTTAAAGTCTTTGGAAAAAGTTTCCTGACGAGCTGGCCTAAGCCTTAGCATAGAAACTAGCTTTCCCACAACTATAAGTTTCAGTGTTTTTATCCAAAATAAAAATTGGGAACTTAGCACGTTATACATAAATTGTATTAAGAACTACAATTAGTCAATTCACAAGGTATCCTAACATGTCATATTCTCAAAATTTTCTAATATTTCACAATGGTTTAAAAATATTGTTGTACGGCTCAGCCGCTCAGCGCTGGACTTTTCTGATTAATTACGACAGCACAATAAACACAGCAAGCAACGTTCTATTTATTTAAGACACTTTTTGTTAACAAACCAACAACAATATTTTTAAACCATTGTGAAATATTAGGACATTTTGACAATATGACATGTTAATTGACTAAATGTATTTACAAAAGTACAATTGACTCCTTCGCGGAATAGGGTCTTTGTGCCCATTAACCATCTTATTATGTTGATATTTAGATTAAACTTGGCCCAAGCTTCTTTTAATGCAATCTTAATCATCTTACCAAATTTTATTGGAGTCGCTTCATATTTGACCATAGATAGCTCCCATACAAATATTTCTCCCGAAAACAGCTTCCCTATAAATGTTGGCATTAACATAAAAATTAGTGACAATAACTTTTATGTTCTATGTCATGACAAAATGTTGTGCTGGTAGGTCCAAAATTAACCATATGTCCCATATAAACCCCCATCCTAAAATCACTTATAGGCAAAAAATATCTCAGAAAAAACTAAATATTCTCTCTAATCAACAAATTTATACCAAATTCATAATATCAATCAAGCCGGTTGTTGATTTTGCACCTATTACTAAAATGATTATATTGAATACTGAAAATTGTAAAATTGTGAATATTTGTTTCAATAAATGATATTTTTAATTTTAATTAAAAAAATGATCAACAAACTTTGCCTTTTCAAACAATGTGTTAATTTATTTAATTAAAAATTGACAATTCCCAACAACAATTCTACAAGTTTAAAATATTTTATTTTAAACGAAAAAAGTCAATTAAGATTTTTTATTATTTAATTAAAAATTTTTTTGAAAACAACTAAAATGTAAATTAAATTTTTAATTTTCTTTCAACAAAAATAATGATTGATGCAAGTATCACATTAATTAAATTTAAATACTTTTTAAAACATTTTTTTTGAATTGATAAAAAACTTTTTACTGTGTAGATAATATTTTACATTTTACAAAATTTTGTTCTGGCAGGTCCATGATAGCCCATCGGTCGCGAATAGAGTACACCCTCGAAAATTTGTTTTAAAATACTGTGATGTAGGTTATAATATGGTCGGACTTGGTCGCCTATACTTTCCTACTTGATTTCAAGGAGTATATTTTTATGAAAAAAATATTTTAGGAAATGTACCTGTTTCAAAATTGCATAACTCTGCGAATTGAGCAAGGCCGTTTTGAAAAAGATCGGTTTTCATCACATACCTGGATATAACAGTAATATGTTTTGCTTCCAATTAAAGATGCCATCAACAAAAACCATAACTGAATGTATGAAAATTTAAAATAATCATATAACAACATGCATTGAAATTACTCATATTATGACGTGACGTTATACATTTTTAAAAATTAATACGAAATGAACTATTTGTTTAATAACCGAAATGTTTTTGAACTTAGTGTCCCCTATTAACCCTTGTTAAATAAAAATTTCACGCACTTACGATCATTAGCGTAGAGATACTTAGAATAAATGCATGTTTGTCTGACGTGACGTTATCTTAAAATATAATTAAGGGAAAATCAAAATTTTACCGTCAATTGTTAAATGTTTGATCATTTGATTTATTTAACGGTTTGTTGTTGCTGTAGCACAAGTTTTGCGGTATGAGCGTAATTGTACAATTACTATTAGAAATGTAAATTGTAAAGAGAAGGCGCTCTTAGAAATATAAAAAAAAACTGACAAAATGTGAGCTTCAATTTTGTAGCCCAGTATCTCCCAATCGCAACTAAAGCCTATAGTACACGGCATGTAAAAAGACACATGCGCATGTGGTTCTGACGTAATTTTGACGTCAATACAAAGCCACAAAAACATCGCGTGTTGTGTGATGACGTCAAAATTACGTCAGAACCACATGCGCATGTGTCTTATTACATGCCGTGTACTATAGGCTTTAGACTCTTCAGCATAAATAATACGGAATACTTCTGTTTTATAATACAAGAATGAAAAAAAATTAATCGTCAGTAACTTTTAATTGTTTTGTCAGGGTGGAGCTTTTAGTGGAAATGCCCATATGTATGTATGTATGTAGGTAATGGGTTCTTAAGATGTGAGTAGTTTTTTTTTGGAAATCAATTTAAAACTAATTCGCTTACTATTAATAGTTGTTACGTGAATATTTCAAACCATTTAATTTAATTTTCACAGTTTTGTAAGAAAGTTAGACACGTAAAGAAACTAAAAATATTTGTAAACTAATTTAAACATTAATGTTAGTAAAATCATAAAAATAAAATATTTGAGAAAATAAGCGTGATGAGTACAGAAATAGAAAAAATAAACTCCGTTTCTTTACGTTTAAGGCTAAAGTGGAGAACAGAATAGTCGCTGTAGTGCAACGTTATGGATAGTTTGAAAGTAGTGTCAACAGAATACGTAGTTACAGTGGTCGTTTCAGTTGTAATTGAAACGGAAAGTTCGAAATTTTGAATTTTTTTGACTACAGAGCAATCGTCAGCCTCAGCTACTACTACAACTACTTTATTCTGTTCGTGAAAATAAGACTAAGAATAAATTTTTCTCACAAAAATGTAAAAGTACGGGAACACAAAAAACCGAATTGTTAACACAAAGCAAAACTGTAAAGTGTTTTGATATGTATTTTTAATACAAAATATTTTATTTAATTTTTCTTTTTTTTTTGTTTTTTTTTTAATTTTCAATATTGGAAAAATTAACAGAACTATAATAAACAATAGTTAGTAATTATAAATATTTACAAATATACACAGTCTCCTTTCAGAGCTCTCGAGTATAATATATGTATGTACAATAGAGCGACTCAAAAAAAAGGGATTTTGTTACCCTTCTGAAAATAGAGGTTGATATGTTTTATGATGATTCCCAAAATATTTTGGTTCTAGCGTTGACCATCCGTGAATTTTTTGTACTTTGCTCCAAGACGACATAAATAAAATTTGTTATTATCGAAAAGGGTTTTTGAAGCAGCATCCAATGGTATATAAATAATAATAAATTCGTAAATTGGTTCTGGGCTAAATTTGCAAACGGTTTCTTAATGGATGTGTGAGGTTGTGAAAAAAATTTTTGCATTATTGTGAACACCAGCGAAATTGTTGCTCTCATTGTTAACTTGTTTATTTATATCTAGTTTAAAGAAATTCTTTTTTTCAAAGACGTATCGAATTTAAGTTAAACAAATTTTTTTATGAATATGGGGGTTAAAATGTTATCATATAAGTTCGAAAATTTGGCAAAAATAAAAATGTCAAATAACTATTTGTATGCCAATATTATATTCGGCATTGTAAAAAACTCCATTTTGATAAAAAGTTGACTAAAAAAAAATTATTTATTATCAATAAAAAAGATCAACGCATTTTGAATAATTTCCAAAGCAATTAGCATTTTTCTTTTTTAATTTCATCAGAAAATTCTACAAATTAAATTTCCATTTAATATTAAGTTGCGACCTACTTATTGAGATATTTAACTAAATACATATTTTCGTTTCGGGTTTTCATACAAATTCTACTTTTTTTTTTATTAATTTTATATTTTTTTATTGTATTTTTCGCATTTTGATAAATTTTAAAATGAAAAAATTGTATATCCATATTGCCTATATATGAAAAGAAGATAAAATATATCGCGATTTTTGCGGTTTATGTGAAAAATTACAAAAAAAAAATAAATTAACATTATTTTAAAACAGATTCAATTTGAAAAGCAGAACATTATTTCCACATACGTAGAATTTGTATGAAAACCCGAAACGAAAATATGTATTTAGTTAAATATCTCAATTAGAAGGTCGCAAGTTTTATTTACCATTGGATGCTGCTTCAAAAACCTTTTCGATGATAACAAATTTTATTTATGTCGTCTTGGAGCAAAGTACAAAAAAATTCACGGATGGTCAACGCTAGAACCAAAATATTTTGGGAAACATCATAAAACATATCCACCTTTATTTTCAGAGGGGTAACTAAAACACTTTTTTCGGGTCCATACAACTTGAGTCGGTCTAATGTACAATAATTTTATATTTTAAATAGATTTTTGTCAGTGACGTTTTTACTTCAAATAAAGAATATATATAATATTCTGTAATGAAAAAAATTTTTTTTAAAAACATTACTTTAATATTTTGATGTGTGTATTTTATTTTATTAAATATACTAAGGGGTTTGATGAAATCGCTTAAAATTTTCCATTTGTGCAAAATAAATTAAATTTTTTTTATTTAAATTTTTTGTAATTCTAAACAATTAGGCCCTAATCATGTAAAACGCAGCGCAACGCCAAGAATAACATTGAAAACACAAACAATGTCAAAAATATTTTGTAATTTTGTTGTTGCTTCCTACAGAAATTCACATTGCGTTTTAAAATTTCAAACGCTCTATTGCTTGTGTCGTTGAAAATTTTAAAACGGTACATGAATTTCTGTTGAAAGCAACAACAAAATTACAAAATATGTATTTATGACATTGTTTGTGCTTTCAATATAATTCTTGGCGTTGCGCTGCGTTTTATATAATAAGGGCCTCAATGTCAGTTTCTAAGAAACGTTAATACTTAATTTAATTTAAAAAAATATTTACATGACTAATATATAAAATTTGTGTCTAAAAAGTGAAATTCGTTTATAAAAATGCATACAGAAATTGAAAAGACTAATTGCTCATTTCATTCCATTTGTTAAAACTTGAATTTTTCGTTGAAAACGATGGTAGGCATTAAAAAAATCTGTAGAAGTGCACAATTGAACAGCGCAAGTTTACGAGTCGAATTTGTTGGACCAATCTACGAAGTTTGTGTAAATGAATTCTCATACAATTTTGACAGTTCATTTGCGAGGGCGATATCGTGAATCCCCTTACTATTTTTTACAGCACATTTTTTAAAATTCTCTTCATGAACACCACTGTTTTGTTTGTCCATTTTTTGTTTATGCTTAACAGCTGTTTGCCAATTTTCAAAATTTGCATGAAGAAAAAGTCTGGGCTGTTCCGTGTAAGAAGAAAAATAATTAAGTTCATTCAAAAACGCTCTCATTTACACAAATTTCAAGTACGAGAACGGTTTTTGTGCAAATTGGGACCCCAAGGGATCCCAAACTAGAGCAAAGAAACAGACCTATAATTTGAACAAACATTTTTTTTATTTATGTATTTTTTGGCCAAGGTGTTAAATTTGAAGTTTTAGATATTCTAGTAAGCTAATAGGGCGTAAATTTTTCCATTGTAAATTAAAAACACATTTAATTACATTTTTTTCCCAACGTTTCGTCAATTTTTTGTTGACTTCTTCGGGGGAATATCTATTTAAATATTTTTATTAATAACTTTGTTATAAACATTCCTTTGTATAATTGCATTTTTACTTACTTTCAATGTGTGTAGATATTAAATTAATCAAAATATAAGTAAAAGAAATAAATTTTAATAATTAAATTTATAATGGTCATTATTTTAATTTTAATTTGTGTAATGTTAACCTGATCGGTAACAAATTATCTTATTGCCACCCTGTAACATTTTTTAATTCAACAAAATTTTATAAAAAAAAGCAATAAATTAAAATCAAATAAACCAATTTTTTAAGTGTTTAAAATTCTTATGTCAAAAACATGACTAAAAGTACGTTTTTGAATAAAAATACTATTTTTTAAATTCAAATTGCACTGTTTCATCGTAAATTGCAATTAAAATCGAATATTTGAAAAATTTAAAATTAGAGTAGCAAATGTAGGAAATCTGATTTCTTTTGAACAATTTTTTATTAAAGTTAAATTAACATTTTTTAATTCAACGTAAAATTTTAAAAACAAACCAAAAATACAAAAAAAAAAAAAAAAAAAAAAAAAAAAGTCAAGTAAAAAAAATATGGCTTAAAGTGATTCAACTTATTTTACCAAGTACATATTTATTTAATCAGTACGCAATTTAAGTTAAAAGAGAAACGTCAAAACTAAATTCTACCTTGAAATTTTTGCTAAATATTTGTCAACTGTTATAAATTATTTAAATAATCTCAAAATGGTTAAAATCCGTAAAAGACAATTTATAAGTTTATAAATAATTTGTTAAGAGGTTATTTTGACATTTTGATTTGCTTTTTATTTAGTTTTACCAAAAATTTTTTACTAATTATAAGTTAATTAATTGCTCTTTGGCATGTTTATTTAATTATTCATTAATTTGTTAATTTTTTAAAAATAATGAATAACAAGCAAAAACCAAAATGCAAACGAAAATGCAGCTAAAAAAACTACTGTTTATAACCCTTTAAGTGCTGCAATCTAAATTTTGTCAAAAGACTTTGTAACAGTTTCATAAATAGTGTTACGCTACGCACATTCAACAAGGTAAACTAGGTAGATCAGCTGTTAATTCCAAATTGTCACAAGTTGTTTTTATTTCGTATGTATAAGCCAAAATATGTGCATGAGCGCGTTCAATTTTCTTTATTTTATATGACAATTTGGAATTTTTTGTAAACACAAAAAATTAAGAAAGCAACGAGTTTACCTTGTTGAATGTGCCTTGGTGTTAAGACTTTTTTTATTTGATTTCTCTGACTTAAGCTTAATTTTAGTTTATGGCACCTGTGCAATCTCCATGTTTAAAATTTAGAAAAAGTGCTTAAGTAGTCTTAAGCTAAATTTGAGTTAATTGCACCTTTGAGATCTTCATGTTCAAAAGTTCACATGAAGAAATTTGTAATTATTTTGTACGATTTTTTAAGAAGTTATAGCAAAATTAATTTCTCAATGTTCAATAACATTTGGAATAACAACTTAAGTTCTTAGAACAATTTATTAGAATAAAAATAGAATAGAAGATTATACATATTAGAATATAAATGTATTTCCAAAAATCACATATAAAGTTAAAAATTACTTTCCAACACAACTAAATAAATAGACTTAAGCACTTTTTACTTATTGGCACAGATGTTTAAAAGTGATTTACTTTTTTAAACTTTTTTTAGTTTTCGTTTAATACGGTTTTTGTTTAAGAAAATATGTGTAAGCTTTTTTAAAACTATTAGTTTTAATGTTTCTCACTTTCTTAAAAAAAAGAGAATTCAACTTTTTTTATTCAAACCCGTCAATTCTGAGAAACATTAAAAAAATTAGCGCATTGAAGTGAAAGTTTAAGGTAAAATGTGACTTTTGGTAACGGCAGGTAAACAAAAAATTTTGTACTACAAATAAGAATTAAAATCTCTTTTTAGCAAACGTAACGGAAATTTCAGAAAAATTTTAAATTTTTCAGAAATTTAGGAATTAAAGAAGACAAATGTAGAAAGTAGAATTTAAACAACAATATTAAGAGCTTAATTTTACGTCAGATTTAGAAATTTTTAACACCTCTTAACAGAGATGTTAAATGTGGTTTTAAATTTTGTACCAACTTCCAAAAAAAATGTACTTCTTGGACCTTCACGGTAGCATTTTTTTTTTTTAAATTAATATAAACAACAAAAATGTAAAGGGTGGTTAAATTTTAAGGGCCGATGTTGCATGTGAACCACACGTAAACGTCAAGTTTTTTTCTGCATTTCATTTGAAATTCTTAATTTCAGACTAACTCAATTTGAACCATGGAAAGATACACAATCGAGCAACGCGTTAAAGTTATTCAGGCTTATTATGAAAATGGACGTTCAAATCAAAATGCATATCGTGAAAATCATCTTCAGTGATGAGGCACATTTTCACCTCAGTGGATTCGTCAATAAGCAGAATTGCTGCATTTGAGCGAATTTAGATAGGTAGAAAGGCTGGTGCATAGTATATAACTAGTATGCCGACTGGTGAGAACGTTCTCTTTTTTTTATAACTCTCATCACACATATAGGTTTTGTGTGAATTCAACACACTTAAGAACAACAAAAACAAAACAAAATTTGAAATTTTTCAATTTAAAATTTTTCACAATATAACACTTCATGTTTAATTTTATGACTTAAACACATAATTAATAATTTTTTTCAATACATTTTGCTAATTTGCTTTTACAAAATGTTTTTATTTTTCACAAACTAAAAATTTTTAAATAAAATTTTTTTACACTAAATTTTTTCTGTTGTTAATATTATTAAAGCCAGCAGAGTAGCATTTTGTGGTATAAAAATAATATTTGAAATCATTAATTATTTATATATTATCCGATATTGCAGAATAAAAATTTAGCAAACATGGCTTTTAAAAGTTTATAAATGCAGCCAGCATTCAATAAATTGAAAATTTATTGAACTAAGAAAATTTTATTTTGGAAAAAAAAATTGTTGCCACATTCTATACGATTTTATGCAACTATGCTTATTGGTGGAAATAGTTTTATACACCAATACATTTGAAAAAAATCTTACTAATACAAACAAAAAAATGTACCACTGACAGTTGAGTTATGTACCTGTCAAAGAGTCGGCATACTAGTTGTATACTATGGGCTGGTGTGAAGTCTCCCTCACACCTTCACCCAGAGACCAATATGGTCCATTGTGATGTCTTGTTTAGATATAAAGAGCGAATGATAATCCAAGAGTGATTGTCGAAAAACCAATGCACCCACAAAGAGTGACTGTTTGGTGCGGTTTATGGGCTGGCGGCATCATCGGGCCGTATTTTTTCCAAAATGAGGCCGGTCAGGCAGTTACTGTGAATGGTGCCACTTGTCACACAGCTAACGAAACAATGGCTCTTTTGCACGGCAAATTCAATGGCCGTGTTATCTCACGTCGTGGCGATGTTAATTGGCCGCCAACATCATGTGATTTGACACCGTTGGACTTCTTTCTTTGGGGTTATGAAAAAAAAGATGTAAGTCGATAAGCCAGCAACAATTAAAGAGCTAAAGGATGAGATAATTCGACACATTAACGGCATAGAACCTCAATTATGCCTCAGCGTCATCGAAAATTTGGACCATCGGATGGAGGTGTGCCGCCGAAGTCGCGCCGGTCATTTGGCTGATATTTTTTCCATGCATAATTGAACCATACCAATATTATGTGTTTTATTCAAAATCAACATCGGCCTTAAAATAAAAATTCAAATATACACAGTGTATGAATAAAATAAGGTACATAAAAGTCTTATGAATATATGAGATCAAAATCAGGCACTTATTTTTTAAGTTTATAAGCTATTTGGAATTTGTATATCATAGCAGCATGAATTTGTCAATCTTAACCAATCCTTTGTTTGTATGAGACTTGATAATGTTGGCACAAGTAGTCTGTTTCTTTCCTTAAGCTTCGTATAGACTAATATTGCCATTGTCAGATGCATTAATTAAACACGTCTGCCAAATACAAATGAGCTTACAATGTTCACATAGTAGCAAGACATGGTTAGTCAATTTTAAAGCAATTAAAGCAACGCTGTTTACCAATATTGGAAGATCTGACCACCGTCTATACCAAGCTTTAGTTTTTATTATATTTTCATAAGAAAAAACTCTTTCCACATTTGCAGACGAATGTGGAATTGATAAAATTCCAGCAACGATTTTAGAAATGTCAGGAAACATATGGACATTCAGCTCATTTTGTAAATTAGCTACTGCCGACCAAAAACTACAAATGTTTTCAATTTTTAACGGCTGCAGCTGCTCGACATCACTGAATGAATCAAAATTTGCAATTTCATTCGGGAACATTTTTACTAGACGAGGTACTTGTTTAACCTGAAATAACATTCAGGAGTCAATTTATGGAACCACATTAAAACTTCGTTATTAAAGTTAACTTTGGTTCTCAAAACTTCGCAAAATTTTATATTAAATTTTTTTTTTAATTTTCTTTAATATCTTTAACAAAAAAAAATATTAATATTATTTGTAGAAATATATAAATCCACTTCTGTTCCGCAATAAATTTCTTCAAAGGGCATGTGAGTTTTGTAAAGGTCTACGATAGAGATATCACATTCATCCAAAACGTTTTTATTCATGATATTACGTGCTATTTAGCCGAACAAAAAAGTTAGCCTTTGTAAAGATACATGCATTTGAGCATCTCCTGATTGCACTTATAAATTAACCATGTTAATAATTTTAAGTGCATATTGCATAAATAGAAAATGCAATTTAAAAGAAGAATTTTTAAATCCTAATGAAAGAAATAAAAATTAAAAAAAAAATTTAATGAAAAGGACGCAATAATTTGTTTGCTGTACTAAAATTTCAAAAAGGGGGAACTATGACAAATTTTTAAATTGTACCAAATGAGTTACGGTAGTACCACGGTACTTTGGAAGGTCAAAATGTACCAAAAAAAGAACAATTGTACCAACTTTAACATCCCTGCCTCTTAACTAATGAAAATTCCCTAATATTTCTTTTAAACTAAAATTTTTAAATCAAATCTTTTAATTCTTAAAAAAGCTTTCTTAATTAAGTCAATAAACAAACTTGACTCTTAAAAACATATAAATATTATTTCTCCACATTTTTGCCAATTTGAGTAATAAACGTTTAAGTATTTTTATTTTGTTATTAATTTTTTTTTCTTGCATACAAAAATACTTTTTGAGAAAAATAGCAACACAATGAAAACATTTGTATTTAATAAATAAATTCGTCACAGAAAATTGCAAACCTGTTTGTATCCATTAAAAACCAGCAGAGGCAAACCTTTTTTTTTTCTTAAATGCAGCTGCATTATGAAATCTGAACGTGTCTTGAAGTTGTTAAATTGGTGGACATTTCTGGATTACAGCACTTAAAGTATTTTTAGTGATTTATCATTTCAAAGGCAAACAAACGAAACGTAAAGTTTGCAAAAAAAAAACACGAAACAAAATACAATATGCAAATTTGAACACGTGCTCGAAACACAGAGACTCAAACGATACATTACAGAGTTAATAATTTATAGATTTTAATTGTTAGATAATTTTCAAGACAAAAACAAAGCTGTGAAGTAACTGCATTTCATTAAGAGAATAAAGTCTTATAATTAAACTGGGAAACAGGGGAAAGGTAGAAACATTTGGTTTTAGGTGATTGTTTGAACTAGGGATGTAACTTTAAGCCTTTTTGCCGATTCGATTACCCCTACTTAAAAAGCCGCGATATGGATACGAATATTGAATTTAAATTTAAGTTGAAATTAAAAAAAAAAAAATTTAAGTACAGTAGTTTTTATTATACAAAATTTCAGTATAAGAGATTATTGACACTGTAAATTGATAATAACAAGATTTAAAAAACAAAGAACTAAATTTTAATTCCCCTAGAGGGAAGCGAACTGACACAAAAGTAGTCCCGTGATAGGTCTTTGGTGGTAGAGAATGGTTCTAGTTCTAACAATTTATATGAATGGGACCTATAACTTTTACGCGGGGTTGTCATTGAAGGGGGACAATTGACACCTAACAGCCAGCATTTGACAAGTCACACACCTATTCTCAGTGAACTTGTTTAGTGTTAGTTACTACAATGGATTATTATTTCAGTACAATGCAGTATTATTTCAATAAAAGAACCATATTTTGAAAAGTCCCAACAAAATGTGTCACACCACCGGTGGATACTGTGTTTTAATTCATTACTTTTTCTAACTTTTGGTGCTATATGTACCAGTTAAATGATTGGTTCTCCTTTCACTGGTCATGAGTTCTTTCTTTTTGTACTTGTTCTATTTTCACAAATCCCAGGACCAGTCTGTTGGAAATATTGACACAAATTTCCCGCAGGGTTATGGTAGAATTAACAAAAAAAAAGATGTTACGGGTTTTCGTGATATCGCTTAAAAGTCTTGCAATGTATGCAAACTGTGCATTTTTACACCCTCGTAAATGAACTGTCAAAATTTGTATGGGAATTTATTTACACAAGCTTCTACACTTATACAAATAGATTTTTAAGATTACCTTCGTTTTCAACGAAAAATTCATGCGTAAAAAGTAAAAAAGTAAAGTAATAAATTACTTTAATTGTTTAAAAATACACTTAAGTTAAAAAATACACTAAAGTTAAAAAGGTGCTTCATGAAACGAGTGTCTAGGCAGTTTGCCCATTTGCACAAATGACAATATTAAGCGATTTCATGATAAACCTTATTTTTTTATACAAAGATATTCAGACATTTTATTTAAAGAAATTCAGTTCCGTTACCTTGTGTGTCCAACTTTGATCACTATTTTTTTAGTGACCCTTTTCATTTTAAAAAAGTATCTCCTGTTCAACACAACTTCTATTGTTAAACAAGAACTCATTGCAAAAACTAAAACGTAATTTTTGTTTAAAAGTGTGATTTTGTTTAAAGAGTACTTTTTTTAAAAATAGATATCGCACTTAATCAACAAGAAGTTATTAACCAAGGCGAATTCATGCAGGTGACAATTTCGAGTCATCTGCTTATTGTTTATTTATTTGTGTGTATACTGAATGTCAAACTTTGTTTATACTTTGTGAAAAACTTAGTTAAAATTTAATAAATATCAAAATACATGAATAAAAAACTTATTTAAATTTTATAAAACAAAAAAAAAGTGAATATAAAATCAAGGAATAAAAAGTGCGTAAGGAATAAGTGGAGCCACAATAAATTCGCAATACAGGAAAAATATTTACCTTCTAAAGCAATCGTGTATATTTTATAAACAAAAAAAAATCCCTTGTTTATGTTTTCAACAAATAATTTTGACATTCACTCTAACTTCTTACAAAAACAAAATACAATGTATTTTTAAAAAAAAAGGGATAGCTAGCATAACTCTATCTCATGTTGCGGTCGCCTGTATGAATTTGCCTTGGTATTAACTCAAAATTTCAAAATTTTTAGTAGAAGCAAAATCATTTTTTATTTAACATTGAAAGCATATAAATAACAATTTTAAAGCCAACCGTTTCATTACCAAAAAGGAGACAAAATAGCACGATATTTGTACAGCGGGTAGATATGAATATAACGTGTCGATTTTTTCGAAAAAAGTGAAAAAATTAAAGTGTTGAGTTAAAACTCTCTTGTTGATTTAGTGCCAAATGTTTAGAAAAAAACTACTTTTTGTTTGAACTACAAATAAACAGACTTTAGATTTGATTTTTTGGTACAATCAAACCGACGATATTGTTAAAAACAAAGTTATCTACGCACAAAAAAATCTTTAATTAGCTAAATCTTTGGCAATAATGAAAAAGTGCTATATTTTAAGTATCGTAAGAAAACAATTTTTAACTTTAAAGGTGATTTATGAAAATTAACTCCTATTCTAATATTATTATCACTTCTTTGCGGTTATTATTATTACGTTTTTATTCCTAAATATCCTTTATGGCACAGATCGGAAGTAAACTTAAGTTCTTATTCCAAATAATATTAAACATTGAAAAAAATTCAGCAAAACGTAATTTTGCTATAACATCTTAAAAAGTCGTACAAAGTAATTAAAACTTTGTCCATGTGAACTTTTGAACATGAAGATCTCAAAGGTGCAATTACCTCAAATTTTGTTTGATATACCCACGGCCACAAAAATGGTAGAAAGGAAAAGTTTATTTTCCACAGGCGGTAAAACAGATGATTTTAATCACCTACTTTTAAAAAATGTATCATTCTTTTAATTTTCAAAAGAATTAACCCCTTATTTATTAAAAATAAAACATGCTTATAAATGGTTTATTAATCAAATTTTCATAGAATTTTCACAAAACTTTTACAAACCTGTTCTATTTTTATATCTAAGATCTTTAGATTTCGATAATAAATCGTTTGTTTTAATGCTTGGATATTTGTTTGAGGGAAAATAGGCACTGCGGCTAGAACAGGGTGCTTATTCTGGTAGTCGTGATAGAAATTGTTTTCGATTCGAAAGCAAAAACCATATTCCGGAAAGCACCTTGTATGGGGGCTATATGAAATTATAGACCAATTCGCCCCAATTTTAATAGGCTTTGTCCTTGTGAAAATTAGAAACTATATACCAAAGTTCATTAAAATATCTTCAAAATTGCCTGTACTTTGCGCACAATGTTACATGGACAGCCAGCCGGACGGACATTGTTAGATCGACTCAGAAAGTGTTTCTGAGTCGATTGGTATATATATATATTGTGGTGTGGTTATAAAAACATATTTGAGTTACAGGTACTCAGGTTTTTTTTTACTATATACAGGCCTGTTCTGAAAATCACTTTTATCCAAATCACGTGATCTCAAATTATATGTGCCTTTTACAATCTGACGTTTGATAATTTTGTGTTCCGTTTCTTGTATGTTTTGGCGTGATTTTCAACTGCCGAAAGCATAACAAGAAACATAAGAACGAAATGTTTTTCAGAACACCACAAAATCACACGCGTGATTTTAAAATCACGTGATTTTTAGAACATGCCCGATATTGTGGTTATTGCATCAAACCCCTTTTGAAGTTTTTAGAGTAAAATGGAAAACAGAAATTTACGTTGAAGAGAAATTTCAATTTTTAATTAGAAAATTGTGCGAAATTTCATATGTCAAGGAGATAGTGACATAACAACATCTATATAACATATAAATATAATAATAAATTATTATTTTAAATAAAATTTATTGTTACTATTATAAATAAGTTATAAAAGTGAATAAATTTTTTATTTTCAGTCAAACTTAATACTATAAAATACATAAAAGCGACATAAAAGCTTAAAAATTAATATTTTGTAGAAATTAGCAAAACATAAAAAGTAAATGTTTGACAGGGTCATCCCGGGGGTGGGATTACCCCACCCATAAAAGCTAAAAATTAAAAATGCGTAAGAATTCCATTTCTTTTAATATTTACAAATTTTTGCAAATATTATTTTATGTAACCGCCCACAAGGGGGGATGCGGACGAAAAATGGTATTTTACCCAGGAGTCCAATTTTAGGTTTTTTAACTCTCGCTGACGTTAAAAGTACCATTTGCTAAACAAAAGTATAGGAAAACAATTGCATTTTTCAGAGGTAGGATTAGTTCTTCTAGGTGGATGTTTTTGCCTCTTCGTCCGATTGTATTTATTTTTGAGCTTTACCAGCCTATGACCATAACACATATTTCCGCCAAGTTCAATCGATTTAGGGGCACCAAATAACTTCAAAGAAGCAATATAATCGAAAAAAGTAATGTCCGGCTAGATCGGCAAAATACCCCTATATGCGGAGGACTCAACCAATAGTCAGTCCTAATGCGAATTTTAACTTTTATTTGCATAAGTTTTTTTTTTAATTCGAAGATACGAAATATGTAATAATGGAACGGTTTTTTATATCTGTACATAACTGTTCAGGCGGGTCCATGATAGCCCATGTGGCCGAAGTAGGGTATACGCTCGCTCGATAATTTTTATTAAATTATATGGTGTAGGGTCGGGATTGATCGACTATACTTTTTATTACTGATTGAACCTGAAATCAGATTTAAACCTTCGGATTTGGTGTTTTTTAAGAAGCTTACACAAATTAATTTTAATATTTAATTTAATTTAATATATATAGTCTTCGGAAGTAAATTTTCAAGAATCTTATTTAAATAAAAGTGAAGGTACGCTTTGTATAATTGATATTCTATTGCACTGCTAAGACCAATTTGTATGATATTGGACTATTTTTTGAATATAAAGTTATAATTTTAAAATGAATAAATTTAAGTGTTTTTATATATAAATTAAGTAATAAAAAGACACATTTTAACAAATAAAATATTTCACGCAGGTCGCTTTAAAGCGTTAACACGGGCCATGAATTTTTTTTCAGATTGGCGTTATTGAAAAAATTTAGTAAAAAGTTAAAATCTTTTTTGTATAATAAAATAAAAACATTTAATATGTTTATATTAAAAAAACGACAGAAATTTTAATTTTGCCGAAATGTCTACAAGGAGTTTATAGTTTAATTGTGTGGCGAAACGTTAATAATTCTAAAATATACAGGGTGGTTCAGAATGAGCTATATGGTTTAATTGTTTTAAACTTGTTTTTATGCGATTAAGTATTAATTTTTTTTTTCTTAATACAGTATATTATTGGGGAATTTGGTTTGATTAGCTTTGGAAAAGGATATCCTGTAGGGAGTGACCATTTCCTACTTCGCACATACGTTTTTTTTTGGTGATTTCATGGCCTATCAAAATGGATTGCATTGCCTCACTTTTGTTGTATTCCGCCCTTTGTTTAAAGAAAATCTCTCAATTAAAAGGCACCAGTTGCATGACCGATGTGGTTTTCGTAGCAATTCTACTTTGAAAATTTGATATATTTAACCAAATAATTTAAAAAAATAGAATATGGAAATTTTCGCTTCTCATTTTACTTTTTAAACTTGAAAAAAATGTACACAAAATATGGCATCGAATTGATGTCACTGTAGTCATAGCATATATGACACACAAAATACGACAAAATTTTATGATAACGTTCGTTATTGGATTGATGTTACTTTTTGTCGCATTGATGCCATTTGTAATAACATTGATGTCACAATTCTGATGTTAGGGCATCATCAATATGAAGACGAATTTTGCTATGCGTGCGGGTAAGTAAATAATAATAATATTATCTCAATACTTAAGTCAATCCCAATGACAAACTGTCATTAGATTGAGCCGAATGAATTCTTCTACGATGTAACTGAGTCATCGCACTGATGGCAGATTTTATTATACTGGCTCCGATTCGTCATTTCTGTGATGCCGATGTGTCATCACATTGATGACATAATTTAAATTTGAGACCCTCGCGACAATTTGGCCAAGTGATGCTAAGGCTGAAACACAATGTTGAAAAGTGTTATGGGGTCAAAAATGAAGACACTTGTCATAGTACTGATGTCAAAATACATCGGCGTTATGACGCCTCTATCTGTGTAAACCGAATAAAACAGTAAAATAAAATTGGTGTGTCGCTGATGAACTGCTCTTGGATTTTCCGTTGCTCAAATTCTCTTTCTTTGTTTATTTAATGTTGAAGTTGTGAGTGCAATCTGCACTTAAAAATTACGATGATATGCACGCTGTATCAACGTAATGGGTTGTTGGTTTGAAAATAAAATATCAATTGTTTAGGTACGCTGTTTGATTGTGTAGTTATTTATATTGAATTCCCCAAGTCTTTTTCACAAAATGCTAAATTCAAAACAAACAAATAAAAAATTTTTTTTTTCTTAACTTAAAGACAACAGTGCCATCTATCTATAACCACTTCCAAATGTACCATTTTAATTATATTATATTTTCTTTTTAATTTTAACAATCTCAATAAATATATTTTTCCACTTGCTTTTTCTTATATGAAAAAATTCATGATTATTATAATGAAAAAAAAAAAATAGATTAATATGAATTTGAAATTTGAGAGGAAGAAAACAAATCTGCATTGGAAATTGTATCATTATTATAATATTTGTTCGTAAGGGTAACAAAGAAGAGTGGCATTTGTAGCTGGTCGCTTTGGAAAGTCTTTGGTGTAATAGAAACCCAAACTAAAGTGAATGGTAAATGCAAAAAAAAAAAAGTAAAAGAAGTTAAAAAATTGGATAGAAATGAGCAGCTAACCAAACAAAAAGTATTGTAAAAAGAAAGTATGGAATTTTTTGCTGTTGAGCTGGTGCTGGCGGAAAGACCCTGCAATCAAATGCCAATGAACTTGTTAAATAAAAAATAAATATCCAATGACATTTTTTTAAACAGTTTTTCAAACGTTTTTTTTTTTGCAAATTTTCCTATTTTTCATGTTTTTCCATTTTTTTTTTTCACTCACAGCTCATACTTAAAAAAGCTCATACATGCAGTTTGTTGTTCCGCATATTTACACCCATAAGTAGTTTAATCCTGGGGTAAAGCAAAACCAAGTGTTGGAAAAAGAAAATTTGAATTGGAGTGTAGGAAGAGAGGGAGTAGTAATATGTAACTAACAAACAACATGCTACTAACATCATTTTTATTTTCCTGGTTTTTTTTCTATTGTTGTTTTACATTTTGGTGGAGCATTAAATAACAATTATAAAGTCATTTGATAAATAGGCAGCCATCAGTTTCACTTTAAAAGTCCTCCAACTTTAACATCAAGCACCAACCAATAGCATTTTTTCAACAACATCTTTTTAATAAGGGTATTCCAATATTTAAGCAACTCGTATTTTTATCACCTCCGGCTACTTCCTCAACACTTAGATCGTGCTGACAAGAGTACCAGTTGGTACCACAGAAGCTAATAGATCCCAGGGGCTCAAATACACCATAGGCTGGCTGTTGTTGTGATCCGTAATTTATACTTAAATCACGGATAGGAGATCTTAAAAAAGCCAAGTTATGGTTGATTTTACCCACTGAGGAACGTGCTTTTGCTATTTAACAAATGCCGCATTTGATAACAGATTAGATAACTCCGAAACAAGGAATAAGTGCATGGCCCTGACTAGTATGTACTAAAAGTATTACGTGAGTGTTAGTGGCAATATATGAAGTCCTTGGAAATTCGGTTTATTAAACATCTTATTTTGCAAAGCAAATTATCTCGAAATTCTAAAATTTTGAGGGAAACCCCTTTCATTTTAATTTTAAGAGAAATTTATTTTCAAAATCAATGTCACAATAAATATACGGCCTTATTACAGTTCTCGTTCTCTTTTACAAAAAACGACTTAGTCGTTTACAAGATCGAGAACCGTAATAAGGCTGATATTTTCGCAAAGTAATTTTTTTTTGTGTTACAAATACAAGTACAAATTATATTCTAACCGAGCTATAGTAAAGTAGACCTTCGAACCCGCAAGCCTCGCGGTTACAAATTGTTTTAAAAAATTTCTTATATCGGCAGGAATTTAATTTGCATATAGTTATCAGATTTGACAACTCTATTATGTTTTGTATGCCGTTTGGCTTGCCGTTTTATAATGAATTAACTCAAGCCAGAACAAAGTCTGTTTGTGATCTTCGATGACAACATTTCATAGCGTTCTATTTTCGTAAAAAACTACAAACTTTTGTGTTGTGATCGGTTCAGCACATTAATGTTCGTTCGTTTCAGTTGTGATAACCGTTCTTTTGGCTGGTAAAGACAACAAACAATTTTTTACAAAAACAAATTATGTACATATGTTCAGTTTTTTATTTATTTTTTTTTTAATTATTGTTGCATAAATGTGTTTTTAACGAATAAAAAAAAACTAAAATCCTACAAAAATTTTTCACAAATACAAAACATGTCCACAATACACATACATACATAGGCCATATATGTTGTGGAAGTGCAAATTGCAGAGCAACAACAACAATACTAGTGAGAAGCGTTGCTAAAGTTTTCTGTTTGCTCATTCCTTTATCAATGTGAAAAAAACACTACAGGGCATTAAAATATAATGTATGTGTACAGAAACACTAAAACTGTACTGTGCTATAACGAAAAACAGAACACTAAATAATGCTTTTTTTTTTTTGGTTGTGTACACAATTACAGTACACAAAAACTAAAAAAATTGATATCGTTTATTGGTGTATGTTCCGTACGCTAAATAATGTTCGGGTTATTTTCAAACACTGTGTTTTAGTCTAATTTCAACGTAATATCCAGTTCCAAGCAAAATTGGTCCCAAACTGGACAAACTGGACAACTCGCTTAAAATGGTTGCAGAGAATTAATAAATATTATGGGCACTTTCAATATATATATTGTTACCGTAACCATATAATGATTGAATTAGCCCCTTACATAACTGCCACAATCATGTTATAGTTGCCTGCAGCTATGGATATTTTTGCCGCGATCATTTGGAATTTGGCAACAAAAATTGTACCTTTTTACCATATTTGCTTTTTTCACTTCATTTGTTTCAAGCATATAATAACCCCTAGTATGTAAGCCGTTGTCGACGTCGACATTAATTTGTATTTGTTGTCACATCAAGTCGACGATGTTAATTTGGTATTTTATAAGAAAGTTGTGTCGACTTCGACAAGTTATCGAAAATCTGACAAAAAAAAATATCACATCTCCAATTTTTTTTCTATTATTTTTGTCCTTCATTATTAAAGTAAATTTTTAACGCTATTCACACCTATCGTGAAAAACAAGTGGAATTTTTGTTCCCATGAAATTTTTATTCCCCTCGAAGGGAAAAATGCTATCGTGAAACTCCTGTGAACAATTTTTCGCGCTATCAGTGAATGTAAAAAAGAAGAAATATCAAAAAACATTAAAAAAATTTTTTTGTTCAAAAATACACACGTATATTTTAAAGAAAAGTTAAAAAAAACAAAATAAAATATATTGTATTGAAGTGATAGTTTCTTTGCAATATTAGCTTATTATATCATTATATTAGCTTTCATGCAGTAAACATTTTTTCTAAAATTCTGCCACCACGTCTTTGAAAAGCTTCATAACTCCTCAGGCACTTGACCTGTTTTTTGCATTTTGTTGAACAATATACAAATAAGATTGTACCTCTTTTAACGGAAATTTACATTAAAATTAATTTTGTAAACTTCAATATTCGCATTATGAGAAGAATTACTTACATTAATGTTTTGTTCCCCAGCAAAAAAAAAGTGAGAAATTCAAAGGGAACAAATTACGAGGGAAAAAAATTGTTCACGATAAGGGGAATTTTTTCCCGCGAACATGTTTTTCACGTTATTATTCTCCTTTGAATTAATCTTGTTCATGGGAGTTTTTCATGATCGCAAATACGTGAAAAGGGAACAAATTACGAGGGAAAAATTATTCCCGATAGGGGTGATTATGTTATTTTTCGACATTTTTTTTTAACCGATTAAGCGATTTCAAATTAATTTTAGAGTTTGTTTCCGAATTTTGAATTTTTCGCGAATTTTTCCAGGTTCGCTATTTTTTACTGTAAGTTTTTTGATTCTTTATAGTTCTAACGATTATTAATAAATATAAGACTTTGCAATCATGACGCTGTTAGCAAATTTTTGCGAAATTCCGCTAATTTTGCAATTTTACCGAATTTTTAACATTCTTTAGTTTTAGTTTTAGTTTTAGGGACTGACTTTTAATTAATTTTATGGCTTGTTTGAAATATTAAAAATTTTCGCGAATTTTCGCTATTTTTACAAACTTTTCAAAATTTTGCGTAGTTTTCTTTCTCTTTGAGCCAATCGCCTTAAGTTAAAAATTTTCGGGAATTTTCTTTATTTTAGCAAACTTTTCTGAATTTTCGCGTTTAATTTACTATTAAAATTTGTTTCCCATAACTTCTTTTAAATTTGCATTTTTTATTTAAACGTACTTAATAAATATGTTAACATTATACTTAACATTTTATTTAACTTTCAGTTGAGTCGTCGTAAAACTTCCTGTCGACTAAAACAGAGACAATTCTACTCGACGTCGACTTAAAAGCGCCTTAGAAAATATCAAGTGACTGTCAATAGTAATCGATTATTGTCAATAACGACTCATTAAATATAATTATTGTGCCAATGCCTTCGACTCATGTCCACGTCGACTTTCATAATAGGGGTGAATATAATAACCTTAAAATAACTATCAGCAACCATAATATGGTTGTGGCGGCAATATAGAAAACTAGTTTAATACTAATATATATATTAGTAAATATATGTATTTTCTTCATTCGCGACCATACGGGACATATTTTTTATCTGTGCGTACTAATCAAATTTGAAATGAGCAAAATCTACAAAAGATTCCTTAGGCATAAGCTACAAAAATATTATTAGTAATTGCGCCTTAAACTGCAGACGTAAACTTTGGCCCTTTCCTCTCTTTAAATAAGGCGGGCATAATGCCGGTCATACAAAAGAAAAGTTCAGTGCCTAAACCTGGCATGGCGAAACGAAACTTGCGACACACAATATACAAGTAAACTATGCAATATTCCATTTTTAATTTATAAGCGAAGAAAACAACATATGCAAATAAAATAAAACTAAAAGACAACCTTTTTTTCATTTTCCATTAACCATTTATTAGTTTTTCATAGAATTCGACTCTAATGAGCCTTTTGCTGCTTTTTAATGAGCCATAATTCAAGCGGTTGCTTGGATAATTCTAGAAACACTGTCCATAATAATGTTTGCGGTCATTTTTTGTTGCGCTCACCACAACAAAACTGAATATATACTACACAACTTGACCAACTATCAAAATTCTTTTGATATTTATTCAGTTCACAGCGTCATACACTACACAAACGCACTGCACAGTGCTAGACTTGAGCACTTAACTTGTGTTGTATATGGCCAGCACAACGGCGAGAGACATAAAGCCATTAAACCTGCCGTGCAAACGACCTGCTAAGAAAAAATCATTTTACGAATGAATATTAAGGGTTTAAAGCACTGAAGAATATTGTAAATTTATTACAGTAAACTTTAAACCACTTAACAAATTACATTGCACAAATCAGTTCCGACATACGGAACTTGAATGCTTGAAAAGGTTCAAAAATTTAAAATTTATTACCGTGACAGTCGACAGGTTTCATGCACGAAGCATATTTAAATATATACTTATATTATGAAATGACAAATATAGAGATAATTTTTTTTTATTAAAAGTTCGATTGTATGCTGAAGTGAATATCCCTTATATAATACATTTTTTTCATATAAGTGTCTCTACATATTCCTGATTATTAGCATATATTGCATTGTTTAAGCTCTTAAGCATTAAATACATACATAGATAAAAAGCACTCATTAGATAACCCAACAAACACGAAGTCAAATCTTTGATATGAAATGACTTTATCTTTTGACGTCAAACACAATTCTCAAACCATTTTCAATTGTTTGATTTAACATTTGAATTCAAATTGATAAAGAATTAAATATTAACTTTTGATATAAATTTTTTTTATCAATTTGATATCAAATTGGTATCAAATATTATTCTCAAATCAAAAATTAACTTACCAACACGAAAAGCGAAAAATAAAAGTCAACATTAAAAAATGCCGATTAAAGTTAAATGTGTTTTACAATTAAAGAAAATTTGCATGTTACGTGAGGTGAATTCGGCTTTAGAAAACCTTAATTTCTTGTGAAAAAATATTAATTATTTGTGAGTAAAAAATTACTAATATAAAATAAAATAGAAAAGTGAAGAAAATATAAATTTGTTGAACGATTGGGGTGGTACGCCAGGACAATCCTTTAACAAAGAAGCCAAGTATTTCGTCTTTTCAAGAATTTAAGGACAGAAAGAACATTATATGTACTATCTTTAAGCTATGGTGCCGAATATTTAACGGACAATTTATTTAAATAAACAATAAATTTAAATTAAAATAATAAAATATTTTTCATTAATATTCCACATTGTATGAAAATCCACATTAGAAAAACATTTGAGAATAACGTTTGAAAGCAAGTTGAAAATAAATGCATTTCTCAATTTGAAATACCCTTTTTGTTGAGAATGCTATGATTTTCAAATGCTTTTCAAATCATTATCAAAAGTTTCTCGTTTGAAAAATGTTTGATTTAAAATCATTTTCAATTTACAATCAAACCTCCGTGTTTGTTGGGAAGGCATGCATAGATACACACACACACACACACACACACACACTGATGTACAAATACTCATGTTCACAATGATGTCTAATATAAAATGATATGTAGATCAGATTGCTTTGTTTAATTAATTTATTAACATGCAGATACAAATGTAAATATGGCTGCAGCAAAACGATACATGTGTGGTGTTGTGTATCTATGTGTGTGGTTGTATGTGTGTTAGTGTGCGTACCGGATAATTTTGAATTATTATTCAGCATTGATAACAGTTCAAAGAAATTAATTAAATTTGAACTATTAAGAGTATTGAATGCCTATATAAATGGTATGTCGAAGATTACAAAATTTTGAAAAAGGTTTATATTTTTAAAATTGTTAAAAAGATTAATTGGGTAGACAAAACATGCATTAGTTCTGTAAATATATCTTCAATCGATTTTATTTTAATGTATTTATTACAACTAGTTCAATATAAAATTTGAAAAGTTTTGCCAAAAAGTTTAATAAACTAGATATTGAAAAACTGTTTAATTTTAACATTTTGTTTTAAATGGTTCGCTTGGAAAAAAAATCTGTTTAAGAAAAAGAGACCTGGTACAGGAAGTCCCAGGGTCCTACTACAATATTATATTCTATCAAAATAATTTTTTTTAAATAAAGCGCATGAAGCTCCGTTCAAAATGATAACAACAATTTCGTTTGTCTCCTCTTCTATCTTATTTTTCCCCAAAGTATTTCATATATTTTCCATCCATTTTTAGCAAAATTTTTACCAAGGCAACAATTTGTATGAAATTGTAAGCATTTATTTATAATAATTTAATTTAATATTTTTAATTAGGCTTGAGTTCATTGATTTAATTTTTATTAAATTATTTTTATGAAGACAGGAATTTAACAACATGAAATTAATTAAAATTTTATTGATAATTTTTCACTCTTGACTGCGCTGAGATTTGAACCCAGGCTTTCACGGACAGGTTGCCCAGACTAGTTTCGATTGTAACCACACAATCTCGTCAGTGGGGTTTGCCGTTTTACTCACTCGGCTATTGTAGCCGGATGACGTCAATAGTCAAACATCAATCCTTAAACCAAATGGTATTTCACTTTGGTAGATCGAAATTTGCTTTTTTGAATGAATAATTATCTATTTTAATTGATTTACATGTTCTTCCTATTTAATTTTAAATTTAAATTTTAACAATATGTCTTAAAAAATAATTTAAAATACGTAATATTGTTCTGGGAAGAATTTGCAAACCTTAATTTCACTTTTATATATTTCCATTCACAATTAGTTCATAGATGGGGCTAGTGCACTTATTTTGCAGTTTCAATTCACAGTTAAGGAGTTGCAGTCGGAGATGAGGTTTGTTTACCGGAGCCGAAGTACCTACAAAGACTCGCGATTCTGACTCCAAAATTTTTCGGCATAAAAAATTTTCTAAAATTTTCCAAAATAAAAATTCTTTGAAATTGGCGATGCATATTTAAAATATCGATTCGAAATTTTTATAGAATAATTTTTTTGCTTTATTTAACCATTTAAAAGGAACTGCATTAAAAAAAGAGTTTAATGTCAAAAAAGAACCAGTCTAATATACATTTAGCATCAATGAAAGTAGGAGTCGGAGTTGGAGTCGGACTTAAAAATTGCAGCGGTTGGACTCGGAGTAAGAGTGCGCCGACTCCACAGCCTTGAAAAAAAATAGTTTTATTTAAAAAATGCAATCAGTTTTTTGCAACATTTTTTTTCTTCGCTCATTTGAGTGCAACTAAAAATTTTGCACTAAATTTAAAAACAAATAACTTGTTTTTCACGATTAAAGCCAGGAATTATTATGTTATAGAAAAAATGTCATGTTGATTAGTTTCCTTTGCTTATGAATGTTTTTTTAATTTTAGTGAGAGTATGTTTATATGCAGAATTAGGTGCACATTTTATGCATTCTGGCTGCGTTTATTTATAATATAAAAATTTGCAATATTACAAAATGTTTTCAGTGCTAGTGAATAAAATACCAATCATCACTAAAGCTGCTAAAAAAAATAGTGTAACTAATTTTTTTGAAGTTTTATGAAGGGATCAATATTAAGTGCACTACCCCCAACTATGAATAAGGTTTTGCATTTTTTTTCGAATTTTAAATAATGATTTAAGAAATGACATCTCACTCTTGGATTTTTATTTATTTATTTATTTATTGGCAAAAAAAAAATTTTGATTTTCAAGAATCATCTTTATCATTATCTTTAACAATAGGATTTTGCTCAACATTGTTTTGGAAACTAAATAATTTTAAAAATATTACAACCCTAATTTTATGCCACCCTAATGCACTTAATATAATCACCAATTTTAGTGCAAAAAATAAAAAAATTAAGTACCTTCTGCCTAATTAGACCTTCAAAATTATTCATTATTTATTTTTTGCAAAATTGTTACTTTTTAAAATTTACAAACGAAATTATAAAACTCAATGCCTTTTAAGACGGGTAAAGGGAAAACTAAACATTGCAATTTTATAGACATGTGAACAAATTTTTAATTATTTTTATTTTTGCATATTTTATGATTCTTTATGTTTGTCGTAGCAAAAAAAAAATCATTTAAAACTTTACACTTCGTTAATTTTTAGGATTAGATAAAAAAAAATAATCTTGATTACAATTTGTAATAAAAATTATGAATAGTCAGTCGGGTTAATTTTATATGTAAACTTGGAATTTTATTACAATTATTTTTCATAGTCGTATTAGTTCTGTTTTCATTATTTTTTCAAATTTAGCGCCTCATAAATTTTTGGCAAACTAAGAAATCTTTTGCACAATGCGTTAATATTTTGTGCAATAATAAAATGTTTTGAATTTCCATCTATAAGAATGCCAGTTTTTGCAAGTGATTTGTGGTTTCCTTTTTAAATAATCCACAATCATGGACTGACTCTTTACATAAAATTCTTGGCTAAAGTGCAAGGCGGTTGCAATTGTGATTTTTTCTTTTTCATTTATTATTTTTATACTCTTCATCACAGGTGGAAAGGATATAAATAAGTTCGTCATTCCATTTGTAATTCGAACAAAATATATCTTAGACCCTATTAAAAACATATATTCAGTTTTTGGTTTAGCGTACTTTTTATATGTATGTGTTTAGTTAATTGTATCTTCTCGTATCTTTTCATATCAATCTTTAACAGAATTAACCGAAACAATTAGAAGTGCTAAAAATGTATAAACAAATTTTAGCAGGATTCAAATGACTTAATAGAAGTTTCAAGATGTTTAGAGAAATCCAGGAAAAGGACTAAGAAATTAGATGTTCTGTATGACTGGTTGCTTTGGATTTCTCCAACATCTACGATAAATGAAAGAATTTTTTCCAAGACAAGTTTTATCAAACCTAAAGAAAATAATCGCTTAAATCCTAAACATTTAAACCAAATTATTTGTCTAAATGATTATTTTATAACATCTTCTTAAACTACTGAAATAACTAATAAAATAGTATTACAGTTTATTTTTTAATTAATACATAATATGAATTAATTAAAACATATGTATTAAATACTTATGAATTATTCTTTTGTTTGCTCGTTTTAGTTTAAGAATTGTATGGTTTGTTATGTTATTGGTTTTTTTTACTAATAAACTCCAAATAATAAATAATTTATGCATTTTTTTATATTGAAATTGCTTAATTTATAAAAAAAAACTTTATTAATCGGTTAACCGATCAATAACAAAATTAACCGATTATTAACCGATTGAACCAGAACCGATTATTAACCGATTAAGCCAAAGCAATTAACCAATTAAAGCAAAAGCCCGATTAAATGAATACCTAGTACTTACGCAAGCAAATTAAGCTGCTATTAAAGTATTTGAAAAAAAAAAGGTTTTTTCTGTTTTTTCTACACCCAGAGAAAAACCATGTTTAAATATGGTCACCTCCAACAAAACTATTTTTAAATAAAATTGTAAGCATACTATGGTTATTTTAACCATATTATTGTCTTCGACAACCATATTATGGTTAAATAAGTCCTCCATCAAGAAGACACTACCATATTATGGTTGCCTCCGAACATGTTTTGGTTAATAATAACTAAAATATGTTTAACATTTATAACAGCATGGTTGATTTTCAACCAAAGCATGTTGCTCTTGGAAAAGAGGAAAATACTAGTGTTAATTTAAAAACGAACTATTGTCATATTTAACCGTAACATGTTTAAAGGCAACCATAATATGGTTCTGGCTTCTTGATGGAGGACTAATTTAACAATAATATGGTTGTCGGTGACAATAATATGGTTAAATGAAACATAATATTAATGTGAAAAAGAGGAACAATAATAAAAAACACGTCACACACGGTTTTACATTTATAATTGCAATTATAAAATGACAGGGAGGTATTGACTGTACGAACTGTACGAAGTAATTTATTTTATTTATTTATTTTATTTATTTTATTTATTTTATTTATTTATTTAAACCATAATTAGTACAAATAAGACTCGAAGTCTCTTAAAGCACCTCAAACAAATGTAAATATTTAATAGAATTACATCTATAATAAACTTAAGTACTAGATTTAAAAAAAAAAACAAAAATTTTAAATTATATAAACAAAATAATCATATGAACAAGAAAATTAATTACTTATTTCTAAAAAGTTTTTTGACTGCCATTTTGAAAGACGATGCACGGGGATCGGCTTTTATATAATTGGGTAAGTTATTCCATAATTTCACAGAACTAATAAAGAACAATCTTGAGGACGATAAATAGCTATAGTTGGGTATAATCAGGTTAGAAGTGCGACCAGATCTAGAGAAGCATAGTTTTTCGAAAATATAACCAGGTTCACGCGAATATATAACCCTGTGAAGAAAAACTAAGTTACGTATATTTAGGTACGATGTCAAACTGCATCCCAGAATCTGTATTGAGTACTGAGATATTCTATCATATTTTCTTTTGTTAAACACGTATCTGGCACAATTATTGATGACTTTCTGTAATTTATATTTTGAAGTTGCATCAAGTTCGCCAAAAACAATAGCACCGTATGTTATGATGGGAACTATGAGAGTTTTAACTAGTTTGAGTTTTATATCACTCGTAATAAATGCCGATGAATACCATAGTTTCCTAAGAACATTATACATTCTAGTAATGGAATAGCTGACATGGTCCTTACAGGTAAGTTCAGAGTTAATAACAATACCAAGATTTTTCACAACCCTAATATATTTCACAACTTCATTATGCAAACAAATTTCTGGCAAGATATTTCCAGGGTATCCCCTTACATGAATGGAAAGAGCTTGCGTTTTTGATGTGTTTATTTTAAGATTGTTCTTGATGGACCATTCACAAATCTCATTAAGATCTTCATTAAGACGAAAAACTAAGTCCTCTGTAAGTCCCACAGGCCGTGAAAGATAAATTTGAGCATCATCTGCATATAAATGAAGACTAGAATTTTTACAGCAGTGAACGATGTCATTAATAAACATGCTAAAGAGTAAAGGGCCAAGTATTGATCCCTGTGGAACTCCAGATAACACAGGTTTAACTGTTGAGAATGACGACTTTGAACTAACTCGTTGGTAGCGATCCGTAAGATATGATCTGATAAGATTGGCAGAATAATTGCTAAAACCAAAGTACTTTTTCAGTTTAAGTAATAGCACATCATAGTTGACAGTATCAAAAGCTTTTGAAAAATCAATGAGAACTACAATAGTAAGTTCACCTTTATCAAAATATGGACGAATATCCTCCAAGACTTTTACTATGGCAGTAGCGCAACTTTTCCCCGTGCGGTAGCCAGATTGATTCTCAGATAAGAGGTTTTGGCATTGTAGGTGATTTACAATTTGGTTAGAAACCAATCTTTCAAAAGCTTTAGAAAGAGATGGTAGGATGCTAATAGGTCGATAGTCTTCGGAACCAGTAGGCTGAGTCTTTTTCGCGATTGGAATAACATTAGCAATTTTCCAATCATTAGGAAATGTTGATGATGTAACAATGTGGTTAAAAAAATGAGTAATTGCAGGGAGTATGAATGGTAAAATGAGCTTTATGAATTTTATACTTATCCCGTCATAACCAACTGCAGTGGACTTAATTGCCGAAATTGATCTGCCAACCTCCTCAGTGCTAAAAGTGCTGAAGGAAAACAGGTCACCCTCATATAAAATGTTTGGATTAACATGGTAGTTATCAGCACTATTTACGACAGATGGTTTTAGAAAGAATTGATTCATGGCCTCTGGACAGAACTGACTGACCATGATGGACGGAGAACCACCTCTCTAATTAGATTCAATAGGGACCAGATAAGAACAGTTGTCTCAGTGAAAACTGGCCATTTGCAGGTGGGGACTTATGCGAGAAGAATGGGTCTAGAATTCCCTGACAACTGCAGAAGTTTTCAGGACGAGGAGGAAGAGGAAACTGTGTTTTATTTTTGTTTTAGTGTCCTGGAAATTAGGGCATTAGGGAAAGATACATGGGAAGATTGATGTTTGCTTGTTTGGAAGATCTATCTAAAATGGAGCTTAACTTGCATCTGCTCTTCATTAGGAAAACGAATTGGTTGAATTTTGCAGTGGCACCTATTGAGTATCTGCTTTGTAGGATCGGCATTGGGCTAGGTATCACAAGGGGACCAGTGCATAACCCAACTGAGCTGTCTTCTGGATGGCTGACCGAGAATCATTTGAAAGAAATTTATTCAAATGTTTTTATATTATGATGCATAAAAACAAAATCCTTATAAACAAAACAATTTGGGCTATTCTAAATACTAAAATAAATAACTGACCAAGTTAGACTGCATAAAAGCGTTAAATGGTAATAACCGGTATGCATACTAGCGATAAATACTATAATTAACGAATAAGAAGTTCTCTAACTTAGAAAGTTTAAATCTTGCTATGCATAAATTGGATCGAAGTTTTAGTTAAGAGCAAAGATTTCGCTACACTATTCTCAGTTCTCTTTTAAAGCTTCGGTTATAAAAAATTCAAATTCATTACAGTGTCTTTAACAGAATTTCTGTCTTTCATTTTCAATACTAAACAAATAAAAGTGCTAAGCTCGGCTGTCGCAAAACTTCTATGGCCTCCAGAAAATCCAATTATTCCCTGGTTCATGTGGTATGGAAGCTATCGTGTCCAGGGATTTATTACAAGAGCATATTTATATGAGCTCAAGGTAAAATAATAGGACGATTTCGCAGATTTTTAATACCAAACAGATCTCATACATATATGAGAATATTTGAGCTCAATTTTATCAACTTAGCTTGTTTTGTATGGGCCCTACGTATCAAATCCCTTATATGGTGTCCACGTGAAAAAAAAGGACCGATTTTTCTTATTTCCACCATTTGATACTTTTTATATCTAAGTAATATCTGAACCAAAGTTAGCCTTCCTCGCACATATGGTATGATCACTATTGTGGTAAAACAATTATTTGGAGAAGAACAAAATAACTATTTGTCTATGCCCCCGTAGGCTAGTTGGTAGTAAGCTAGTCTATCAGCGCCGGGGTTGCGGGTTCGATATCCGCCAGAGACTCTGGTTTCTTTCCTGCAGACAAGCGTGGAGCTTCGCGGGATTAGCATAGGAAGATTAAAAAAAAACTCGGCCATTTATGAACGAACTTAATTAATTTTTACTACCAATAGGGGCTCATAGATTATTAGCGGATTTCGAAAAGTAATGGCTAATGGGTAACAATTAAAGGCAGTCTTGGTTTTTTGTTCATATCTTAGCCATTAGTGGACCGATCTGGCTGAATTTCAATACCAAACTTTTCCGGAATGACAAGTTTAAAAAAGGATATGTATTGTGGTGAAAGGTATACAAAATTTACTTCAAAAGTAGACCGTTTATAAAAAAAAAATTTAAACTATCATTAAATATAGGAATATTTTTTTTAAATATGTTACTTTTTTCTATTAACCAATATAAAAAAAATAATTTTTATTACAGCACATGCATGTATTCACTATTTTCGTCTTATTAGTTGAAAATTTTTCTTAGTGTAGTAATTGCTACTAGTTAAAATATTTTAACATATTTCCATAAATTAATTAAAATTTAAAGAAATGACAATTAGGATTTATGAATGGTTAATATTTGCTTAGTAACTTACAAATGTAATATGTGTGAATACAGTGGGCCGATAGCACAAAATAACTAAGATTTTAGGTAATTTTTTCAATATTTTTGTGCTTTTATGAAGGAAGTGAGATTGGTATTAAAAGTAAAAGATTTCATTTAAAAATTAGATGAAGTGCAGTTTCAAATGACAGGTGATTATTTGTGAAGTAAAATTTATATGAAAAGTACGGCTTTTAAGTGCTTTTTACATACATGTTACTACACAATAAATCGCCTGTCATGTGAAAACCGCATATTAGTGTATGTCCATTACTTGTGTCTCCTACGATTTCTTGCCAAGCTAGATGGAATGTATGACATTCGAGCTTCTTTTGCCAAAAGATTATCAACAAACATTACTGGATGGGCAACAGTTTCGGATGATGTATAATTTAATGTTTAATTAAATATTTTTTTATGATCTTAAGTTACTTTAGATTTGTCCTCAAGTGTTTCAAGGGGACAATTCTCGATCAAAATGCTTAACAAAGATGTTTATGGTATGAGTTAAAAATGACTTTGCTAAATTTCCAAAGAAATTTACCGCTACAAATTTCTGTCAAATTTAACAAATAAAACTTTTTCGCTATTCTCTCCAAAATTTTCCAATGGTAGCTGGCCGAAGTAAAATCATGGCTACTGTTCTCTGGACGTAACGATTTTAAGAAGCTGATGTTCAAGTATTATACAAAAGATTCCGTATACCCCCAGAAACTTGATTTTTATCAGCTTTGATTACATGCATCACCACTGTGTACATAAAATAAAAAATTAGGGTAAAATTATTCTTAAATGCTGTACTAATGTAGGCAAAAATTTAACTTTTTAAAAGAATTTTACTAAAAAATGTCTACATATATATAAATCTCTAATTTTTACCCTAACCCTATGAGGTTTTCCCCCGGACTTTTTTGCTTCGCGGCAAAGTGGAAAACAATAAAAAAATTACTGAAATACCGGAAATTGTCGATTTTAATTAATATAATAAAATAACTAAAACATTTTAAATTTTTAGATTACAAAGAAAATCAAAGTTGAATAACATGTCCGAAAAATTTAATTGATATCGAGTGTTGTATATTTTTCAATCGAAATGTGGTGTGTACAGTTGAAATATTGTTAAATTTTTTAAATTGAAATATTAACATGTTTTATTTGAATTAATAACCAATTCAAAAAACCTTCAAGAAACGAAACAAAAAAAAAAAAAAAAAATAAGTCTCAAAAAGGTAAGGTTTGATTCTAAAGCTAATTAAAGTAAATATTTATTGCTTTAATTAAAATCAAATAAAAATTCCGTTCCATTTAGTTTTAAAGCACTTTTTCCAAACGTTTTTATAAGGTTCTTTTAAGTTTCCAATCAGGAATATGAAACTCATTCTAAAAGTCCAAAACAAAATTCTTTTAATTAAAACCTGAAAAATTTCACTTAGTCATAATAAAAAGACAATTAAATTATATGTCTCATTCACTTTCAATGACACAACTTAAAAATTAAACAAATATGTATTTTAAAAAAAATAAGCAACAACTGAATAATATAACAAAAAGAAACAAGCAAGAAAATAAAGTCAGTTAAGCCCGACCATTT
This sequence comes from Pollenia amentaria, assembly GCA_943735925.1. NCBI lineage: Eukaryota > Metazoa > Arthropoda > Insecta > Diptera > Polleniidae > Pollenia > Pollenia amentaria. The sequence goes on along the minus strand of OX031009.1, from coordinate 205,476,032 downwards.
GATACCCTACACTACAGTATATAAAGACAAATTTTTGGAGAAGACCTATGGGTAATCATGGAATTTGATATTTTCATCTATATGAGATTTGTTGGCCTTTAAGTGATTTTAAGTGGGAAGGGGGTATGATTAATTTTTTAGCATTTTCTCTTTTTTTAGTCTTGGCAACACTGGTCAATAGCAACATTTATAAGGAAGTTATGGCATTAACAGCTACTTTCGGGAGTAGTATGGTCAGGGAGCTATGGTCAAATATGGACCGATTCCAATAAAATTTTATAGAATAATTAAGATTACATTAAAAAAAGTTTGGACTAGAATTTTTTTATTCCCGCACTTTTTGGATTCCCGGGAAAGCGGGAAATAAAAATCAGATTCCCGGGATCCCGGGATTTCCGCCCAACATTTTTATTTACTGATCTCTCCAATGAAACTAACGCTCCTATTACGGTTCACAACTCAACTCAGTTCAGTTGGGGTATAATTTCTTAATTTTTGTATTATGGTTTACAGCTTTGCTATATTGCAGAGAACAAAAACATCAAAAAATTACAACTCATCACAACCAGTTGTCTTAATAACAACTCAACTGAGTTGAGTTGTGAACCGTAATAGAGGCCTAATATTTCTTACAGGCTATTATGCTTAAAAAAATTATATAGCATATATTACTCGTATATATCAAAAACGTAAAAAATTTAAGATTAAAGTAATTTTAAGACACTTAAGAGGTTTTTTTAATGCCAATAGGATCATAGAAATCAAAGTACGTATACACATTGTCAAATTCAGTACGCATGTTCTGACCCTTTGGTGAAAACTTCTCGCATCGAAAACATGTGAAACAAAATATTCCATCGTTTCTTGAAAAGTGAGTCTGTAACTGTAAACCTTAACTGTAAACCTAACTGTAACCTAAATAAGAGCGGCAAGCGTTTTTTGTATGTCAAAACTTTTCATTTGCATACAGTTTTGCATACGAAAAAAACCTTTAGAACGCGAATTCGACACCACCCGGCTGGCAAATCCTATTTGACAAATCGCTATGTCGATTTGTCTTATTGAAAATGTATTTGAAATAGAACTTTCATGTTTAAAAAAACGCTTGCCGCCCTTGTTTTAAAATTAACCGACATAGCGATCAGTCAAATAAAATTTTCCAGCCGGGTGGTGTTGATATCGCGTTCTATGGGTTTGTTTTGAATAAAATGAGAGGTATTGACATAAAAAGTCCTGTCGAAAACTATCGAAAGAGATAAAAATGGGTCTAGGGCCAACATTTTTTAGCGCTGCACACATCAGCACAAACACATAATACCCTCTTTTAATTTTAATTTTAATTTTAGTTTTGTATTTTTTTTAAATAAGCATATTTTTCCAACTATTTCTTACAAAATCGGACCATAATATTTAAGGCTTAAATGCTCTGGAAGTCATTTTGAGGCCAGAAAAAATACAACATTCCTTCTAGTATTCTGCTAAGTGTATTTGAGGAAAAAATGATAATTTTTTTGGTTAAAGTTACCGTCGCGGTGAATTGCTGACATTCATTTGTAGGCCGATCTGACCGAATTTCTATTTAACCTTTTCGGACTATATTGTTACCTTTCTTCTTTTATCACGTAAGCGGCATTTTTTTAAATTAACTTTTTTGGTTTTGATGGCAGAAAAAAACATCTGCCAAACATCTGATTGTATTCTCATATTGACAACTTTGAATAAACAAAAAAAAAGCCATTTCGAAAACCTCGTAAGCGCCATACAAAATGTTATTTGCCTGCAAAATATAATGGCTTTTATATTTAAAGTTTTACCCACCAATTTTATGGTTTTTGAGATAAAAAAAATGTGGAGTTTCAGGCTAATCGGAGCATTATAAGTGCGGCGCCTGGCTTCAAAAGCAGTAACTTCGTTTAAAACGAACATTTTCGTTGAGTTACTCAAAAGATACCCTTTCAGACCGCGATGTATCGATTGTGCGGGTGGATTTCGGAATCAATATTTTAACTTCTATTTGACTAATCTCAAATAGACCTGCATGTATCGATTGCGCTAACTCTTCTTTATGTTTGTTTCTCACATTATTCCGCTATTCGCTTTATCGTTTTTTGAATTATTGCAAAATTCTCGCGGTACATTTCAGTTTTATCAAAATGAGCCGCAGAAGTAATTTGTGTTTTTAATTACAAAAGTGCTTAATCGTGAACAAATAGTGAAGTGGGCATATTTTAACTGAACAAAATGGTAAATTTTAATGTTTCAAGCCATTTGAAGTCATTTGATGTAATCCAAATGCGTTTTGGCTAAACATTTTAACGATATGCATCAATTATGCGTGTCCTGAAAATCCTTAAAGGATAAAGAAATGGTAAAACCTAAACATTGATTATATTTTTATATGATATAGAGACCATATATTCCAAAAATTATGACAAAATTTAAAGAAGATTAGCGTCAGGTCTGAAAGGGATATGGCACAAATATTCCTCGAGCCCCCATTATTTAAGTAAAATGCAACTTACTTTTTTCCTGTATGCCAATCTCGTCTATCTCGATATCTAAACATGGCTCCCGTACAAAAAAAAAACCGTTCTGGGTCGAAATTTGCTTCGCGTTCCCATAGGAGGTTAGTTTATAGGACCGACCGCAAGTACTTTTAGATAATCAACATTTCATTCAAAGGATTCAAAGCACCATATCTCCTAATTTTCACCGTGTATAAAAGATATTTATTTAAAGTTAAGAGCCACAACTTGGGGATATAGAAATTGGTATATGTACTTGTTTTGATTTTTTAATTAAAATGAAAAATAAATTAAAAATTAAATTTTATTTGTTAATTGCTTGTTGCGCCAAAAACGCGTAAGCGACAAATTTGTCGTCAGTTACTTGTAACAATTTTTTTCAAAAAAAAGTTGCCACGCCCTTCAAAGAGTCACAAAGCCATTTTTTAGAAAAAAATTTTTTTAAAATCATTTTGCAAAAGTTATTAAGATTTTTTGTTTTATAAAAAATAAGTTGTTGGCGCTTACGGGTCTTAAGAAGAAACGGGACGATATGTGATATAAATATGTGTTTACCTAGTTCCCATCATAGGTATATGGGTCTTCAGAAGCTCCATTTTAACCAAAACTCGGACAGACAGACGAAATCGTTAGATTAAAATATGTGTTCATATTGTATACATATGCATATACTTTATTGGTTCAAGATAAATATTGTAGAAATTACAAACAGAGTAACAAACATTCATCTCTGCTGAAGGGTTTAAAATGCTAAAAAGTACTTTTCTCTTACATAATTAATATTTTTATTTTTTTTATAGTTTTTATGTTAGTTACTACTTAATTTTGTTGTTTAATGCAAATAAAATAAAAATGATCAGCATGAATTAATATTGTCGTAATACAAAAATAAAAAAGGAAAACAAGTGATAAGTTGTTAACCTGGTAAATAGAAATGAAAAGAAAATAAATTAGCGATGATAAAAACAGCAACAAAAACCACAGAAAGAAAAAAATCATTAAAAGAAGATGAAACGAAACGGCATGAAAAACAAGACCAGTTCCACTTGTTGGCTTTTGTTTTATATGGAGTAGTATAAATAATAAATGTTTGTTGTTGTTGTATGCAATTGGTAATACGAGACGAGTGAGTACCACTGTTGCCAGAAGTGCAGAAATATCTGCATTTTGCAGATTTTATGACTCTAATATACAAAAATGCAGATTTGAAGATTTTTGACCGAAAAATGCAGATTTTTTAATATAATAATAAAATAGTCTAAACACTACAAATAAAATGTTTTTATCTATCTTGAAGTACATTCTGGGTATAATTAATAATATAATTAGAATGTATCAAAACGAAGCGACTGAGATCCACAATCTCTATATTTAAATTTAATAATATTCAATTTTCTAATTCAATATTGCGAAATATTTTCCAAATTTGTTTAAAGAAAATGAAAAACAATATCTGGACTCTGAGTTTCGAGAACGTTCAACTTTACCAATATCTTAAATAAGGAGGAAATAACTTTTTTGAAACAAAATCTGAAATGAAGCGTGCTGGTTTCGATAATGAGTAAAAATTCTTAAATTTGTGCAGAATATACTGATTTTTTTTGCCACATTCTTCTTTATAAAACAAAAGTCCAAAATCTAAAACAGGCCCAACTCAGAATTTACCAAATAGTTTTTTGTTTTAATAAGCCGGTTCACAAATTAAATCTTTAACGACCACGAACATTTCGTGTGCGTCATTGTCTTTTTTTTACTTTTCTTCTTCAGCATTTGTGGAACTTAATTTGATTAAAAAATTGCGACCATGTTTTTGAAGCCAGTTTTTTGTGCCTCCTAAACATTTCTGAATTTTGAGTTGTGCCTGCACCCAGAGAAAAAATATGTTTAAATTTGGTCACCTCAAACAAAACTATTTTTAAATAGAATTGCAAACATATAATGTTTAAATTTAACCATACTATTGTCACCGACAAACATATTATTGTTAAATTAGTCCTCCATCAACAAGGCACAACCATATTATGGTTGCCTCCGAACATCTTTTGGTTAGTAATAACTAAAATATGTTTAACATTTATAATAGCATGGTTGATTTTCAACCAAAGCATATTGCTCTTAGAAAAGAGGAAAATACTATTGTTAATTTAAAAACAAATTATTGTCATATTTAACCATAACATGTTTAGAGGCAACCATAATATGGTTGTGGCTTCTTGATGGAGGACTAACTTAACAATTATATGTTTGTCGGTGACAATAATATGGTTAAATTTAAACATAAAATGTTTAAAATTTTGTCTCAAAATAGTTTTGTTGGAGGTGACCAAATTTAAACATATTTTTTCTCTGCGTGTGTTTATTATTAACAGTGCGATATGTACATATTTATATTTGTATATCAAAATGTTTTGCACCCCCGATCTCTTGAAGTTACGAAAATTTTGTAATACATTTTAAATATACATATGTAATTTATAACTACTTATTTAAAAATTAATGATACTAATAATATTAATATTTTTTATATTCTGTTAAATTTAGGCAAGTTTGATAAATCAAACTTTTTCAATAACCAAATAAAAAATATAACTGCATTCATTTGTCTTGAATATGTCTTCGTTTTGATTCTATGAGAAATATCTTCTACGTAAAAATGTGATTTTCTGTTGGAATTTATTGTTATATCTTATTATTTTATAATGAAATACAAGAAAAGAATTAAAAAGTGTTTTGATGATTTTTTAAATGAAATGCAGTTTTTGAAGATTTTTCATTAAAATATCATCAAATTTTGCTGATTTCGCCACTAAGAGTTCTGGCAACTCTGGTGAGTACATCTAAATGACAACAACAACAGCAACAAAAATGTTAAAAGTTAAATATACAGAGCTGGACAGACAGACGGACATAAAACAAGCCATATAAAGTAAAAGTAAATACTAAATTCAAAATTATATGTGTTCGTAAATTTGTAAAAGTCTTTTGAAAACAAATATCTACTCGTATATACCAACATACATACATAATAAAAAAACTAACTCTACAACAGTTACAACAATAATAAGCAAAATGCGTGTCACAAGATCAAGTTGCGAATGAGAGAGAGAATAAAACTTGTTACACTAAAAAGCGTTAAATTAAAAACAAAAAATTAAAAAGAAGTTAATAAAGTCTGTAAAATAAAACAGAAATGATTGGCTAATGTAATAAGATCTAATTTAAAAAACGCAAAAGTACCAAAGATTTGCATTTTTTGTATAGGAGCTAGGTACATTTTTTTTTTTTTTTTTGAAAAATATGGGCCCTGTTAATAAAAGCAAATAAAAATCATACATAATAATTTTCAACTGATCAATTTACGTGAAAGAAAATTGTTGCTTATTCTTGTGTTAATAAAAAAAAATCAAGCTTTTTTGCCTTTTTTTAACCGGAAGTTTATAGGACAAATGAACATGACAATCACATAGGTTCTTAGCAATTGGAGCTCTTTCAAAAAATCTTTATTGAGTGGAAAACCGCAAAAAGATATTCCAGTATTTATTACTTGGAATCTTATATTTTAAAAGCATACAGCCGATTATTTTCTCGATTTTATCAATGAAAGCAAAGAATTTTAATTTTTGCAATTAGCGACGTAGAATTTTCGCTATTTACTAAACATCAGGCAAATGTTCAAGTTCATATTTTGAACTAATCGTCACTTTTAAAGGATTTCGGTCCATAGTGGTATGCAGGATTGTCAGATGTGTCGATTTTAAAACTTCTTTGGCGTCCTAATTTTCGTTTTAGCGATATCACGATTTATAAAATCGTAAGTGATTTTGTTGCCTATTTTTGATGAGCTGGTTTTGGGTATCGTTAAAGTCAAAACGAAAAAATTATATTACAGGTAACCTTCGATTTACGGTCTGTTGGGACGAAAGAAAGCACGTGTAAATTAAAGTCGCGTAAAACAAAGTTCAGGACTTGGACAAATTCCTTTTATGGGATAAGGAGTTTAACATATCGCGGAAATCAAAGAATGAGATACATCCGAAATTTCATTTTGGTGCCTAAAAACCTTATTAAATCAAGAACTAATGGAATTATATATTTATTAACTTTTTAAAAATCAAAAGATGTTTACTTCCATTCTGATCTGTTTTTTGCCAATTTTTTTATTTCACTCCAGCTTTTTCTTGCAGCAGCCAGCGAAATGTGCATAGAAACTAGCTTTCCCACAACAATAAATTTCAGTGTTTTTAAAATTGGGAGTTTTAGCACATAATTAATGAATGAATTGATTTTTCCTTCCAATTCGACCATTTTTCTCTATATTCTATCGTTTCTCGAAAAGTGAGAAAAAAGTGTGTCTGTAACTCATGTCGAAAACTATCAAAAGAGATTACTACCCGTCTCCACTATCCATCAACTTGGTAAGAACATCACGTCGCAAATGAATTCTACTCGTGTAGACTGTTCATGTTCATGTTTCGTCCATGTGCTGCCATCGTTGGCTAAACATATGTCTTAGAAGCCATGTTCGCCATGACGGTCGCCTTACAATGACATTTTCTGTCTACAACCAAACGCACAACAACAAATATAATAGTAAATCTGAACATGAACATCAACACGTATTCGCCACATACAAGACCACGAACAAATAAGTACCGTTGCTCTGCCGGCGTTATGTTCATGTCTTGTTCAAATCGATAGCGCATGGAGTCGTGGAGTTGCGTCGTTACGTTATAAATGTTATAATATTCCACTCGAAGCCGATTAGAAATTGCAGATGTTGAGAATGCCAGTCAAACATATCGTTGACGGCGACCAAATTTGACTTATGTGTTGTTTCCAGGTGACAGACAACTGATTGTGTAGAAAAATTTATATGAAAAGCACTCAAAAAACTGAGTGGTTTTCATATAAATTTTACTACACAATCAGTTGTCTGTCACCTGGAAACAGCACATTAAACTGGAAAATTTTAGTCAAATATGCAGCGTTGTTTTTTCGCCTTCGGCTATACCAAAAAATGTGAATTTAATGTTTGCTGATGAACAAATTGCTTTGTAAACATTCGTATATTTTTAAAAAAAAATTTAAAAGCTAAATAATTAAACAATGAAAAAATCTGCCAAGAACATAATATTTATCTCTTCCGTATTAATATTCATTGCATTTTGCATTTTTTATTTATTTTTTAGTGTTAAAAAATTTTCTCACCCCGTTTTTACGAGTGAGTTTATTTGACAATTCAAAGCGGAAACTTTCTCAAAAAAATTTATAGACACACTTTTTCAGTGTATTGGCGAGAAATTTCCTTATGTGAAAGTTATGACTCGTCAACAATGTAAGACGCAGTTAAGTGAGAAAAACAGCTGTTTGTTTCAATTTATGGCATTTTTGTTTTATTTATCACATTTCAATCGAAGAGTTTCTCGCCTCGGGAGGTAGAGAACACGGGCACTGGTCGTCTACTGCCTTGTCGGTTCAGTCTATTGTCATTCGTGCAATATCTTCTGGTGGTCTTCTCAGAATATAATCCAGTCAATTCCATTTTCTTTTTAGGATTTCACTTTTCAAGTTTGCCTTTCTCCAGTGCTCAATGTTAGATACTACCGTTGGCCAGAATATATTTTATAATGATATGTATAAAGCTTTGTTATTATATTTTATAAAATAATTGAATTAAAAGAGAACAAAAAAAAATAATTTAAACATGTTCAAATATTTTTAATCAAAAATATAAGAAAGTGATGTCGATTGTAAAATAATCAAAAACAAACTAAACCAAGGAGAAGTGACTTAAACACCAGTAAAATTTTACAGGGTTATTGAAAAAATTTAAAAAATTACAGCATTCAGCAAATTTTAACTGATTACTAAAAAAATCAGCATTCACTTTTTAAGACAATTCTAATAAAAAAAAGTTATATTGTAAACTTTATTCGTTAATTTTTACACTTTTTCAGCTAATATATATTTGTTTCAGTAATAACCCTGCGGGAAATTTGTGTCAATTGCTCTTAAAGCACTTATCCCGTGACCAGTGAACAAAATTTTATAATTAAAAAGAACGAATTGTGATAGTTGAAAACAAGACATATCACTTAACTGGTGATAATGTGTTTAGAGTGTAGTTGGTCCAGAAGAAAGGTAATTTTCACAAAACTATTCATGTGACTGGATTTTGTCCGAGTAGTGGCTGATTCTCTCTAGGTCTTTTACTTTATATGAAGGGGATCTATCATATTGACATTGCTCATTTGGGACAATATCTGCGACAGGCATTATTTTAACCGAAATTGGAAGGTTATTTTTTTTATTATTCCTACACTAAGTCCCGCGAAGCTTTTTGCTTGTCTGCAGGAGACCAGAGGCTCTGGCGGGAATCGAACCCGCAACCCCGGTTCTGATAGACTAGCTCACTACCAGCTAGCCTACCGGGGCACCCTGTGACCTGTTACAAAGTATCAAAAAGATGCCAATTAACCCCCTCGTAGGACATCGCCATGTTAAAGTGACTTGTCACGTGACAAGTTTAGTGTTGGTTCCCTTTCCCGTAGGGAATTAAAACCTAACTGATTACTACATTTTTTCTGTAGCCTGTAAAAATTACAATAATTTTTTGCAATAAAAATGCGCGTAATTCAGAAAACGGTTATTATTATTGATCCGTGTTATATCTAAATCGCGTAAATAAAGTACGGTGCAAATCAATGGATACCTGAATTTTTATTTTGGTATTTTTATGTATGAAATTTGAGGCATTCGTATGAATGCGAACAATGGTGCACCAAGAACATTTAAGTAAAACGCCTTTTTTAAGTAAATATTATAACAAACCATAGCTTGGGAATAATGATTAGCAATTGGATTAGAAATTTTAATTGTGCTGAAAAATGGATTAATTATGATTAGTTAGCCATTTTATACGATTACTAATTGATTAGATTAGAAATAATCAAAAATCTAATCACAATTAGTGACGATTAGCATTTCTAATCAAATTTAATCAAAACTAATCCAAAAAATAATTGATTAAATTTCTTGATTATTTTTGATTAGATTTGATTAGATCAACTATTTTTAACTATTTTTGTGAAAAGAAAATATTTATTTATCACATTTATTGCTATATTTACATAATGTAACAGTTTTTGAATATTGCATAAAATTGCATACGGTGCACCCTGTTCTTAAACTAAACACTTGACTCAGCTGGTTCACTTTGTTGTTGTGTTATTATTAATGTTAATTTTCAATATTCAATATTCAAAAACTGTTACATTATGTAAATATAGCAATAAATGTGATAAATAAATATTTTCTTTTCACAAATCTAATCAAAAATAATCAAGAAATTTAATCAATTATTTTTTGGATTAGTTTTGATTAAATTTGATTAGAAATGCTAATCGTCACTAATTGTGATTAGATTTTTGATTATTTCTAATCAAATCAATTAGTAATCTGAAATTTTTATCAAAATTCAATTCTAATGATTAGATTATTTTATTTCTCTAATCGTAATGATTTCTAATTCTAATCGAAATTCCCCAGCTATGTAACAAACAATATATTCAAAAAATATTCTCTAAATTTGTATGGTCGGGCTTGACCTACTATACTTTCTTAGTTTTTCTGAATTAGTATTGTTCCTCTTGTAATTGAAGTCTGAATTATTCAAATTCAAAATTTGAGGGTCAGATAGAAGACTTACTGCCTTATCCGCTTTACTTACATTTAAAAGAAAAACAAATTTACGCTTCGCATAAGGTTACCCAGAGTATATAAACCTTAGACCCCAACATCAATATCGTAAAACTTTAACTTATTAAAACTTATTCATAAAGTATTTCTGATTTTTGAAATGTTTAGAAAACTATTTTTCTTTTGAATAAGGGGAAGGGTTCATAAAAGTATGTTTACGGTGGCAATTGTTTTGACCACCACTGTGTTAAAAATGGTCCTTTAATCGAAAACACTAAAGGTACATTAAAAAAGTACTTATTACAAGCATCGCTGTAATAGGAAGTCTTTTAAATCAAATATGTTAATCCTTTTCGCATAATTTACAAAGTAGGTAGGTATAATAAAAAAACAATGAATGAATTGCAAATCAAACTATCTCACTCACCTTTTTATTGTGAATAAATCAAAGAATCCTTATTGAAGTATAAATTCCAAAGCCAGACAGTTTTTAAATACTTTTTAATAGTATTTTTTTTTTTTTTTTTTGGAATAGGTATTCACTTTTTTTTTTAGATATTTTCACAATTTAATTCACTTCTTTAATTGTATTACTTTATTATTTTCGTTACACTTAATTTTTTTTTAGTATATTACCTATTTTCTTTATTATTTTGTTATTATAAAAACTAAAATACAAAAAAAATCGAATCGTGATCAAAAAATAAAAATTAGCAATTGCAAATTGAAACAAATAAAGTCCAAAACAAATTACAACAATTTATTTATATTGTAAAAAAAACAGTTTTGGGCCAACAAATGTTTCTTTTGTTAAAAAAAAAAAAAACAATTGTAAAAGATCTTTAAAAAAAATATTTTCGTTTTCAAAATCACTAACTTTAACTCGACCAACACTAAAAAGTATTAACAATTGTAATAAAAACAACAAAAAAAAGGCAAATATGTAGTTGTGAATTTTATTCAAGTAAATTTAGCCGAGCATAACGAAACACCATGTCTAGGTTCACACATTCACACAAGCACACACACTCAATCAATCACATATTCACTGCACTCACAAACACTCAATCTTTAACACAAGCCATTCTCAGTTCACACTCAATATTGGAGCAGTTCTTCGTTTTGCCCGTGTTCCACTTGTTATCTTTACATTCGTTTTTTAAAAAATAGTCAAAAGTTTTTTTTTTAATTTTTTTTGTTTTAATTAATTTACTTGATCTTCTTTCTCATCAACACTCATCTACAGTAATTAATTGAAAACAACAGCAAACAAACACGTTTAAGAGACAAATTATTAATTATGTCTTTTCTTTCCAACACGTTATTACGTTCTTCGTTGAACTTTTTTATCGTTTTACCCGTTTAATACATCTAACGTCTACCAGAAGCGAAAGCGTATTAAATGTGAGCTTGTGATATCAGTAGTTTTGGAGTCATCTTTCATCATGCAGAATAAAAACTACTACTTGCTGAGGGGAAGGAACGTATGGAATGGAACATCGTAAAACTACTGTTGTTGTCTGTTGGGGGGTTATGTGAGTGAATTTCGATACATGTGTGCGCGTGTTAGTAGTTGGCGGCTTTTTCAGTTAAAGCACAAGCATATTGCAACAGTGTTGGTCTGTCTTATAAAAGGGGATATTGTATTTACACACATTTTTATGATATAAAGTTTTTAGTAAGAATTAGGTATTTATTTGAATTACTTTCTGAGTCACCAAATCAATCAACATTTTTTCAAAAAGTTAGTATAAGACTATTTGAAATAAAAAAAAATGGTTCTTAGCCATAAAGTGCTTTTTTTTGAAAAACTATGGCCCCTTTCAGACTCGGTAAGTTAGTTGCGCAAGTCTCTTGCCGAGTACAACAAAGTCTGTACTCATTTTTTCTCCTTACCCAACCTTACCGCTGACATCCTCAAATCAAGAGTTGCGCAAGTAAAGTTACTTGCAAAGTCTGAAAGGGGTGTATAATAATTAACGAATAGTACTTTTTTAAACCAAAATTTTGGCATCGGTACTAAACTATTTTTTATTTCATTATCGGTATTTTAATTATATATGCATCGGTATACGGGAACACAAAATTTTTTAACGGTATAGGTATATTGGTTTTACAATTTAATTAGCCAAACCAAATAAGAAAAACAGAATGACGACGTTCCGCTATTCTCCAGCTGGGTAGCAAACGGTTTCAATTATTGACCTCCAACGTACCCTGTTTGGGGCTGTTGTTATCGCTTCGTTCCTTGTAAACCCTAGAGCAGTAAGTTCTAGTATGTTTACAGTTCGCCATAATGTTTTCTGACTTCTTTGCCGGCGAGAGCCTTGGGGGTTATATTGCAATACCGCCTCATTGTTGTATCTTCTAAGAATGCCGTATTGGATTGAATGTTGGTCGGTTGTGCGAAGCAGATCTACATTGTTTGGCCAGAACCATCATACGTCTTAGACATCATTCGTTGTTTTTAAATAAGCACGACGTTTCACAGTCATATAGAAGTGAAGGCTTTACACACGCGTCGAAGTCTTGTGTTTTTAAATGTCACGATAAATCAGAAGAATTCCAAACATCCCACAAATAGTTCATAAGTTATGAATGATAACAGGATGGCCTTTTTAATGCTTCAATCTACGTTTAACAGTATATGAGTGGTCTAAACTACTTAAATGACACATTTTTCACATGGTGGCAATTATTAAAGGAATTTTTCTCTACAAATTAGTATTTTTTTTTAATATTAATTTGAAGAGTATAAACAAATTTAACTTTTCAAAACTTACGCTAATGGAAAATATTGACAACCGAAACGAGTTTCGATATCAATACTGGTATAAAATTTTGAACAGCTTTAATGCGGTCTCGTTATTAATAATGGTATCGGTTGACAACCTTGCTTTTTGTTTTTACCAATAATATTTTTAACCTAAAATATCTTTTTAAGCCAAAACATAATATTTTAACTCTATTTTACAATAAAAAGAAAAAAAAAGAAAAAAGAAAGAAAAAAAAACTAGGAATTCTTCGGTACCATAAACCAAAAGTAGAGTTTTTAAATTTACGATTTGAGCAAGCGTCGTTTCACACCAAAAAAGTACCATTTAAATCAAAAAATAAATATTTATATCAAAAGCACGGTTTTTTTAACCCAAAGTATTTTTTGAACCAAAACTACCTTTTAAATAAAAATTAAATTTTTAAACAAAAAAAAAAACGTTATTTAACTTAAATTTAATTTTTCAAACTATAGGAACCATGGTACAACTAGACAAGGTAAACTCGTTGCTACAACAAGTACAACAAGACAAAAACAACAGGCAATTTGTTTTTGTACTTTCTACCCCAGACGTCAAAAAAATAGCAGCACTGCATTCAACAAAACAAAACACAAATTGAAAAAAACGAACAAGACAACACGTGCAGAAAAATAAAAAAACTATAATTTTTATAATTTCTTTACCTGCATTATTTATTTAACCACGAATTAGCAATTAAGATGAACAGAAAAATGTGACCAACGGAAAATGTACGTATAAACTGTATATATAACATCCTGTCAGGAATTAAAAGAGGATCAGTCCCTACATGTTACATTTACCGGGTTAATAAAAAATTTGATGTGCATTTTAGAAGATTGTCAGGCTGGAAAATTGGAGATATGTTTGCTACATATGCAACAACAACACGATACAAGAAATATACGTTTGGGGAATTCCGCCATGAGTAGTTGCCATCAGAACTGTAATTATCAATTGCAATTTGTAGAGATGAGGTCATTTAAGAATTTAGTACATGTGTGCTTGCCCTGCCGGATGGCTCCATTGGATGTTGTTTTGTTTTATATGAATAATTTCTGCTCTTAAAAATCTTGAACGTAAAAAAGAAATGCATTTACAAGATTTCCGAAAAGAAATTATTGATTTTAAGGAAAAACTTAAAAAATATAATAAAAACAAAGCAGACTTGGTTGCAGAACTGGAGGCAGAAAAAAAAATTAGTCATACTAAACGTCAAGTTTTGGAAATGGCAACAGAAGAAAAAAAAGATTTTATTTAAAAAAAAAACGCGAAGAAGAGCTGTTGTTTCTTAAGGCCATCGTGGAATCATTAAGAACAGAAATACCAAAAGAGCTAGACTCGATGCGAAAATTTGCAAAATCATTAGAAACAAAATACTCGGAACGTAAGATAATTTTTTAAACACTTTTACAAATTTTTAGAAATCAATTCCCTAAAAATGAAACTGCAACCATTGGATAAGGAAAATGTTAAGCCATCTAAAGATCCAGGCAGATCAATAAGACTCTAACATTAAAACAATAATATTGTTAAGTTTTAATTAGTTTATTCAACATATTATTTTAAATATATATTTATTTCTTAAATTAATCATCTACATTGTTTGTTGTTTCTCCAACATGTGCTGTGCCCACATTAACTGCCTGAAATATATCATTGCCCTGCTGATTCTTTTTCAGTCTTTCTCTTATTAATTCCGCTATGGCTTTTTGAGTTCTTTTTCCAAACGCTCCAATTTTTTTGAAACATCTCTTTTTAAGTCCCAATCTGACTAACGAGGAGCTAAGTTTGTTATATCAATTTCATCTATAATAATGGGCTGCTTTAATAACTCCAATTGATTTTCGACTGCTGTTTCTATATCACCCGAAGGTTCTTGGGGCAGAACATCACCTGCCGTAGTTTTATTTTGTGGTTTGTAACTCCGGAATATTGGTCTAAAAAAAATTTATATTTTATTAGAAATGTGTTATTTTAGGAACAAATCTGGTTTACCACAATTTCAGACGACACTTTTCTTCTTTAATATTCTTTTAATATTAAAATTTTTTAAATTTATAATGTTTTTAATTTAAATTAAAAACGATTCAAAGTTTTTTCCACATTAAAAAATGTTTATATTTTAAATGGCACTAACTATATCGCTCATTTCGTGCAAGACCGTCACAACTCAAAATTTGAAACTTTACAGGAGAGCCTTTTTAAGATTCCAACCTATTATTTCTCACCTTCTCTTTCACTAAAATACCGTTATAAAATCAAATGTTTCTTTTTTTCTACAAAGAAAACCACATCTGCAAGAGGAATTCCGAACACAAACTGAAATGTGACCTTGTTGATGTTAATTGCTTAAGTTTGTTACGAGAGGTCATAGCGTCACAAGCATCTGTATTACCGTTATTTTTTCGATAATTCTCTCCGTTCTTAGATCAATTTGTAGAGATTTAAGAGAAGAACACTTCTGCATTACTAACTCTAAAATGCCAAATTTTGAGTTGTGACGGTCTTGCACGAAATGAGCGATATGTAAACAAACATGAATAAATAAATGTAAACAAACCAGAAAATTTTTTGACATTTGGGGCTAAACTGGGGTAAACAGCTTACAAACATCTGTGCCAACGAGTCTACCTTGTGTACTTGTACCATGATAGGAACCTTTTAAGCCAAAAAAGTACATATATTTTTTTTTAACAAAAAAGCAATATTAAACAAAACGGAAATATTTTCTACGTAAAAGTAAATTTTTAAATTAGAAAAAACTTTTTTAAATTTACTTTATTTACCAAAAAGATGTTTTAGCAACAAATACCTTTTTAAACTAAATACTTGTTTTTATCCAAAACTAAACTTTTTAAAAAATGGAAATATTTTTTGAGCAACTAAACTAAAACCATTTTTTACAACAAAAAATTTACTTTTGAATCTAATAAGAAAATTACGATTTAAAATAAAAACTACCTAAATACATAAATTTTAAAGTCCTTTCAACGTAAAACAAAAGAAAATAAGGAAAAAAATTAAAACAAGCGTCAAAAATCAATTTTACATTACATGGGTAGACAATGAAAACTCTCTCTAATAAACATACCTGTTACTTATTATACTATGATAAAAACCAACAACTTTTTTTTAAAAAATTTGAAAAACACGTAAATTAAAAAAAAAAAAATTTGGAATAAAAAGTACCGTTTTTTAAAAACATAATAGTGTAAAAAAATTATGTTTAGGATAAAAAAAGTTCAATGTTTCCAGTATTGGAAAATCGGTATTTCTAGTTTCGCCTTCAGGCTTAGTGATCCTTAATAAAGAACACTATTTTTTTTTTATTTTTCATTTACTGTTTCTCATTTTGACTGATTTATCTAATATTAAAGAAACTTAAAAAAAAATTATTTTTGGGTGAATTTCAGTAAAATGTTAAACATTTTGCGATTTTTGCATTATTTAGGTATTGATATTAGAACTGAAACTGAAACTGAGTCAAGTCAAACTAACTGAAAGGAAATTATTATCTAAACTTTTATAGTTAGGGGGATTTTTTCCAAAATACCTTTAATTGGTGGGTTTTAAAATTATTTTTGGGGGAAGAAAAATAATTAGCTGGCAACACTGTTTGATACAATGTTTAAATTTACAATTATACTGTGCAACATTTTTGAAAAATCTCTCTCGTGTGGAATTCCTCGAAAGTCCTATTTGGGTTTTGCTAGTTCAGCTGCCGTTCGGATTTTATGGTCTTATAAATATTTTGGCTAAAACTTGATTTTGCCGAAGAACAAGCAATTTTTCTCACATCTATATCTTGGAAACCAATTGGAATTTTGTTTTTTTAAAATTTAAATTAGTATCCGAAAAATTGCATGTTCTTCAAAAAAAAAAACATCAAGTTGTAGCCTAAATTTTTATGAGGGGTCATTCCGAATGTCAGCTAAACTAGCAAAACTTAAATTGTTTTATTGCTTGTTTTTAGTTGACGAGAACAAAACTCGTTTGTTTAACTTACATTTAAAACAAAAACAAATTTTGAATTTTTCGAAAGTACTTCTAGAATGTCTTGCATAGTGTTTTTAAAAAATTCGTAACGTCTTTTTGGGTTTGAGACTGGGATAAGTTTTGATATGATACGTTTCCATTTTGTTTCTTATGTGTGGAATCTGTTTGGATTATGTCTAGTTTGCAGTGTTGCCTCAAACCATGTTCCGTTTTACACTGCCAAAGCTTCAAAATTGTCCAAAATTTTATAGGTACATTACACAAAACAAGTTTTGTATTTGATAATAATAGGAATTTTATTTACGAATAAATATAACACAAGCAATTGTGTATTTTAATGTACATATGGTTGAATACATGTACATTGAAACATACTTGTGATGTTACAAATATCACTATATATCTAACTAGCTTAACCCGGTGCGGTGCGCTTTTCTACCCCCCCATCGAAATAAAATTAGTAAAAATTTTTTAAAACAGATCTCGTGTATTGATAACAGAGCCTATTGGTCTTAATTTAAATGCTTTAACAGTAACCGTTCTACAGATATACAAAAATTGCAAGTGTCTTCGTATGGGAGGTGCCATGCCTACATTTCCCATTGAACCTACCTTTTGAAAGATGTTGTGTATTATTATCTATGCTATTTGTACAAAATTGGGTTTACACTTGGAAAGTTTTCTCTCACAAAATCTGTGTTCATTAGTGATAGGGGAAATAAGAATAGCACCTTCTATTCCCCTCCTACCAATAAACTCAGACTTTCTGAAATAAAACTTTTATAGTGTCAATCCAGACTTAAGTTGCCATAATATGTATAAGTGTATGGCTGTAGCTTTATTTTATTAAAACATTATATTGCTTAACTCAACAATAGTTCGTTTGTTGCCATTGCGGGGACCATAATATATTTTTTAACCATACTTCAACCATGTTTTTTTCTCTGCATGCACTATTTAGAATATTTACATCTTTATGTCATTTATTGCCATTTTGAATTTCAATATTTCTTTATCATCATTTCTTTGGTTGTTTTAAAATTGGCCCCTTTATATTGTTCTTAACTATCCTTTGCAAAAACTATTGACGTTATTTATTCTTCTTATCAGTTTTGGTTAATTAGAAATTGCTAAAATTTTTCGAAAATGGCAAAATATTGAAAATAATTAAAGTTATTATTAGGAAACTAAATAGACTCACCACGACAGTTTTTTTAATTTTTAAAACTTTTGACGAAAAGCTTTCAACAAATGTAACAAAGTTGTCGTAAATTTTGTTCTTATTCTGATCTTAAAAATTATGTTAACGCATTTTATCATCCAATTTTTGGTCAAAAATTTCTACGAGCAAATTTTTTTATGCATAAATTTTTTTAATTTGAAAATATTTGCCGTACTTTGGCTCAACAATTTCCAAAATTTTGTACAAATCATTATCCAAATGCAATTTAAAAATTTTTAATATATGTATTATTAAAGCTAATCGTATTTATTCTTTGAGTTTTAAATATCTACGTATGTACATATATATAGTATTTATGTAACAAGGATAACGTAATGACGCAAAAGAAAAGTAATTATAATAAATCAATATTTATCATTTCAAGAACTAGGGAATCAAAATTTTCTGATTCATCAGCCAATTCAATTTTGTTTTACATGTTGTTTGTTTATAAAGTGCTTTGGGTTGATTGAATAAATTTGTCACAGCAAGCTGCATTATTTTTAAAGTGATATTTTAAGAAGAACTTTTAATAACTCATACTGCATTCTATTGCAAATTTTGATTTTGGTTGTTCTCATTATAGACGTTCAACAGAACGTACAAAAAGCATATTTAAAACTATTGCAGCAAGCTCTTGAACCGCCGAGAAAGACTTAAATTTGTACTCACATCTTGACCAAATCGGTCTTTCCATTGCACAAATGGAATTTATAATAATATATCCCCTGGGGATTTTCACGAAATTTGTATCCCTAATTCCAAAAAAAATCCCAATTTGGGGATAAATCCCCAAAACTGAGAACGCTGCATGGGGATACCAAATAATTGTGTTGCTGAGTGGAAACATTTTTGTTATTAATATTCTAAAACAAGTTAGAGTGCTATATTCGGCTGGGCCGAATCTTTGATACCCTCCACCGACAGGAGTGGGCTCTATATGATAAATACAAATATATTATTAACTGAGCTTCACAAAAACGAGCGTCAGCATTAAAATTAGTTGCGGTTTAAACATGAATTAAATTATTGACCGACAATAAGAAAATTTTGTGCGTTTCTTGTTAGAACTTTGAACAGGCCTGAGTACAATATCATGATTCGTAAAAGTTTTAGCCGAACTAAAATAATTTTTAGGAGGGTAGTTTGTATTGGACCTATGGTAAATTATGGCCCAATCATCCCAAAATTCTGAAGACTGATTTCTGGTATAAATAAATTAGAATACATTTCAATACAGCAGTGGAATTAGTTTTAGCGTTAACAGAAAATTTCACAAATTTGCATGATATTTTTTCTGGCCATATGAATTTTAAGTAAGAAATTTGACCGCAATATCTATATCTGTGATGGTTTAAGGAGAATTTTGTTATTTTCCCAAAGTGAGCTTTATTTGGTTTTAGGCGCAATAAACTGTTTTCCGAGAGTAGGGTTTATATGTGGCCTAGGGTAAATTATGGACCAATCTTTACGAAATTTGGCAGTGTGATTTCTCGTCCTATAAAACTGTGACGTACCGAATTTAAGTATGCCAGCGTTATTTATTGCGGTTTTAGGCGTACTAAACTGTTTTCCGCGAGATGGGTTTATATGGGGCCTATGGTAAATTATGAACCGATCTTCACGAAATTCGTACAAACCAAATTCGAGAAAAATTTTATGTCATTCCGTGCATTATTAAACCATTTATGTTAGTTTTTGTATCAATATTATCAATTTTTTTAGGGTGGTAGTTCCACATTTTGATTCATAGTTCTGATCCTACTGAACCGATGTTGCTGGATTTCAATCCCAAACTGCTTAGGATAACTACAAGTAATCTGAGACCAAGTTTGTTCTTTTCTTTTGCGTTTTTCGAAAGTGAGCGTGTTTTCAACAGACGGACAGACAGACGGACATGGATAAATCCATTAAGTATTACTCAAGGAGCCAGAATATATATACTTTATGGGGTCTTAGATGTATAATAAAAAAGTTTCACACGGAGCTCGTTGGTGTTACATATTAACCTGTCAGAAAAGAAATTTTTAAAAAAGAGCTTCAAGACTATTTTATTCTTCTAATTTTTTTTTTATTTTGAATCGCATGTCCACTTTTTAAAAACCAAAAAGAAAAAACGTTATATTTTTAAATACTTTTCTTTTTGATTTGATATACAAGTTTTAAAACATGGTGGGAAAATTTTGGCGTATAACTAGTGTTTTTTATACGGGATTACCCGGGTAAAAATCCGGAATTTTTTTATTCAATTATGGCAACTGTACTGCTGATATAATTGTAAGAAATTTAAGTCGAGAATCAGACGTAATTTAAATCCGATAAGTAAAGCAATGTTTTATGTGTTTTGCTCTGAAATTTCGAAGTAGTAAAAGAGGAGGATTAAAAATGTACAAAATTCTAAACTTTTTTAAAGATCCTGGTTTATTTTATAAAAAGGAAAAAAGTTGTTCCAGCTTTCTTCAAGAAATTTTATGATTTTTCTGCAAAGCAGCTGCATAAAAGATTTTTTTGATAAGATTCTAAAAATGCAGTAATTAGTATTTCGGTAAGAGATAATGAGAAAAGTGAAAAATGAACATTTACTGATATTTTGAATTTCCTTAAATATTAAACGCTAAATATAATTTTCTTAAAAAAGAATTACAAGTGTCCAGATATCATATAATGTTCTTTTGACTATAAAGTCAAAATAAAGAAATAGGCTGTCAACCGATTCTGAAAATGCTTATTCCGTACTAAAATCCATAATCAGAAATATTTTGTAATATTTTGTTTGAACAATTCCCTGTTTTGGTTTTATGTCCATGATGTTCCCTTTGCATGAACTGAACTAACTGAATATATTTTTACCAACTTTTAATGCATTAATAAACTGATTAAATAGATCTCATGAGTTGTTCAAATTTAGTAAATTCTTTTTTCACGATTTAATATAAAGCGGGAATTCCCGGTAAATTGAAAAATAAATCCCGCTTTCCCGGTAAATGAAAATGTACTTTTGAGCTTATAAATGAATCATATAGGTATGAATCCTTTTTCCATCTCACAAGAAATAAATCAGTTGTTAATCATCAAAAGTGATCTCAGAAGGCTCATTTAGGCGATTTTCACAAAAAATTATCACCCAAAGGTATTTTTTGCATTTTAATGATATTTTAAAATAGCACCTAATCAACAAAAGGGTATTTACTCGAAATTTTATTTAACATTGAAGGCATATGAAAAACAATTTTAAAACCAACCGCGTCATTACCAAAAATAGACAAAATTTGTAATTTTTTTTTGATTTTACTTAATACTAAAAAGTTTTTGGCTGACTATTTAAGTCATATTGCCAGGGTGTCACACGAATTTTTCGAGCCTCAACCACAAGTCCTCTCTCGACCTAGACCTTCGTATAGGAAGGCGAGAGCTTCCAGAATCCACTCCACGAGTAAACGTCTCAGTTTTTTATGGTTCTCCACCAGTCACGTTGAGTTATTATTAGTTATCCACCAGTCAAACACGTTAAAACATTGAGGTTACCAACGATTGCACAAAGTCAATGCTGGCAACCGCGAAGACTGTCAATTGGTACAGTTATACGACGCACAGTGGCGCCATTTGAGTTTTTTCGTTGCAAAAATCATATCTTTTGAACCGAATAAGATAATTGAACAGTTTAAACAGCATATGATAGAAAACTGTTCAGCCTATGAAATGAGCGTTTGGAAAGGGTGCTACGCTTTGTAGGGGCCTACTTATGGGTTATCAAAGTTAAAATTAGTAGAAAAATCAATTTTATGGTAACTAAAAAAAATTATTTTTACATTTTTAGATTGTTTTTATTTTTTTTCTTTAGGGTTTTATGTTTTAAATTATTACCCAACAAATTAAAAAAAAAATAATTTTTTTTTTAAAATTTATTTTTTCAATTTTCTGTAAAATATTCATCACAATTCGTAAGAGAAGGTATATCTAAAAGACTAACCATTTCTAAACTATAATTATTTTGTAACTCTATTCGTGACTTCACATGCCGCAGGGAAGAAATAAGTGGATCGGAAGATGCTGCCAACATGTTGAAGAGGTCCTCATTTTGCCTTACCCTTTGAATGCTTTGAATGTGTTCTGCAATCTATATTTTTTATAAAATTTGTTAAGAGACTCCTGTGCTTCTTCAGAAAGCTCTCCAATTGGCAAAGACTGGTACTCAATTATATCTTTGCCATGCGCCAATATTTTATGGACGGTCGGTGTCAACTTCTTTTGTGGATACATTTCTGCTAAAAGAGATGCAGTTTTCGACGCATATTCTCCATATTTTGTAGAATTTACATTTTCTTTGCAGTTTAAAACATCCAAGATCGTGCCCAATCTTTTCACGATTTGATTGTCAATTCCAATGATTCTAGTTACTGCCTCATCATTTTCACAAAATCTCCTAGAAGTGTTTCCATCGTTTGAGTTACCGTATCCGTGCTTGGGACAGTCTACTTTTAGTCCAACTTGTTTAAAAAAAGCATCCTGTATTTGCTTCTTTCTGATCTTTTCCTTATCCTTTAATGATGTATTTTCATCGAAGTTTTCCTCCTCTTGTGGTAGGGCCAGTTTTAGCAAGAATTCCATACACCTTATCCTTGCGTGCAATGGTAACATTCCATATTCGTAATTCTCCTCATTTGTAGAATCGTTTAAATTACCAAAGTTCTTCTGACAAATAATAATAAAAAATCGATAAAAAAAATATAAAAATAAAACGAAAAAAGGGGTTTAAATAGGTTTTTGCTAAATTTTTACCTCCAATATAATTCTGTCTATATATATGTATATGATAACTAATTGAAATATATTATAATTAAGCAGAAAAAGATACTAATCTTAAACTCTTTACAACTAATTATATAAAATTGAGATGTAACATATTATATATGAAATAAATTGAATTGAATTGAAAAAAGTTCTTCTGACTCTTTTTGCAAATCGGGCATGACATTGTTGAGGTTGTTCCTGTCAGTTCGTTTACGACTTTTCCGTCAACCATGGTCAGGTGGAACTCGTAATTGCATTCAATATATTTTCCTTCTCCAATTTGCAGCTTTGTAGGCTTAATCTTGCTTATTTGTTCTTCAATGTCCTTCACCGTAGTCCTTATGAGTTCTGTCGATTCCCTTGCAAACTGAAACATTATTGGTCGGCAATAATGCACTGATGGCGGACGTGGATTTTTCCAGTGTAGGGAATCATCCGATTTTAGCCGCAAAGGAACAACAGATGCCATAAACATATTTCCGTCCGATATTGTAGCGTCATCGGAAGATATCCTTTGCTTATAAACGCTTTGTCCGGATGATCCATCGCAGCCCCATTTGCTGATCAATGTCAACTTCTCAGGAAGAATTTTCACTTCCGTGAAAAACTTTGGTGTGGTTGACTTTCTAAACAGTTCAAATAATTTTAAATTGTTTAACGCCATGTTTTCAGTACTTATTGTTTAATGGTTTCAGTAATTGTTGCGCCAACTTTCAGGCGTAGACTAATCCAGGCATTATGCTTATTTTGCAATATATAGGTTTATGCTACCATGCCTAAAAATTTACCTGTTCCCTGCATACATATGGATTTAGGCTGAATAATGCAATTTTGATATTATGCACGTGTCCAAATAAGATTTGTGCCTACCTGTAGGGACCATAAGTCAATATTGTTCCTGACCATTTGTACGCCAAAGTATTGTTTATGTGAGGTACGTACCTGCTAATTTCAATGAGTATGTTTTTTTGACTACTGTCAGTCAAAACATATAAGGGATGGACGCCATACAATTTCTGCAACCATGACTTTTTAAACTTTTTTACCTCTAGAACCCAAACGGGCACGTACGGGCAGATAAAACCTTTTGAATTATGTAAATAAATAATCAAAGAACCGGTTTTGCAAATATGGCAAATATAGAAAAATATAGTTTTTTTTTATTTTCCGTCAAAGTTGAAAAATAGTGAAAAAACGGATAGTTTTTAAATAGTACTTTACCAGGAGAAACACAAAGAAAACAGTTAATTTTTTTTCATCATTATACATTTAATAAATACATCAATCAATACAAACAAAAAATAAGGCGATTCGTTACCTATTTTTCGTGATATTACACCTGAAATCGCAACAAATTGACTAAAAATTTTGTGTTTTTTTGAAAACTGAAAGTCGGTCAACTTTGAACGGTTATATCTTCTAAACTAAAAATGTGATATTATTAAGAGTGGCATATTTGAAATCGTTGAAAAGTTTCCTATAACATGGGTTTATTCTAAACTTCGTCGGCACTCATGAAAATTTTGATTTTTGCAACCTCGCTTGCTCTACGGGCGCCACTGTGCGACGCCAAGCCATTAACCGATGCGAGGTGATAACGCAAAACGCACGAAAAGTAGACAAACAAGAACGATCTGATTGTTCTTAAGAAATAATGACAACGAGCAGCAGTTTTACGAGTGTGGATAAAATAGAAAGATAATTTCACAGCGGGTAGATACAAGTGTGACCATTTTGGCATTTTTGCAGCTAAATTTAGCATTAAGCACGTGGCATTTTATTTAGCATTTTTAGAAAATGTTTTTAGCTTTCTTTAGCATTATTTATTTTAAAAATTTTGATTTCACTTAAATTTTTTTATAAATTATAATACATTTCGACTTAAATTAGTTGTAACTAAAATAATTTCTTATGAAGAGATAATTCTTTTGTTAAGAAACATCTTACCTGTCTTGTTTTATTTTAATTTAATATTCAGGGAATATTATAAATGCCCTTATCAATTTTTAATATTATTTGCCCTTTGATATTACGATATAAAAGTACGAGAAAATTTCACTTTGTATTAAGATACAAATTCAATGGTGAAAATGTGTGAACAATTTTTTAACAAATAGAATCTGGGAATTATTACTTTTAATAAGCTACTTTATTATATTCAACATTTTTTTATTTTTCGAATTTATGCTATGAGCTAAAAAAAAACTTTTTGCAATAGTTTTATTCCTTAAATTTTTAGGAATGACTTTATACACTACCAGACTATTATCTTGTTTCTTCCTGTTACATTTTACCTGAGCTATCCGTTGGATAGCAATAAAGAAGACACCAGCAGAATGTAATGCTGACGAAGGCCGTAGCGGGCCAGAAAATGCATTACAAAAAATAATAATTCTATAGCTTCAACTTGTCTTAACCCTCTGCGACTGACGTGTTGTCTAACAGACACCAATGAAAGAAAAAATGGATTTTCTATTTTGTGCCATGCCATTAAATATTGTTTAAAATCAATTATCGTTTTGTTGGCAAAAATAAATTACAGCAAATAACAAGCTATAACATTAATCTAAAATAAAAAATAATTTCAGTAGGTTTACAAAACAGAACTTGGAAAATATAAGCCATCAAAATGGTGTCTAGCGGACTACCACGTCATTGGAATTGTTATTACAAAGTCACGTCAGTCGCAGAGGGTTAAACTATAAAAATTAAATGATCAAATGCATGTGCTTCATATTAATGTGTATCAGATGCTTTACCAAAATCTATCTACTTGCTTAATTTCAATTTCGTTAAAAAATAAGTCACTAAAATGTATTTTGCCTCGAATAAAATTTCATACTGGTAATAAATTTTTATTAAAAATCTTTAAAAAAAATTTAGCATTATTTTTAAAAATTTTGTAAAATTATTTTTAGCATTTTTTGGCCTGTCTAATGCCACATTTAGCTGTAATATTTTTTTAGATCTGGTCACACTGATATTTATGAACATAACGTGTCAATTTTTTTGAAAAAGTGTAAAAATAAACATTTTTAGTTAATACCCTCTTGTTGATTAAGTGCCATATGTATGTATGTTTATTAAATAATTTTTAAAAATTTACAACACTTACTAAAAGTCTTAAAAAAATTTTAAATCAAAACTGACACATCAATGATATTTTTACCTTAAATTAGAAAAACTGAAAATATAATTCCTGGCTAATGATAATAATGTTAGCTCCCCAGGAAGAATGTTTTACAAATATTGTTCAGGACTTTCTCATCTGCACCGCCGTCCACAAAGCCCGACAATTGGGAGTATTTCAAAGTGCAATTTATGTGCATATAACTCTGGATAAAATGACGCAACGCACCAGAATTTATGAAAATTCGGAAAATCCATATTTTAATGAGGTAACCTTCCAAATTGAGTTATCAAGCAACATTTTTACTTAATAAAGATTTTAGTATTTTGTTTTCGAATTGAAATGCACTTTAATGGAACTTTTGCGTTTGTCTATTTTCTATGAGATTAAAAAGCAGACCGTTTGCAAGAAAAATCCCACAGTGGGGGAGCTCCTTATCGACATGCAAAGTGTCTGGAATCAATCAAATCGTTGTTACTTTAAGAAATGGGGTCGTCTAGAGGCACCCATTGGTCACAGTGTTGACAGTGCGGATGTCGCAGGCTTAGGAAAAGGGTTTTTGCAAATTGACTTGGCCATTGTGTCACAAGCGTCCAACATTAGCAATTTGCTAAGGCCTTCCGAAGATGATTTAATGATTTTAAATAAGTGGCAAATTCATCAGGATTACGATGATATAGAAAAGTATTTTTTTTTCTTTTTTCTTAAATACAAAATTAAATTTAAAGAATTAAAAAAAAAATTTTGTCTTTTCTTAGAAACCTTTTGCAGAATCTGGACACAGGAGTTAAATGCAACATTCGTTATACGGTGACCTTTTATCGTGGTATTATGTTCAAGAAATCCGATTACCTTATACAAGTATTTTTCTTTGTTTTTTCATCTTTCCTTTTGATATTATTCATATGTTTTATTTTAAAGTTTAGATTCCATCCCTTTAAGGGCAAGACGAATGTGGCCAAAAATACTCAATATCCTTGCTGGAACCAAGAAATCAGTTTCGTTTGGTGTTATCCATCGTTGGCACAGACGTTGGTTTTACAGCTTTTGATGCACGAACATTTGCAGTGGAAATGTATGGCGGAATATGAATTGCATTTCAATGAAATCGCTTTTAAAGGTAATATTGATGATTTTTAAAAAATGTTTATAAAAGAGAAAGCAGCGATTTTTGTTTAATATCTGCAGTTTTTGCACATTTAGGGGCTTCTGTCTAGTTATTCTGCGAAATTAGTGTTTGACAAACTGCTTTTTTCCAGTTTTAATAATTCAAATTTCTCATTTTGTTCCAAATTAATGGGCATACGTTCCATCTGGCTCTTGGCCGTTTTCTTCGCCTAGAGCATCTGATTCTGTGGCTCAGCATCGCTATCTGCGGTCTGCATTTATTCATGCGCACAATATGTGCAACCCAACGTTACCTCTCCAATACACAGTTCGTTGTAGCTTTGGACAAAGTCACCGTTAGAGTCTTTCACTGGGCCAAAATTGTGCGTAGGTTATTTGTTGTCACGGATCAGGTCTCGCATGTATATGTGGTGGTGAGTCAAATGACAGTTTTGTTTATACGTATTTAGTAGATATGAGCGATATTTCTGTACCTGTGCTTTAGGCCCTGAGCTTTCAATGTTATTCTTTGGCGTTGCGCTGCGTTTTACATGATCAGGGCCTTAATCACTGTTACTGAAAATTCACGAATCACAGTTGTGACCAAATTTGTCAAGTAACTGGTAATTACTACGTCGTTCTTTTTGTTTTTTGTTACATACAAAAATTTATGATATTTCACTGTTTGTGCGGGTAATAGCGTTTTTTGAATTCAATGGCGAAAAATGTTGATGTTCCTTTCATTCTCTCTTCTATGTTATTGGTATTTTTTTTAAGCCAAAGTTTATTTGTTCAAGTTGTTGTTTCTTTGTAAAGTACTTCAAAAGCTCATGCGAAAGCTCGCGCATTGTAGGTAGCTGTATTATGCACTTGCAATAAAAGAACTAAAAACTGACAAACCGTGATCACAATCACAGCTTTAAGGAGCAGTCATTTTTAAATCACGTTCACTTATCACGATGTTCTTTAAAAATCACGGGATCGCGCATCTCTAATGGAATCCATAGTACGGTTAATTTGTCCTCCATCATAAAGCCACAACCATAATAATAACAACAATTTGTTAACCACTGATAATTGTATGGTTTTAAATTAACAATAATCAGGGGTGTCATAGAATCCAAGTCGGTTTTGCTAATTGTCGGTTTTTCAAACCAATATTGGTTTCATTTGGTGTCATAAAAACAAGTCGGTTTTGTTATTTTCGAATACAAATAAAACCGATATTCGAAACAGCTGTTTTATGTTTTGGTTCATTTGTTTATAGTTTTTAATGCAATTTTTGTTTGATAATTTTTTAAATTATGATTGTGCTTTAAAATATTGTTAAAACTTGTGTTTGTAATAAAAGGAAAATTATAGAAAAGAAAATAAGAATGGAAACACACTTTACAAATGCAATAAATGCCATCGTTGTATTAAATATTTGCATTTGTTGTTTACATTTGTGTAATTTTATTGTTTTGTTGAATTATAAAGCAAATTTATTAAAAATAAAAAATAAATTGTTTCTTGTTAATAATAATAACTAAAATAAATAAATGTGTTGCGAACTTTCTGTACGCAGATAAAGTGAGAATACTTTTGCAAGCTCGCAGCAGCCCGCTGCCGGAGACTACCGGAGACATGCAAAAAATACTAATTTAGGCAAAAGTGCACTTTACGGGGCGTACGGAAAAAAAAAAAAAAAAGTTGGACCCCCTCTGGAATAAAAAAAGAAAAAAACCAAAATTAAAATTTAAGGGGGCTGAGGCCCCTGGGATCCCATGGATCAAAAAAAGCGGCCCGCCCACTTAGTGGTATGTGTGGGTACTCAAATTAAAGGTAATTGTGTAAAAAATACGAAATTAATAAAATTTAGGTCGAGCGGTACTTCTGGGTCCCTCTGGGGGTAAAAAAATTGCCCCTCCCACCGTTATAACTATGTGTGGGTACTCGAATGAAAGGTATTTTGCTTACGATTGTAAATATTTTGTTTCTATTTTGCTTTTTTAATGTTATACCTATGCGCTAAAATTTTCAAATGAGTTTTATTATTTTTTTATTTTTTTGTAACTAAAGCTTCTTTGTATAGCCGGCCTTCGGCCGGGCGCAAGGATTTTCACCTCTATGGTATAACAAAGACCGGCTTCGCTAACTAAAGCTTTTTTGTATAGCCGGCCTTTGGCCGGGCGCAAGGATATTCTCCTCTATGGTATAACAAAGACCGGCTTCGCTAACTAAAGCTTTTTTGTATAGCCGGCCTTCGGCCGGGCGCAAGGATTTTCTCCTCTATGGTATAACAAAGACCGGCTTCGCTAACTAAAGCTTTTCTGTATAGCCGGCCTTCGGCCGGGCGCAAGGATTTTCTCCTCTATGGTATAACAAAGACCGGCTTCGCTTACTAAAGCTTCTCTGCATAGCTGGCCTTCGGCCGGGCAAAAGGATTTTCTCCTCTATGGTATAACAAAGACCGGCTTCGCTAACTAAAACTTCTCTGCATAGCTATAAAAGATACATAAATTAACCTAGAGAGGAAAATATTAAACGAATACAAAAACAAAATACATATTTGCAATCGTGAGCAAATTACCTTTAATTTGAGTATCCACACAGATATACATAAGTGTTATGGGGGGACACTTTTTTTGCCCCAGAGGGCCCTAGAAATGCCGCCCACCCAAAATTTTATTATTTTCGTTTTTGTTGCACAATTACCTTTAATTTGAGTACCCACACATACCATTCAGTGGGCGGGGCGGTTTTATGGACCCAGGGGTCCCCACCGGTCTCAGCCCCCTTAAATATTAATTTTGGTATTTTTTTTTTTAATTCTGGATCGGGTGGCATATTTTTTATATTTTTTTTTCGTACGCCCCGTAAAGTGCACTTCAGCCCTAATTTACCAATTTTATTTATTTCCATCTATGCAAAATAACTTACTGTTGAAAAAATTAAATAAAAAATTAAACTTTAACCAAATATATTTATTTCCAATATAAAAACAAGAGCTGAAAGCTGCTTGGTTTATTTTCAATAAAAATCCGATAATATTGGTTTCTGTGACACCTAAAACCGACACTAATTTCAGTTCGAACAAAAAACCGATAACATTGGATTTCATGACACCAATGTATTTTTTTTGTCGGTTTCAAATCCAATACCGATAAGATTGGTTTCTATGACACCCCTGAATATGTTTCTCTGTTCCAGAAATCACATGTCATATAGCTATACTATTATTATTATTAGTTACCATATTTTAATAAACATGGCATGTTCAAAGAAACCCAAAATATGGTTGGTGGAAGTGAATAATTTAACAAGTATATGGTTGCCGGTTAAAATAATACACTAGCTTAAGTAACTTTAATATTTTTAAAATTGTTTCGTTAAAAATAGGTTTGTTGAAGGTGACCATATCAAAAAAATTAATTTCTCTGCGTACATACGCTGACATTTTCATGTATTTTGTCTTACGTTCATTTATTGTAAGGCCCCTTCAATGTTTTTGAACATCTCCTGCATGTAGCGTATATTTCTTTTGACACAATTTCCAATGTCATCCGCGTAGGCTATGGTCATGCCAGATCGACTAAGTAAGCTGCCCGTTCTTACATGGTTTTTAATTGTGTTGTCTCACACGAGGTTAAAAGCTGCCGTTGAGACAAAGTCTCCTTGTTTCCCTTCACTCTTTATATAAAAGGGTGAATTGTAACTTTTAGCTATTGGATTTTTTAAAACTACATTGCATTGTGAAACTGGCTTAATATAATAATACATATTAGGTGCGATCACGTACTTTTTAGGTAAAGTTCGGTAAAATGACAGTTAACAAAAATGTCTCTCGCTAATAGACAAACATGTACAAAAGTACGGGAGCAATAAAAACCAAATTTCTACCCCAAAAGAATTCATTAATATGAAATTTGTACTAATAAATACATAAATGACACATTATCATGTATGAAAGAAAAATTCAATCATGTTCTTACATATTTAACATTTTCTATTGTTTAATTTATTAAAAAGTGTTATTTTAATTATTTTGGTAATAGTTGTTTGTAGTTTTATGTTGTTTATTTTTGGACGCCGCACAGTGGCGCCATTTGAGTTTTTTCGTTGCAAAAATCATATCTTTTGAACCGAATAAGATAATTGAACAGTTTAAACAGTATATGATAGATAACTGTACAGCCTATGGAAAGGGTGCTACGCTTTGTAGGGGCCTTCTTATGGGTTATCAAAGTTAAAATTAGTAGAAAAATCAATTTTATGGTAACTAAAATAAATTATTTTTACATTTTTAGATTACTTTTGCAAAATTAAATTAACTGATCTCAACATTTTTTATTTTTTCGAATTTATTCTATGAGTTAAATTTCAGTTATGTATTTTATAAAGCTTTTTGTAAAAAATAAAAAATGTTGAATATAATAAAAGTAGCTTATAAAAAAGAAATAATTCCCAATATCTATTAACTGATCTCACAAGTTTTAGGTTCTAAGTTATTCAGCCTTGTTATGACAATCGCGATTTTCGGTATACTGTTTGGCGATGAAGGTGAAAAAAATTCTGACAGTCCTGGCAAGAAAAATATTTTTCTCTTCTTTCATTCTCTCACCTATTAAGTGCGATCCCGTACTCAACGTTGGGAGCCCGAAGGACAGTGCTGCCAGGTAATTTTTTCTTCCCAAAAAAAAAAAAAAAATTTAAATCTCCCAAATTTTACGTATTTTTAAAAAATCCCCCTTAATGTAAAAGTTAAGATATTAATTTCATTTCAATTAGTTTAACTTGACTCAGTTTTAATTTAAGTTCTAATATCAATACATATATAAAGCAAAAATCCCAAAATTTTTCACATTTTACTGGACTTTACTGGGATTCCCCCAAAAATGTGTTTTTCAAGTTGCTTGAATATTCTTATTTAAAAAATATCTTAAAAAACCATTTATAAGCAGTTAAACATATGTACATTAGACCGACTCAGCTTGTATTTAGCTGAAAAAAGTGTTTTTGTTCCCCACTGAAAATAAAATATATATTTTATCTTTTTCCATATATAGTCAATATAGTCAATGTATGGCGGAATATGAATTGCATTTCAATGAAATCGCTTTTAAAGGTAATATTGATGATTTTTAAAAAATGTTTATAAAAGAGAAAGCAGCGATTTTTGTTTAATATCTGCAGTTTTTGCACATTTAGGGGCTTCTGTCTAGTTATTCTGCGAAATTAGTGTTTGACAAACTGCTTTTTTCCAGTTTTAATAATTCAAATTTCTCATTTTGTTCCAAATTAATGGGCATACGTTCCATCTGGCTCTTGGCCGTTTTCTTCGCCTAGAGCATCTGATTCTGTGGCTCAGCATCGCTATCTGCGGTCTGCATTTATTCATGCGCACAATATGTGCAACCCAACGTTACCTCTCCAATACACAGTTCGTTGTAGCTTTGGACAAAGTCACCGTTAGAGTCTTTCACTGGGCCAAAATTGTGCGTAGGTTATTTGTTGTCACGGATCAGGTCTCGCATGTATATGTGGTGGTGAGTCAAATGACAGTTTTGTTTATACGTATTTAGTAGATATGAGCGATATTTCTGTACCTGTGCTTTAGGCCCTGAGCTTTCAATGTTATTCTTTGGCGTTGCGCTGCGTTTTACATGATCAGGGCCTTAATCACTGTTACTGAAAATTCACGAATCACAGTTGTGACCAAATTTGTCAAGTAACTGGTAATTACTACGTCGTTCTTTTTGTTTTTTGTTACATACAAAAATTTATGATATTTCACTGTTTGTGCGGGTAATAGCGTTTTTTGAATTCAATGGCGAAAAATGTTGATGTTCCTTTCATTCTCTCTTCTATGTTATTGGTATTTTTTTTAAGCCAAAGTTTATTTGTTCAAGTTGTTGTTTCTTTGTAAAGTACTTCAAAAGCTCATGCGAAAGCTCGCGCATTGTAGGTAGCTGTATTATGCACTTGCAATAAAAGAACTAAAAACTGACAAACCGTGATCACAATCACAGCTTTAAGGAGCAGTCATTTTTAAATCACGTTCACTTATCACGATGTTCTTTAAAAATCACGGGATCGCGCATCTCTAATGGAATCCATAGTACGGTTAATTTGTCCTCCATCATAAAGCCACAACCATAATAATAACAACAATTTGTTAACCACTGATAATTGTATGGTTTTAAATTAACAATAATATGTTTCTCTGTTCCAGAAATCACATGTCATATAGCTATACTATTATTATTATTAGTTACCATATTTTAATAAACATGGCATGTTCAAAGAAACCCAAAATATGGTTGGTGGAAGTGAATAATTTAACAAGTATATGGTTGCCGGTTAAAATAATACACTAGCTTAAGTAACTTTAATATTTTTAAAATTGTTTCGTTAAAAATAGGTTTGTTGAAGGTGACCATATCAAAAAAATTAATTTCTCTGCGTACATACGCTGACATTTTCATGTATTTTGTCTTACGTTCATTTATTGTAAGGCCCCTTCAATGTTTTTGAACATCTCCTGCATGTAGCGTATATTTCTTTTGACACAATTTCCAATGTCATCCGCGTAGGCTATGGTCATGCCAGATCGACTAAGTAAGCTGCCCGTTCTTACATGGTTTTTAATTGTGTTGTCTCACACGAGGTTAAAAGCTGCCGTTGAGACAAAGTCTCCTTGTTTCCCTTCACTCTTTATATAAAAGGGTGAATTGTAACTTTTAGCTATTGGATTTTTTAAAACTACATTGCATTGTGAAACTGGCTTAATATAATAATACATATTAGGTGCGATCACGTACTTTTTAGGTAAAGTTCGGTAAAATGACAGTTAACAAAAATGTCTCTCGCTAATAGACAAACATGTACAAAAGTACGGGAGCAATAAAAACCAAATTTCTACCCCAAAAGAATTCATTAATATGAAATTTGTACTAATAAATACATAAATGACACATTATCATGTATGAAAGAAAAATTCAATCATGTTCTTACATATTTAACATTTTCTATTGTTTAATTTATTAAAAAGTGTTATTTTAATTATTTTGGTAATAGTTGTTTGTAGTTTTATGTTGTTTATTTTTGGACGCCGCACAGTGGCGCCATTTGAGTTTTTTCGTTGCAAAAATCATATCTTTTGAACCGAATAAGATAATTGAACAGTTTAAACAGTATATGATAGATAACTGTACAGCCTATGGAAAGGGTGCTACGCTTTGTAGGGGCCTTCTTATGGGTTATCAAAGTTAAAATTAGTAGAAAAATCAATTTTATGGTAACTAAAATAAATTATTTTTACATTTTTAGATTACTTTTGCAAAATTAAATTAACTGATCTCAACATTTTTTATTTTTTCGAATTTATTCTATGAGTTAAATTTCAGTTATGTATTTTATAAAGCTTTTTGTAAAAAATAAAAAATGTTGAATATAATAAAAGTAGCTTATAAAAAAGAAATAATTCCCAATATCTATTAACTGATCTCACAAGTTTTAGGTTCTAAGTTATTCAGCCTTGTTATGACAATCGCGATTTTCGGTATACTGTTTGGCGATGAAGGTGAAAAAAATTCTGACAGTCCTGGCAAGAAAAATATTTTTCTCTTCTTTCATTCTCTCACCTATTAAGTGCGATCCCGTACTCAACGTTGGGAGCCCGAAGGACAGTGCTGCCAGGTAATTTTTTCTTCCCAAAAAAAAAAAAAAAATTTAAATCTCCCAAATTTTACGTATTTTTAAAAAATCCCCCTTAATGTAAAAGTTAAGATATTAATTTCATTTCAATTAGTTTAACTTGACTCAGTTTTAATTTAAGTTCTAATATCAATACATATATAAAGCAAAAATCCCAAAATTTTTCACATTTTACTGGACTTTACTGGGATTCCCCCAAAAATGTGTTTTTCAAGTTGCTTGAATATTCTTATTTAAAAAATATCTTAAAAAACCATTTATAAGCAGTTAAACATATGTACATTAGACCGACTCAGCTTGTATTTAGCTGAAAAAAGTGTTTTTGTTCCCCACTGAAAATAAAATATATATTTTATCTTTTTCCATATATAGTCAATATGGGTATCAAATTTTTTGATTTTACAATTATAATAAGCTGGTGATAAGAAAAAGATCCGTTCTCAAACCCTGGATGCTGTGAGCTAAATTTAAGTTCTTAAATATTAATTTTTTAAATAAAAACATATAAATCTATTAATAACAGACAAATTTATAATACTAGACTTAAAAATAAATTTCCGAAAACACTAAAAGTGGATTTTTCTACTGTTCAGCAATTGTTTTGCGACAGCAGTGCAATATGAAGTAATATTAATGATATTCGACAATTCAATATTCCAAAAATATTGTTCGAGTGCGAGTCCTTAAAAGATATGATAAATTTGAATAAAATTGGTCGCAATACTGAACCACTTTGTATACAATTTTATTCCCATCAGTATGTTAAAGATCTTTGTGATTCTGAAGAAATTATTGAAATATGTACCAGGTAAAGTCGCAATTTAAAAACTGTTTATAGAGATAAAATTAGCTGCTTCTTTTACCAAAATCTGCTTATAATTCCCATGCCATTTGCAAAACACGGAACGATTTGTTCAGCTAGTAAGCCAATCATGTCTTTCTGTTATCGAAAGTAATCGACCAGGTCATATTTCAAACAAAATGGAATCGTGCAAACTTTATACAAAGATCGAGAATTGAGAAAATATTTTGTATAAATTTTATATTTTTTTATTGTATTTGTATTTTTCACATTTTGACAAATTGAAAAGGGAAAATATTTGATATTGCCTATATATATGAAAAAAGATAAAATATATCGCGATTTTCGCGTTTTATGTGAATAATTACAAATAAAAAGAATAAATTAAGATTATTTTAAAACAGATTCAATTTGAAAAGCAGAACATTACTTCCACATACGTAGAATTTGTATGAAAACCCGAAACGAAAATATGTATTTAGCTTAAATTCTTAATTAGTAGGTCGCAAGTGGTCAAGTTTTATATACCATTGGATGCTGCTTCAAAAACTCTTTTCGATGATACCAAATTTTATTTATGCAAAGTTCAAAAATATTCGAAAAACTGAAAAAAAGACCTTTTTTTAAAAATGGTTCAGCTCACGGATGATCAACACTAGAACCAAAATATTTTGGGAATCATCATGAAACATATCAACGTTATAACGTACATACATATATAAATCAAAATATAGTTAGTAGAAATTTGCTTTTTTTGAATACTGGAATAAAGTTTCTTTAAATATATCGAGTGTTGGCAAATAATTTTCGTTAACTTGGTACATATTATCGGAATAAAAAAGTTTGAGCATTTCAGGTATTAGATAAAAATTGTATATTTCGTATATTTCAATACTTCACCCTTAAAACGCTTTCTTTTTTGTCTTTTCAAAAACAATTTTTTCTCAACCAAAAATAGGCTATAAAATATATCTTGTATTACTTAGTTATTGTAATGAGCAGAAAAGCAAATAGTGAAACCCCCTAAAATTTTTCCCCTAATTTTGCTCCTAAATGAAATAAAACTTTCTAAATCTGGGGGGAAATCCCCTAACCAGGACACTCAAAGTTTGGTAAAGTGAGAGTGCTTTTAAGAATATTCTTCTTTTTCTTGCAGGAAGTATCCCATACTTTTTCTTAGGTCTGATTGGGAATACTGTTTAACAATGAGCTGTTTAAAAAAATATACCGTAAAAAACTACAAACAAGTATTACCACAAGAACTTAAATAAAAATGATTAAAAAAATAATAGAAAATGTTGAAAAATGTAAGAACTTGATTATGTTTACTCGTACTTTCATACATATTCTAATGTGTCATTTATGTATTTATTTGAGCATATTTCGTACTAACGAATTCTTTTGGGGTAGAAATTTGGTTTTTTTGTTAACGTAATTTTTTTTGTACATTTTTGTCTATTAGTGAGAGAAATTTTTGTAAACTCTCATTTTACCGAACTTTACCAAAAAGTACGGGTGCGATCCCTATTTATGTCGTGCAAATAAATTTTGTTTGTGAAAGTTTTCTTGTAAAAAAATCGTTTAAATAAAAATTTTTTTGCTGATTTAATCCTTATTCTCAGACAAACCTTTTCTGGGACCCACTTTTATAAATATGTATGACAATGTTAATGGTTCGCAGTATATAGGACGCTTATTAATATCAATAAAGTCTGAATGTTTGGAAACAAAATCAAATCATGTTATGATTTTAAAGCAAATACAACCCCTAGATGAAAAACGTTTTTGGCAGGAGCAACAATTTATGATAGAATTTATGGTCGTTCAAGGAGATTTTATGCATTGTAATGACAACTCTTGTAAAGTTGGAATCGAATTGGCTGGTATACATATCATTTAACAAATATTGCTATAACTGTTCTTTAAATGTACTTATTTTCAGAACTGAACTCGAATTACATAAAATGTGATTTGAAAAACTATCCCACTTCCTTGAAAAAAGGAGAGCAGTCTAAAAAAAATTTTAAATACTTTGTTCAATCGTTGCCATTTAAATCAATTACTTTGAGGGTTCAGCTGCCCGACAATCGTAGTAAATTTGAGAGTGATGTGTTTTTGCAGGAACTAATGAATTTCGTTAAATCGGAAATTGAGTTATTTAAACTGTTTCAAACTCAATATACTGGTCACAATCATTCCCAATTAAAAGTTCTCAAATTTATTATATCGGCTGTTATACAAAAAATGGAACAGGCAATTGCGAGTAATATATTGGATTATTCAAGTTTTAAGGAGGCGACCCAATGGGATTTTAATCGTTTGATATACTTAAAGGATTACTTTGTAGGCTTTTTGCATAAATTAAGGCGCATTTAATTTAAGATTGTTTCTTAAATTTTAGTTCAAAATCCTTGATGACTTGAGATCTCTACGCTCGAAATTAAGACCCTCTTCTGATAATTATATCGAACTAGTGATGGATGAAGTGCTTGGGGACTTAACAAAGTGTTGCATTGAATTGCAAAATTTGTGGTCAAGTTCTTTGGTACAAGATGCTTGGCCTGACTTAATTTTGGTGTTATTGGCGGGTAATAAAGAATTTGGATTTTGTAGACTCAACGCAAAGAATTTTCTATATCGTTTAAAGGATCAAGAAGAAAGTTTTAACAGTCAGTGTTGGAAAATTAGAAATTTTATTTTCAAGGCAAGCTTAATTTTTTTAAATTTATCTTTATTAACAAAGGTACTATTTATTTACAAAGTTACTTTTTATTTAAAATGGCGCTTATAATTTAAAAAGTGATATACAGTGAACTCGCGATAACGTGAACTAATTTTTACCAAGGCGGTTCACGTTTTCGAGTTTGTTCACGTTATCGAATGCCAAATTTAAAAAAATAACACCTCTAACTATTCAAAAATAAATAGATAAACAAGTATTTTAAAACAAATATTTTATTCATTTTTAATAACAAAAAATATATGTATTTACAAATATGCAATAATTCAGTTCACTTTGCATATGATAAATAAAAAATAAATTTCTTATGAATATCACAAAAAAATACACATAAAATTAACAAAAACTAATGGGGACATTTTTTTTTTGAAGAATGTTTATGAGGAAAAAAAATTTTATAGGAAAAAGTCGGTCATCTTTTTTTTGATAAGTTTTTTGTTCGACCATCTTTAACAAATTTTTTCCATTTTCGGAAGCTCAGAAGAACGAAATGTTTTACTCTTTCCGGTACCATAAAGAGTATTATTTACCCGATTTGTTATTTCCTATTTTTTCTTTTTAATGGAACAAACTGTTGAATTAGCAACACTATATTTTCTTGCCAAGCCACTGACACTATAACCTTTTTGCAATAGTTCAAGAATATTTACTTTATCTTTCAAAGATAACACTTTCGGGTTGTTAATGACATTTTTCACTTTCACGAATAAAAATTTTTAATAACTTTCCACTTTTACGTAGCGATGTCAAAAAACAACTAACAGGTCAGCTTATACATAAAATTAAGAAAAACAAACGCTGTAACATAAACCAATAAGTGAACTCAATTGGGGGATTTCCCAATTAAAAAAAAAAAACATTTTAAACAGCAAACAAAAATGTGTTCACGTTTTAGAGCTTCCAGAGTTTGTTCACGTTTTAGAATAGTCTGTGTAAAAATAAATTTGTTCACGTTTCCGAGACGTTCACACTTTCGAGTGTTCACGTTTTCGCGAGTTCACTGTATGTTCAAAAAGATACTTTTTTTCAAAATTATGCTTTTTATTATTAGAAAAAAAAAATCCCTGAAGAAGGCACAAAACGGAGTGCCGAAATATTGGATTTAATATATTTAATATTTTTTTATAAAAAAAAAGAGAAAAAGACCTTAAGTTTAAATAAAAGGATTAATAAAAAATTTTTAAAGGTCGAATATGAGTCAATTTATAAAAAAGGTACTTTTTATATAAGGAACATTTAATAAAAGGTAATTTTTATAAAAGGTACTTTTTATAAAATGTACTTTTTAAAAAAGGTACTTTTTATAAAAGGTACTTTTTTTTAAAAGGTACTTTTTTATAAAAGGTACTTTTTTATAAAAGGTACTTTTTTATAAAAGGTACTTTTTTATAAAAGGTACTTTTTTATAAAAGGTACTTTTTTAGAAAAGGTACTTTTTTATAAACGGTACTTTTTATAAAAGGTACTTTTTATAAAAGGTACTTATTATAAAAGGTACTTTTTTATAAAAGGTACTTTTTTATAAAAGGTACTTTTTTATAAAAGGTACTTTTTTAGAAAAGGTACTTTTTTATAAACGGTACTTTTTATAAAAGGTACTTTTTAAAAAAGGTACTTTTTATAAAAGGTACTTTTTTTTAAAAGGTACTTTTTTATAAAAGGTACTTTTTTATAAAAGGTACTTTTTTATAAAAGGTACTTTTTTATAAAAGGTACTTTTTTATAAAAGGTACTTTTTTAGAAAAGGTACTTTTTTATAAACGGTACTTTTTATAAAAGGTACTTTTTATAAAAGGTACTTATTATAAAAGGTACTTTTTATAAAAGGCACTTTTTATAAAAGGTAATTTTTATAAAAGGTACTTTTTTAAAAAGAAGTAGTTTTTAAGTTAAAAATTCTGTCCGTTTTCCAGGATATAAATTGCCAACATACCTGCACAAATTGCGGTTGCACTGTAGCCCTGTTACGTGGTTGTCTTAGTATCGTAGCCGAAACTGAAACTAGTGAATTTCTAAGTCAAGTAGTCCAATATTGGAAACATTCAGAACCCTTCCATTGGTCTCCTCAATTACCTTTTACGAACTTTAAATGCCGTCTGTTCATACATCAAGCAAAAATTAAACCAGGTGCAGATCGTAATGGTCTTTGTGACCCCTACATACGTGCAATGATCTGTCAACGTGCCGCCGAAACCCCAGTGCTTTTTAGTACTCTCTCGCCAATTTGGAATACGGTTATGTCTTTTGGAAATATACAGTTACCGGGAGATTTTATATGGTACTTCAGTAACCCGCCTGCAGTAGCCATAGAGGTTTATGACACAGATAGAAAAACGGTGGACGATTACTTGGGTTGTGGAGTTTTATCTCTCTCAGTTATCAGAAGTACTTGGGTTGACTGGTATGCTCGGGAGAATAGGGGCTGGGAAAGTGATTATGTGAAGAGTAAACATGCCATACAAAAATATGAATTATTGAAATATTTAACACCTCCGCCGCTAAAATGGGTACCCATAGCTTTGAATGGAGCTATAAGGGCCGAAGTTTTGATGTCAGGGGAACTAGTAGAGTTGGCAGATGTTAAAGATAATTCTGAAGATGAAGAAGATTTTAGTGGATCCAGTGTAACTGTAGGAATTCCTAATGCTATTAAGCCGATTATGAAAAATTTCGTGTAAGTCGAAAAAAAACAAAAAAAAATTTTTTTTTTTTATTACTGTCGTTTTAGCAATAACTTTAAAACTTTATTAAAACTGAAATTTGAACCGATTTTAATTGTTCTGAATTGTTATAATTTTTAGGTTAGAGGTAGTTTTTGCTGGTTTTCGAAACTATCGTAAACAAAATTTTCTTACCAGGAAACATCGGGTTAAACTGATGATGGCCGATCTTATATTAACTAGTGGTTTATCGACTTCCCCAATTCAAAATAGTGTTAATTTTTTGATTTTATATGCCTCGGGAGTAGTGGTAAGCTTATAAATTTGTTTCGAGACATTCATTCTAAATTAAGATTCTGTATCTAATTTCTACAGAGCCTTCCCGAGCAATTGGAATATTGGCCAGCTATAATAGCCACTGATGTGGCCGTATCGGCCAAAGGCCAGGAAACCACTCTTGGAGCCACTTTAATAAGCAACTCCAAACGTTTTTTACAAAGAGAAAAATTAATACCCTGCAGTTCTTTTGCATGTGAAAACGAAATGGACTCAGTTTCTACTACTATACAACTGGAAGAAGAAAGCGAAAATGATATATCAGACACAAATCCCTTGATCCATACAAAATCTGAGGATTCATATTGGAAAAGGCTTTTTAATAAATTTAAATTGAGCAATCAGGAACATAAAGCAACAGAGCCAACGAAAGATTTTATTAATCCTAAAAAAGTTTACGATGATGGAGAATATAATTGGTGGACGAAGTTCTATAATTCAGGCTTTATAGAACCCTGTGTGGGCCTGGCGGCCTACAAGCACAAATTATGCATTTATCAAAACGAATTGGAAAAGCAACCTGAATTTAGTTACCTCAACGACTGGGCCGAGCCCCTTAGCATGGTGCACGGTGTTAGATACAAGAAAAATTCCCTGCCCAAAGAAGAAATCTACGCTACTCTAAAATTAGATTTAAAAATAACCCCTTGTCTTTGCAAACGTCCATCCGGTGGTGGGAGTAATGGCGGTGAAATGTTAAAACCTTTAGCTACAGCTCTTAATCCCCGTTACCAGGACCAACTACAATCACTAGCAGAATTGGTTAAAATTACGGTGCGTGTCTATATTGTTCAGGGCATGCAATTCCGTTCCAGTGCAAAAAATACTCAAGCAGATTCGTATGTTAAGATACAACTCGGTCAGAAGCAGGTTACAAATCGTGCCGATTATGTGCCCCATCAAAGTAATCCGATATTTGGAAAATGTTTTCAATTGGAGGGCCTACTGCCAAGGTAAGTAAAATATTTAATAAATTAATTAAGCACAATATGTTTAGGTCAATTTAAAAGATTTACGGCCTTATTCATAAAAATATAACTTGTTTATTAAATGTTTATTAAACGAATTTTCAATGCAAATTTGTCTAATAAATCTATTTTATTTTTTATGAATAAGGGCGTTAGAATATAAAGACCATGAAATACGCCAAAGATTCGGAAGGTTTTTTTTATTAGGCGACCGTAAAAGCGATGAAGAATAAACGTCATTCGATAATTTAATTTTTTAAATTGTAACTTCTATTTTTAGCATAAAATATTTATTAATAAACAGCCACTTAAA
The DNA here is from genome assembly GCA_943735925.1 of Pollenia amentaria. Lineage (NCBI taxonomy): Eukaryota > Metazoa > Arthropoda > Insecta > Diptera > Polleniidae > Pollenia > Pollenia amentaria. The sequence continues at coordinate 205,433,248 of OX031009.1, read as the reverse complement.
TGTTGTCAGTAATAAGGTGGAACAAAAAGATTGAAATATAAAGATGTTACTGTTGGGGGATACAATCACCCCCAAATTTGCAGTCATAAGTTAATTTTTAGTAAACTAAAATGAAAACTATTGCTTAACTAACCCTTCATATTAACAATACATACAGTATCCCGCAAAAGTAAGGCCACATCAACATCTATTTTAAATGTTTGCTGATTTTTGTAGGTTTCAGCAAAAATATAAGCACAACCCCCATATATTTATTTTTAATTTAAAGGTTTTTTTTGTATACAAAAATATTATAATGTTTTTCTACAAATATGTACAAAATCCATGAATCAAAAAAACAGGATTGCGCACTTAGCCGTACAAAAAAAAATTTATACTGCGCATCTACGTCAGTTATTGATATCAAACGAAAATAAAAAAATTAGTTAAACCCAATTAAAAACTTAAAATAAATTTGTTTGACTTAATACCTTTTTACTAATGCCGAAGAATTAATGCTGTACAACAAAAAATTAAAGCCACTTAAACGAGGGAATTAAAATTTTTTTTATAGTATTTATCGTTTTTTTAAACGCTAATATTTGAGATTTTTTCTTTAATTTTCTGAATAAAATGTTTTTTACTGATTTTTATTTGCTGTTTTTAATTAAAATTTTTGTCGGTTTTCTAAAATTTGATGTGTATTACCGTCAAGTAAATTTTTAGTCCTTTATTTAAATCGGTTTCATCAAATGTAAACCTGTTTTCTTGTTTTGCGATTTTTATGAACACAACTTATTTGTGCTGTAAGCGATTTTTTTCAGCGATGTTTTATAAAATGTTATTTTGAGGATTTGGTGATTATCGCACTCAAAATATTATGTAGGTAAATTCCACAGAAAACTCATTTTAAACAACTAAAAATTTTATTAAAAAACGGATCATTTACATTTCATTTAAAATAAATGAATTTTACATATATTTTTGAATTTTTTTTTTATTAAAGTTGTTGCTTTAACAAAATATAATTTAACTGACAAAAAATCAAACTTCATAACAATATTGGCACGGGAAAACATTATTTTTTGGTAGTTGGTTTTTTGAATAACAAACATAAATGTTGAAAATTAATTCATTCGTAAAATAACTGTATTTTTATTAAATTTTAACAGTACGGAAAATTAATTTAATAACCTACAATCAGTTACTGCAATAATTTTATGAGTGTTGTCGGGTTTTCACGTTTTTTGTAACGGTTTTATGTCTAATTAATTTCTGGCGATTTTCTGAAATCAATTTTATTTTTTTCTGAATTTGGCGATTTTTTCTAATTAAAACTTTTTTTTAATTTTCTGCGTTTTGAGTCTTGTTATTTTGACGGCCACTGTGAAAAATTAATTTTTTTATGGTTTAGTGACTTTTAACCAACACATTATACTCTCTAATATCACCGACTAAAGCACTATTTTTCTGGGTTATTTTTATTATAAACAGTTTTTTTCGTTTTCATAGTAACTTTTACTATTTAACTGCCAGGCCCACAATGCCGACAGGAATATTTCTTTCGCATATTTAAATTGAAAACAATAATAAAAAACTAAAATTTGTTTTTGTTTTCAATAAAAATATCTGAAAGAAATGTTCTTGTCGACATTGTGGGCCAGGCAGTAAGTGCCTTAAAACGTTTTAAACTTAAGTCTTTTTTTTTAGCGATTTTTTCTATAATTTCAAATTGAAAAAAGCGCTTAATTAAATATGTAAAACAAGAGGAAACCAAAATCTACAAAGAATTGTAAAAACGTTAGAAAAATAAAAATCAGATAATGAAAAGTTAATACGTAAGTAGTCATCGTCCAGACTTTTTTGTTGCAGAATTTCATTAATTTTTGCTGCAGAAATTCTTGAGTTTATGGTTGATAGGGATTAGAAAATTGGGTAGGGGTACTCAGTTTCATGTACTCTGCAATTCTGCTTTGTTTTGTTCTTTTCATACTGTTTAACTTGATGTTGGCTGTAGGTGTATTTGTATTTATCAGGCATGTCACAAATTCCGATCGGAACGGTTTTAATTCCGTATGTTCAATTCCGATCGATTTAGTTTTAGCTTCTTCAGATTCCGATCGATTTTGCTAAATCTGTTTTTTTATAACAACTCTGGTTTTACAATTGGATATGGCAACTTTACATAAAAACCATATGATTTTTGTGTTAAGTATGGCAATGTTCAGCGTAGAAAAACAAAAATCATATGTTTTTAATAAACAAAGTAAAAAAGATACCCATTTTAAAATAATAGCGGAATTCACCCTTGATAGTAAAGTCCCTTGTAGACCTTGTTAATCTTATAATTTTAGTAAAAATACTAACATTTACAACACTGCAACAACAAAATGTATTAGACTAAAATATACTACGCTGCAGTTGAAAAATCCCACAAAAAGCAGTAGTAAACAAAGTGTGTGAATTTAACAGAATAAAACAGTTGAAGAAACTTTATCTGTCTCTTTCTCTCACCCAGCAAATTCTTTAATTTACAATGCATACGAAAAAGACACTCATGCTTTGAAGTATAAAATCGTATTAAATATAACAGAGTTGTACACTTAATACAAAGGGTGAATACCGCTATTAAAAATTTTCAAAAATTAAAAAAATGCCAGGAGTATCAATAGTTGCAGTAATGGAGGCACAGAGTGACCAAAACACTCATGCAAAATTACGTAGGCGTATATTAAGGGATGCTTCCTTGCCAGTATTTGATTTTATGAAACAGATGTTAATTTTCGTTCAATGAATAAAGTGGTTTGTGAGGAAAAAAAAGGTGGCAGCGCAACGGTAAAGAATTTATTATGTTTTTAATAAAATCAATATAAAGTACAATAAACAAATCAAAAGTGTGTTATTTCTTCAATCTATATCATAAAAAACATTTATTTATCCATAAAAAATAGTTTTAAGTAGTTTTTTCGGTTATAAAATACTGAAACAATCAATTCCACTTAGAAAACCAAAAGTGGTTTCATTCCGAAAAAATTTTTCGTTTTTCGTTTTCTGAAGAAGCAAAATACGGAATTAAAACCACTTTCGATCGGAATAGAATTCTATGACAGGCCTGTATATATTAAATACAAAATGAAGAAGAGCAAAGACAAGAAAAATACAAAAATTGCAAAACTATAATTTCATAATTTGGACACTAATGCAATTTCAAAGCAGAATTTTATAATATTGCAGTAACAAAGATTGCAAGTTGTTAAGATTAAAAAAAACCCAAAGAAAGATAAGAAAATGAAAAATCATAGGGAAAAAAGCGACTAAGTAAAAGAAAAATGCTAAGACTTAAAACTTTAATAATAATGAAATTTTCATATATATCTATATTTTATATATTTTTTATTGTTCGATATTTGATGTTCGAAACAAATGCCGCCCTAATATTTGTCAGACTTTTTCCATTTCAAAAGCTTTTTTTTTTGGCTTTACACTTTAAGTTCATTGAAAGTTATTGTTTAGTGATTTATGTAGATAAAAAAGGCTGCCAGACTTAATGCATATTACAAAAATAGAATAGAACAACTAAAGTAAAACTTATGCTTTATGAATCCGTTAAGATATATTTTTTTATTTTATGTATATTCCCGTTATTCCTATAAGAAGCATAGGTCCATCAATTGTTTTACATCTTGATCTGTTTCCTGATCTTGGGGCTGCCAGCAACGCCTCCAGGAATGCACTGGGCAGTGTATTAAGTCATTGTGGTTCAGTCGGCATAGCCTTGTCTGTTATCGGCAGGATGCACCAGGTTCAGGAGAGGTTGTCATTGGAGTTAGAGAGGCTATAAAATCACTGCGCCCCACTACATAATTTGCGGACTACTCAATATTCTATTATATTTTTCCAGCTCAAATTTAAGTGTGCCTTTGCTTTTTGTTAAAGCCTAAAAATCTGTTATAGAACCCAGGGATCTTTGGACCCCCATTTTATATGTCATTTTAAACATAATATACTAGGACTTATTACAAGAAATATTTGTAAATGAATATAATTTTTACAAATTTTAATATTAAATTAAAAAAGGTTATTAAACGTACTGGAATTATCGAAAGGATTTTTTCCCTCTTTAGGAATGAGCAAGATCTGTCATCCCAGCTAAAAAAATTCCCAGAGAAAAATAGCAAACACATTTAAACTTACAGACAATCAGGTTTAACAAGACAACATAAAGAGGGAGAACAAGGGGGAATTCATAATACACTGTGCAACAATTAAAAGTCATAGTTTTTAGCGTACCTGCCTCTAGAGATATCAAAGCAGGCCAGTGGACCAACAAGACTTCAAAAAGGTTTGTCAAGTGGTTTTCTAATAACCTTTAAAGCAAATGTAGAGTTTTCTGGAAAGGGCTGTTTTAAACAATGTTAATTTTATTATCAAAAATTATTTTTAATTTTATTTATTTATTTGTTAAGGCCGGTGTTTTGAAATGTAAATTATGTTTACACTAAGTTTAACGTAGTCTGAAACTTGGATTTTCCGGCGAAATGTGATTTTTTATTATTTAATTAAATACCAACATTTTTCAAACTTGGCAATGGCGGCACAAATCTTTTTTCAGGTTAACTAAATCTAGTTTAATTGAGATCTAATTGAGAGCAATAGTAACTTATACCTTCATCCAGTTGTAGTGATACAGACCAGAGTCTCTGGCAGGAACCCGCAAACCTCGTATTAAACAAAGCCGTTTTCCAAGATCCTTGATTTTCTACAGAAAACAATTATTTTGAGTAAACACAAAGAACATAATTTAAAGACCTCACAAGATTGTTTGTTTTATAATGAAAGTCGAATGTTTAGTGTTTGGTTCAAATGGTATTGTAAAGTCACAAATGCAAAATATCGTAGCTCTTTTATGAAATCTAACTAAGAGAACTGCTCGCATCGAAAAGATTTAAAACCAAATATTCCATCGTTTCTGAAAAATGAGAAAAAAGTGTGTTTGTAACTCATGTCGAAAACTATCAAAATAGATTAAATCGTTACGTTATAAATGTCATAATATTCCACACAAAGATTACATGAAATTGCAAATGTTGAGAATGCCAGTCAACATGTCGTTGACGACGATCAAAATTTACTAAAATTAAAAATTTATTATCAAAGTTTTTTGTGGGAATACTATTATTTATTAAAAGATTTTGTTTGTTGTGCTTAATTCCCTTTTTAAATAATTGATAAAAAGTACTGAAATTTATTGTTGGAGGATAAGCTGTTCCTATGCGCATTTCACTGGTTGCTTAGGCCAGATCATCAGGATACGTTCTCCTAAATAATTTTAGAAAAGCCAAAGCTATCAGCAAACAAAACTACAGAGGGAATGAGAATTACCTACAAACACTCAAAAAGTCTTGTTTGCAACGATATCAAAGCTTAAACAAAATACCAAACAATAAATCAGTGTTGAGTTTTTATCTTTTTTACATTTCCCGCTACAATTAGTTAGAATTCTCCCAACATTAATTTGTTTGCTGATAGCTTTGGCTTTTCTAAAAATATTTAGGAGAACGTTTCCTGATGATCTGGCCTAAGCAACCAGTGAAATGCGCATAGGAACAGCTTATCCTCCAACAATAAATTTCAGTACTTTTTATCAATTATTTAAAAAGGGAATTAAGCACAACAAACAAAATCTTTTAAAATTAAAAATTTTCTACCACGGCGGCGAAAATAAAACCGGCGGCTATAACAAATCATGTTAAGTGCGACTTTAGTGTTTGTTGTTTAAAAAAAAGTTTTGGAAACGTTCGTATATTTTTGAAAAATGTTAAAAGCAAAATAATTAAACAATGAAAAAATCTAACAAGAACAATATTGTCCCCTCTCCCGTATTATTATTCAAAATTTTTACAGACACACTTTTTCTGTAATGGGTGAGTAATCTCCTTACGTTACAGCAATTTGATGCGGGAGTTACAGAACATGGGCACTGCTGTTGAATTTATAAAAGAGCTACGATATTTTGCTTTTACTCTTTTGCAAGACCATTTGCACCAAACACTTAACTCCGCTCATATTTTAGACAAAAATCGCATTGATAATTGCCGCCATGTAAAAAAATCTGTCATCTACATAAGTTTAGAGACCACCTCTATTTATTTTCTTAACATTTACTGCTATTTATGCCCTCGCGCTGGCCTGATGAAATATTACCGCTTTATGTCGATTCACATGTGTCGGGCGTCTTTCGGCCGACGAACAGTAGCCCTTGTAGATCAAGTGAGGTTGACCCTAAAAAGTATTGAAAAAAATAATTAGTATTGTGGTTATTTTGTTGAACTATTCATGGTTTTTAATCCAAATTTTTACTATTTTTAATTAGGCTTAAGTTCATTAAATTTAATTTTCATTAAATTATTTTTATGAAGAAAGGAATTTTTTACAACATGGAAGATTAATTAAAATTGTTATTGATAATTTTCATTCTTGACTGACCTGGGATTCGAAGCCATGAATAGTTCAACAAAATAACCACAATACTAATTATTGTTAAAGCTAAGGCACAAGCTCTATGTGTTCATTTGTCCTTCAAGTTGTGCTGAAAAATGTCAACAAGAAAAAAGAAAGACAAAATAACATGATAAACAAAAAATGTACTTTGGACTTCAAGAAGAATTCTTGACAAAAGTACGGAAAAAACAGAAGTAAGGAAAACATGTGAGATCAATTAAAAATGGATAATCATTCAATAAGCAAATTTCGATCTACCAAAGGTTAAAATACAATTTGGTTTAAGGATTGATGTTTGACTACTGACGTCAGCAGTCATCGATGGCTGCGAGTGTAAGACGGCAAATCCCTTTGAGAAGACCTAGTGGTTGAGGTCGAAACATGTCAGGGTAACCAGCCGCCTGGGTTCGAATCACACGCCAGCCAGCCTGGCTTCGAATCCCAGGTCAGTCAAGAATGAAAATTATCAATAACAATTTTAATTAATCTTCCATGTTGTAAAAAATTCCTTTCTTCATAAAAATAATTTAATGAAAATTAAATTTAATGAACTTAAGCCTAATTAAAAATAGTAAAAATTTGGATTGAAAAAAATATTTTACAGGAAATTGTCTAACGATTTCAAATAATTTGTTTAGAAGAAATAGCATTGCAAAGTTGACTGATTTTTAATGTTGAAAAATACAGACCATTTTTAGGTAATTTGGTCCGCTTTCAGATACAGTATCTCAAAAACTAGGTAACGGATCGTCATTTTGTTACTATTATTGATTCTATTGATAGATCTATTTATTAAGAAAAGAATAAAAAATTGTACTGTTTGCTCTGTGTTTGTCCAAGTAAATCGATTTTTTCAATATTTCTCATCTTTGATGGAAAATAAAAAAACTATAAATTTCTATATTTGCCATATTTTTAAAATAAGTGTTTTGATTATTCCTTTACCTAATGCAAAAATTTCCAGCTGTACGTCTTTGCCCCATTTTTTGCGAGGTAAAATTTTTAAAAAATACATGGTTGCAAAAATGTGTCGCATGCATTTTTGGGCAATTTATGACATATAACCGTGACCAGTCTTATTCTTATTGTTTCGTTCGGTATTGTTAAGATATATGATATCATTCTATAATGCTTATGGGTACGTTACACTATCACACAAGTCTTACGTATTTTAAGGAAAATACAACCTTGTCATGATAAGTTGTTATTGTTTTTGGAAAATTTTCAAACAATAACTATATCAGTGATGCATTTTCGTCAAAATACGTAAGTCTTGTGTGATAGTGTAAAAAAGCCTTTACCTTAAATCCTCTGTCAAATTCTGCTCCCTAAATTCAGTTGCAGATACAGGACGTACAAATGAAGGTGCCCAGCTAATATAGAAATTGAGTTGGCGTACAAATTGGCAATAAGCCCATATTTATACAGGTAATAGGTAGATTAGATTATATATTCGCAAGTAATCATAGTCCCGGGACAGTTCAAACACGAGCAACAACAAGTGGAACAACTTTAAATAAATAAATTATTTGACCTGTTTAAGGAGTCAACCACAGCAAAAAATTTCGTGGAAGCTGCCTTTAAGGAACTTAATAGTTAATACGGCAGAGAAGCGAAAATATAGATAATAAACTTTTCATTTTGTAAACTCAAAATTGATAAAAGCAAACCGTGGGACTGAGAGATTCAACTCCAAACACCAGGAATTGTTTAATAATGATACTATACAGAAGATAAACACAGCCCATCAACCGACGGCCAAGAAAAAACATCGAGTAGTGTTCAAACTTTACAAGAAAGAGGAAACTGGCTGATAAATGATTTGACCAAGAACCATTTATCGGAGACACTGTCTATTAGATATACAAGGGATGATGAAAAAGTTAGGTCAAAAGATTACAAAATCTGTTGCAAATGCAAGCCCACTGCGACTAAAAAGGATTAAGGAAAGCATTCACACGCCCCCAAATCAAAACCTTAAAAGTATTGTTCCGAGAAAGATTTGGCCTTGTTTATGGACTCAGAACTTTCTAAATAGAAATATGAGATACTACGGGCATCCTTAAGGCAACATGGAGCTGACATTTTAGCCAGAGTCTCTGTGAACGATCTTATGGGCCATACATCAAAACGGCTGTTGGAGAGCCTTCCTGAAAATGGGGCAGAAATTCTTACTGAGAAACTGACATGTATCAGTAAATGGGGCTGCGACGGATCGATCATCTGGACAAAGCGTTTATAAGCAAAAGATATCTTCTGATGACAATATTGGACGGAAATATGTTTATGGCATCTGTATGTTTTCTTACACTGGAAAAATTGACTACCGTCATCAATACATTATTGTCGACCAATAGCGTTTCAGTTTGCAATGGAATCGCCGGAACTCATAAGAACCACAGTGAAGGACATTCAAGAACAAATAAAAAAGATTTAACCTACAAAGTTCGAAATCTGCGAAGGAAAATACATTGAATGTATTTACGAGTTCCACCTGACCATGCGTGCAGGAAAAGTCGCTTACGAACTGACAAATACAACCTCAACATTGTCATGCCCAATTTGCAAAAAGACGCAAAATAATTTCGGCAATTTAAACGATTCTACAAAATAAGAGAATTATGAATATGGAATCTCACCATAGCACGAAAGAATAAGGTGTATGGAGTTCTTGTTAAAATTAGCGTATACGCCTCCACAAGAGGGGGAACACTTTGCTGAGAAAACATCTAACAAAGAAAAGGAAGGGATCAGAAATAATCGAATACAGGATGCGTTTTTCAAGTACGGAAACTCAAACGATGAAAACACTTCGATGACATTTTTTTTGAAAATTATGAGACTGTTACTCAAACCACTGAATAAAAAAAAAAATAAAATCTTTAAGAGATTGGGAACGATCTTGAATGTTTTAAACTGCAAGGAATATTTGATTCAGAGAAATATGGAGAATATGCTCCAAAAACAGCATCACTTTTAGCAGAATTATACCCACAGAAAAAGTTGACCCCGACAGTCCATAAAATATTGTCGCATTGCAAAGATATAATTAAATATCAGACTTTTAATTTTAGAGCTTTCTGAAGAAGCACAGGAGTCTCTAAACAGATTTTTAAAAAAAAATTGCGGAACACTTACAAATCATTAAGGTTGAGACGAAGCTAAGATTTCTTCAACAAATTAGCAGCATCGACTTAGTTTATCGAAGAAAGTTAGAAAATAAATATGGTTCAGAATTGATTAGTTATTTAGATATACCTTCTTTTACGGATTGTGAGCAATATTTTACAAAAAATTTAATATAATTAAAAAATAATTTTTTATCAAAAAGCCTTTAAAAAGAAACAAAAAATTAAAAAGTTTACAAAATATTTTTCCACAATTTTCAACTTTGCTAATCCATAAGTAGGCACCTAAAAGGCGTAGAAACCTTTTCAAGCACTTACTTCATTTTGTTTTCATTTCAGATTGATCAATTATCTATCATATGCCTTTTACATTTTTTGATTATTTCATTTGGTTCAAAAGTTATGATTTTTGCACTGTGCCACTGTGCGACGCTCGCTTTAAAACAAATTAATTAACGATACTAGTGTGATCGTCAGAAAATTTAGTTGACGCTGTGGATATTTAACTTTAACTACGATAGCTTACGCTTCGGGTTGGTGTAATGGAATTTTAATCGCTATTTAAGGTTCGAACCAAAAAAACTGCTATTTATGGCATTAAAGCAGCATTTCTGTATACTTTAACTTTTTTTTTGCATAAGGGAGTTAATCTTTTGGAACCCAGATTCCAAGCTTTTAAATGAATTTTACTGCTTGCAAATGCTTTGAAACCACCGCTTAAGTTGTTCCCAATAATTTTGAAAGTTTTTCTTAAGTTTGGCAGTAATAAATGTCAAACGTGAACATTGCTGTACGTAGTTAATATGAACTATACAAAAAAATAAACATATAAAAAGAAAAGTCGTATTATAAAGCGACTATGTTGGGAATATAACACTTAACTAAAACATAAAAAACTTAAAGCAGAATATATAAAACTTCCAATTGCTGTTAGCAAATGCGAAACCACTGTCCAATTTAACTGAAAAAGTCTGCATGTATTAGTGAATAAGTTTGCATGTATTGCTACTGTCAAGTGTAAAAGCTACCCTGAAGGAAACTTGGGTGCCACTGTCTCCATGTCACCAGTTTTGTCGACTATTTTGCTGACTTTTTGGTGACGTTGTCAACGAAGTGTTTTCTTTTTACGTTGAATACGAAATATATACCAAAAGTATAGACTAGATTTACTTAAATGTACTTGTGATTCTCTCGTTTCAAGGTCTTCATATGATTCCAAAAGAACTACGAAGTCAATAGTACCAACGTCAGTAGAAGATTTCCAATAACTCGCTCATGTTAAATGTCTGTAGTAAATAACATTGTCTGGGGTACAATAAGTCACTAGTACTGGTGGCTGTTTCAGTAGTAAATCAGTACAGAGTTACTAATGACATTTCATACAGGGTTGTAAAGCATATGATGCTTTGTTGGCACAAAATTGAGTAAAGCCATTTATTTTGTTTGAAGACTTATAATTATAGGCTGTTTTTGAGTGACAGGCGATGTATTGTGTAGTCAAATTTATATGAAAAGCAATCAGTTTTCTTTAGTGAAATTCATATACATACATTTTACTACATAATCAATTAACTGTCATTTGGAAACAGCACATTAGTCAGAATAAATGACAGATACTTACTCTCAAAAATGCCATAAAGGTTATTAAAGACGCAAGCCATGTTTAAAAGAATCTAATGTTAACAAGTTCTATATACAATACTTAGACCCTTTTCAGACTCGGCAGGTTAGTTGGGCAAGTAACTTGCAGAGTGCAATAAAGTCTGATGTAAATTATTTTTGCCTTAACCCAACCTTACCGCTAACATCTACAAAGCAAGAGTTGCGCAAGAGACTTGCGCAAGTAACTTGCCGGGTCTGAAAGTGATCATACATAAGAACAAAATACTGACACTTGAATAAAATTTTCGGAACTTTTTTCTTTCAGTTCCCATTTGAATTATTAATTAGAAATGGATTTTTCTGTTACCCAGTGTATTTTTATATTTTAACTACAAAAGACGGTGATATTATTGTACTGATATTTATAGCTTCCAAAATTATTTCCAGGGTATAGTCGCCAATATTGTACATATATTTTTCTAAAGCAAATAATCTTGGGTATAATTATTTTTCCGGAAAACAGAGATTTTAGTTTATAAATATTTTCCTTTTATTGCCTTGCGAAATAAAAATATTTAGGATCACTGTCGGAAATCTTCGAAATTTTCTTCAAACTTTAATATCGGAATAAAAATCAGACAAAATATATATGTATTAGTTCATAAATTGAAGGAGTATAACATGACCCTTTAGCAGAAGCTATCACCGATTTTTGGCTTCAGGAATCCCTTAAAAAATTTGTAAGTGCTTTTTGTAGATCTCTTGACGTATGCCAATACCGAAATGTATTTATTGTCAGGCTGAAGAAGTATCTCTTAAGGTGTGGTCTACAGTTACTTCCCCATTCAGAAAGCATTACTCTTAGTTTAGATTATTTAAAGTATTAAAAAGAAAATTTTGTCCAAACTTAAATAAATAGTACTCCCTTCAAGCGGCCATTACCAACGAAATTTTCTTACTTGTTTTCAAATGGAATTTAATAGCGATTCTACACCGATTGCGATTCTGTGCTATAATTTGAATTAAATTCTTGCTATAAAAATGCAAAAGTAAAGAAAATGAATTTAGTGTAGTTGTGAACGTTAACTTAAGCACTTTCTTGAACAAGTATTTGAATAAAGACAGCAAGAACAACAAAAACAAAAAAAAAACAAAAATGTTAAGACCAGTTTACTGTACGCATCTGGTTCTGCTTGTTGTATTAAATTTTATGCAATATTTGTATGCCTATGAAGTACCTGCAGCCAAAATAGATGTTTACTATCCCAAAGGATTTGAGGTATCAATACCACATGAAGAAGGCATTACACTTTTTGCATTTCATGGAAAATTAAACGAAGAAATGGATGGTCTGGAGGCTGGTACTTGGTCTCGGGATATTTTAAAGTCAAAAAATGGACGTTGGACTTTTCGTGATCGTGGTAGCCAATTAAATTTGGGTGATACTCTTTATTACTGGACTTATGTTTTATACGATGGCCAGGGCTATCGTGAAGACGATGGAGTCTATGTAGTACATCAATACGCAAATACAACGATCAGATCTGCAAATACAACAAATTCAGGACTAAACCCTCTTCCGATTAATACGTCCAATGAAAAGTGTACATCGAAAATTTCTATGGTTAATGGAGCACCAGTGCGTTGCAGTGGTCAATTAATTTTTAAGGATAACTTTGATGGTCATGGTTTGGATACCAGGAAGTGGTCTGCAGAAAGACGTATACCCCAGGATCCTGACCATGAATTTAATATGTATATTGATGACGTAAACGATGTGATGCTAGTGCGCAGTGGAATATTGACTATAAGACCCAAACATACGAGTCAACAGTTTAGTGGCAATATCCTTAAAAAAGCCTTTTTATTGGGTCAATCATGCACGGGCAACTTGGATACCGATGAATGCGCCTTTCACCCCAAAACGCGCAACAGTATAAACCCCTTAATAACAGCACAAATTAAAACAAAAAATAAGTTTGCCTTTAAGTATGGAAAAGTGGAAATACGAGCAAAAATGCCTCGAGCTCTGTGGGTGTATCCTCAATTTTGGTTAGAACCTAATAAAGCCGTCTACGGCAGCAGTCAATATCATTCAGGACAAATGCGTGTGGCTCAAACAATTGTTAATGGAGATCGTACCAAGTTAAATGGAGGCCTGGTTTTAAGTGCAAAAGAACCCTGGCGCTCGTTGAAAATGTGCCAACATAAAAATCAAAGCCTTAACTTGGCTCAAGACTTCCACTTGTATGAATTAACCTGGACTAAAACCATGATAGCAGTGGCTGTAGATGGTCAAGAATATTGTCGTATTGAAGTTAAAGATGAGAATCAAGCTTTTAAAAATATTTTAATATCTGAACAATATTTGCCAAATCGGGAAATTTTAAGTAGTGGCTCTAATTGGGCGCCATTTGATCAGGAATTTCACTTGACATTGGGCTATGGCATCGGTGGTAATAATGATTTTAAAGACGATGAAAAATGGCAAGTGCCAAAACCGTGGAAGAATACGGATCCACTTTCTAGAAATAAATTTTGGACGATTTATCGCAACGACGTAAATTGGCTACAAAATGGTGACTTGAAAGTGGATTACATTAAAGTTTTTTCTATTTAATAAAGAATTAATTAAATTTAATTTTTTATAATAATAAGTATGGTGATGGTTGGCTAATAAAAAATTTGTAATATCAACTATAAATTTTCTGTTAAATTGTTGTATGTACATAAGGGAATTCTGTTAACTTATTTTTTTAGATTTCATTTAAATCAAGTTTTTACAGTTGAGTATTTTAATAATATTCACAAGCAGGGTTGTCAGATTGATTTTGATCTTTTTCGCCAAATTCAATGTCAAAAATCGCCAAAATCGCCAAAGCATTTATTTTTTTCGATTTCGACAATAATATATGTATTTTTAGAATAATTAAATTTTTTCATAAATCCCAAAAAAAATTTGTTCCGTAACCAGAATCCGCCAAAAATTCAAAAAAAGTCGCCATATATTTTGTTTAATTTTTATTTAACAAAAAAGGTGCAATGTTTAAAATATTTTATAGTAGTCTACTTAAAGTAACAAAAAAAAAAGGATTTTGCGGTAAGTATTAAACAAATATTGGATGTACAATATATTTGTATGTAGTTGCAGTTCTATTATATAACTAAAACGCTATATAGTTCACCAAGAAGACTAACTTGTTGTCTTCTTTTTTGAAATACATTGTGAAGGTAGAAAAGAAATGCAACATGTGCTATTTATATTCATATAACTTTTGGCTCGTAAAACCGTGTCGAAAACTTCATATCGCATTCTACTTCAAAGCAGATATTTAGTGAATTTCAATATTTCAATACAGGTACATGCCGTATCCTTGTAGCTATAAATTGTTGGCCTAAACTGATCTTAATTAGATTGAATATCATCATTACAATTTTCTTTAACAAACTGTATTTTTTCTATTGTATTTCATTAACATCCAAGGGTAAGATAGGATTTATAAAAAATCTTTAAAATATATTTAAAAACAACAAATTTTATGTGATAATTTGTCACATTTTATAATGAAAAAATTTTCATAAACTTTCATTATATTCATTTTTAAAGAATTATACTTATTACTTCTTTCAAGAGCACATTTAAATGTGAAAAAAAAAAATTTCTCGAAGATTATCTTCATCAGCCATTTCAACATTATTTAGTTTTAAATACTGGTCATACATATGAATGCATCAAATTTCATACATTGAAATACTAGAATAAAAAAAATATTATTTCTTCGTTTTGAATTTAACAAATTTCAAAACAAATCGATGGCTCATCAAAAATAGCCAACAAAATCGCCAACTATTTTATAAATCGCCAAAAAATCGCCATGTCGCCAAATCGAAAATTAGGTCGCCAAAAGAGTTTGAAAATCGCCACGTTTGGCGAGAAATCGCCACATCTGACAGCCCTGTTCACAAGAGATGTTGCAACGCTTCAATGTTGCATATTTAATTCCAGTACTGAAAAATAAATACATAATAAACAAATACAGCTGTTTATATTTTTTTCAATTTTGGCTGTCATCTTCAAAAGAATACAGTAGCTGCCTACACGTCTACGACTGCAGTCAGCAGCATTTAAGAAAATAAAAGAAGCAGAAAAAACTATAAATCTGGCCTTAACAAAAATCTTGTTTGAAAAATTTTAACATATACAAATGCCTTAAATAACATATCGTTTCTTTAATTTAGAAAAGGCGTATCTAACATATAAAGTTTTTTTATTTGGAGACATAAAACATGATGAAAAAGAAAATGTGGGAACTTTCCTTTACCTCTTATAGTTCTAAAACAATTAATAAATTATTTTTTATCAAGTTTTATGTCTCAAACTTAAAAAAATGTTATATGTTTGAAATGCCTTTTCTAAATTAAAGTAACGATATGTTATTTAAGGCATTTGTATATGTTAAAATTTTTCCAACAAGATTTTTGTTAAGGCCAGATTTATAGTTTTTTCTGCTTCTTTTCTTTTCTTAAATGCTGCTGACTGCAGTCGTAGACGTGTAGGCAGCTACTGTACTCTTTTGAAGATGACAGCCAAAATTGAAAAAAATATAAACAGCTGTATTAGTTTATTATGTATTTATTTTTCAGTAGTGCCACTAAAGGCTAGATTACACTATTATACTTTGTATTAATACATGTCAAAAACTCAAGTAATATGACAAAGTGTGATAGTGTGAATGCAATGTGTCACAAGTATTACGAAAAAAATTTGACATCCCATACGACTTCATCGTTTTTTGAAAAATTTCTAAACGCTAATACTTTTCATTGGATCAGGGTTGCATTTTAACAAAAGCATGTTCATGTGTGATAGTGTGACTACAAACTGTAATGTTACATTAGATTTTTTGACAGTCACAACAAAGCTCATTAGATTTCCATCTCACAAAGTATTATGGAATACGTAAGAAATGTGTGATAGTGTAAACTAGCCTTAAGAATGATAGAAATAAAGATTACGACATCAGGCAGGCATAAAACTATTCTACTGCGCATGTAGTAACTCTGACGTCACACAACTTGTGTTCTCATTGGCTAAAATTGTTTAGCTCTCAAACTGATATATTTATGTGTAAACATAACAGTGGGACAATTAATAATTTTTCTATTTAAATTATTTTAAATAAAAGAATTTTTTTAAAGTTATTTTTTCATAGTTTTATTTATTACATAAATATATACATACATAATGTGCATTAACTCTATCTTTATTACATAAATTAAAGCAGACGAAAATGGGAAAATACTTTTGTATCAAGAATTTTAGTTTCTAATTTTATTTAGTTTCCTCCTTGAATTGTTGGAATTTTAAGCAATCTCGGCATTTAGTAACCTCGTTCATGTAACCTTTTTCATGTCTTAACTTACTTCAATTTCCTTTCCTTCTAAGAAATTATTTTGCAAATATTTTGCTTTTAAGCAACAATTTTTCCCATTTAATTGCAAGAAGATAGCATCACATGATATCAACGTTTCCATTAATGCACTTGATGTCTTACTTAACCCACCTTCACTTAGGTGGTTAACCCATGAATAATTTAGGTTATCTATTATTTTGCTGCACGATGATTGCTAAATCTTATTCAAAATAATTTAGTAATGAACTGCAAAAATTTCATTTTAGTTAACTTACACATTTCAAATTTTAAGTTTCTTTCAAAATCTTCTTGTGTTAAGTGTATAGCACAACTTTTTTCTTTATTCAAAATTACTGATTTCAATTTTTTACTCACTTCAATTTTAAAATTTTAATACTTTTGCTATACAACTTTAAACACACGAGTTTTAACGTTTTTAATATTAATTTATTATTTTAAAAATATTTTTAATATAAAATATTTATTCAAATTTTTAGTTTGTTTGACAATTAATATAAAATTTTTTTGAAAACTCTCTGAGCAAATAAATTGTAAGGTAGCCAACTATCACGCAATACATAGATTTTTTCCAAGAAATGATGAATTTCACATATAAAAAAGCCTTAAGCCGCTAGTACACGGAATGTAAAAAGCCACATGCGCATGTGGTTCTGACGTAATTTTGACGTCAATGCAAAGCCACAATAAACATTGCGTGTTGTGTGATGACGTCAAAATTACGTCAGAACCACATGCGCATGTGGCTTTTTACATACCGTGTACTAGAGGCTTTAGTAACCTTTATAAGGGAACTACTACGTCATCACATGCCCAAAGCGTAATCTTTATTTCTATCATTCTTGAGTGCCACTATAATTTTTTATTTTTTGTGCCAACAAATGAAATAACATGCATAATTGCAGGCAGACTCGTACATAAACTTAACCCTTAAATGCATGATATTTTATTTTTGGTAAAAAAAATTTAATCAGTTGGAAAATGAATGTAGTTGAAGGAAAAAACAAAATTTTAACCACCATATGCGTATTTTCTTTTTATTTTGAGAAAAACATACTGATGTATGCATAATCATTACTTGAATTCTTATAATGAACTACAAAGAAAGTTTACATATTTTAAACATTTTTTTTTACACTATTAATAAATAATATTATAAAGTATGGGAATTAAAAAAAAAACGGTTATTTTTTGCATTTAAGCATAAAGGCACCTTGCATTTCTGGCCGCGCATTCCGGTATTTTAAATTGCAATCTGTTTGCAAATATACGCCAGTGATCAACACCGTCTTTTCACACATCTATGGATGGCAAAGAGCGAGGTGACTATTTCAAGGGAGCTATTGCTTGGCCGACCCCTTTTGTTTCCAATTGATTCAGATCCTATTTTGCAAGGTCTATCAGCCAAGTCATTACGAAACTATTCACGATTATCGCAAGGTCCAAAATGTGGTAATATAAGCGATTTTAACATTTTCGGGTTTTGACCCTTATAGAATAATGACCTAAGTAGCTATCCATCAGGTCAAGTCCTTCCATATGCATGTAATAGTCTTTCACAAATTTCGGACTAGGTATATTCACATTTTGTTTTAGTCGTTTATCATATCGACTTATACTGCTAACAGGTTGAGAGCCAATATTTGTAGATGGTAACCAGAGCTGCCGTTTTTGGTTATTTCTAACCAAAATTGGTAATTTTTATTTCTCAATGTGAATATTTTTTTCATTTTGGTTCCTTTTTTCTAAAATATAAAATATGTGTGAATATGTTTTTCTTGATACTCTTGCAATTTACGTTATATAAAATTTTAACGTTTTTATTTACATGACGGGTTATCGCGTATTTTAATTCGAAAGAAATTATTTATGACTTCGAATAATGTTTACTTTGCACTACCAATTTTTCATTATTTGTTTTAAAATGAACGGAAGTTTTTATACTTTATCGAAAACCAAAAATTCTTTTCAACAGCTACCAGATATTTTTGCTAAGAAAAAAATTGCCAAATGGGATTTTTATATCAGAAACGACCCTGTTCTTAATTCGAAATCAAATGAAGTTTTAGTCGATGGAGATTGCCAATTGATTTTTTTTAATGGGCGTAATTTTTCCTAATTTTAATAGCAGCACTTAAAGTATAAAGTGCATAATATCACTTGGAATCGATTTCAGAACATGACTGAAAAACTACACAAAAGTAGTTTTAGTGTTTTTAAAAACTTGAATGTTCTAAATTTACATTAATTCCAGTAGTATATTTTGATATATTGAAATACACATAGGTCTTTAAAAGATTTTTGAAATATAAATTGATATATGAGGAGCCGCAGAACAAAACGTACTTTTTCGCATTTTTTTACAAATTGGTTTTTTGATGTTTTTATAATATTTGGTTTGAAATCTTTAAGAAAAAATCTAGTTTTTACCAAGAAAATGGGTTCTAAAAAAATTGATGCATAACAAAACGTACATTTTTCTTTTTTATTTTTCAAAACGTCCTTTTTTCATTGTTTTTGCCATTTCTTCGAGTAGTTGTTTTAATAACATAACATTTCTTAATATTCTTAATTTGTTTGACGTTTATTTATGTCATTTAATTTTCGTTAAAATTAACTGTTGAAAAAGTGAAAATTTTCATTAAAACAAAAATAAAGTTTAAGAAATTTTTTTGTGTTTATCATACAATTTACCGTTTTTTAAAAAGAGAGAAACGCGTCAAAATTCTCATGTATATATATTTAATTTAGAAATGTTTGACAAACAAAAACTATTTTTTAAACTTTGCTTTTGTTTTAATGTAAATTTTTATTTCTTCGACGCGTTTTCAGGAATATCCACCAATAATTGCAACAATTTAACTATTGTTTGGTGAATGAGTGTTATGAAAAAAAAATTAATACAATAGTATAATTAAAACATGAAAGAATTACAAGAATCTGTAGAAAATTTAAATATGAGAATACTTAATTTAATTTGAAATAAAATAATAAAGTTTTCATTTTACTTATTTTTTATTTATTTTTTACTTTAATGGTTCAGGTAAAAAACATTCAGTCAAATTATTATCGTCTAAAAAAACGCACACCAAAACGTTCCTTTTTCTATATTTTTTAACAAAACGTACTTTTTTTATTTTTTTTTAACAAAACGTACTTTTTTCGATATAAAATTAATTTGATATTAAACATCCTTGACATTTAATGTGTTGACTTATGGCAGTTTGATTCATCTTTTGGTAAGCAAAAAACTTGTTTCCATTTCCAGGCTCATGCAGTTTTTTAAGGGGTCGAAATAAATAATCCTCAATTTCCCAAAAATTTTAAATGTGTGAAAAAGTACGTTTTGTTCTGCGGCTCCTCATATAATCTATAACTGTAGAATTTATGGAATTTCATGTAAGAAAATGGTCAAAATAGCCACATTTTACAGGCCTGCCACTGACAGTTAAAATGCGGAAACAACAAAATTTTTCCTTTTCTCTTAATTATAACTGTGAATTATAAATTTCGTTTATTGTAAATGACATATTCAAAAAAAATCCAATTTATTAACTTTCAATATACTGAATTTTGTATGGAAATTTGACAGGTGCAACTTCAAGTTATTTTTAAGTTTCATTTGAGTGTATGCCATAGACTCCTTAAAGGGACTACAACACATGACACGAACAAAGGCCGGCTTGTAACGCATTTGAAATCATTTGCATTCAAACCGGCGTGTAGGAAACTCGTGTTTGCGTTTCATCTGTTCTCAAAGAAAACCGAAATGGTTGTGATAATTTCATTACATTCTGGTACAATTAAGGCTGTGGAAAACGGTTGATATTGATTTCAAAAGAATTATTTCTAAATGATTTCGTTGCAGTTGCGTTTCACTGACTGCTCTGGGACTTACTCTTATAAAATAAAAATATTTTTTATGAAAAAAGTCTAAAATAAATAAAGTCTTTTATGTTCCTTGTCATTTTTTAATATGTACAAGAATTACATTTCTTGTTTTGTTTTCTAAATTTGTAATTAATATTTCCTATTAAGTGCAAATAAACTGTGTCTTACAATGCAACTTAAAATAAATCTTAATGTTTATCTCCATAACCAAAAGTCATTTCTAATTTGGTTATATTTTTCCACATTTGGTAACTTTTTCAAAAGCTTTGGTTGTAAAAATTTCATTAGTTGTGACAGCACTGATTGTAACCACCTTGTTGTCTTTCCACACACCCGCTGTAAAATCAACGTTCCCCTAGGAAGAATAAGTTTTCATAAGATCCCTCTTGTGCAGAAGCCGACAATTGGGCAATCTGTTTTATTGAATGGTCCCAACGCAACGGATACCTTGTTTTGCCCAATAATATGCCACCGGCAACGAGCCATAAAAGTTAACGAAAACCACTATACATATTATTTTTTATTCGCAGTATCACTCTGACTAACCGTTAAACGACATTTTTCGTGGCTTCTAAGTCTGGCCTGACCAGAGTATACTTCGAAACGGTATGAATATCCGACGATAAATTATCTATTTTTGTAAAACACTGCTGTTCGAATAAAGAAAGGCGTTGATCAATGGGTATAGATTAAAATGCTTCAGTTAGATGGTCTATGATAGGTCATGTCTTGTGTAAGTGATCGTTATTTTGCATACCGATTTTGCATACTAATGTATTTCTACATCACATTTAAAACAAAGTTTTTCATGCACAAATTCATCAGCATGTAAACATATACAAATAAAATTCATTTACTACCTTTTTTGTTTCCAAAAAAATTTTTTTTTTTGATTTTGTTTTTTTTTT
Organism: Pollenia amentaria; assembly: GCA_943735925.1. NCBI lineage: Eukaryota > Metazoa > Arthropoda > Insecta > Diptera > Polleniidae > Pollenia > Pollenia amentaria. Next base: position 205,411,807 of record OX031009.1, on the reverse strand, counting down.
ATATAAAAAAAATTACACTTTTTTACACACACCAAAACGAAATTATACACAAAATGAATTGTTCATATTAATATCGTTACAGATAATAAAATACACTTTTCGAGCTTCTTAGTTTCACACGATAACGGTTAATAAGTTCTTGGGAATTTAAAATGTAAAAAAACTGCAAATGTTGCCATATCAAGAGATATCCAGGTTTTAACATGTGATGTAGATCTACATCACAATGCATTTAAGGGCTAAGTTAACCCTTCAGTGGATACCAGGTCCTCGCCCGGCCTTATTGAACTTTCTCTTAATATTTTATCTAGATAACATCGACAGACCCTCCTAATTTTTCATGAATTCCTCAATCAAGGTGTTTTTAGTGGAAAAGTTAAGAGAAATTAAGGCCCTATCATATCTGCGGATATTTGACAAAACACTTCAGGTGTGATTTACCAAAATTTTGAGGAAAGTAAAAAACTGTTCCATTGCCCGCTAATTACGATTTATTTTTATTTAAAGAACTTTGTGAATTTTTTGTTATTAAGCAAATTTTTTTAATTTTGGCTTATGTTTATATCTTTATTAAACTTAAGCTTACACTTAAATTTTACCAAAGTATGACATACGATGTTTTGTCAAATGGGGTTCTGAAAATATGAAAAACTAAATTTAAGTCGAGTTCTTTTATAAAAAGTATTTTTACTAAGAAAATTTTAATTTTCCGTTAATAAGTACACATATGATCATTTGTGAAATGTATTATGGAAAATAAAAGTTAATAGTGTGATTCTTCGGAAACAATTCAATTTTATTTAACAACGAAAATAAGATTAAAAACTTCACTAAAATGATCATATGTTGGCATTAAAAAAATAAAAAAAATTATAATTCCATATACATACATATGTATGTAAATGGCATAGATGAGGATATTTCATTGTAAATTGGAATTGTAATAGATAATATAATTAATGTTTACGTAAACCAATAACACAAGGGAACAAAGTATTTGTTGATTAAGAACTGAATGTTGTTTTTAAGGTTATTTGGGACGCTTAATCCAAATCTGTACTTAGTTATTTTCTATCAGCTCGACTTTTCGCTATATCCGCTACATACATTGGAATAACTTGAAAACGGTTACATATTCAGTTAAAAAAAAAAATTCAAAATTCATCAACAATATTATCTTTAAGCCGATTTCATTGGTTTTAAATGTGCACAGTTTTTTTGGGAAGTGTTTGGAAGTTTAAGAAAAAATAAGAAATTAAAAATTAAAATAAAATATTTTTCTTTAAAAATTCATAAAAAATTAAATTGCGACAAAAATCACAGTTTACGTCTAAAAACAATAATTTGAGCATATTTTGAATGAAATAAGCTTTATTTTATTGCAATCGGTGCACAACTTTTGATTTTATTCGCAATTTACTAAGAAAACTGAATTGATAAAAATCGCGATTTCCATACAAAAATAAAATTTTTTAATGTGTGTGTGTTTGCTGTTGTCTCATTTATGGACGATTTTCGTTCACTTAAAAATTTGGTACCTTCACTTAAATGATGAACTGGGGCTCAATGATGTCTTCCATACAGTTTGACATAAGATTTTGTCAGAGAATGCGGTCGAGAAATAAAATCAATTTTATTTTGAGAACGTTTTTTCTAATGCTCTCACATATAAAAAATTACTCTCCCAACAATGCTTTTATACTTTTATTCAATTTCATACATTTTGTCATCAACGAAAAAAAAGGAAAAGAAAGAAATTAGAGAGAATTTTAAGTTACTGCCGACCAGGCCTGCCATATTTGACGATTTATCGGCATTTTGCCGATTTTTTGCCTTAAAATTAGCAAAGTGCCGATTTTTGCTCCAAAAATACCGATTGTTAACGTGTAATTTATTAATTTGGGACAACCTTGTAGCACTTGTCATAACCTATACAACCAAATGGAAAGTCTTTTTGTTAACGGTATTAACTAATTTTATAAAAAACGATTAAAAAATTAAATTAACTTAACGGAATTTTTGAACACAAAGAATTTTTTGAAATTTTCTGATTAGTATTTGTCTTATTGGCTAATGAGTTACTATCAAAGTCGAAACTCAACAAAAGCGAAATTTGCATAAATTGTTAATAACTGTATTAATTTTTATATAGAACTTGAAAATCAAATATTAAAACGTTTTGATTTTGAACAAAAATCTTATAAATCTTTAAATATGATAACCCTAACAAAATTATGAAAAATATTTCTTTTATGGAAATTCTGAAAGAGTGGGGGGGGACCTTTATTTCTGAATAAGAAGAACAAATTTTCGACTGAATTTAGAGTTAAAATTTTTAAATTTTTCAGAAGATTTATTAGGAATTGAAGTAAATTTCCAAACTTTTTGGCAACAAATTTTGAGACTTAAAACGTGGTGATTCTACGGGTGCATTTCCAGTGCTGTCAAAGTTTGTACAACAAAAAATGATCCTTATACATTCTTTTGCAAATGCGGAAAGAATTTGTAGCCAAGTGAATCTTAATAAAACCAAATTTTGATGTTCCCTGGAAAATTAATCCATTTAAAATGGATTTAATTAAACTAATAAACTCAAATATGTTTCTATAAAATATTTGTTAAAATAATATGTTGCAAAATATTTTTCAACTATAAAAACAATTTTAAAATAATGTACAAAATTTTTTTAATTAACTAAAATTTATTTAAAAAAATATTCTATTTCATTATTTTTTATGTTTTTATATGGTTTGTTTATATGTAAGTTAATGCAGAATTATTGTTTTATTAGTTTTTGTGTTAATAAAAATGTGTTTCATTTTTCCTAAAATGGATATTATTAATTTGCCGATTTTTTTTAATTGAAGTGCCCATATGCCGATTTTTTTATCAACATTTTCTGGCACCCCTACTGCTGACGTTTTAATTAAGGGCTTTCGAATTTTTACCTGAAGTTGAAGAGACTCAATTCTATTTCATCATTAAATGTGAATAAAAGCGAAACGCGTTCACCAATTTTTATGATCTGTCTCATTTTGTTCAAAGGTTATGTAACTTTACGTGAGCGCAATAAGACACTTATTCTCCCAACACTATTTCATACGTTTTGTAAACCAAAAATAAAAAAACCAACACAAAATAAAAAATTAAAACAATGAAATGAGAGAGAATTTGAAGTTACTGAAGACGTTTTACTTATGGGGTTTAGGTTTTTTGCCTGTAGTTGAAGACTCAATTCTGTATGAACAATTACAAAAAAAAAAAAAAAAAAAAAAATCGAATATAAAGTTCGCAATACCTTTTTTTTTTGAAAGATATCGAAATTTTTAAATAATTTTTCCAAATTTAAAAATCACTAAAACATTTAAAGCTAATGCGTATTTGTTTATATTATTTTTAAAATTAATATTACCGAAGTTCGCAATAGCGAAACTCTATCGCATTTCCTTATAAAATGAAGCTAGAATTTTAAACAATTTTTTTCGAATTCAGCAGACCCAAAACCATATAGACTGACCATCAAATAATTTTGTCAAGCAAGATTATGGATTCGTCCCACTGTGTTACTTGCTGCGGTCAACATCGGATTTTTCAATTGTAAAACTATGCCATCGCGTTATTTCAGCTTGCTACATACAAATTGTATGTACATGAGAACATTTGACCAATAAAAAACACTTGCCGCTCTTATTTAAGTTGGTCTGTCAGCTACGTGCATATGCGAATTACGGTGTGGATTGCGAGAAAGAATTGTATGAATTAGTGTAGAGTAATTCTGATGGTAACAATTAGGTATAAAAAATAATGCGTTTAGCAAGTTGTTACAATGGTAGTTGTTGCTAAAATGTAAGTAATGTATTTGTCGGGGTGTATAGACAAAAGATCTGGTTTTGATTTTAAAATGTTAAAGCTTGAGAAGTGTGGCTCCATAGCAGTGGTGTCAATTATGATTGTGTTGGTGCGATTGCTCTTGTCTCTTACATTCCCAGCGGGAGGAATCTGCGGTTGCGAGGCCTATTACGAGGCCTAATTAACATACATATTTTGCTATGAAGACTTTAGAGCAATTAATAATAACACAATTATCGAAAAATGTTGAGTAATGGACAAACACAATCAGTTATTATTTAAATAAATTTAATTTGGAACCTGCATTTCGCAGAAACTTTGCTTATTTTTTTTGAAAAATTGAGCACTTGACAATATTTAAAGTCTTTCTACAACCTTATACAATTCTTTCCAATATTTTTATTTTTTTTTAAAATCATTGTACAATGTTAAAAACAGAAATAAAACAAAGATAATAAATAATAAATATATTATTTTTGTTTAGAGGCCTCAAAACAGGCCGTGCGATATTTCCCGCTGAATGAGAGTGTTTTGCAGTAAACAATTATATTTTACGCTCGCAAAATAAAAGAGCGTAAGCGTACATGTGAGTTTTGCTTACACAATTGTGTATGACGCTGACATTCCTGCTCCATAGCCTCACAGCTTATATATGGTTTATCTAGATCAGGGGTTTCCATTTCTTTGCACAATCGTGCACACCACTACTAACACATATTTTTATACTCTTCAATTCAGTCGTCGATGTGACTTCGACAAGTGTACATGTCCAGCGGATGCTATATTATTTTGTTTCAGCTTACATTAAAAAAATATTGTGCGGTCAAAAATGCTTTTGGTAACATCCAATGCCTTGCGTGCAATTTTTATTTAGAGTTTAAATTTTAAGACTTAAATGTAGAATAATGTAACATTTCATAAGTTTACATGCAAAGCAAAGAACTTTGTAAAATGGTAATTATTTGAGATTTAAAAGCAATTTTTAATATTTCAGATAAAAAATTTCAAAATGTCTAACAGTCCTATGTGGATGAAGCTGATAGTCACATTTATTATAGGTTTTATTTTACATACGTATATGGATTCGGTTCTTATATTTTTACAAATAATATCTACATTGTTTTGCATTTAAGCTAAAGATATATGTTTTGTTTGTGAAAAAAATTCTTTGATGCCTGTAAAAGGGTCCCTTTTTCTTTCGTTAAAAAGACGTACCTAAATGCAGAAATTATTAAGAAAAAATATAGCCACAAGAATTTGTTGGTATTTTGTGCTTGTAAAAACATTTTTGTTTCTGTACCAATCGCGTCGGTAGGTTTTTTTCTTTGAAAACACTTTTCTTAAGTAAGTAAAAATATTTAAAAAACAAGTTAAAAAAGTCTTGTTTTCCTACAATTTATGTGTAAACCTATACACATAAAACCAAATGTGACAGCAGGTAAAATTTTTGGGTAAGATGTGTTTTATTGATGTATTAATGAAACTTTATTGTTTGGCACTATTTTTATTGCTTACTTTTTTATGCTACAATTATATGACCGAGTCCAAAGAGTTAACCCTACTAATTTATGGTATTTATTTAACGTAACTTTGACCTGTTATAATGACTTTATACATTTTTGCTGGCTAACTTAGGTGCCCATTTGGTATTTTGTAAAAAGTTATGTTATACTATTAGCTAGAATTAAAATGTATGCACAGATGTTTGAAGTATGAGTAACCCAACAACGTGAATACCCTTTCTATTTTACTTACCACTATGAATACCCTAACTTTTCACTAAAATAACTTTTTCACGTTATAATTCTCATGTAATTTATTTTATTTTTGAATAAATAGACCAGGGAAATCCATTTCTATGCACAATTGTGTATACCACTACTAATACATATTTTTGTTTCAGGTTAACAGAAAAAACTTTATGATAACACTTAAAAAATATGTATTGTGCGGTCAAAAACGCTTTTGGTAACATCCAATGCCTTATATGCTATGCAACATTTAAGGAAGGAACGGAATATGTTATTAAACGGCATTGCGATCGTTTTCATAATAATATAAACAATTTAAATGATAAGGAAAGAAAAATGGTTATTAGAAGAAGAAATTTATGAACCAAAATCAGTTCCCAAATTGAAAAAGGAGATTTCAAGTTTAGTAATATTGGAAATTGTTAAGAAAGGAAGACCATTGTGGGATGGTGTTTTTTCAAGCAATTGCTAAAAAAAATTTGGGAAAGGCTTAATCATAATACTAAATTTATAGAGTCTCTTCCCCTGTCCAGTCAAACTGTAGGCCGTCGTACTATTCAATTAGGAACATGTGTAGAATCTGCAATTAGGGAAAAAGTAATTAATTGCGATTTTTTTTCAATTTGTTTAGACGAAAGCACTGACATAAATGATCTGTGTGAACTTGTAATTTGTATTCGATGCGTAGACAGCGAATACACTATTTTTGAGTCCATGTTTACTTTAGAAACATTTTATGGAAATGTAACTGGTACGTTGTTGTATGATGTTGTCACAGAAAAGCTTCTTTCCATTGTAGACATAAACAAATTTGCTGGAGTCTGCACAGATGGAGCCAATGTAATGTTGAGCAAATATAATGGGCTTATAGGCCAATTAAAAAAACACGAATTTGCAGTTCATAATTTTCACTGCATAATTCATCAGGCTCTTGCATCGAAATTCATAAATGATACCCCAGCTATGAAGACAGCAGAGGATATAATAAATAAAATTCGAGGCGGACATCAAGCGCTTACCCACCGAAAATTTGTAACCTTTTTAAAAAACAAAAATGCTGTGAATTGTGACCTGAAAATGTTTACAGAAGTTCGGTGGCTAAGTCGCGGTGATTGCCTGAATAGACTTTATGATTTAAGAGAAGAAGTTCTTCAGTTCCTAGAAACTGAGAAAATAGAAAAAGTTTTAATACAGTGTTTAAAAGACAGTAATTTTATTTTAGACTTAGCTTTTTTGGCAGATACGACAAGTATGTTAAATGAACTTAATTTGGAATTGCAAGGAAAGGAACGCAATATATGCGACTTGTCAAAAATCATTCACAATTTTAAAACAAAACTTTTTCTAATTTTTTCCCAAATTAAAACTGGTAATTTTTCCAATTTTCCAAAAACTTCACTTGTTTATAGAAATCTCGAAATCGGCAAAAGATATGAATAGGCCGAAATATTTGAAACACTTTTCAATAATTTTCAAGACAGGTTTCAAGATTTTGTAATTTTACAACCGCTATTAGATCTTTTCGAAAACCCTTTTCGTTGCGATGTAAGCAACTACGAATTTGATATTCAATCAGAACTAATCATACTACGAAGCGAAGTCAATGCTCCAGACGAAAATGATATTGTAGAGTTCTGGAAAGATTTGGATGGCGAGTTCTATTCTGAACTAAAAAAAAATTCATTAATTAATTCATTTATTAATGATGTGCTAATAATCCCAATTTATGATAAAAAACACTGAAATTTATTGTTGTGGGAAAGCTAGTTTCTATGCGCATTTCGCTGGTTGCTTAGGCCAGCTCGTCAGGAAACTTTTTCCAAATACTTTAGAAAAGCTAAAAATATTATACAAGTAAGACCATAAAGTGAATAAGAATTTTAAACACTCAGCTCTACTTGTAACAATATCAAAGCTTCAACAAAGACACAACAATAAATAGTGAATTTTTTCTTTCTTACATTCCCCTACAGTTGGCTGGGTTTTTTCCAACACGAATTGTAGTTGTAAGAGGATAGAAAAAAACAAAATTAAAAAAAAACAAGTTGCTAAATAAAGCAGCTTGCCATTTCAGTTTTTTATTTGCCGGGCACATGCAAATTTATTATCAAAAATTATTTTCGGGAATGAAATATTTATTAATTAATTCATTTATTAATGATGTGCTAATAATCCCAATTTATGATAAAAAAACACTGAAATTTATTGTTGTGGGAAAGCTAGTTTCTATGCGCATTTCGCTGGTTGCTTAGGCCAGCTCCTCAGGAAACTTTTTCCAAATACTTTAGAAAAGCTAAAAATATTATACAAGTGAGACCATAAAGTGAATAAGAATTTTAAACACTCAGCTCTACTTGTAACAATATCAAAGCTTCAACAAAGACACAACAATAAATAGTGAATTTTTTCTTTCTTACATTCCCCTACAGTTCAGTTTTAAAATCAGCGACATTGAATTAGTAAAGAGTTGCTACAAATTTTTTATCAACACAAAAAATTTTTAATTTTGTACCTTTGTGTTATACAACTTATAAAATATATTACTAACAATTTATTTCGGCTGTAAATGAATGCATTCTCTCAATTTGTTTACTCTCTGGTACTCACTACTACACAACCAAAAAATTTTTGGAAATCCCTGATCTAGATCGTGTCTTCATCAAAAAAAAGTGTATAGGTACGATTGTATAAAAATTTCAACTTTAACTTTATTCAGTCACAAAAAGGAATTTAATAATTTTAAGAAATTTTGTGATATTTTTCATTAGGTGATAAAGATTTTGCAAGTTTTTAATTATATATAATTATTACATTAAAGTTCAATTGCACTGGGAAAACTCAGAAGAATGGTTATCATCAGCTTGATAACCATTGACTTTTTTTAAATTTGTTAAAATATAAAATATTTTTATTTTATATTCTAAGTATGTATATTAGAAGATATTTTTAGAATAAATAAAATTTTTAAGCTTGACAGATTATGGCGGGTAGAGCGTAAGCTTTCTATTTTGTTGCATATTCCAACCGGGTGCTGTAACTCATAGAAAGGCAGGAATTTTTGTGTGATTCCGCTTCTTAACATAAAGACAGTAGATAACTTCAATTGGTACTCAGTTGTAGCAATTTGTTATACATAGAAGCACTGGTTGAAGCATTGTAAAGGGTCCGCCAAATAACTTCTTTTTTTTTTTTTTTTGAAAACGCTATAAAAAAACTACAATCCTTCCGGTTAATAATGGAAAATAATTTCATTCAAATGGCGTCATACCAAGGTCTTTATGCAAAATTCGTCTCAATGATGTCTCCGAAATGTTCAATTGTTGGGAACGACGCACACTGGTTCATATTTTGAGAAGGCGGCCAAAACTATTTTCAACCCTAAAAAATTTCAACCCTATTTCAACTATTTCATTGAGAACAGGGTGGTCCCAAATGGACTTTCTCAGTATTTGGTTATAGTTTTGAATTTCTGAGTAAACTTTTGAAGTTGAAATGCTCATAACTTTTTTGTTTTTCAAGATTTTTTGACAGAATAATTTTTGTGTATTAGTTTATCTTATTAGCTATACGTGGTTTAAAGTATTAAACTCTGCGACCTGTAGAACTATTTAATTTTTTTTTTTTTTTCATGTCAAAATTTCCCGGAAATTTCCTATTTTATAGAACATAAGTCCTGCCCGTCAAAACGCGTCAAAAAAAAATCTATACTCTCTTGTAGTCCAGAATCTAACCTACATTTCTATACCCCATTGTACACACATCTGGATACGATCTTGCGAACTACAGCCATTTCTGTGACCCAAGGTAAGATATTCGGTTCAAAAAATAAGTCCTGCAAGGAAACATTACTGAAATTAAAGAAGGTGAATCTTAAAGAATTTTCGACAAATAAAGCAGTTCAGGCCACATAAATTATCTAGCACGTCAGGTTATCAATTAATTTGGAGAAGGTAAAGGTATTGCCATTGTTATGAACTTATTGTGGGTGAACGGATGCTGTAAAACGAATAGGCGACATAAATAGATTAACACGTTAGATTTTTGAGTAAGTTAAAAGGTTAAACATTAGTAAATAGCCGCAACATAAACTACATAGTTTAATTACCTGAAAATTGCAACTTAATTTAAAAAAATGGAAGAGCAGTTATATTTTACGTGAAAATTACCTACATGTTACCTGTTAATTTATTGCCGGTATGTTATCCTTTTAAAAAGTGTAAAAACAGGGGTTTTTTATGTTTCAAAGAAATGGTAATAAAAGATTAAATTTGTAATTAAAAAGGGTTTTATATGTTTCCAAGAAGTGGTAACAAAAGATCATTTAAAAAAACTTCTATCAAGAGTATAAAAATGCATGCATTCATAATTTTACCTTCATTATTGTTTAAACAATGGCTAAGTTCAGTTATAAAGTTCTCGCAGATATATATTTTCAACAGAAAGATGAAAAAGATTTTGTGTTACACATAATGAATAATCCATTCTTTAAATTATGCAACGAACAAGAAATCAAAATTCATAAGATAAAAATTTTTCATTTACATTAAGAAAACGGTACATTAAATGTTCTAGAAACAAGAAAATTTTTTACTTACGCAACGAAAAATGGCTAACAAATGATCTGATTTTTAAGAAGCTGTCAATAACCGCAAAGGAAACTGGTAAAGTGGGTCGGCCCGCAAAACAAATTGACAATTGCAGTGAAAGATCACGAAGACGCAAGCTTGCAAATATCAATGAAGAAATTTCTCATAGTATGATAAAGGATTCATTTCTGCATCAAATTCAACCAACGCAAAATAAGAAAACAAAAATTGCAATAATTGAAAAAATAGTGGAAGCGAGCCCTAAACGCACAAAGAGGTTTTTAAAAAGTATGCCTACACCAACTGAAGAAATGAAATTTACTCCAGAAGAAGCATTTGCACTATTTTTGGATTTAAAACTGACAAAAAATCGGTATACAGAACTGCGAAAGCGAACCAATGAAAAAAATTGTGGAATCTTTCCAGCATATCGAGATTTAGTTTCTGTCAAAAAAGAGTGCTTACCTTCACAAACGGCTATTAGTGTAACTTCAAGTTCAGCAGAAGTAAAATTGCAGGCTCTTCTCGAACACACTGCAGAACGATTATTAAATACACTTGATGCTGACTGTTTAAAAAAACTTAAAAATTGCAGCATCACTTTATTTTCTAAATGGGGATGTGATGGAAGCTCTGGTCAGAAACAATACAAGCAATGTAATTCAGAAAACTCATCTGATGCTAACTTATTCATGGTATCTTTCGTACCATTACGTTTAAGAAAAACTTATATTGGCTTAGAGCCGTCAACCAGTAGAGTTACAGAAATGGATATATGGAAAAATTTAATTCCCTCTAAAACAAAGTATTGCAGACCAATAACGTTTGTTTACAAAAAGGAAACTAAAGATGTAATAACTGAAGAAGTTCGAAAAATAAAAGATCAAATTAAAGAACTTCAACCGGCAATATTTAAATTTGATGACCAATGCATTGAAATTAATTTTCAAATGTTCCTTACAATGATCGATGGAAAAGTTGCACAAGCATTAACCGAAACAAAGTCTTCGTCAAGCTGTACCATATGTCAAAAGACATCAAGTCAATTAAGCCAACCCCCATCACAACACAATAGTTTCAATGAAGCATACGAATTTGGAATGACCCCTCTTCATACTAGAATTCGTTTCATGGAGCATATTCTTAAATTGGGTTATGATTTGGAATTTGGCCCGTTAGGCGAAACAGTGAGAAAAAACAAAGAAAATGTGGAAAAAAGGAAGCAAAGAAAAAAACAAATTCAAGAAAAATACCTTCACCTAGGCCTTATAATTGATCAGCCAAAACAAGGAGAAGGAAATTCAAATGATGGAAACACTGCAAGGAGATTCTTTTCCGATCCAGAAACTGCAGCATCTATCACAGGAGTACATTTTGAATTAATAAGACAATTCCAGATCATTTTACAAGTTATATCATGTAGCAGAAAGATAAATGCAAAAAAATTTGGCCAGTATGCAAATGAAACAGCAATTCTTTATAACAAAAAATACTCTTGGAGACATATGCCAACCACAGTTCATAAAATTTTATACCATGGGGAACAAAAAGTTCAACACAATATCCTACCAATTGGAGATCTATCTGAAGAAGCGCAAGAAAAAAGGAACAAAGACTACAGATTCTTCCGCGAGCATAATACAAGAAAAATGTCCAGATGTTGTACTAATGAAGATCTTATAACTATTTTGTTGTGCACATCAGATCCATATATGTCCAGTATTCGACAAAAATGGAAATCAACCTCAATAGAATTAGAGGAAGAAGCTAAACAACTTCTGGAAAATGAAACCCAAAGCTATTTAGAAGAAATTTTTACTAATATTGTTTAATTTAAAATTGTTTATAGATTATAATTTGTTTTTGATTTAAGTATATATTTGTATTAATATATAAAAATAAAATACACATACATCTCAAACCAAAAATAAAAGTTGAATTACCTAAAATGTTATCGATAGCCAAGAATGCTATTTGGGCATTTTTCAAAATATTCCTTTTCAGTTTTATCCTTATAACAACTCGTCTCGTCCCAAAAAAAGCCAACCTTTGGCCCCTGTGAATATTGGGACTAAAAAATTTACATGGCCAAATATTGGCATTTTCTGACAGGATCTAAGTTCGACAATAAAAAATAAGTATCAGTTGTAAAATACAAGAGAAATAATGATAAATTATAAAAAAACTCATATTTGAAATATTCAACTTTTACACCGAAACTCAACAAAAAAATGAAAATGCATTTTGAACTCCGCATAACTTTTGCTCCTATCAGTCGAATTTTACGTTTTATAGCGCAAATTAAAGCCTAATATCGCACCTATCGAGCAAAAAAAATCGCATAAAAAATACCGATCCAGTCAAAAGTTATGGAATTTTGACCGCCTTCTCGTAAAATTTCCCACTGTGCGACGGTGAATTGACTTTCTGCCTTAGCAGCAATATTCTCGGGTGTACGCACTGTTTTTGGCTTTTCACGCTTTGGTTTATCGATGAGGATGCCAGTTTCTTTCACTTTTTTCACAAGATAACGAACATACGGAGCTGACGGTGCTTCTCTTCTTCCAAAATCCGTACGCAATTATCGCACACATTCTGCGCTGTTCAAGCGTATACACAACCATATTCGTTCTGTCAAATCAGACATGAGCTTAGTGTTACCATTCACGAAATAAGCACTAGTTGAAAAAAAACGTTAGATGGCGGACCCTTTATTAACCTGGCCTGACTCGTCAGATTCTGCCTTTCCAATTTGGTTCAGTTGTGTCGGTAATCTCGCATGACCAGTAGGAATAAGCAATATCATATTTTATTTTTTTTTTATTTATTACTTATGTTATTACAATACAACAAGAACAAGTCTTATATTAAAGTATTGCTTAGTTATTTGGCACATTTATAGATATGTAAATATTTTCGTAAATTTAAGCAATAACAATAATTATTTAAAAAAAAAATAATAATAATAACTAACAATTTTAATTTATTTATAATTAACATAAAAAATAGACAAAAAATTAAGGCATAAGTGCTTATTTAAAAGGTAAAATAATTACGTAAAGTGCTTAAATATGGCAGATTTGAAATGGCTTGCATTGCTAATAATTTGTATTTGAGGGGGTAATTGGCTCCAAAGACGAATTGAATTAATGAAAAAGTGTTGCTCAGATATCGCTTTTGTATACTTAATGCTATTTATCTTGTTACCTCTATTCGACCTTGAGAATGTTATTTTCTCAAAGAGATATGGTGGTTGTCGGTTGTATATTATTTTATGTAAGAAGATAAGTGTTCGGCACTTTAATAAATTATCAAAGGTGACATTATAAATTTTATATGCAAATCGTGAAATGCTTTCGTATCTTCTAACACCAAAAATATATCTTGCAATGTTGTTATATGTTACATTCAGCCTTCGTCTACATTCAGCATTACAACTAGCAAATAGCTCGCAACCATACATTAGAGTTGGCAGTAAATACATTTTGGCAAGTAGCATTCGGATGTGTGTCGGTGTAAAATGTTGCGACATCCATAGGTTTCTTAACATTTAAAAAGTATTTCCACAGTTTATTTTACTATGATCTGACCAATTAAGTTCATTATTAAAAGTTACACCAAGATTTTTTGCAGTGTCTACATAATTTATAGTTGTGTTATTAATCTGTATTGGCGGAAGATACGTTGTAAGGTGTCTTGATGATTTAATCACTAAAGCAACAGATTTCCGTGGGTTTAAACTCAAGCCATTTGCAGATGCCCATAGATAAATTTGATGTAGATCTTGGTTTATTAGTTGTACACAATTAGATGCGTCTGATGCATTACAACTTATATACAGCTGTACATCATCAGCATACATTTGTGTTTGACAATGTTTTATTTGTAAATGTAAATCATTAGCGTATATAGAGTACAACAGTGGCCCAAGTATCGATCCCTGGGGTACTCCTCTTGGCATCATACAACTTCTGGAGACAGTTTTATTGTAGTATACGCTTTGACTTCTATCACTTAGGTATGAGGATAAGAGTTTTAATGCTGTTGACGAGAAATTGCACATTTGTTTTAGCTTAATGCAAAGAATGGAATGGTGCACAGTATCAAATGCTTTCGAATGGTCAAGCAAAACAAGAAATGACATCATTTGGCGTTTATCAATATGGCACCTTATTTCTTCAGACACGTCAATTAGTGTGGTAAGACAGCTATGTTTTGGCCTAAATCCAGATTGCCTTGCATTTAGTAATCTGTTAGTATGTAAGTAATTGCTTATTTGTGAGTGTATTAATTTTTCAAATACCTTTGACAGATAAGGCAAAATTGCAATTGGTCGATAACTTTTATCTGGTTTCGGTATTGGTACAATTTTGGCATGTTTCCAAACAGTTGGGAACGTAGATGTAGTTAAAATCGTGTTAAAAAAATGGGTGAAGTAAACTAGTGTATAAGGAAGTGTGAGCTTAATAAACTTTGGATGAATACCATCACAACCAACGGCATTAGATTTTATGCGAAGAAATGAGTCAAGTACATCTTCCTGCGTAAAGTGCGCAAAATTGAATTAAGGTATCAGGTGTTGATTAGAGTAGATGTTGTTGTAAAAATTAATATTTATATTGGGGGTCGATATACCTGCGAACTCCTGGTTTAACTGGTTTACATCAATGTCATCTGCATTAGAGCTGTTAGGATTTATTAAACACAATTTACGAATTTCCCTCCATTTTTTCCGTGAGTCAACAGACGTTTGGAACCTGTCTTGATAAAACATAAACTTAGCCATTCTGATTTTCATATTAACCAATGCCCTTGCATTTTTAAATATGGCATAAAGTTCTGGTGTTCTAAAGCGTTTCCACCTTCCGCATGCCTGATTTCTGTCTTCAATTAAAGATTTTATTGCAGGTGTAAACCAAGGGTTATTATTACGTATAATTTTTGATTTTAACTGCACGTATTTCTCAAAAAAGTATTTAAGCTTGCAATCTAAAAAATTTAATTGGTCATCAACAGCAGATGTGCAAAAAACATAGTTCCAATTTGTTGAAAATAATTCAGTACTAAGACACTGACTGTCTATATTCTTGTAGTCTCTATATCCTAGTATTTGCGGTTCTGAGTTATTATGAATTTTAAAATCGTAAGCTATAAACAATAAATCATGCCGTGAGAACATGAATAATAGCAGACGAGAAGTATTGTTAACAAAACAAAGATCAAGAAGGGTACTTGAAGTGGTCGTAAAATGAGTTGGTATTCTATTAATAACTAAAGTTAATCCAATAGAGCTCATGTCTTCTACAAGGCTGTTTTCTTCCAAAATATTTGAGTTAAAGTCACCTGCTAAGATTATATGGCTGCATGCAAGAGTAGATATGCTTAGATTTTCTAAGAAAGATTCCATATTAATACTTTTATGGGGTCTATATATAGTTCCAATTAATATGTTTTCACTGTTGTTGCAAATTTCTAGTAAAATATATTCAATATTCGCCCCAGCCGCATTTTTACTTTTCTCTTTGCAAGGAATATTTGATCGATGTTGCTGTTTTCAAACACAATTCGAAATTCATCAAGTTTATTATTTAAGCTCTGAACATTTATATGACAGATTTTTAATCCAGACACATTCTTTGAAAGAATTTTGATCATGTTAGTTAAATTTTCTCTAGAGCCAGCCCTCGTATTACTGGGATTTAATATCATTATATAAGATAGTTTTCTCAACAATGCAAGCGTATAGGAAGTAATAAAGACGCACTAAAAATTTTTTGTTATTATAATATAAGCTAATGGAAGCAAATACATTTATATTGGTTTTAGTTATGAATTTTAAAAATAAGGAAATTACAAATAATACAATGTTAAACAGTAAAATTAATGTTTTATGGGATAAAATTAATTTCTTGAGAAGTATGCGGTCGAAAAAACTGGTTTAATGTATTTATTTCGTCAATCCGTTTTGGTTCATCATTTTCGAAGGTTTTCACATAAACGATTCCACGGTGAATGAACGCTGCCGATAGTGCCTTATCTTTTTTTAACCGATGTGCTCTAACGAAGATTCTATGATTATTAGGTGTAAGATTTTCATTAATGTAAAATGGCGTTGAGCTATTAACTCCAATTAAATTCAGACGAAGGCAGTCTTTATTTTCCCGAATATAATTTTTCACGGATTTAAGAACATAGTTTCTATCATATGGACTATTAAATTTAATAATTACTGCAGCATCTGGCATACTATTTTTTTTATTACTTATGTAGTTGTTGTTTTTGTTTATTTGTACACGGAAAATTTCTTTAACTTCAGGAGGATTAATTTTAATCGTCTCACAAATTAACCGATACATTTCGAAAAGATTTTCATTATTGCTACGCGGAATACCGTTTATACGTAGGTCATGTGCCACTATTGAATTTTCCTGCTTTTGCACAAATTTTTTAAAACATTCTATTTCCGTTTTTAATTCGGCATTTTCATCAGTGTGTGCTATTAATTTGTCCGAGGCTGTATTTACTAACTGCGGACTTACTCCCGTTGAGGAGGCTTCTTGTTCTCCTTTCGTCTGGGTTACCCCATTAAATCTAAGTAGTCCTACCCATAGTCCCACTATTTTAACTGGCCGTGTGACCCAAACGACTTCGCATTCGCCAGGTTTACTGCTTTGAGTTCTCTTTCCCAGATAGCGAGTGTATTGGCCCTTTCGTTAACGATTATCCCCGAGTGGCTCGGCACCCATATAATACGAATCAAAACGCCCGAGAAAAATTCGGTAATGGTCCTCCTACAGTCTAATAAGGTTCTGGACTTAAACCTATTAACTGATAACGAACTAATTGCCCTTTGGCTGTCGGTAAATATATTAGCGTCCTCCTGCCCCATACTTGATTCAATCTATCTGACACACTCCGTAGTTGTTATTTTAAAAAACCCGGTTTTCGGTTAAACATTTTTAAAATAACCGGTTAACCGGTTTTAATTCGAATACAGATAAACACAAAAATCAAATAAGTTTTTGTAATAAAACGTCAATTTGAAAAAAAAAACAAAACAATTCACAATGGTAAGGAACCAACAAAATACATAGATATGACTTAAGGTTTGGTCAAACCTAACAAATACATATCGATGCCTTACTTTCTCAACCTTGTATCTTAAAAAAATACGGTTTGGACTTTTTCATATAGAACGATTGTTTTTTTTATATGTTCTATTACTGCAACAACTTATTATTTCAATACTATGTCTCAATTCTGTAAATATTAATAAATTATCCCAATACCAATATTTATAAGTGATTTTCAGGACAAACATGCACCAATTCCCACCAATTATGGTGACATCCTACATAAAAGGAAAAATAAATCTACACTAGTGTATAGTTCGTTTTAAATCACTTAAGAATTTCCTAGTTCCTCAAAAACTGCCAAATTAAAAACTTAACTACATCTCTTCTATGGATATGTTAAATTTTATCAAAACCGGATCATGACCTCAAGATTAATAAATGTTCCTTCTTTTTATTATTCCCCACTTAAAGTGTTAGGGAGCATTAGAATTATTATCAGTTTTCAAACAAAAATCCAAATTTAATATCCGGGAAAAATTATTGAGGAGGCAAAGGCTCAATTTTGGATTGTATTATACTAATAATTGCATCAATGTCCATTAAGCTTAAGGCATCGTTACTCATACGTAAATGTTGCGGACACGTAAATGTGAAAGACGACTTCAATGGTTGGTACTTGCAAAAAATACGTAATCGCGTTGATATGTGTTAAAAAAAACAGTAAATTTGTCAACATTTACATAATTTCTGCATATTAACTTTCGTTATTTCCGTGTTTTGTATCAAAATATTAAAAAAAAAAAACGTCGTGTGAATCGATGGACTGTTCGCTTCATTAATAATCATAAACAAACATAAAATTCTTTAACACCTGATACGTAAGAAGAAAAAAAAAATTTAATTTTATTAAGTAGATCTGCAACACAACGTCACGTTAACGTAAGAGTTCCTATTTATACATTTGCTTGGTAAGAAAACGGAACGGCCAACCCGTCAAGTTACGTTTACGTAAGAGTAAGCAGGCCTTTAGCATTAATATATTAATATAATTATTATAATACAGGGTTTCGTGATGAATAGTCTATAATTTACCATGGGTCTAATATAAATTCCCCTCTTGAAAATGATTTCAGTTCGGCATTAACTGTTACGAATCATGATATTTTATTCAAGTTAGTCCAAATTGCTAGAAATAAAAGTATAACACTGTATGATTGTCGTCCAATTGGTTTAAATCGGAAGCAGCTTTTGTACTGACGTCCGTTTTTATAAAGATTAATTAATAATTTATAGCTCTCATATATTCTAACTGTCGGTGGAGGGTATCAAAGATTCGGCACAGCCAAATATAGCACTCTAGCTGGTTTTAATGCAGTACCTTTTAAATGGTTAAATATAACAAGAAAATGATTCTGTTAAAATTAGAAATTGATATTTGAAATATTGCATCGCCAATTTTGGAGAACTTTTATTTTGAAAAATATTACAAAATTTGTTAAAATTTTTTATGCCGAAAAATGTTGGAGTCGGAGTCGGAGTCGCGAGTTTTTGTGGGTACTACGAATTCGACTCCGACGCCGGTACTAAAACCTCAACTCCGACTCCACAGCCCTAGCCGTACTTAAACAATAGCGGTGACATGACATACCTAAACAAAAGCGTCAACGTTGTGTCACGAATTTTCTTGTTTAATAAAACCCACATAATAGAAATAAGAAATGAAGATAAAGCGCTAGATTAACTAAAAAAAAGCTAAATTGCCATTATTTATAAACAATAGTGGCCAACATCATCATATTAAACGCGCTGTCAAAATTGGATTTTCCAATTGCTCTGACGCCGCGCTATTTATGGATGCTTTCACATTATATGAGCATGACAATTTTTAACAACTAGAAAACACGTGCCGCGCCGGTTTTATTTAGATACGGCTGTTCGAGTATATTTTTTTACAAGTTCTTAAAACTATAAAAACGATAACTCCCCCACTTTTCGAAGAATAAACGATAATATTAATCTGTTATTACTATACAGAAAATTCTCCGAGAAATACAAAAAAAAAAAAAAAAAAACTAAACAGAGAGCCAAACAAAAGCTTAAATTAAATTCTTAATATAAAAATGCAATACGAAAGTAAATAAATTTAGTCTTTTTGGAGACGTCTAGCAGTGAATATACTTCTACGCGAAAAAATTTTTTAATAAGAAAACAAAATGAGAAGACCGACAAATTGTGCACCTCTGATGTTTTTGATCCTATTGGCGTCCGTACAATGTTTCGCGGCCTATGAAGCTCCTAGAGCCAAACTAAAAGTGTTATCTCCCAAAGGATTTGAGGTATCCATACCACACAAAAGAGGCATACAACTTTTTGCTTTTCATGGCAAATTAAATGAAGAAATGAACGGTTTAGAGGCAGGTACATGGTCTCGTGATATTAATAACCCAAAAAACGGACGTTGGACTTTTCGTGATCAGGATACTCAATTAAAATTTGGTGATACTATATTCTATTGGACCTATGTTCTCTACAATGGTAAGGGCTATCGTGAAGATGATGGAGTCTTCGTAGTTCAAAAGCATCATTTCGAATAGTTTGAACATTTAGTTTTAAAAATTACCATTTTGAATTGTATTCAATTTGAACAGGAAAATATTAAATTTTGTTTGAGTGTTTGGAATTGGAATATTTTTTATTTAATTCTAGCAGGATCCGGTGTTGTTTTGCTACCACTTCGTAATAAAATAAAGTACACAGAAAAAAAAAAAAATAAAAATTGATTTTAATTAAAAAATTTGTGATATTAATTAAAAAATTAATTTCATTTTCACCAGTAAACCAATTAATAGAATCAAATTAACGTTTAATTCAACGAATTCAATGAATTAAACATTTAATTCACTTGATTTAAGCCCTAATTATATAAAACGCAGCACAACGCCAAAGAATAACATTGAAAGCACAAACAATGTCATAAATATTTTGTAATTTTGCTGTTGCTTTCTACAGAAATTCACATTGCGTTTTAAAATTTCAGACGCTGCATAGCCTGTGGCGTTGCGCTGCCTTTTACATGATTAGAGCCTTAATTTTTAATTAAAACTGAATTTATTTTTGATAAATGCTTTAACTGGTGAAAAATTTTAGGGCATTTTTTCTGTGTAAACAATTATTAGTAAAAGTATATACATAATTAAAAAAAAAATATATTGTTGGTATGCCCTCCTATCGCTCTAGTTTTATGCCTTTAACTTCCGGAAGTGCAATCAATAAGAAGGAACAATTATATCGCAAGCGGATAGGAATTAGATGAAATAATAAAAAAATTAAATTTCGTCGGAAAAATCCGGGTTTCACAGAACGTTAAACTATGTTTAAACTCAATCCACATCTCAAAAACCCGGTCTTAAGAGGTTATTTTTGATGCCAATATGATCAGTCAAATCAATATACGTTTAAACATTGTTAAATTCAGAGTTCATTCTGTGGATAGGATCAACATTTTCATAATAAGACTGAAAGTATTGAAGTATAAGGGTAATATAACTCCTGGAAGGGCGAAAGGGAACTAATAACAAAACCTTACGAAGTAGTAATTCTGAAACAATTTTAAGGTTTAACAAATGCATTATGAATAACATATTTAATAACATATTTATTTAAATTTTTTTCCGTTATCAGAAGTGGTGAATTAATCTTTTTTTATTTGCATGTGAATCTTTTTTTTATTTTCAACTCAGACCCTACAAAGAATATAACCATTCTTGTTGCTTAAATAATTCTTAGTCAATTTAGACATTTGGGTGTGAAATTGTTTATAGTTCGCCTATGCAGTTTGGGATTGAATTCCAGCAGAGTCGGTTCAGTAGGAAAATAGTTATGCTCGCAAAAGTGAAACAACGTCCCTAAAAAAATTATAAAAACTAACATAAGTTGGTGGTGGAATGCACCCATTGTCTTAAATTTCAACAAATTTGTTTTATATGTCACTAAGTTTCGTCAAGGTCGACCCATTATTTTCCTACATCCCCATATTAACCCCACTCTCGGAAATCATGTTGGTATTGACAAAAGCGTAACTAATAAAGCTTTTGTGGTGAAATTTAGCAAAATCTACTTACATAAGACTTGAAATCACACCACTAGATTTTGTGAAGCTCGAGTCTTAATTTATCATACATCCCATATAAAGCATACTCTCGCAAGTCACTTTACTACGCCTTAAAGCCTAGTACTCTGTTCCAATTTGTGAAAAATGTTCAGCAACATCTATTATTTCATGCGAAAAATTTGACATGTATCAATGTTACCTATCTCGTTTTTAATCTTTCAAAGTATGCGACATTGTTTTGCATATGTAAACAAAACCCACATGTATTTTACTAAAAAGTATTTTTTTAAATAAAAAATTAAGTAAAAATGAAATTAAATATTGATTAAATACTGTTACCGTTTGTGTTATTTATGTTTTGCAGTTCTCATTTTAATATTAAGTTTAAACTTTTTTCATTTGCTTAAGATTCCACGTGAAATAAGTGCAGCTTATATTATTTCGCAGTTGTAAAAAAAATGTTGCTAGAAACATTTCGCAACTTTTTCACAAATTAAACAGAGTACAACTCTATCAACATTTTTTCATAGAAATTCCGCACAAGTTTTTTTCATATGAGTTTTGACAGCATTTCACGTGAAATGTTGAACAGAGTACTAGGCTTAAACCCCAAAACTTAATAATATTGTTGTAAAATTTAGCCCACTACAGTGTGCTATTTGTCTTTAATTTACCATTGGCCTTATATAAAGCCCATTCTTCAAAATCAGCTTAACTAGCCTTGAGCTGCAGAAAACTTAGTTGGACAAAACAACTTAAGCCACGAGTCCAACATAGACTTACCAAAATTTTTACAAAAGTTATTCTTCAAAATTTCCCACACTCACAATATTATTACAGTAACGGACTGTATGTAGGTTATTCAAGAAGTATTCCGTTCAGTCATTTTTAAATAAATAAACATTTCAAACTCCAAGCAAATATATTTTTAACTGATTCTAACATTTATTAAAAAAACTAAGTGCACATTAATACGGATTGTCGGTTCCATTTAATATTGTCAGTTGGTTAAGTAAAAGTATTCTGTATGTAAAATTCAATGAACATGAAATTTAAAACAAATGTAAATTTACTTAAAAACCGATCTACTTACATATTTTGAATTTAATTTAAACGAAAAGTTAATTTAATTTTTATTGTCAAAAATTCGACCGCGAGATCCATAAAAAATTAACCACAAATTCCGTAAAAACCAATGAATTTTCAGTTATTTTATATAATTTAACTATCAAAAAAATAACCGACAAATTCCGTAAAAACCAATGAATTTTCAGTTATTTTATATAATTTAACTACCAAAAAATAAATTTTCAGTTATCTATTTATAGATCTGTGGTAAAAAGTAAAAAACGATTTGCTTGTTTTGTGTAGAAAATTCCCATATTCTATTTGTTAAAATAATGAAGTTAAATACATCAAATTTTTAAAGTAAAATAATTGAAAATTATTCTGTAACCCAGCGGCCACACGATCAACTTTTTATTGATAGCCTTTTACATATACTGTTTGTCAAAATTTACATAAATTGAAGGCTGTGACGTAGGCTGCACGCAATTTTTAAGCAATTTACTTTCAAGATGTCATCAAGAAAACAACTTATAACAACAAAATCATTAAAATCATTAAAAATCATTAAAATTAAATAAATCATATTCTTCAAGAAAAATAAAAAAAAACTATAATTTCATAAAAACGTGTTAATATATTAAAGCAAAAATAAATTCAGAAATTAATTACTTTCATAAAACTTAAACGATTCTTCAGGAAAAATTGAATGGAAAACAACCATTTAATTTAATTTATTTCGTTAAAAACTAATTTTCATTATTTGTAATAACATTTTCAAAAACTTCATCCCCTAAATGTTCATCTGTTAAACTATTTCTAAGTTTAGTTTTAATTAGCTTTAAAATTGAAAACGAGGACTCGCATATATATGTTGACCCGAACATAGAGTATAATTTAAAAATTTCATTTTTAGTTGTTAAGTATATCTCTTCGTTTAAATTTTTCCAGAATTCCACCCCAGCCGTCAACGGTATATTTAAATCCGAACGCATTTTCAAAAGTTCTTCTCTGATGTCATTACCCTGTTTATTGACATCACATGTTAAAGGATTGCTATGCAGTTCTAATAAACACTGCATAGCAGTTACAATTATCTAATATGCCTTGAAGTAAACTAATATATTCAAGTCTATAATTATTAGAAAATTCATCATATATTTCATTTGTTCTTTTAAAACATATTACATTTTTATTTTTAAGATTTGTAATCAGAGTTTGAACTTTTGTTATAAACTGTTTTACAGAGAAATATAAAGAAAATACAGTTTTATTTCTTCCTTGCAATTGAAGATTTAACTGATTAATTAATTCGGTAATATCTGTTAAAAACGTAAAATCTAATACAAACATGTTATCTATTAAATATCTTAGTAATTCATTCGATTCATTCGATGGATTATTTTCAAAAAATAACATCACCTCTTTCCGAAGACTGAATAACCTTTCCAAGCAACGTCCTTTACTGAGCCATCTCACTTCTGTAAACATTAATACGTCGCCATATTCAGTATTCATTTCATCCAAAAACGCTTTAAATTTTCTGTGGCTCAAAGCATTGTGGCCACCACGTATTTTATTTATTATTTTTGTTACAATTTGCATTGTATGCATCATATTCAAGCTTTTTGTAAATAATGCCTGTTGATGGATTATACAATGGAAAATATAAATGTTAAAGTCTTTTCTTAAAAGGTAACCCACAAGACCCTCGTTTTTCCCAACCATGACTTTTGCACCATCGGTGCATATAGAACAAAATTTGCTTTTATCGGCAAAAGAAAAAATTTCGTCACATATTACCCTAAAAAGAGTTTCTCCCTTTACATTACCATGTAATGCAACCAACGTTAACATTTCCTCATGCACTTCAAAGTTATTATTGCAAGTTTTTATGCATAATATTAACTGCGCTATGTCGTTAATGTCAGTGCATTCATCTAAACAAATAGAAAAATATTTGCAATTAAGAATTTTTTTTTTTATTTGTGTAGATAAATGCACTGATATCTTCTGTTCGTCGCGTTATGGTCCGAGGTGAAAAGGGACCAGAACTAATTAAATTTCGAATTTGTTCAGTATTTTCTACAAAGCATTTTAATACATCGTTGCACAATTCTTTGAAAAATTGCCCATCTTCGAAAGGACGGCAATGTTTTGCCAGACCTGCAGCAACGACATATGATGCTTTTCTTTTGCATCGGTCATGGACATTTTCAACTTTTGAGTTCTCAAAATCAAGAATCCTTTTTTCGTAAAAAGGTTTTTTTAATTTTAAAATTAGGCATTTTCTTTCGTCATGAGAAATATTTTTATATTCATTATGACATGAATTAAAATGTCTTTCTAAATTAAATTTTGCTGTTCGTGATAACGTACAATTACATATCAAGCATTCGGGCTTGCCAAAAAAATTTTCGGCAAACAAGAAATCAAACTCCCATTCTGACTTGAACATTTCTCGCAGCACGAGCACGGTGTAGTACTTTTGTCGGGCTCTGGTATACACAATTGTGCATAGAAATGGATTTCCCTCGTCTATTTATTCAAAAATAAAATAAATTACATGGGAATTATAACGTGAAAAAGTTATTTTAGTAAAAAGTTAGGGTATTCATAGTGGTAAGTAAAATAGAAAGGGTATTCACTTTGTTGGGATACTCATACTTCAAACATCTGTGCATACATTTTAATTCTAGCTAATGGTATAACATAA
This sequence comes from Pollenia amentaria, assembly GCA_943735925.1. NCBI lineage: Eukaryota > Metazoa > Arthropoda > Insecta > Diptera > Polleniidae > Pollenia > Pollenia amentaria. The sequence continues at coordinate 205,386,653 of OX031009.1, read as the reverse complement.
CTTTTTACAAAATACCAAATGGGCACCTAAGTTAGCCTGCAAAAATGTATAAAGTCATTATAACAGGTCAAAGTTACGTTAAATAAATACCATAAATTAGTAAGGTTAACTCTTTGGACTCGGTCATATAATTGTAGCATAAAAAAGTAAGCAATAAAAATAGTGCTAAACAATAAAGTTTCAATAATACATCAATAAAACACATCTTACACAAAAATTTTACCTGCTGTCACATTTGCTTTTATGTGTATAGGTTTACACATAAATTGTAGGAAAACAAGACTTTTTTAACTTGTTTTTTAAATATAAAGAAAACACGATTGGTACGCGATTGGTACAGAAACAAAAATGTTTTTACAAGCACAAAATACCAACAAATTCTTGTGGCAATTTTTTTCTTAATAATTTCTACATTTAGGTACGTCTTTTTAACGAAAGAAAAAGGGACCCTTTTCAGGCACCAAAGAATTTTTCTCACAAACAAAACACATATCGCAAAACAATGTAGATATTATTTGAAAATTTAAAATTTTTGTTGATTAGGATTCACGTTACATATGTATGTATTTTTATATAGTTTTACAAAATTAAAAATGACGTATCATCAAATAAATATATAATTTTTTTTAACAGCATAATGTATAATCAAGTTCAAGAAAAAAATTAGCAGAGTTTTTAATTCTTTTTATAAGAACACATTAATATTTTTAAACACCAAAACTGGGTAATCTTTTTTATTACTATAGTGGAATTAGTGATCAGATAATAATTTATATAATATAATATAAAAAAATATAATATAATAAAAAAAATTTTCGGCAAACAAGAAATCAAATTCCCATTCTGTCTTGAACATTTCTCGCAGTGTTATTCTTAAGCAAGCGTCAACAGAACCTTCTCGTTTGAATGTTCGTACGAAAATAAATGATTTTGTTTGTTTTTTACAAAGTGAGAGCGAATGTTATTGTGAGAAAAAAAGCACGGTGTAGTATTTTTGCCGAGCTCTGATGTAAACAAAGTGGTCAGTCAGTACCAGTGATGCCGTTAGGATACGAAATATACATTTTCGTATCTTTTGATGACTTCATGTATCGTGTATAATCCTGATATTTTTCGTATCTTTTGAATCTGTACGCAAAATGTACATAAAAAAAATATTAAACTTTCCTTATCTGACAAAGTTTTTTAAAGTTATCATTTCGTTATGAATACGAAAAAAAAAACAGTTACAACTAAATAAGCTTCGTACAAACGGTGGTCAGACCTTACAATGTTGGTAAACAGCGTTGGTTAAATTGCATTAAAATTGACTAAAAATGTCTTGCATTAATGCATCTGACACGGACCTATTGTGAGGAAAATTTTTCTACTGGCAACGCCTGCTTACAATATTGTATGATCTGACCACCGTCTGTACGAAACTAAACAAAAATAACATGTATTTTGATGTTAGGTTTTCTTAGTTTTTCTGTCGTCTGCTTATTCTTGTGTATGTGTGTTAAGATGAAATTTTAGAAGAAACATTTATGTGAACTTTTTCATATAATCGCCTTAGTATTAACGCCTTAATTCGTATATTATTTTTTTACAAAAATGAATTTATTTTGATAACATCCAAAGATAGTTACATATAATTAATTTTAAAGTTTGCTTACTGTATTTTTAAAAAATATTTATGACCTAAATAAATAAAAAAATGAATTTATAGGATATCATTTTGTTTGCAATATTCATAAAATATGAAATAAAAATGTTATGTTAATAAATGTTAACCGTTAAAAATGGATTTTAAAATTTTTTTCAAAATGTATCTTTTTGGGAAAAAATGTATCTTTCTGGATACTAAAATGTATCTTTCTCTAAATTTCACTGGCAACACTGGTCAGTACAACAAAAGTAAAACAATCATGTATAGCGGTGTAAGTGAGTAAAAACAAATATTCTCTCTCTCTCTCTCTCATTAGAAAAGCAAGCGGACAGGGGTCTGGTATTTTTTAGAAATTCGAGTAAAACCTGTATTATCTATATACATATATATAAATCGGCAAAGGCACACTTTCCGTCTCTGTTTGTCAACCGATTTAAACAAAAAATACACCATTTAAAAGGCATTTACCTACAGAAGTGCACAATATATATTTTATTAAGAATGTAAAAAGGGTAAAAATTCGGTGAATTCATATCTCCAAAACTAATTGAAACCCAAAAAAAAAAAAATTTACACTTAGAGAGTAAAATGGTTTAACCTCTATTTTGGAACTTTTTGGTTCCCCAGCTTTTAAACCAATAAGTATAGGAATAAAGGCTATACCAAATTCGTATCTTATCTAAAAAATACAAATATAAATTTGGTACTTTTTCGAAATTAGAACGTTTTATGGAATAAAATCGTACCCATTGGTACGTTTTTTTAAAAACATTTTTCTCTGTATATTGACATATAACGCAATAAATTATGGTCTCCAACTACAACACTGAAATTTTTGATACTTCAACGGAGCGAAATAATTTTTAGAAAGGGGAAATACGGGAAATTTAATTACTTTCTTTTACTTTTCCGTGCTGCGTGTGGTAATTTTTAAATTTTTTATTAAATTTAATATTAATTTTATTAAATTTATATTAAACTTAGAAATAAAAAATTATTTGTGCAAGGTCTTGAGTGAATGAGAACCTATAAGATGAAATATATTGGCACTTTTTTGTTCTTCAACTCTTACTTTTTGAATTTTAGTTAATATTGGACCTAGAAACATAAAATTAAGCATGCATTGTTCTGAGGGAATAAGAATCTGTAAGGGATAGGTTCTACAACTGGTACTTTTTATAATTTCCTTTAATATTGGACCTAGAAACATAAAACTAAACCTGCAATGTCCCGAATGGGTGAGAATCTATAAGACGGAACTTTTTTGGTCTTCAAATGATCATTTTTGCATTTCCGTTAGTATTGGACCTAGAAACATAAAATTAAACATGCATGGCTCTGAGTGAATAAGAATCCGTAAGGAAGAGCTTTTTGGTACTTTTCATTCTTTAACTGGTACTTTTTCAATTTTTAATAATTCTGAACATAAAAACATAAAATTCAGCATACAGAATCCTGAGTGATTGAGAAACAATATTTAAGAGGCGAAATTTTTGTACTTTTTCTTTTTCAATTGGTACTATCTGACTGTTTTCATATAATTCTTTTGAAAAAAAAAATTAAAAATAACTTATAGAATTATAAAAAGTAATAAAACCCACTATCTAAATGTTATTTGGAAAATCCCGGTCAGCGCCGGGACCAAACATCTAGTATTATATGTATCTGATTTTGTACATTTTCAAAAAATAAATTTGTATTTATTACATTAGCGTTTAATTATACTCGGAAAATCCAGAGGACAAGTGTCACCCTGATAACCATTGATTTTTTAATTTTTAAATATTTTCTTTGAACTTTATATGCCAAGTTCATTAAAAGATAATTTTAGAATAAATCAAAGTTTTTAAGGTTGCCAGATTAAAAGATTTATTTTTCCCCTAATCAAATATAATTCCAAACTTTAATTATAATTGAAAAAAAATTAAAATTTAATAAAATAACCACAATACTTATAATTGTTAACAGCTAAGGCATAAGCTCTATGCTTACATTTGTCCTTCAAGTTGTGCTAAAAAAAAGGCCAACAAGAAAAAGAAAGCCAAAAAAAGAAAAATGAGCTTTGGACTTCAAGAAGAATTCTTTAGGAAGAACAAGTAAATCAATTAAAATAGATAATCAGTCAAAAACAAATTTCGATATGCCAAAGTTAAAATACCATTTGGTTTAAAGATTGATGTTTGACTGCCAGCCGTCTTCAATGGCAGTGAGTGTTAAACGGCAAACCCCTCCGAAGAGATTGTGTGGTTACATTCAAAAAAAGTCAGGGAAACCTGTCCGTGAAAACCTAGGTTCGATTCCCACCTCAGTCAAGAATTTAAAATTATCAATAAATTTTAATTCATTTCATGTTGCAAAATTCCTTTCTTCATAAAAATAATTTAATGAAAATTTTATTCAATGAACTTTAGACTGATCAAAATATCAAAAGTGGGATTAAAAACCATTAACAGCTCAATAAAATAGCCACAATACTAAATAAAGAAAAGCGTTTACTCGAAGGCCAAGTACTTTCTTACGGTTAACTAAAGTCAGAAATTTTAGTCAGCTCCACAAAGAAATGACTATATTACTCGAAGAAAATGGGCTGCGGGAATAAAAAGTTAGCTTTAACTAATACTAGAAATTTTAAAGTTTAAGGTAAATTACATTTTTAGTTAAAGCTAATACTTTATACTGACTAGTAGAAACTAGTTTTTCCAGCGTTGACTCAAAAAAAGTTTGAATAAAAACGATTGAATGCTTAATAAAAAGACTAGTTTATGCTTTGTTTTTTTTTAAGCATATGAAGCTTGTGTTTTGCTTCTATATTTAAAAAAATGTTATTTTTAATTAACATTTGATTAATGAACGTTCGCCAGGAAAAAATATCTCCTAAGGACTGATTTTCATTCAGCAGATTATTTCAAACTGTATTTCTTTCAGAAAGAAAACCTAAAATGGTAAAATTGCTGTAAATATAGTAAATACAAATTGATATGTACATACACAGAAAGTGTTTAAATTCAATTAATATGATAATTGAATCATTTTTTTTTAGTTGAAAGAAAATTTTAAATATAATTTTGATTTAATTAATATTTAAGTTGTTTTGAAAAATAATTTTTAATTAATATTTTAATTATAAAAAATTTTAATTGATTTTTTCGTTTAAAATAAAATTATTATAACTTGTAGAATTGTTGCTGTTGAGAATTGTCAATATATAAATTAATACATTAACAGATTGTTTGAAATGGAAAGTTTTTTGATCATTTTTTTAATTAAAATTAAAAATATCATTTATTGAAAAAAATATGCACAATTTTACAATTTTTAGTAATCAATATAATCATTTTGGTAATACGTGCAAAATCAACCACTTTTTTGACTGATATTTTGAATTTGGTATAAATTTAGTGATAAGAGTCAATTTTTAATGTTTTCTGTGTATGTTACAGTTAACAAAAGTTATTTTATTTCATTTTTCAAATTGTTTATAAATCTTGTAAAACAAGTTAAACAATAAAAAAATTATAATCAATGACGTTGCCACTAAGTTTTTTTAAGCTCTAACCCGAAAAGTTCGGTATAGACGTCTATCGTAAAAAGTCTGTGCTGCATTTTTTAGTCATAGTCCTTAAACCTGGATACAGGTGTGGCCAGGAAGTATCTCCTAGGAATTGCCTAATAAGCCAGTTAAGAATTTTTGCTCAAACGCCGGATCTAGGATCGTAGAATCGTCGCAGACTTGCACCGTCTTTCTAGATCAACTGCTGTCTTTGGTCAAAGCATTGAGGAGCTATGAGCCTCCAAAGTCGAAACCCCCAAGAACACGTATACTTGCTGTAATGTTAATGCAAATTTATGAATTGAATTCATTGTTTGAGAATGTTTTTGTGTTGGTAATGTAAATTTATGTTTGTATTTTTATATTGTAACTAGCTGTTTGGTCCCGGCGCTGCTCGGGACTTTCTAAATTAAAATAAAGAATTAAATACTGGAGAATTTTGTTTATAACTTGACCCCAACGCTATCTACGATAGTCGAATAAATAAGGCGACTCAAGCCTATGGCCAACTTAATAAGATATGAAACTCTTCAAGTATCTCTCGCCGTGTTAAATTAAAAATCCTCAACTCCAATGTCCGATCTACATTATTATACGGATGCGCAACGTGGAATGCGGCGCCTCGTTATATGCATGCCCTGCAAGTTTTTATAAACAAATACCTAAGAAGAATCCTACGAGTCTTTTGGCCACAATACATATCAAACGACAGACTATCGCATCTAACGAATCAATCCCCAATAACTATTGAAATACAAAGGCGAAAATGGAACTGGATTGGTCACACAATACGAAAACCGGTCACAGATATTACCAGAACAGCGATCGGGTGGAATCCTCAAGGCAGCCGTAGAAGAGGTCGACCAGCTCATACATGGCAAAAGCAAATTGAAACCGAAGCGTCAAATGTACTAACGAGCTGAAACGAAGTAAAAAACATCGCTATGAACCGATCAAGATGGAAAGATATTGTATAGGCCCTATGCTCCTTATAGGAACGACGGGAACATATATAGTATATAACGACATCTACCGGGTCAAAATTTTATCAGGAAACTTATTTTTGTTTAATAAATATATTTTGTGAACTTCAGCCAAATCGTACCATAAATAAAAAAAAAATTTTAATATCACGACAACAGCGCCACCTATCGGGATTCAACTTAAGAGACACCTAGCGCCCGACTAAAATAATTTATTATCCAAGTTGGTGTCAATCGGTCCAGAGGTTCTTGAGTTTAAGGAGCACATACAGGGCACAAAGGTTTTTATATATATAAATAATAATAACAACATTAATTTTATAATAATTATTTATTATAACAACAATTATTACTGAATTTCACACACAAATGAATGGCTTGAATGCTGCCGCTTTTTAAGATGTTGACAAAATATGCAGGTGACGTTATCCCGATCACATTGTATTCTTTAAAATTTGCTAAAAAGCGTAGAAATGTGAAACCACGGTTTCGGTTTTAATATTATTAAAACCGGTCGGTTTCGGTTCGGTTTTCGTTTTTTTTACATATATTGCATATTGTTGTGTTTGACTGGAGCGCTAATAATTTGAAATGTTTCTAAACTCCAGATTTTAGTTCAAACATTTCTGAAATAAAATTAGTATAATAAAAAAACTAAAAAAAAGGTTTAATATGCTGCCAAATTTTATTGGTTATTAACATGGCTGCGATTTCCATGCAAATGCATGTTTTTTGTTGATGGTCTAAGAACGATGTCGACCAATAAACTTTCCGAATCATTAAATATGCGTTTAAATGGCATCGATAAGTTTTTGCACATTTTGGTGAAAGTGCATATTTTTTTTAATATTTTAGTTTTCAATGCATGTTTTTTTTTTTTTTTTTGTATATTTTGGGAATTTTTGAGATTTTTTTTTAAATTCCAGACTATAAAAAAAAGTTCTTCAAGAAAATTATAATACATACACAAAAAAATCTTCTAAAAAAAATTTTTTTTTATCTATAAATGAAGTCTTTCGGAGCTCTGCTAAAAATACAAATTTTTCAAGATTTCGAAAAAAGATCATTCTATTTTTAACCGATACAGCACCTTCTCAGTACTTTTTAATGTATAAACATTTTTTATGAGAAGTACGAGTGTTATATATAATTTGCAATTTCTTTAAGCATAAATATATTTGTAAAATAAAAGCTGACAACCGAGGTTTTTTGTCGGTTTTCGGTTTCGGTTTTTACGGATTTAAAACCGCGGTTTCGATTTCGGTTAAAACCGAACAGCAATCCCACTTAAAATGTTTGTATATACATTCGGCTACAAAATCGCATTAAAAACATTCGTTTTCTTCTAAAATATAAAGAAAAACAGAACAAATTGATACTTGTTAAATACGAATCATTACCTGGATAATTATTTTCATTCCATCGTGTATGTTGATAGAATGTTATCTTTATCAATAAACATAAACCACACACAATATTGTTTAAACGCTGATACGTAAAAACAGAGCGAAATATTAATTTTATCAGGTTCATCCGCCACGCAACCCAACGCCACGTTGACGTAAGAGTACATATTTATACAAAAGCGTTGTAAGGAAAATGGATCTGCTGATCTGCAACGTATACGTTTACGTAAGAGAAACGAGATAAAAAAAATAACAATTTAACAACGTTTTCCCCTACTTAAAGAAGGTCTATCTGAAAGAAATTTATACCTTCTAGAAGGCATAGAAGTAGAAGGCAGGATATCATTAGAAATCTATCTTTTAGAAAGATGTATAGAGTGCTTAAAAAATGCCTGCCACTTATAGTCTTTTCGCTATTTACCGCTGGTTTTTAACCGATTTTACGTAAAATATTAGTGGCGTGATTAATATACAGTTTTGATTTCTTACTTAGGGTCTATTTTTTATAAGCTCTTGAGACTTTTAAGCCTTAAACGCTTTGGAGACGATAAAATAATGTTCACACGGACAGCAATATTCGTGTTTCGCTCTCATATTCCTGTTTTGCGCCCCAAACATGATTGAAACAACATGTTTTGCCATACATAATTTTGAGAGCGAAACAGGTCGTTTCATTTTGAAACATGCTGCGAAACAGGAAAAATGTTCTATTATAACAATTATCGTTAGTTTATCTGATCTAGCTCTCAAAAAAATCAAAGCAAAGAAAAAAACAAAATAACAATTGATGTTTAATAAAATAAAGTGATAATTATTAAATAATAATATTAATAAAAGTATTAAATAATATATTTTTATTGTTTACTTATGTACATATTTATCTATTTTAAATAGAATCACACTAACAACACTATAAAAATGTCAAAATGAAACAAGAATGAATCGTATGAACAGCATGTTTGGCCATCTAGTTTCCGAGAGCGGAACAAGTGGTTTCTATCGTCGTATGAACACATAAGCCCGTTAATCAATGAATATGTTAAGAGTCGCATGCCTGTAGCTTAGAAGGAGGATTACAAATAAAGACATCAGTCACCATTGGTATTTTGACTGTGAAGCGTTCCATTAAGCTGGCAAGTTTTGGTGCTTTTCAATCAAAGGCAATAAAAACTTTTGTACGTCCACGCACTTTTCCATTAATATAAACTTTAATAAAAACCAGTGAAATCACAGGTGTTTTAAAGTGATTTATTTCCCCACTTTCGGAATAAAGAATACGATTAATGTGTTATCACAATTTAGAAAATTCTCAGAGAAATAAAAATAAGTATAAACAGAGAGCCAAACTAATTCCAAATGTTCACTATGGACATTTCTCGACGGACAGACGAAGTTTACAGGTAAGGGGGCGACGCTGTATGCTTACTATTTTCCTCTCTCGCCAAAAAAAAATCTTCATCTGTCCGACAAGAAATTTCCATAGTGTAAATTGGGAATAAAGCTTTAATTAAATTCTCAACAGGGCTGGCAAAATTGTACTTTTTTTGGTACTATATAAACTTCAAAAGTACACCAATGGCTAATTTAGTACAATTTATTAATTTTCCTAGTTTTAGTAATTTAATATGTAAACTTATACCCAATTTCAATCATATTTGTGAAGTTTTAAGAAAAAAATTCCATTTTGAAAATTAATCATTAAAATGGTGTAGTAAATTTTGTCCAGAAAATGTAAAATTAGTAAAAAATGCTTCCAAAAGAATACCAGCATTTTAATAACATAAAATCGTAATTTAGAGATCTTGCTAAAATTGAAATATTAAAATCTAACAAAGATTTAAGTAGCAGTGTTTTATGGGCAACAGTTTGGGAAACAAATAATGAGGCAAATGAATTAATGTTTCCAGAAATCTCAAAAATTGTGAAATGCATATTCATCTGCAAATGTGGAAAGAATCTTTCCATACCAAAATATTATTATAGCCAAAGAGAGAAACAGACTAAAAATCGCAACTCTTGCGGCTTTATCCAAATAAATGACTTACTGAACTTACAAAATTGCAATTGTCATGATGTAAATATACCAAATAAATTATTATCAAAATTTTAGTTCTGATTTCGAAATCTAATTGAAAACCATTACGACCATTTTTAACCATAATAAATCCTACTTATATTATAAATCTGAAAGCTTGTATGCTTGGATATTTGAATGCTTGTTAGTTTGTGGCTCAATGACGCGAAACCTGCTTAACGGATTTTGATGAAATTTGGTAGACGGATAGCATATGGCCTGTTTCAAAAAAAGGGTACTTTATAAGCGATAAAATTGGTTCTTTATCTAACCCTTTTTCTTTTAATCTTGCTCTAACTTTTACGTGAACGAAGTCACGGGTAAAATCTAGTAGTTTATATACCAAACTGAATTGTTTTCTGCTATATATGTATAAAATTTACTAAACCTTTTTGTCATATGTTTTATAAACATATACATATAAAATTTATTTGAGCCAAAAAAATCTCTTAGTACAATTATGGTAGAAAAGTACAATTTTAAAAGGTTTTTGGTACAATCTTAAAATTCTTAATGCCATCCCTGATTCTTAATATAAAAATTCAATAACAAAGCAAACAAATTTAGTCTGATTATAAACGTCTAGTAGTGTACACCTCAACGCGAAAAAAAACTTGTTTAAAAGAATAACAAAATGAGGAGAGCGGCAAATTGTGCGTCTTTGTTCGTGTTGATTTTATTGGTGTGCATACAATGTTTCGTGGCCTATGAAGTTCCCACGGCCAAAATTGAAGTGTTCTATCCCAAAGGCTTCGAGGTATCCATACCGCATGAAGAGGGCATTACACTTTTTGCTTTTCATGGCAAATTAAATGAAGAAATGGAAGGGTTAGAGGCAGGTACATGGGCTCGTGATATAATTAAACAAAAGGACGGACGTTGGACTTTTCGTGATCGGGTTGCTGAAATCAAATTGGGTGATACGCTTTATTATTGGACCTACGTTATTTACAATGGTCTGGGCTATCGTGAAGATGATGGAGTATACGTAGTGCATCAGTACTCAAATACGACACGACCGGATACACCAGGTTCACCACCAACCTCACCACCGAAGGATTCCAAATGCCCAAAATCAGTAAGCACAGTTAATGGGGCACCTGTACGTTGTAGCGGGCAAGTTATTTTTGAGGAAGAATTTGATGGTAATAGCTTGCAGACAAATAGATGGTCTTTAGAAAGACGCCTGCCTCAAGATCCTGATTATGAATTCAATATGTACCTCAATGATGTAGATGATGTGTTGCAAGTTCGTGGTGGAAAATTGACTATAAGACCCAAACCAACTAGCCAACATTATCACTCCGATACATTGAAAAGAACCTTTTCATTGGGTCAATCCTGTACGGGTAAACTAAATACTGATGAGTGTCTACTGCATCCAAATAATATTAATAAGGTACACCCCTTAATAACAGCACAAATCAAAACAAAAGATAAGTTTTCCTTTAAATATGGCAAAGTAGAGGTAAAAGCTAAAATGCCTGGTGCCATGTGGGTGTTTCCAGAATTATGGCTGCAGCCCAATAAACCAGCCTACGGCGAAACTAAATATAATTCAGGGCAAATGCGGGTGGCCCACACAACCGCCAATGGCGATCAGTTAACGCTTCAGGGAGGTTTAATCTTACATGCAATTGAACCCTGGCGTTCGTTAAAAATGTGTCAACATCCAGAGAAAACCCTCAGTTTGGCACATGAATTCCACTTGTACGAATTAAACTGGACACCAAGCACGATTACAGTGTCGGTGGATGGCACAGAATATTGTCGCATTGAAGTTAACAATGACAATGAAGCTTTTAAAAACATTCAAGAGGCTGGAAGTTATTTGCCAAATCGTGATCTTTTAGCCAATGGCTCAAATTGGGCTCCATTCGATCAAGAATTCTATTTGACATTGGGTTACGGCATTGGTGGGAATAATGACTTTAAAGATAATGAGAGTTGGCAAGAGGAGAAATTCTGGAAGAATACATCTCCACGTTCAAGGAATAAATTTTGGAACAACATTTCCAGGAATATTAACTGGCTTAACAATGGCGATTTTAAAGTGGATTACGTTAAAGTTTTTTCGGCCTAAAATATAAAATTATTCTCATAAATTATGAAATTCGATTGGGTCAATAAAGAAATTACTATAAAATTAAAAATTTTCTTTTAATTTCATTTTAAAATTTATATGGGAATTTTCGAAATAAAAATTACATAAAAATTTCAATATTCTTATAATATTAATAATAAATATTCATTTAGTTATAAATATACATATATATATATATATATATTATAACTTTTTTGAATTAGAACAATTAAATAAGTGCACTACACCCGGCAGTATTTGTTGATAACAATTCTGAACACTAAAGTTCTTGGTAAGAAATAAAGTTGATTTTTATTTGTTGATATTTATTCTAAAAACTTTTTATCGCTTAATTGTTAAGACAGACTTGAATATTCTTAAAGTTTGTAAAATAAACTGGTTTTATATAAAAAATACATAGAATATACTCTCCACTTGAATTTTTAACCGCACTTGGAACGTTGATGACTACACTGTTTGCAGCGTTGCCGTTGAAAATTTTCTAAAAGGGTCACAAAAAGGTGATTTTATAAAAGAGGGAGTCACAGAAAAGTAAAAAATGGTCAAGTTTTTTTCAAGCAACATTCAACAATTATGTACATACAGGGCTCGGTCTCTCCCCAAATCGATCCAGTAAGACGGGATTTTTGGTAATTCGAATGTTTAGGGGGTAAATAAAGGTAAAAACGGATAAATTCGGTAATCTTATATCTCTTAAACTAAAAGAGATACAAAAAAAATTTAATACGTATCGTTGTTCTTTAGAAAAATAAAACATTTTATTTTATTTATTGACATATACGTAGTAAATTATGGGCTCCCACTACAATATTGAAATTTTTAATGCTTCAATGGGGAGAAAAAAGTACCAAAAAAAGGGGAATAGGGAGTAAACGGGTACCAAATACGAATATGGTACTTTTTCGAAATTCGGACATTTAAGAGGTAAAACCCGTAACTATTTTGGTACTTTTTTACAAAAAATTTTTTTTATTCAAAAATTTAGTACTAATTGTTGTTCAATAAAAAAAATAAGTGGACAGGTGCCTGGTACTTTTTTGAAATTCGGCCTTTTTGGGGAGTAAACGGGTAAAACCTGTATTTTAAAACTTTTTTGCTATGCCATCTATCTTTTAAACCAATAAATATTAAAATAAAAAATATATCACATTCATAAATTATCTAAAAAATACAAATACAAATTAGATCGTTTAAGGGATGAAATCGTACCTAATTCTGTTATTTTTGTTTCAAAACATTTCTCTTCATCTACCTATATAATATAATATAAAAATGTAAAGACTGATTCATCATCGCACGTCCTAAACGCCTGAAGCTAAAATGTTGAAATTTGACCGGGAGGTTGGCCTCTCGCTAAATCGATTCCCTAGGATGGGAGTTTTGAAAATTTTTATAGTTAGAGGTTAAAAAAGCTAAAAACGGGTAAATTCCCTAACCTAATGTTCATCAAAAAAAATAAGCGGATAGGTGTCTGGTACTTTTTCAATATTCGACCCTTTTGGGGAATAAACGGGTAAAACCTGTATTTTAAAACTTTTTTGCCACGCAATCTATCTATTAAACCAATAAACATTGAAATGAAAAAATATCACATTCGTAACGTATCTAAAAAATACAAATAAAAATTTGGAACATTATCGAAATTCGAACGTTTAAGAGGTGAAAATCGTACCTATTACAAAGTAGCGGGTTAAAACCTAGAAACATAAATTTTGGCGTAAAAATATGTCCACGAAAGAAAAGGAGATGGTAACGAAGTAGCGGGTTAAATGATAGTTCTTAAAATAATTTTGTAACTTTTAGATTACAAAAAGAAAACTAACTGTTATTAATGCAAAATTTCAATTTAAAAAATTAGAACAAAGTCTCATTTAGATCCAGCAAAATGTTTAAGAGCTTTTAAATTTTAAAACATAAAATGGGTGAAATTTCACCCGAAGACCGTATAAGGGTTAATATTTCAATTGATTCAATTAATAAAATATATACATTGCACAAAACAAACATGTATATTAGCTATGTTTTTTGGAAAATTTAAATTTAAATTTGTACTTTCCTATCGTAAAGTTAATTAAGAAGTCGTAAAAAATGTTGTAACAATAGTTTTTACGCATAATAACTTTTTTCAGAAATGTTCGTTCTATATTTTGTTGTTAACTCTTCACTTGAAGTCCAATCTTCCAGCTCCGTTTCGAACAAATTAACAGACGAAAGCATAGAATTTTTTATTTTTTAGTTTATTTTTAAGGCCGTTTTTTTTAGATGTGTATTCAGTTTAAACTTAGTTTAATGTACTCTGGAACTCGGATTTTTTCGGCGAAATATAATTTTATATTATTATTTTATTAAAGACCAACATATTACGCAAAAATAAGCTGTTGCATCAAAATTTTGTATACACACATGGTAATGGCAGCACAAATCTGGGAGTTGATTCTGACAGTCGTGATCGAACACTTACTCGATTCGAAAGCAATTTCAATTCTACTTCTTTCAGTCGATACAGAACGAATCGAAATTATTTTTTCATCGTTGTGAAAACTCAAATAAATGATTTGCCAGAAAGCAAAAATAATTTCGATTCGTTCAATATCGACTGAAATAATTAGTAGTAGAATTGATTTCGAATCGAGAAAGTATTCGATCACGACTGCCAGAATTAGCCCCCTGTTTTCAGATTAACTTAACATAGTTTAACTGAGAGCTTAAGAACTCAGCATAAGCAATGCTTACTCGAAAACACTTGTTTAACTGAAGCACTACTCCAGAGTAAAGAAAAAATAAATGCAATGAATTAATTTAAATTTGAGTCAATATTTTTGTTAAATCAATTTTTTTTTTTTATATCCGACCTCATACTCAAACTTTTTTGCATTTGGCTTCATACGTTTTGTCATATATCTAACTTTCTTTAAACTTAAATTTGTTAACAAAAGCATCTGTTTTCAAAATTATCCCCCGTTTTCGTAAACGATTATTAAATTTAACAAACGCTTATTAAATAAATTTTCATAGAAAATTTGTTTTGTAAAGCTATATTCACAACTATTAAATATTTGACGTCCTACACGTCACCACTAGTTTTATTAAAAAAAATATTTGCTTTTGCAAAACGTTTGCTGCATTAAACATAATTTAACCGATTCTAAAGTTTTTTAATTTTCTGGTCATTCTTTTTTTGGATTTTTTCGTCAAATATTTTTTAGGGCTGAACATACTTTAAGCCTTTATTTAATTAAAAATATTTTTATGAATACGGCAGTATGTCTTGAACTCGGAAACAATTTAAAGATAATAAAGATATCTTGTTGGGATTTTATAAATACTGGCTCTAAAAATTTTATAAACATTAAAAACATTCGGGACATAATTTTAAAAATATTCAAAAAACGAGTTGATTAAAAATTATTCAAAAGGTTACTTTATAAAAGTGGTAAGGGCTTCAAAAAAGGATCAAATATTCCACTTTAGGGTCACAAGGGAAATGATGCATATAAAAGTTGCTTGCGATATGCCGCTTACAAAAGCTGGCAGTGTTGCCAAAAAACAATATATAAGTGCTTCTTCTAAAAAGGGTAAAAAAGTGGCACGACATTTGTTAATAAAACAAAAAGTTTTCAGAGAGTTATCTTAATATTTAGGGGGCAATTTTGTAAATCACTTCACTTTGCGTTGTGAAATTTTCCATATAAAATTTTTTTAATTTTGAAAAATTTGTTTTGGCACTTGTTGAAGATTGCCAGGCCTCTTTGTATAGGGTTTAGGTTAAAAAATACTACATTTGTACTTAACTGCTATTGTAAAGGGTGGTCCAACCAAAACGCACGATGCTAATTGTAAATAAAACAAAGAGTTTTCAGAGAATTATCCTCATATTTAGTATTATGATAGAAGAATCTATGACTATTTGGTGTAAAACAAAAATTCGCGCCATAGCTTCGGTGGCATACCTCTATCCGATGGTCCATATTTTCAATGATTTTCAACAATCGTAACGCTCTACTCAATTGAGTATCTCTCCATGGTTGATTTTGTCAAACACTGAAACAAAGAATTAGGTTGAGCAAAAAACTTGACGTTAAGGTGTGACTCACAATTAACATCGTGAATCATGGTTGGACCACCCTTTAGTTAAAAATGATACAAAATCGTAATTTAAAAAAAGGGTAATAAAAGGCATCAAGAGGGCTGAAAAAGCCTAAAATTGATACATCAGTATCACAGCGGTAACGCTGACTGTTTGCGATATAAATATTTTTCAAACTGGATTTTATTTATATTTAACTAACTCACTCATGCCATCAGTGATGTCAGATTAGAAGACTTAAACTCAAAATGGGGATTTTATTTTGAAAATGGGGTAACAAATTAGATTTGGGGATTTCGTTGGGGATTTGTTTTTAATATTTATTCTTATCTTTATTATTGTATTTTTATTTTCATTGTATGTTTTTATTAAGCAAAAAACCATCTTTGAAATAAAAACGTATGGATGGCAAGTCTTTCACAAAGTATGTAATGCCGTTTGTCATGTTCAGTGTTTTTAGTCAAGACGTAACAAAAATAATTGAAGCGATAGAAATAGATTCATCCTACTAAGCATTAGATTCAATAGATTAGCGCTACGATGTTGAAGAAGAAATAAAGTCGATAGATCTAGTGTTGTAATTAAAAGTTAAAAAATTATGTTTTTATATATAATAAGCTTATTGCAACAAATGCTAAGGTCTTTCCCACCAAGTCTAAATTTGTTTAAGACTAACAAGCATTTTTCTCCAAATATTGGGTGTCCCGATAGGCTTGTTGGTAGCGAGCTAGCTTATCAGTGCGGGGCCTTCTGGTTCGATTCCTGCTAGAGGCTTTGGTCTCCTGCAGACAAGCGTGAGCTTAGCGGGATTAGATTAAAAAAAATTAAAATGAAAAAAAAAAAAAAAAAAGCCGATAAGGACAGCCCAAAATTAGCCTCATTATAAAAATAATTCAAACGGCTATGAATATCAATGTTTCAACAGACATTTATGAATTAGATGGGGAAAACTGCGTTTTAATTAATTAAAAGATTTATTTGTCGTACAAAAATGTAATACCTTAGCCTTATTTTGAACAAAACTTTATTAATATCAAGATGCCGTTGGAGATTTAGCCAAGTTTTTATTAACACTGCTTTGTGTACCAACAAATAATGCGCGAATTGAACTCGTTTTTTCGGGAGTCAACCATTGCCAGATATGATACAGCTGTTTATTTCAAGAAATATGTATCAAAAAAGTGAGCACTATAATACATTGGATTGTGAATTTTTTGACTTTGATTAACCAAATTAACATTTATTGAGTTGATGTATAATTCAAATGTAAAATAAAACAAAATGTACAAATGAAATGCAATACAAATTAAACATTTTATGAGAAAATTAAAGAGTGTTTAGTGGAGATTTTTAGGGATAAAAAATAATTTTTTTTGGTAATTTTCAGAGATAAAAGTTAATAATTTGGGGATAAGATTTTAAAAATATCTGACAGCCCTGCATGCCAAAAGTGTAAACCATAGCAAAAACAAACTTTGTGATTTTAAATAGAGCAGCCAGATTTCGAATTTAAAGTTCGTTGAAGGGGAAATTTTTTAAAATTAAAATTTGGTTAAATTATAAGGTCCATTTAATGAGCAGTTTATGACTACGTATACATATTAAGTTAATTGATAGTTAAATTTTAGTTGTATTTAAATTCAGTTTCAGTTTTTAGTGATATTTGATTAATATTATATAATTCAGATAAAAGTACTACTACACTTCAAAAAACTATCGATAGTTTTTTATAGATTCAAAACAAAGAAACTTGTAAAGTATTTTTATTGATAAGGTGGCCTCAAAGAAACAGTCGATTTTTTTGTATTGTTGTAATAATGATGCCACCTTCTCAATTAAACACACTAGGGAAACTTAACGCCAGTTTTAGGTTCCGTATTTAAATACAGTTTCAGTTTTCAAGTTATTTAATTTACAATTTAATTTAATTTAATTTAATTAACATAAAAGTATGGTAGCACTACTCAATATTAAAAAAACATCATAAAACAATCAGCCTCATTTCGGTTGTCGTCGTCGTATTAGACTGTGTCATGATGAAATAAACAGGTGGCATTACTACGCCAGATGAAGATTTTTTGCTCTTGTATTGTGTGTCTAGTCTTATGTCAAAGTTTTGTTTATGTTTACAAAAAGTCCACGTTTCGTGCTGTGATTATTGTATTGTATTAAAGTTTTTGATTATTTAAATTAAAATTAAATAAGATAGTAACCATAGTGAAATAAAAATTGGCTAAAAATTAATTTATTTCATTGCGTTAGGCAGCAAAATTTGATTTTAGTTTAATATAATTTTTGACGTATATGGAGACTTATTTCCGTTTTTTGTTGTAATGTTGTATTTGTTGCCGTAGCGCTGCCACCTACTTATTCCACCATGGACTGTGTAGTAGATTTAAGAACACATGTTATGTTTTACTTTAATCTATTACAAAACACGACACAGTCGTATACGGCAACAACAACCTAAAAAAGGCTTTAACCTTAATAAACAGAAAATTGTAAAGCGTATTTGGTGGCTTCAAAGAAACAGATGAATGTTTTTTGCTTTGGCTTGTTTTTGTATTGCTGGGATTTTAAGGTCAGCTTGTCAAGTAAATTCACAATCGAAACTAAAAAAGAATTTAAATAGGTAATAAGTATCACTAAAAAAGTACTGGAAAACTTAATTTCGCATCTAAATAAAACTTAAATGTAAATAATATTTAAATATAAGGTTAAATACTTGCCCTTAAATAGACTTAAAATGAGTATCGTTGCCTGTTTAAGTACTATCTAAGTATCATTTATAAAAAACCTAATTTCGTATTTAAATAGAACTTAAAGATAAATAATATTTAAATACAAGGTCAAAAATTGGCATTTAGTTTCATTAGAATTATCCATTACTTTGTCAAAATATAAAAAATCATATATATTAAAAAAGTCTTGTTTTCTTTAAAATTATCCATTTATAATAAAATCGACTTAAAATACAAAAAAATCATATAATTAAAATACGCCAAAATGTAAAATAACCAATGTCGCATATAATCGCTGTAATAGAACAACTAGGGTTAATTTCAGAAGTAAGAAGAAAAATTTAAAAAAACAATGGCTACACTTAAAATTAATTAGCAAAAAAATAACCGTTAAGATGCAAATAAAATTGAATTAAAAAAACAGCAAAATTAAGAGAAAAAAGGAATTTTTTAAAATACATAACAATAAAAATGCTTCCAATTTAAAAAGTCAATATTAGAAAATGTTGCTAAAATAATAAAAAAAAGTGAATTTCAGTTAAAAAATCGTCTAAATGGAAAACGTCATATATAATATCGCTTAGATGTAAAAGTAAAACTTAATCTTAAAAAAAATTTACAAAAACAAAAATCTCTAAAATCGCTTAAATCTAAATTTGTTAGTAAAACAAAAAAAAAACAATAACTAGTAAAAGACGTTATACCAACAAAAAGCTGCCTTAAATTAAAAAAAATTGCATTTTTCGTTAAAAAAAATATAAGTCAAAAGTCACAAAGAAGCAAAAAACGCTTAAATAAGAAGTCATAATCGATCAAAAAAAATAGTACACATATTAAATACATATTAAAAAAACACAATCTAAAGTTTTAAGTATCGAAAAAAACGATAAATTGCACAATAAAATTCAGAAAAACGACGAATTTTAAGCGGAAAAAAGCATAAAAATAATATTACAAAACCTCAAATATTGAAAAATCGCCAGTATCACAATGCTTTAATGTAGAAAAAGGCATAATCAAAATAGCTCAAATGAAGAAAAACAATAACAAACAATATAAATATAAAATCTTAAATTGAAAAAGCGTTAAAATTTTAAGTTACCAATTTTACAACAAAAATTGCTACAATATAAAAAAGTCAATTTCAGAACGACGTCAAGAAAATAAGAATTTTAAATAAAAAAAAAATTTTTTAAAGCGGAAAGTTTTCCAAAGCAAAAAATTTAAAGGGTTAAAGAAGTCATTAACAGTAAACTCGCTATCAAAACTAATATTGAAATATCGCCAAAATCGAAAATAAAAAAAAAATGGATACAAAATACAAGTATTCAAATATATGAATTTCGAACGATTTTAAAATCCGATTCCAAGTTAAAGTGTTAAATTTTTGTTCAGAATACACTTCAGTTAACATATATAATATAAAATTTAAAAGAATAAAGACCGAAAATAAAAGGAATATGTATTAAAAATCTATTTTAAAAGATACTTAAAACGACATTTCGGTTTTAAATCGGTTCGTTTTTAAAATTAAAAAAATTATTTTAAAATTAAATCGAAAAAAACAAAAAAATATTTAAAAATCGCTTATGTTAAAAATCATATTTAAAAAAAATCATATGTGGGATTTCATGTCAAGTGACCCGCCAAGGTTAGTCCTATTGGATCGTAGTTTAGACACAAATTTTCAACATGATCGGTCAAAAAGTTTCCGAGTTAGAGGGGGTCAAAATTTGAAATTTTGGCCAAACAGGTGTTCTTTTTCATCGATATAATTTATTACCTATTGGTGTTATCAAAATTTGTCCGAAACAAATTAGCATAGATGGGGGTATTGCACTAATTTTGCAGTTTCAACTCACAGTTACTGATAGTGCAAAATTATTGCAATCATTTTGTTGATGTTGAATGATGAATTGAAAATTAGCTGCCTCACTGATGAGTGATAGTGATTCTAAAAAATTTTGCACTCAAAAAAAAAATAGTTTGATTTAAGAAAAAGCAATCATCAGTTTACTTCAACTTTTTTGCTCTTCAATCATCAGTTTACTTCAACTTTTTTGCTCTTCACTCATTTGAGTGCAACAATAAAAAATTGCACTAAATTTACAAACAAAAAACTTGTTTTTTCATGATTAAAGCCATGAGATATTATTGACGTGTTGTTTTAATTCTTTCTAATGCATATCATAAAAATAATCAAAAACCATGCAAACACAAAATTACATTTTTAAATTTTAGTGAGAGGGTGATAACATGCAGCTTTTTTGATTGCAAGTACAAATTCTGCACTATTTGAATGGAGTGCAGATTTTTGCATTCAATCTTCGTTTAGTGATAGTGAAAAAATTTGCAATATCACTAATTTTTTTTAGCGATTGCAGTTTTATTTAGTGAAAGTGCACTGCTGATTTAAATACATATTTAGTGCACTACCCCCAACTATGCAAATTAGATAGCTATTTCTTCAATATTTCTAAAAAAAAATTTTTTAATTTTTTAAAAAGACTGTCCCTGATGATGATATTCAAAGGATTTCGAAATATTAGAAATATTTCAATAAATAAAAAAACATTTAAAAACTTATGAACTCGACCTTGAACATTTATTTCTTTAAGATTCTTCAAATCTCTTATCTTAAATTATATTTGTTCAACTGTATCTTCCTAAGTCCTCTAAAGCGAGCACAATGTTTTTACAGGCAGGTCAGACCAGATATTGTTACACGTCTTAACCGATAATTAAATGGATGTGTTATAAACCGAATAAAAAAATAAGATATGATCCTCTTTTTTCTGTGGATATTTTGTAAAAAAATATTTGTATCTATTACATTTTACTTAATAAATTCTTTTATAGAGAACACATTTTAGAAGTTTCTGTTTTCAATCGCAAAGACGTTAAAGATGAAACCATCGGCTCGACCTTTATAGATTTAGAAGATAGATGGCGCTCGAAACATAGAGCCACTGTGGGCATTGCAAACGAATACAGTAGGTAAGAGTTCAGATTGTTTTTCATAATACCCTGTCGGAAATCCAATTAAATTATTATTTTTATCTTCTTGAAGCTACGGTTACAATAAATGGCATGATCTTATGTTGCCTTCCGAAATTCTTAATGAATTGTGTAAAAATAACGATTTAAAATTACCCAAAATAATAGGAGAAATAATAGAAGTGGATGGGGTGACATTTGAAGATGAAACTGAAATAGCAACCAGTAAGTAAAGGGTATTTATGTTCTACTGACAAAAGTAATCTAAAGAAGCATTAAAACTGCTTACCAGTAATTTAGATATAAAAAAGAGAATACGATTTTATAACAAAAGAGTAATAGAGAACAGCATGAAAACTGCTTCCTAAAGGCCTTCATAGATGTATTTGAAAATCAAACACACAACAAAAGTCCAATGTGTGTAAAAAACGTTTGTATACAATGACAAATTCTATACGGTACCGTTCGTTGCACAGTTTAAATAGTGTTGTGAGGGTACAAAATTCAAAGAAACACACTTCAGACAGTACTTATTTCTTTCAAACTCTCTTAACCCTGAAAGGTTACTCTTCATTTTAGTACAATAAAGTTACTCTTCGTCGAATCGGCGAACTTTAAAAAAAAAATTCTAGCGGAACGATTCAGCACAAATTTTTTATGTTAAGCATTTTATTAAAAAATAGAATTAAATAAAGCACAAAAATATAAAAGTTTTTCTTCTCTTTCAAAATTTGATAAGAATTTTTACTCATTTCTGTGTTTTAAAATTTATTATATTTTTGAAGCTTTCGTCATCAGCTAACGATGTTGAAAAAAGAGCGTAATTCGAATTCATATAAAAAAGTTATATGATAAAGTGTAAATAAGCTTCGTCGATTCGAGGAACAGTAATCATCTAGGGTTAATACAGTACAAAATTCTTGTATATATATGGTGCTTTATATGGTGCTTTTCGGAAGGCCGCTTTATGTGAGACCTAAGGTTAATTATAAACCGATTATTACAAAATTGCATGGTGCTCTTTTTAGCAATATAAAGCTAAATTTGACAAAACCTTACCGCAATATCTATATTTTCTACCGCTTTTGGCGTATTCAAATGATTTTCCACAGTTGGCTTTATATTTGCCTTATGGTAAATTCTGAACTGAACTTCACAAAACTTAGCAGTGTGCTTTCTCATCTTATGAAACTTTGACAGACCAAATTACCAAATTATTGCAATACCATTATTTGTTGAGGTTTTAGGCCTTCTAAATTGTTTTCTGAGAATGAATAATGAGGTCTATGGTAAATTATGGACCAATCTTTACAAAATTTAGTAGTATGATTTCCAGTCGTATAAACTTTATTAAGCATTGATTAATTCTGCACCAATTAATGTTGATTTTTGGTAAGAAAAATATTAATTATTTTGGAAGGTTTTCATTACTCTCATCCTACTGAACCGACTGTGCTGGATTTCACTAGCAGACTGCTTAGGATACCTAGAAAAAATTTTACACTAATATTGTTCTTTTCTGTTGAGTCTTTCGAAAGTGAGCGGTGTTTCAACTGACGGACAGACATGGCTAAATCGACTTAGATTTACTCAAAGACATCAAATTAATATATGTATAACTAATTTGGGGTCTAATATATTTACCACTAGTGGTGAAGGGTATATAATGCGTGTATATTTTGTTCCCACTGTCTTAGCGAGTACCCCTTGATAATTTTTTAGAGTATTTTTTATGCACGCACTTTCAATCTTAGAGTACACACAGAGATGAAAAAAGTGACGCGTGAAAAAGACCCAAATCAGTTGCGAAGGCAGCTTTCGAAAAAAAAGATAGAAAGCGTTTTTTGGTAGTAAAGTGGCAATGAGTAGGAACACGACGCTACGATCAAAACAAAATACGTGATCAAAACAAAAATAACAACACACAAACCACGTTAAAACCAAGCATTAGTCTGAATTCGCACTTTTCATCTATTGATGCTCAACTTATTTTAAATTCCCTTTTGAAGACGCCAATATGATCACACCCAGCAATCGGTTTCAACTTTTTTCGGTTCCAACCAACAACAATTTTATTCAAAGCGAATCAAAGAGAAAAAGAAAAGAAAAATTTACATGCAGGCATCGTTGTGTATATAATTAACTACGAATAAAAACACAAAGAACAAGCATGTCCGTACACAGAAAAAGTTCTCTAAAGTTTTTCACCAATTAAAGCATTAATCGAAAATAATGTTTAAAGTTTTAATTAAAAATATGATTAAGTGAATTAAACGTTTAATCAAGTGAGTTACACGTTTAATCAAGTGAATTAAACGTTTAATCAAGTGAATTTAGCATTGAGTTTATACTTTTATTTTGTTTACTGGTACAAATTTAATTGTCAAATGTCATTGTTGTTAGTGCTAGTACTTTAACTAAATTAATACGATTACCAAGGTTTTCAAAGGGCTTTACTATCAAGGGTGCAAGCCGCTTTTATTTACTCGTGTTGTGGTAAACTTAAAAGTTAATTTTTACAACAGTTTTGCAAATAAATCTCAGCTAAATAAACTTGTGCTCATTGCATTGCGGCATAAAAGATGGTGCAAAGAGAAATGCAAAAAGGGTTGCTTTCGAAGAAAGGGACATAAAAAATGCAATATCTTCCGTCTCGGGTCTGCTCTGTGTATACTCTGGACTTTCAATATAATAAAGCATTGGTTTTTCGCTTTTACACGATCACACTCTTAAGGCCGTGTCAGATACAACTTTGTCGCTTTGCGTGACGTTTCTACCTTTGGCAGAAAAACGCAAAGCAAAAGGTGTATGACACAATGAAAACTTTGACAACACTCACGAATTGTTTGTTTACTTATAAAAGCGGTTGTTAATTTTTACATTTAATTCTTTTTTATAAAAATTTAAGTTAAAAATTTAATTGGACGGTTTTTTGGAATTGAATTTGGCAAAAAAAAAATTTAAAAAAAAAGAAAATTATACTAGCCAAATGTCAAAGCGCGCAAAAAGATGAGAGTTGGCTAACTTTTTGCTTCGCTCCGCTTTGAAAGTACTTTATGTGACATGTTTCGTATAAGTATTTATATTTCATCTTAGATGTCAAAGCGAATCAGTAACGCAACGCGAAGCAAAAGTTTTATCTGACATGGCCTTTATGTACGTTACTTCATCGTCTGCACTTCTCTTAAGTATTTGTACAGTACAGTGTTTAAAATTTTTTCGATTATTTAAATGTGTGTTCAAATGGAATTGTGCAGGCCTCTAATGCTAACTTAAGACTAAAATTTATAAAAAAAAAGACAATTTTATTTTAACAATTTAGTTAGAGGGTAGTCATAAGTAATGAATAAGTAATACTTATGAAAATGAGAAAATTTAATTTTAAATGTCGTTTTAATGTTATTTAAAGCCAATTAAAATTTCAATTATTTCACAATATTAAAACCACCTACTTACTCTCATTTTAATTTTCTTCTTTATTGCACTTACAGCTGAAGATTTACAAGAACGTTTGTGTTTAACCGTCTTAAGAAATTTCGAACATTTACCTTCGTTCGGCTATAAGCTTGTGCCGCAACACGTGGAAACCCGATCATTGTATCGTAATGAATGTCCAGGCATTGAACAGGTATAATAACAAATTATTTTTTAATGGTTTCATCTATAAAATTTATTAATTGAACTTTTGTTCACAATAAATTTGAAACTGAACCAAAAAACAAATAAATAATAACAAAAATAAAAAGGGCAAAATACAAATGTGGCTAGAATTATACGATGGTAATTTGAATATACCGCCACCCATCGATATAACACCACAACCACCGCAACTGTATGAGTTAAGGGTGATTATCTACAATGTCGCCGAAGTCGTTTTAGATGAGAAGAATATTTTCGGTACAGCCATGAGTGATATTTATGTTAAGGGGTGAGTTTTAGGCAACAATAAAAAGCTAAAAATGCTTAACTAAAATATAGAAAAGAATAAAAAAATAATTGGATTGTTAATTATGTTAGTTGGTGCAGTAATTTCGATGAAGCTCAAAATACAGATATCCATTACCGTTCCACTAATGGCGAGGGTTATTTTAATTGGCGCATGTTGTT
The DNA here is from genome assembly GCA_943735925.1 of Pollenia amentaria. Lineage (NCBI taxonomy): Eukaryota > Metazoa > Arthropoda > Insecta > Diptera > Polleniidae > Pollenia > Pollenia amentaria. The sequence goes on along the minus strand of OX031009.1, from coordinate 205,360,956 downwards.
CCCTTTAAAGTATTCAAATATTGAAGATACGGTAAGTTGGATAAGATACCCGGGAAAAAAGAACAATTGAATTTGTTGCTATAGGAATACATATCGCATACTTACAGTCTGGTCCACGATGTCGACCGCTATCCTTCGTTTGCATTTTCAACAACAAACGGCTGATTTGCACCCCTCTAACAATTTCCAACAATGCAAGCGAACGATAACGTACCAGTATTCACACAAATTTTCGGCACGACATGTGATTTGCATCTGACTTGTGAACTTTTCAAGTCACATGTAATAGAGCATGCCTGTTAAAGTAGATGTATTACAAAAAGTTGTAAATATTCGGTCACAAACGTACATGTTATCTGCTTCTGTCATAAGGCCCAACCATAATGTGCTTAAGTTGTCTTAAGGAAATGTGCGAATGTGCGACATGTAAATCATATGACCCAAACCATATTGAACTTAAAGTAACTTTTTGTTAAATTTTATGAAATTGTCATTCGCTTAAGCAAAGTGCGAAACTGATCGCACATTCCGTACGGAATCAAATGTTTTATTTTGGTTTTGTTTTTTTAAATACATTTGAGAGACGTTTTGTTAACTTTTGACAGTAGGTTAAGCTAGGATATGCATATTATGGTTGGGCCTATAGTCTCTGTATTTTGCGCCGTAAAAGAGTTCGGCCATTTAAAATTTTTATTTTATTATCAAAGTTGTTTTTGGGAATACTATTATTTATTAAAAGATTTTGTTTGTTGTGCTTTATTCCCTTTTTTTTAATAATTGATGAAAAAAATACTGAAATTTATTGTTGGAGGATAAGCTGTTCCTATGCGCATTTCACTGGTTGCTTAGGCCAGATCATCAGGAAACGTTCTCCTAAATAATTTTAGAAAAGCCAAAGCTATCAGCAAACAAGACTACAGAGGGAATGAGAATTACCTACAAACACTCAAAAAGTCTTTTTTGCAACGATATCAAATCTCTACATATATAAAAATTACGTGTATGTTCGTGATCGCTAAACTCAAAAACTACTGGACCGATTTTGCCCAAATTTTATATGCATGCTCCATGGGCCGTGAGTAGTGTTTCTGTGTAGTTTCCGTCCGACAGATGGCGCAATATTTAGTTTTGTGTTTTTGCACCGTACATAACCTCTTTCCGTGAAAAGTGCGTTGGAGTCAAACGATCCACCTCACATGCTGCAGTTAAAAGTTGGTGTACTAATAATTCTATTACGCAATTTAAATCCACCACGGCTTTGTAATGGAACAAGATAAGCTATAAAAAAATTATTAAATAACATTATAGAAGCAACTATATTAACTGGTAAGTACAAAGGTGAAGTCGTATTGATTCCACGTATACCAATAATGCCCGCAGATATGCCGTTTTCATTTAAACGCATACGATTTCCAGTACGTCTGTCATTTGCTATGACCATAAATAAATCCCAAGGTCAATCGCTGCAAGTATGTGGATTGAATATTGAAACACCATGCTTCTCACATGGACAACTATACGTTGGATGCTCACGTGTTGGTAACCCATCATCATTATTCGTATTCGCTAAAACATAATTTATAATTATAAAAATTTAGATTTTTCCATTTTAAAATACATAAAATATAAAAAAAAAAACATAAACTGTGTATGTTATTACAATTTCTATTATAAATAACTAAAAACACTTATTTTGATTTTCTTCGAGAGGCAGTTCAAAATAAAAGAAAAATTTGGGGCCAGCAAGGCGGTCCGGGCCCAGCTCCCAAAAACAAATAAATCCATTATTTCGGCTTCGGTAAACGGTATTTGAACAATAATTGCTATGTCGATTTAGTGAACCTTTCATTCTTCTTCGAAATATTAATCCGCCATGACTTTGCAACGAAACCAGACTTGCAGTGAAAATAAAATTTGAGGGCAAAGAACATTAGACCGACTCAAGTTGTATGGAGCCAAAAAAGTGTTTTAGTTACTCCTCTGAAAATAAAGGCTGATATGTTTTATGATGATTCCCAAAATAGTTTGGTTCTAGCGTTGACCATCCGTGAGCTGGACCATTTTTAAAAAAGGTCTTTTTTCAGTTTTTCGAATTTTTTTGTACTTTGCTCCAAGACGACATAATTTAAATTTGTTATCATCGAAAAGGGTTTTTGAAGCAGCATCCAATGGTATATAAAACTTTACCACTTGCGACCTACTTATTGAGATATTTAACTAAATACATATTTTCGTTTCGGGTTTTCATACAAATTCTACGTATTTTTTTATTAATTTTATATTTTTTTATTGTATTTTTCACATTTTGATAAACTTAAAAATGAAAAATTGTTATACCCATATTGCCTATATATGAAAAGAAGATAAAATATATCGCGATTTTCGCGTTTTATATGAATAATTACAAAAAGAAAAATAAATTAACATTATTTTAAAACAGATTAAATTTGAAAAGCAGAACATTACTTCCACATGCGTATAATTTGTATGAAAACCCGAAACGAAAATATGTATTTAGTTAAATATCTCAATTAGGAAGTGGTCAAGTTTTATATACCATTGGATGCTGCTTCAAAAACTTTTTTCGATGATACCAAATTTTATTTATGTCGTCTTGGAGCAAAGTACAAAAAAATTCGAAAAACTGAAAAAAGACCTTTTTTAAAAATGGTCCAGCTCACGGATGGTCAACGCTAGAACCAAAATATTTTGGGAATCATCATAAAACATATCAGCCTTTATTTTCAGAGGGGTAACAAAACCACTTTTCTTTTGAGTCGCTCTAATATATATATCTATGTATATATATGTATATTAATATTTATATAAACCCAGTCCCCATGATTTCCACCTCTGGTGAAGGGTATAATAACAACCATGTTTTTAAAAACAACTTCTTGTCTCTCCTGAACATTTGTGAATTTTTAATTGTAACTGTTTATTAAATGTGCGATATGTTTAAAATCTATAAAAAAAAACAAAGTTTTTAAAATCTGCCAATCTATCTATTCATTCTGTTTTAATCTGAATGTCTCACTTGACTTGCAAGTTATCATCTACTAAATTTGTTTCTCTGTGTAATATTCGTTTTTACAATGTATTATGTTAACTATTGTATATTAAGGTTTTTTGCATTCATTTAATTTTTTTTTTTTTTAACAGATCTTCTTATTAAAATAAATTATTTTTAGTTTTGTTTAATCTATACGAATATTAAGTTTGTTATTGTTTTATGTAATTCAGTGTTAATTACATAGTGAATGCATTGTAAACACACTCTATAGATGTTCAGTTTGAAGCAGCAATTTATTAAGAAACAAATACAATTTGCTAAAAATTATTTCGCAAGCTGAAAAATAGCTTTTTATAATAAACTTTGTTTATAGTAAAAAACTAAAGGGAGTATGTATTTCGTACTTAGGGGTCTTATAATTAAGAAATTATAATGAAGAAAAAGATACACTCACGAAAAAATAATTGTATAAAAATAAAATATAAAACAAGTAAGAAACTATAATCGGTCATGTCCGACCAAATAATTCTACCCTACACCACAGTATTTACAGACAAGTTTTCGAAATTATATCCTCGGCCCAGGGGCATATAACAGTTATTTATACCGAATACTATCTAGATATCAACATCTATATGAGATTTTTACAATAAAATGTTTTTGGTCCAATTTAAGTCGAAATACAAATATAATAGAACCTATTCCGGAAAAAAGTAGTATGGGAGGTAGGTTTGGTCCTTATGAGAGCTTAAATTTACACTCATAAAATAATTACAGTAACTGATTGTAGGTTATTAAATTCGTTTTCCGTACTGTTAAAATTTAATGAAAATATGTATAGTTATTTTAAGAATCAATTTATTTTTTAACATTTATGTTTGTTATTTAAAAAACAAACTACAAAAAAATAATGATTTTCCGTACTAATATTGTTATATAGTTTGATTTTTTGTAAGTTAAATTATAATTTTTTAAAGCAACAACCGTAAAATTTTACGGAATATACTGTTAAATAAAAAATGTATGTTAAATTCATTATTTTAAAGGAAATGTAAATCATGCGTTTTTTAAATAAATTTTTAGTTGTTTAAAATGAATTTTCTGTTGAACTTACCTACATAATATTTTGAGTTTACTTATATTGTTATAAAGCTAGATTTTTTATCGGTTTAAATATATTTTTTAAAAGTAACAACTTTTAAATTTTACGGAATATGCTATTAAATAAATAAAAATTTAGAAATTAACTTAAAATTCATTTATTTTAAATGAAATGTTTATGCCCGTTTTTTAAATAAATTTTTAGTTGTTTAAAATTTATTTTCTTTTGAATTTGGCTACACCATATTTTTGGAATAACAAATATTTATGTTAAAAAATAAAGTTATTCGTAAAATTACTATATTTTTATTTAATTTGAACAGTACGAAAAACGTATTTAATAGCCCACAATCAGTTACTGTAATAATTTAATGAGTGTACTTATCAGTGTTGCAAATTTACGGAAAAAATGTCTAAAAAATGGCAAAATTTTTTTTGTTATAAAAACACATTAAAATTATGTAACAAAACAAAAATAATTCATTAAACATTCTTGACAATAAAATTGTAAATTGAGATAAATTTTTAACCTAAAAATAAACGAAAATCAAATATTTTTTTCAGCATTTAAAAATTAAATCGTCGATAAGTTCGATGTCGTTGTTGTTGTTTATCTCATAGGAATCACTTGTATCTATTAGTTGTAAATAATTTGATGGAAAATCAAAAGCCCCAACCCAACCTTACGAGTCCAACACTCAAAAAAAATAAAACGAGATAAAAAATATTTTATTGTTTAGCCTGGTACTCTGTTCAACACTTCACGTGAAATGCTGTCAAAACTCATAGGAAACCCCCTTGCGCGGAATTTCTATGAAATTATGTTGATAGAGTTGTTCGGTTCAATATGTGAAAAAGTTGTGAAATGTTTCTGGCAACATTTTTTTTACAACTGCGAAATAATATAAGCTGCACTTATTTCACGTGGAATTTTAAGCAAATGAAAAAAAGTTTACTCTTAATATTAAAAGAGAACGAAAAACATAAATAACACAACCGGTAACAGTTTTTCATCCATATTTACTTTCACTTTTACTTAATTTTTTATTTAAAAAAATACTTTTTTTTTTTTTTGGCTTTACTTAAAAACTAAAGTTTTTGGCTGACTATTAAAGTCATATTGCCAGGGTATCCCACGAATTTTTGGAGCTTCAGCCACAAGACCTCGTTCGACCTAAACCATCGTATAGGAAGGCGAGAGCTCCCAGAATCCACAAAAAAAAAAAAAAAAAAAAAAAAAAATACTTTTAGTAAAACAATTTTGTGTTTTGTTTACATACGTAAAACAATGTCGCATACTTTGAAAGATTAAAAACGTCAAATTGTGCAAACGCTCAAGATAGGTAACATTGATACATGTCAAATTTTTCGTATGAAATAATAGATGTTGCTAAACATTAAAAAAAATAAATATAAAAATATTTCCCTAATTAATAAAATCGAATCAACCGTTGCTTAATGAAACCTATTTCTCAAATTACTTTTAACGGTGTTTACTTTGCTAAATACCCTCTCTAGACCATGGAAGTGAGAGCTTCTTTAAAGTAAATTCCGAAATTTCTAAAAATATCTTGTTGCCATCTGCAAACAATTTGCACTGTTGCATTTTTTGAGATGCTGCTTTTTTTTGGTGAAAACTGATCGTTTATAGCGATTTTCAAAACTTGTAAAAGTTGGGATTTAAATTAAATGCGTTTTAATTGTTAAAAATGTTTATTTTACGTTCAGTAATTTTATAAATTTTTTTAAGAAAATAAATATTATTATTTTCAAAGAAAAACCGGAAAAAAATTTTATGGCTAAACAAGTTGGAAAATGGCTAATGGCTAAATAAAAAAATGGCTAAATCTAGCCACTAAATGGCTAAATTGGCAACACTTAAGTAATTTATGTACCCTTTTATTTTTAATTATTTAATTTATATCTCAAAAGAATCATATGATTTTATACTACTACAAGGAAAAAAATCTATGTCATTATCAAGGTTTTTTTAAATCAAAATCTTATACAACCAACCAAAATATAGTAAAGGCATCTATCTAATTCCTCTGAAAAGGTTGTCCACAACACCTGATTGTTAAACTTTTAATATAATAAAATGAAAGGATGACTTCATGTTGAAGGCAAGTAATTTCGTGTAAGTTATTAAAAAAAATTATCTGGGTGTATCCTACAGAACGGTAACATTTTAATCAAAAGAAAAAATTTATTCATCTGATACTTAAGAGCAATAACACAATTAACATATTTATTAGATTTTATTACAACCACTGGCAGACAGTTATCAAGCCTTGAATACATACAAAATCCACATATCGTCATCTTAAATTCGAAAGGGCGTAACAACAAAAATTCCAAATAGAGGGTTTGATTGATTTTTGTTCCTTTTTTCAAACTGAGTACATGTTCATGTTTGAGATCCCTTCGATCAATAATGGCGACATTATTAAAGAAATTCAAAAACCAAGTACACTTGTTGTTATTGATTTTGTAAAGTTTTTTGCTGCTCCTGTAACAAAATAAGAAGTGTTGTTTCGCCCTTTTACATTTTAGGTGACGGTATATACATACATATGAACTCGTATCTTATTATTCCTAAAATAATACACAGCAATAAATGTATATAATCTTACCTCTTACAGCTGGTTACAATACATCGCACTGGCATATTGGAAGAATATGAATTAAAACAGCCGCCCATTTTATCGTTACAACTCTGGGATAATGACTTCATATCAGCCGATGATTTTCTAGGTTCTTTAGAAATACATTTATCAGGTTTTCCAGAACCCTTTGAAAATGCCAAAAAATGTGAACTTTTAGATGTTACACATTCCATAACATCGTACGGTTCCACAAACACCAGGGTGGCAAAAAAGAGAGAACAAAGAAAATTAATAAATTTATTTAAAGAGAAAAAGGTGCGAGGTTGGTTTCCCATACGAGGAAATATTAAAAATTCAACCGCAACAGGGCAAATAGGTTTGGCGGGTAAGATTCATTTGGAATTGGAGGTTCTAACGGAAGCTGAGGCTGCCTTAAGTCGCGTGGGTTTGGGAAGAAATGGGCCAATGGCTTTAGCAAAACCAAAGTAAGCTTCATATTTATGTACATTCATTTTAGATAAAAAATTAGTCGTTATTATTTTTTTTCTTTATAGACGCCCCAAAACTTCTTTTAATCCTTTTTCCAATCCCTGGAAAGGTGTCAAACGTATTTTATTGCCCAATTTGCTTAAACTTATTTTTATTTTATTGATTTTATTTATTATTGCTTTGGGTATTTTGCAACTTTTAGCAAAATATCCCATGACTCTATCGGGCTTTGGTTTTTAATTATGATGGGAATGCTAATTGCCAATCATTTCTCGTTGTTTCCAAGAGGTTTTTATCTTTTGGATGATTTTTTAATGCTTTCAATTTGGAGTTTATTTATTTAGTAACTTATGTAAATATTAATAAAGATTATATAACAATATATTTTTTAAACTGTACACTTTTTTTGTAAAAAATCCTTAAATAAAACAAGTACCGATTTTGTTTAAAAGCTTAAGGGTTTTTTTAAAACAACGACTTTTTCTTGAAATACATATTTTGCCTAAGATATTAATCACCAATTTTTAACAAAAACATAGATTTAGTACAAACAAGTTAGAGTACTATATTCGAATTTTTTGATACCCTCCACCAACATTTCGAATATTTCAGGAGTAAGACCTATATAATACGAGGTCGGATCAATAAGTCCGTGACTTTTCGAACTTCCCTCGTAGTTATATGAAATTCAACACTAAAGAAATGGGTCGGAGGAAAGAGATTTAGCTCCAACGATGAAATTATTGGCAAACAAATGCCTATTTTATGGACCTCGAAAAATCCTATTTTTTGGAAGGGATACACGAATTGGAGAAACGTTGGACTAAGTGTATTGAGCTAAAAGGAGATTATGTTGAAAAATAAATTTTTTTTGTAAAAAAAAAATTGTGTTTTATTCAAAAATTCACGGACTTATTGATCCGCCCTCGTATCTATATATTATTTATTAATCTTTATAAAAACGGACGTTTGTGCTTAAGAACTACATTAAATTGTTAACCGACAATCGGAAATTTTTATGCTTTTCTTTTTAGAAATTTCAACTAGCTTGAGTAAAATATTATGATTCGTAACAGCCTTAGCCGAACTAAAATGATTTTCATTAGAGGAATTTATATTTGCCCATGGTATATTATGGATCAATCATCCCAAAACTCTGTAGAGTGATTTCTGGTATTAAAAAACATAAATAAGAATAAATTTCAATACAGCAGTGAAATTGGTTTTAGCGTTAACAGTGAACTTCTAATATGGTTCCTATCTAACCCTGCCTTTACACATGCAAGTAATTACTTGCAAGTAGTATATATTTATTATCGACGAAAATGTCTAGTCCTGTGAAACTGTGAAGTATTAAGTTTTATTATGATAGCATTATTTATTACTGGTTTAGGCGTAATTGACTGTTTTCCGAGAGTAGCCTTTATATGAGGCCTATGGTAATTTATGGACCGATCTTCACGAAATTTACCAGTGTGATTTCTAGCCATACAAAACTGTTATATCATTCCGGCCATTATTCCACCATTTATGTTAGTTTTTGTAAAGAATTTATTTATTTTTATTATTTCTTTAAAGTGGTGGTTCCTCATATTGATTCATAGTTTTTTTTCCTACTTAACCGATGTTGCTGTATTTCAATCCCAAGCTGCTTAGGATAACTACAAGCAATTTAAGACCAAGTTTGTTCTCTTCTTTTGCGTTTCTCAAAAGTGAGCGTGTTTCTAACAGACAGACAGACAGACGGACAAGGTTAAATCGACTTAGAATCACTCAAGGAGCCAGAATATATATACTTTATGGGGTCTTAGATGTATAATAAAAAAGTTTCACACGGAATGACAAATTTACTATACCCTCATTTACCACTAGTGGCGGGGGAGGGTACAAATATAATCGACTTTTCTTAAACTAACATTATCGATTTTATAAAAAGAAAACATCACAAAAATATCGATTATATATTTTGTATTTTTTGTAACAACATCGACTATGTACAAAACTGCCGATTTGATAAAAAAAACTTTATATATATAATTTGTCTAAAGGAATCGATTTTGTATGAAAACATCGATTACGATATGCCTGCGATATGATATTTTTTGCAAGTTTTTCTTAAACTATTATTATTTGGAATTATTGTCTTAAAAAAAGTTTGACCAGATAACCGCACTTTTGTATTTTTCGATGTTATCTTCTCTCTAAAACGCAATTGGTAGGGAATTGGCTGATTCGATTAAAATGAGCTATATCTTGTTTGAAATGCTACTAAATTGTGCGGCGTATAATGGATAATTGGCGGATAAAAAAATGCCTGAGTTATAGTGGATAAATAATAAGATTTTATAAAAATTGTAACGTTTTTCACCAATTTTTTTCAATTTGAAGACAATAATAAAGATTTTTGATAGCTAAATGTGACGTGGTACATTAAGACCAAGTCTATAATCACCCTTCTGGTTAAAGTTTTTGTGGCGAAAGTCAGGAGTTTTTAAAAATGTCATCGTGGTTAGCACAAACGACAACTATAACGGCACTGTTGACAAATCTATTAAAGAAAAAGGTTATCGTGATTCGAGTTTTTTTTTACTACTTGGAACAACTCCTATCTTGAATACACTTTTTCCATTTTACTCCAAAAGCTTCAAAAGGGTTTTGATAACAATTTTGTGGAATAAGCCACAATAAAAAGAAAGAACCTGAAAAGAATGTACCTGAAACCATATTTGTTATTTTTTTATATTATTTTGGTCTTTAATAATTTTAAAAGTTATTTTAAACGTGTACATTTATTTTGCTCCATAAAATAACGTCCTGTTGAACGCACCTGCGAAGGTAGTTAAAACCCGTTATATGAGTGGGTGAAAATTGCACATTCTTTTTTTTTAAATACATTAACAATTTTACTTAAAGACTTCTTGGTACAATTATTACAAACCAAAACATTTAATAATGACTGACAAAAAGGTTTCTCACTCATATGTACCTTCGCAAGATGAGCAAAAAACGTGAAATTTTCAAAAACTCACAAAAAAAAAAAATTCGCAAAACGGGCAACGTTTTTTTTTTTAGTCTAAAAGTAGAGAATTCAAATTTTCTCGTGGTGTATAACATTTTTAGGCTAGCGATTACCTTCACTTTCAAAAACCTTTTAAAAAAGTGAATAAAAAAATTGTTATTTTTTTTCGAACGAATTTTTTTTATCATAAAAATTTAAAATAAAAAGTTTTTAAAAATTATTTTAAGTACATAGCTGTTATTATACACACGATATTATAAATTATCCGTAGTTTTTAATCAATTAGAAAGATTGTTTACAAAAAAAGTATTTCAATTTAATTAATTTGATAATTGAATCAATTATTTTTTTAGTTAAAAGAAAATTAAAAGTATAATTTTGATTTTTGTTTTGATATAAATTTTGAATTAAAATATTAATAAAATAACAAAAAATCTAAATTGATTTTTTCGTTTAAAATAAAATAATTTAAAACTGTAGAGTTGTTGTTGGGAACTTTCAAAACCTGAGCTATATGAAATTAAATCAATAAACTCATTGTTTGAAACGGCGAAGTTTTTTGATAATTTTTGTAATTAAAATTAAAAATATCATTTATTGAAAAAAGAAAAAATATTCACAATTTTCAATTCTTAAGGTACCCACAGACGATGCAACATTTGTCAAAACACGTGTTACTATTTATGTTTCAGTTTTTACCACATACGATTACACTAAAAACGAAACACCAGTATTGAGTGTTTTTTGAATATACAACTACAAAAAAAAATTATGTATTTTCTTTGTATATCTATCATATTTTATGTCCCATAAATTTGGAAAAATTTTATATTCAATTATAATTGTTTTCCAACTCTCACAATTTGCAATTGTTGCCATTTTCGATTTCTTTCTCCATATTTTTTTGTCCGAGAGTCGCCACACACGATGAATTATTGTGTTTGGAAACATAAAACCAAAAAGGTAACAAGAATTTCAACCAGAAACATCCCTATTACATTCAACAAATGTTGCCTCGTGTGTGGGTAACTATACAACGTTTAGTAATCAAAACAATCATTTTGGTAATTGGTGCAAAATCAACAAATTGTTTGATTGATTCTATGAATTTGGTGATTTGTGACAATTTTTAATTTCACAGAAAAAAAAAATCAATGCAAAATCTTTATTCGTTTGGCCACAAAAAACCCGTAAAAAGTCAATAAAAACGCATGCAATTTAGTCAACATTCCTGACTTTAACAGTGTTCCAAAACGACAAATCTCAAGCAAAACACTGAAAAATTCCATATACGATGCAGAATTTTGCTGTCTGTCGACCTGTGTAATTAAATTTTTACATTTCTTAAATTTAATTTGTTGCCTAATGTCCGGCTAGATTGGCAAAAAAACCATATGTGCAAAAAATTAAAAGTTTTTTGCCTAAAAATTTTGCTTTTCCCCCAAAAAGGGAACAAATTTCGAGGAAAATTTTATTCACGATAGGGGTTATTAGGGGTGGCTAACTTTAATATGTATTCTCCTGCTTCATAGTTATTCTGTTATTGCTATTATCTAAATATTGCAAAGAAAAATTATTTATATCGCTTGTTTAAATCATCACTGACCTACATTTATAATAATACATTTTTCTTACATTCAAGTGCAAACATGCCCATCATTTTCCGAGAATCGTAAGAGTGGCTGAACGAAATAAAATAAATTAAATTTTTAAATAAAAATCATTATTTACAAAAGTCAGAGAGGCATAGTGAAACAGAAATAGTGAAAGCATTTAAATAAATAAAAATAAATATACAAATGTACATTAGACCGACTCAAAAAAAGAGTTGTTGGTGTACCCCCCAGCAAAAACTTTGCTTACAAAATAAGCAGAAAAATAATGAGAACTTGAGGAAAAGAGTACTTATTTTTCTACTAGAAAAAGTACTTATTTTTGTTCGCGATGTCCCAAAAGTAATCCTTTATAATTCGGACAATTACAACCTAAAAAATAATACCTTTATTTTATACTTAAAAGTTGTATAAAAATATGTAGTTACCAAAACAGACTTTCAAATTAACTTTGAACAAGGTTAAATCACACTAATTAAAATTGCTCTGAAATCTTATGGAATTGATGTTGAAAAAGTGTACACAATAACAAATTTTTCGAAATGTAAGAAAATATTTAATAAAGAGTGTCTTGGCTGCACAAAATCATTTATAGCTCTAACACTGTAATAACAATGTGTGTATTAATATATGTATGTAATTAGGTATACGGGCCTGTCACAGAATTAAATTTCGATCGAAAGTTTTTTTAATTCCGAGAAAGCTTCTTCAAAAAACGAAAACCAATAAATTTTCTCGGAATGAAATCACTTTTAATTTTTCGATCGAAAAAAGTTTTTGTGTTGGTTTGCACAATATTGCCACATTTAACTTAAAAATAACAAAATTAAAATTTGTCGTAATTACGAAAATCGATAGAAATAAAAAAAAGGATTGAAAACAATTCCGAACAATTTCTGTGACAGGCCTAATTATCTTCTTCAAAAAACATCGTTAACATTAAAAACATTTTAAAAATCCTTAAATCCCTAAATATCTATTTTATTTTGTCATTCATTGGACAAAAAAAAAAATAAAACATGGCAAAGTTAGTTTTTAGGGGGCTACAACTTTAACTTTTTTTTTTTGCCCATGTAAGGTAAGTCGGTCTAATGTAAAGGGTGTCCCAACTAGAACGCAATTTTTAAATTTGACGCCATTCGAAGTGTCATTGTTTGACATTTGAACAATTATTATTGTTTGCTAGTAGAAGGTACGAGGTTAGTAAAAATGGAGCGCTACACGAATGAACGAATGAAATTGTTTTACCAAAATGGTGAAAGTTTTGCGGCTACAGTTCGCAAATTGCGATCAATTTGGGGTCACAATAATGCTCCAAAAGAGTCAACTGTAAAGAGATTAATGGATAAATTTGCCGAAACTGGGTCTGTTAGTGATGTAAATACAACAACGCGCCTTCGACCAGTAGCCCGTTTCTGTATTTCTCGCATCGTAAAATTTCCCGCATGAAACAAGTGAATTATAACAAAAACAGTGCAATATGAAACAAAAAATGGTTTTTCTCACATAAGTGTTTCTGTATATTTACTTTGGGAGAATTATCTGTCATTTAAATAATTTTCCAGCATTTATTGGAAGGATGTGAGAAAAAGTGTTTCTGTATTAAAATTTTGCTAAAAGTTTCTCACAAGAACTGTCAAAACAAGTTACATTTAAAATTGATGCGAGAAAAATAAAATTTTAATAAATGGAGCACAAATTATGTATGTATGTACGCAAGTATGTGTATTTTTTTTTTTATTTGAAGGGAAAGAATTTTAATGATGAAAATAAATAAAACACAATTGTTAAATTTTTTTATTTTAATTTTTTTAAGCCCTTCATTGCTTTCGTTTTATGCAGGGCTGCCAGATAAATTTTTGAAAAAATCGTTAATTTCCTAAGAAAGAATAAAAAAAATCGGCTAATTTGTTTAAAAAAATCGGACAATTTAAAATTAATTTTGACAAATTTTTTTCGATTTTTATTAAAACATAATCAAAAAAATTGGTAAAGTTCATGGGTAAAATACATACTATATATATACTTAAACTTGAGGTCTATTTAAATAAAATTATTTATTTTATTTTTCTCTTTAATCCGATAACAATTTAAAATTTCAGACTGTTTTTTGTCCTGGAAATATCGCTTAAAGGTGTAACAAAATATCATATTGAACTTGCCAAAAAAAAGGCCAAAATTTCCTATAGTGCATTGATTAAAAATGGTGTAATAGTTTAAACAAATGTATTAAATAATCTAAGGAAATAAAAATTTAGCAGTTTTCCTTCGAAATTTTAATTTTGCCCATATATTTTTAAACTGCCATGTTTTTAAAGATATCGTTTTTCTGTGGTGCAGAATATATAATCATACTAAACTAATTAAAGTTATTTTATTTCGAAGACTGAATAATATGTTCACCAGAAAAAATCAGCAAATCGGCACTTTGCCAATTTTGGAACAAAAAATCGTCAAAATGACGATAAATCGACAAATCTGGCAGCGCTATTTTTATTATATCTATTTCTTTCGTTGACTTTTCGCTTGCATTTGACATTTAATTACTGGAAGTATTCCAGTTAAAACAGAATCTGTGTTGTCTGTTCTCGCATTCAAATACAGAAACACTTTTTTCTCACAAATCGAGAAACGATGGAATTTTTTGTTTCACACTTAATGTGAGAAATTTTGCAATGCGAGAAATACAGAAACGAGCTACAGGTCGATCGACCGAAAATGTCGCAGCTGTACGTGATGATGTCGCTCAAACTCCATCCACCTCAAACAGCGCAAATAGTCAATGGTGTTCGGTATAGTGAAATGATAACCAGTTTTTTCTTGCCTAGAATTGAAGAAATGAATGTGGAGGGCATGTGGTTTCAACAAGATGACGCCGCATGTCATACAGCCAGAGAAACAATTCAATTGCTGCATCAGTCATTTTCCGGTCGTGTTATTTCGCGTTTTGGAGACCAGAATTGGCCGCCTAGATCGTGCGATTTAACACCTTTAGATTTTTTTCTTTGGGGTTTTTTGAAGTCGATGGTTAACGCGAATAAGCCGACGATGACTCAAGCCTTAAAAGAGGAAATTGGACGCTGCATTAATGAAATACCGCAGCATTTATGCAAAAAGGTCATTGAAAATTTCATTAAAAGATCGCGTGTGTGTCAGCAAAGCCGCGGCGGCCATCTGCACGATATATTGTTCCATACATAACCTCTTTCTGTCTACTTTACGATATAATAAAGTTTCACTATTTTTTTTTTAAATATCTGTGTTTTATTTAAAATTTAAAAATTGCGTTCTAGTTGGGACACCCTTTACATACATATGTATAAGAACATATGTATAGATTTGTAACAAAAATTCGCCACAGTTAAAAGAAAAGTTTTGACAAAATAGTCCAGTAGTCTTCATGCCACAACAGTTTAGAGTAATATTTTACTAACACACTGACTACTTCACTAATTGCAAGTAAGATATTGAGAAATCAGTTGCCATATTATTTTATTAAAGAAATAGTTTAAGTATCTGGTTAGTTTACTACCATATACAACTAAAGGAATTTACTCATAAGCCACAATAAAATTATAATATATACAGGGTGGCGTATAAGTAGCGTTATGATTTAATAACGCAAGGGAACAAGGTTTTTGTTGTGTATGAACTGAATGTTGTTTTTAATGTTATTTGGGACGCTGAATGCAAATCTCACTTGGTTTTTTTCCATCAGCTCGACTTTTCGCGATGTCCAAAATAAAGTCACTTCCGCTTTATGTATTGGAATAACCTGAAAACGATTCACAATATTCAGTTAAAAAATAAATCAAAATTCAACTACAATATTATCTTGAAGCCGTGCGTGCACTGGTTTTAAATTTGCCAAGTTGAAGTTTTGAAAAAAATAAAAGTTTAAAAAAATAACTAGGTAGACTGCTATATTCGGCTCTGTCGAATATCTGATACCCTCCATCGACATATTAAATATTTCAGGAGTGGGCTCTATATGCTATTTATATATATCTTCTATATATATAAAAATAAGTTGTCCTATGTTCGTCATTTTATCACTCGAGAACCACTCAACCGATTTTCAAATGAATACATGCGTTGGAAAGGTCTACTTTCACTGATGGATTATAAAAAAACCATCGAAAAATTTCTACGAATATTCGTTATACGCGCACTTTTATGATGGTGTGTTTTCTTTATGTAAAATGTATTTTTTCCTTATGAGAATTACATTTTTTTTAATACAAAGACGTAAACGTATGTTATTGTATTGTCCAGCAACGCGGGCAGTGTTAGTCTAGTTATTAATAAATCTTTATAAAATCGGACGTCAGCATTAAACGGCTTAGACCTACATATATTAAATTATTGACGGACAATCAGAAAGTTTTATGCTTTTCTTTTTAGAAATTTAAACTAGCATGAGTAACAAAAATATTGGAATTATAATTCGGCCCATGGAACGGCATTAGCATCACATTGTAGGAATTTTAATCATTATCCTGATTCTGAAAACACATCTATTTTAAACACAGAAAATTTTAAGAAACGTAGATATATGTTAGAAATTTTACAGATTAATAATGCTCCAATTGATAAAAGGATTAATTTTTATTTATTGTCAAAAACAATTTTGTAATTTGATATTTTTTGAAAAAAAAAAAATTTTTGAAGAAGATTTTTTTTATCATATTGATAAAAAAAATATTTTAATTAATTTATTAAATAAAGTGACCTAAAACTTAAAAAATATATGGAAATATAATATGTAATAATTAGGCGTAATAAACTGTTTCCCGAGAATAGGGGTTTTGTGGGGCCTATAGTAAATTATGACTGATATTCACTTAATTTGACAATGTGATTTCTAGTTGTATGAAACTGTGACGTACCAAATTTTATTATGATAGCGTAATTTATTACGGTTGTAAGCGTACTAAACGGTTTTCCGGGAGCAGGTTTTTTATGGGGCCTAGGGTAAATTATGGACCGATTTTCATGAAATTTGACAGTGTTAGTTCTCGTACTATAAGACTGTGACGTACCGAAATTATAATGTAGGGTACCTAAATGAGCAAATTCTTTGCCAAAACTTACTGCTTTTACACACAAAAATCAAGATTCGACATTTTTCTTTTAAATTGTTTACTCAAAAGCAGGGCTTTTGAAAAAAGTTCCGACTCCGGCTTCAAACGCTGAAATTTTCAAGTGCGATTCCGACTCCCGACTCCGACTCCAACACCTACTCTAAGCTTGAAGCTAAATCTATATGAGACTGGTCCTTATTTAACTTTAAACTCTTATTATACCCTCCCTCCACTACCAGTGGTGAATGAGGGTATACTAAGTTTGCCATTCCGTGTGATACTATTTCATTATGGATCTTAGACCCCATAAAGTATATAAATTCTGGTTTCTTGAGTAATTCCAAGTCGATTTAGCCATGTCCGTCTGTCTGTCCGTCTATTGAAAACACGCTCACTTTCGAAAAACTCAAAAGATATAAGAACAATTTTGGTGTCAAATTGCTGCTAGTAATCAAAAGCACTTTGGGATTGAAATCCAGCAAAATCTGATCAGTAAAATTATAGCTATGAATCAAAATGTAAGACCACCACCCTAAAATATTGACAATTTTGGTAAAAGATGGAATTATTCACGGCATGATATACGATTTTGCAGAAACTCATTCTATATGACTAGAAATTAGACTGTTCGTCTACAACCGTAATAAATATTGTTATCATATTAAACTGTGCTACGTCATATTTTTTCGTAAAGAAAAAATAATTTACCATAAGCCCCATTCAAAGCCTACTCCCGGCAAATAGTTTAGTACGCCTAAAACCGTAATAAATAACGCTACCATAATAAAATTTGCTAGAAATCGAACTGCATTTGGTGAAGATCGCTGCATAATTTACCATAGGCCCTATATAAACCCTTTACTCGGAAGACAGTATAGTATGTTAAAAAAACATAATAAATAATCCTAATCACTCTGGGAAATTATTTAAATACGCCTAAAACCGTAGCAGATATAAATATTGTGGGAAAATTTGTTCCAATTTTGATTGATATGGTCAGAAATAATATCATGCAAGTTTCTGATTATCGGTACATATTAAGCAGCCTTCTGAAAAGCTCTTTAAGCGCTTAAACAAATTTCACTACTGTATTAAAATTTGTTCCTTTAGATTTTTAATAACAGAAATCAGTCTGCAGGATTTCAGGATGATTAGTCCATAATTTACCATCTAATAAAAATTCCCCTCCTGAAAATCATTTTAGTTTGGAATAAACTGTTACGAATCATGATATTTTATTCAAGTTAGTTCAAATTGCTAGAAACTAAAACATTTAGCTGTCTGATTGTCGTCTAATTGGCTTAAACCGAAACCATTTGTATACTGACGTCGGTGTTTATAAAGATTAATTAATAACACTGTGCAAGAAATTGACACTTTTTTTTCGTGACAAGCTGGGAAAAAGTTTTACTTTTCTTAAATGAAATTTTATTGCGAAATTTCGGTTTTTTAATTAATTTCAATAAACTAAACCGTTTTTAAGTTACGCGAATATATGTTGTGCAACCTCCTCCATTTTCGAAATAACGGTATATCTCGAAAACCAGAGCCAATCTTAAAAAACCGCGGGCACCACTGAATTCAGCATACCCGAATTATGTTAAAAAGCCATGTGCCCGGCTTATCTGTTTTTTCAACTAGCATAGTGTAATATATATCAAAGATTCGGCACAGTCGAATATAGCACTCTAACTTGTTTTTAATGCAGTACCTTTTAAATGGTTACATATAGCAAGAAAATAATTCTGTAAAAACTTCAAACCGATATTTTCAATATTGCATCGCCAATTTCGAAGAATTTTTATTTTGGAAAATGTTAGAAAATTTTTTTAAATTTTTTATGCGGAAAAATTTTATAGTCGGAGTCGCGAGGTTTTGTGGGTACTACCACTCGGACACCGGTAAAAAACCCGCAACTCCGACTCCACAGCCCTGCTCAAAAGTGAAGAAAATCTTCCTTTTTGACAAAGCTTTAATTTCGACTTGTGCCACCTTAAAATTCGACTTGTGCCACCTTAAAACCTTTTTCGAAATATCTTTAAAAAATCTTAAAAATTCTTTACACTATAAGCTTTCAAATTAAGCACCCATGAAAATCAAGAAAATAAATTAATTGGGACGCCCTAATATGTCTATAATATTTTATGACTTGGTTCGGTTCAGCTCTGAGCTCTTCATCTGTAAGTGCATACTTATATGTATTGGCAACATAGACAAAACAATTCTTATGTACTTAAGGTCTGTATTTTTCTTTTCTAATACATACCAACATATTTATATAAAAAAAAATGTAAATACATAAAATGGCTAAATGTAAATAGATGTAAATGACATTAAGTGTCACTTGGTTAGACAAACTCGAAAGTATCAATTTAAAACTATATCGTTGTTATACCCACACCACAATAAATATAGAGGGTATTATGCGTTTAAGCTGATATAAGTAACAAATAAAAATATAGATCCACCTTTTAGTATACCGATCATGAAAGGGATTCTGAATCGATCTAACGATGTCCGTCCGTCCAATTTGTTGAAATTTGATACATATATTCTAATTCGGTCTAAATCGGTTTATAATATTAAAAAGTCATCAAACAAACTTCTCTCTCTTATATTATGGCCTAATGCAGAAAAATTAATGTGAGCTTGAAGTACTCTTTAAATAAAAAAATTATATGCAAAACCGGTTATAACGAATACTTCAAGTTCACATAATTTTTAACTTGCAATTAAATTTGGTGCAAAAATATTTTATTGCAGCCTTAATCATTTATCAATTTTTTTTTAAATGCTCCCCGTAGGTCCCATGCAAATACCACTCGCAAAAATTAATTTCAGTTAAATAACTTCATTATAAATGTTTGTATTGATATAAGATTTGACGACGATATTTTTTATAATAGCTACGATATCATGGCTGGAACGTCCAGGATTGAGGCTATGTCCTATCTATGATTATATCCACACCACATTAGTGGAGAGGGTTTTATACGTTCCTGCTGATTTGTGTAATATTGGTCTTAGACCCAACTTTTTAAATACCGAACGACACAGAATCATTTTCGGAGTCAATCTAGTGATGTCCGTCCGTCCGGTTGACAAAGCTCCCATATAAATGCTACTGCCGAATATACTCGTAGCTTTAAGTCCCGTAACTTCCATTGGTATTGATACAAAATTTGGCAACGACAATTTTTATAATAGCTAATCGGTAGGTCTAATTGACCATAGGTCCAATATAAGTCCCCTCTTTAAAATCGCTTAAAGACGAAAAAATCTCATATACAGATATTTTGATATTTAAATAATATTCGGCACAAAAATCTCTTATATGAATCCCAATCTCATTACATAAGTTTTTTTATCGGGTCCACGATTGCCTGTGGCTCTTATATAGGATACACTTTTAAAAATTTTTCTATAAATACTGTGGTGTAGGTAATCATATGGTCAGGCTAGACCAACTGGTTTTTGTGTTCAATGTTTTTTCTTAAGCTTGAGTCCACAGCTAATTGAAAAATAAAAAGAAAGAGAAAATGAGTGTCAGTGTCAGAGTAGGATGTGTTACATTTTGTTGTTTCTATATTTTTTTTATCAAATGAATAGTTAAATATTTGATATTAAGTGAAAATGCGTATATTTGCATATGAAGGGTTAATTGATAAGTAATTAAAAAAAAAAATTGATAGGTCAACAGTTAAGCAGAAAAAGAGAATATTCGAAATATTGATTTATTTGATGCGCATTTTTGTGCTATTATTAATTTTCGGGACATTTTGTAAAAGTAAAAATAGCAATTAGTAGCCTTTGGATAGCACGAAGATTCAAGATAATAGACTGGTAGTGTTTAAAGTAATTCCTAAAAATTTAAGGAATAGAACTATTACAAAAAGCTTTATAAAATACATAACTGAAATTTAGCTCATAGAATAAATTCGAAAAATAAAAAAAAAATTTTTAATATAATAAAGTAGCTTATGAAAAGAAATAATTCCCAGATTCTATTTGTTAAAATAGTTGAGTTAAATACATTCAATTTATAAATGATCACTATCCGGTGTGACACAAAGAATGCTGACGAAGGCAGTAGCGGGCCAGAAAATGCATTACATTCTGCTGGTGTCTTATAATTGTAAATTTTTCTGTACATACAATATACTTCATTGCTATCCAAAGGATAGCTAAAATGTTAAATGTAACAGGAAGATTCAAGATAATAGTCTGGTAGTGTATAAAACCATTCCGTAAAATTTAAGGAATAGAACTATTACAAAAAAACTTTATAAAATACATAGCTGAAATTTAGCTCATAAATAAATTCGAAAAATAAAAAAAAATTTAAATATAATAAAGAAGCTTATGAAAAGTAATAATTCCCAGATTATATTTGTTAACATAAAATTAATTAAAATTTATTGACAATTTTACACTCTTTACTGCTTCAGGGAACGAACACTGGTTGATTTGACATGTTTTTATATTAACCACACTATCTCTTCAGAAATCTTTGTCGTTTTACCCTCACCGCCATTGACAACGGCTGGCAGTCAATAGTCAAACTTCAATCTCTAAACCAGATGGTATATCACTTGGTTGATCGAATTTTGTGATTTACATGTTTTCTCCTTAATTTCTGTTTTCTCATCATTTTTGTCAAGAATTCTTATTGAAGTCTAAAGTACATTTTAGTAGGGAGGTAATGAAACGCTTTTTTGCCGATACGGTACCGATACTCAAAAAGAAATATCGCCGATAACGAAGCCGAAACGAATGTTAAATTCAAATTCATGGTAAAATTAACAAAACTCAAGTAGAGTTATTCTTTATTATACAAAATTTCATTGTAAGAGATTAATAATATTTAAAATTAATTTCAATAAGATTTTAAAAACATCATTTCGTTGTTAAATTAATTAAATTTAATTTCATGGTAAAATTTATTTATTTTTAAACAAAAAACAGTGCAAGAGATTATTAATGTTCAAAATTTTTATCAATTAAATGGAATCTGGTAATTATTTATTTTTTACTTTATTATATTCAACATTTCTTATTTGTTAGAATTTATTCTATGAGCTAAATTTCAGTTATGTATTTTATAAAGCTTTTTGTAATAGTTCTATTCCCTTAATTTTTAGGAATGACTTTATTATTACAAGATAATAGTCTGGTAATGTATGTTGAAAAAATTTTGAATATTAATTAAATTTTAATTTAAAAATAAAGTATTCTCAACTTTTGCGAAATAATTTCGTAACTCCGTTTACAGCAGACCTGCAGTAAATAATCGTCTCTCAGATGTGACTGAACTTATTTGACAGCTTAAGTATTTATGCGCCATGGTCTTAAATTCTGAGTATAATATTATATAGAGCCAGTAATCAAACGGATTTTCGGTTCTAGAAAAATTAGAAGTTCTAAGGTATATCTAGACTTCTTATTAAGCTGAATCACACCGTAGGATGGACAGAGGATTATTCTTCTTCAAATTTTCTTTTAAGATTTTCACAAACGCTTCAAAAGTCAGCCCTTGTAGATTTGTCAAAACTTTTACTAGGTGTAGGGGTGACCGTGTCTTCAACACTTTCGAAATGAAGAGTCATATTGAGTAGCCCAATAAGACGTTTTTTCGATCTATTGTCTTTGACATTTTCTAGCTTTGTATTGAAGGTAGAGAATTGTAGATAAATAAAAGATTTCATTATTCTCTAAACACTCAAATCTTTCAGTCAGCGCTAATGCTACGTAAATCGCCAATTTTTGGGAATCTGCACTTTTCTGCATCTCAGTTTATTCATTTATTACATTTTCTAATAATATTCAGTCAAAGACTGTTAACTAGCGAAATTGCGCCAGAAAATGTAGCAGTGGCTTTGCTTATGGATTTTGTGGTCTCTTTGAACTAACCCAAAATTTGCAGCGTAATGATTTTTATTTTCTCCAAAATCAATTAAAATAAGCAAAAAATTCTTAAAACGTACAATTTCATACAAGAATTATCAATGGGAGAAAGTTTTACCATTACGGTGCAAAGAAAAACGGCTGATGCTGCAGGTCTACGCCAATCGCTCAATTCGTTTATGCATCAGTCCGAAAATGCATGTGTCGCGAAAAGACGAAAAACGGGTGGTGTGCACCTACCTCCAACTTAAAAATTAAAGAAATAATTTATTATTCTGTGTAATTTTTTGCTATTAGTTGTTATGCAAAGAAAAGCATTGAAAATTAAATTGTTTGTTCAAAAAAACTATAAAAAAAAACTATCGGCGTATCGACAGTAAAATATCGCCGATACCGATATATCGGCAAACGCGAAGTATCGCCGATATATCGGTATAGGTATTCGTTATCTCCCTAATTTTTAGTTCCCTTACAAAGAAAAAATGTTCAGTAGTTTTTTTTATCAATTAAAAAAAACAATTTGAAAATTATTTCAATTTAATTAATGCGATAATTGAATACATTATTTTTTTAGTTGAAAAAAATTAAAAAATATAATTTTGATTTAATTAACATTTTAGTTGAATAAAAATATTAATTAAATAACAAAAAATCTAAATTGATTTTTTCGTTTAAAATAAAATAATTTAAACTTGCAGAATTGTTGTTGGGAACTGTCAAATCCCGAGCTTCATTTAATTAAATCAATTAACACATATTTTAAAAAGGCAAAGTTTTTTTTTTTTAATTTTTTTTTTTTAATTTAAATGAAATATATTTATTGCAAAAAAAAATTTTAAAAATCAACAAATTTTTTGCTTGTGTCTATGAATTTGGTGATTACAGACAATTTTTTCTTTTTTCTGTGGATGTTTTTTTTTTTGTCATTTTTCGTTGATCTTTTCAGCACAACTTAGAACAAATGTTAAAAATTTAATATTTTATATCTTCTAAGATTTTACTATTTTATAGGATTTTTTTTTTAATTTATTATATCCAGGCCACGCAGATTTTTCCAACAGAAAAAAATAAAAATTGATTTCAATTAAAAATTTTGTAATATTATTTAAAAAATTATTTAAATTTGCACTACACCATTTTTCATTGAAATTCCAAATGAAAATAAGAATTTCAATTTGAAGTTAAGAAAATTCCGATTGAAATTGAGAATATCAATTTGAAATTGAGAAAATTCCAAATAAAATTAAGAATTTCAATTTGAAAATGAGAAAATTCCAAATAAAATTGGGAAATTTTAATTTTAAATTGATAAAACTGAATTATATGATTATTTATATGAAGCATAAGGATGAAGAAATGAAAATAAATGCAAATCGCAGAATTATTGACCAACAGGCATATCGTCCAGATCCAGAGGAGATTGGTAAAACATTGTAGTAACTTGTATGGCGTAGTATGTACTGCAATCTCCAGTAGTTATACATGTCTTAGAAGCCTTAATCATCTCTTCTAAAAAGGCAAGCCTGTGCTCTCCTACATTGGGGGAATTACGTTCAGTCATTCATCTTTGTTTTCGCCATACTTTTTATTTTTGACCAAATAATTTCAATGTGGTTAAGCATCGGTGAATAGGGGCGCAATCGCAGGAATGTAGCTGGAGAGTATGGCGAAAACAAAGATGAATGTACCAAACGTTATTCCCCCAATTTAGTAGAAGAGCAGAGACTTGACTTTTAAGAAGAGGTGATTAAGGCTTCCAAGACATGTATAACTACTGGAGATTGCAGTACATACTACGCCATACAACTTACTACAATGTTTTACCAATCTCCTCTGGATCTGGACGATATGCCTGTTGGTCAATAATACTGCGATTTGTATTTATTTTCATTTTTTCAATCATTATGTTTTTTATGTACGTTCGTTGTATGAATATTAAAAAAGTTGTATGATTCAATTTTATAAATTGAAATTTCTCAACTTCATTTGGAATATTCTTAATTTCAAATTAAAATTTCCCAATTTAATTTGGAATTTTCTCAATTTCAAATTGAAATTCTCAATTTTATTTGGAATTATCTCAATTTCAATTGGAATTTTCTCAATTTCAAATTTAAATTCTCATTTTCAAATTGAAATTCTCAATTTCATCTGGAATTTTCTCATTTTAAATGAAAAATTGTGTAGTAAACAAATTAATATTATCAATTGAATATTTTTTTTAATATTAACAACATTTTCTGCAGGAATGTTGTTGATACGGGTAAATGTTCACCTAATGAAATTCTTTATTAAAACTGTTGGCAAGAATTTTTTCTGTGCACTCTGAGTTGTGAAGTACCATTGAACACCTTGTTAATCTTATTAATGTAGTTAGCGTAGTTAAAAACAATGCAAAAACAAAATGTTTTAAACTTTTATTTACTACGCTGTGGTTGAAAAAATACACAAAAAGCTGCAGTAAATACGTTGAATTTTCAACTCAACACAAAGTGTGAAAATCGCTATTATTTACTTGTGTAGTGGTAAACTTAAAAGTAAATTTTTACAACAGTTTTGCAAGAAAGTCGCCATTAAAAAAATTTGTGTACATTGTATTGCGGCATAGAAGATGATGCAAAGAGAAATTCAAAAAGAGTGGCTTTCGAAAAAAGACAGAAAAAACACGTGTGTCGCCTCTACGGGCTCTGTGCGGGTCACAGATTGCGTATAGTGACATGACATTATATTCCGACTAGCTACGAATATCCTGAATAAGGTTATTAAACGTTAAATAGGGAGCTCTGAAGGAACTAAAGAAAAACCTTAAGTCCGTAATCCATCGGGGACAGGGTGGGTCGTTGTCGCTCCTAAATAACCCTTTAGCCTATGCATCTCTTGGAACAACCTGATATATTTGGCAAATAGGATCAAA
Organism: Pollenia amentaria; assembly: GCA_943735925.1. Lineage (NCBI taxonomy): Eukaryota > Metazoa > Arthropoda > Insecta > Diptera > Polleniidae > Pollenia > Pollenia amentaria. The sequence goes on along the minus strand of OX031009.1, from coordinate 205,335,213 downwards.
CAGATTACTGGAGGATGGTAGTGAAGGAGCCCTCAGAGGTTAACTATGATACCCATAAGCTTCGAGAGAGCTTACATTAGGATTTGCGGAAAATTGTCAAACAAGCAAATACAATTTTTGATAAACAATTTTTGTAAAAAAAAATTATATTTTTATGACGATGAAATTTTGTAAAAATTTCCTACATTTTATAGGAAATCTTGCAACGTTTGATTATTTCACCAACAATTTGGTAATGACCCCGATTCCTGAATTGCTAACATGTCTTCATAAGAACAAGACTGTAGAGAGTGCTGCTCTCCACTAAACACTACGCAAGAGTCGTCATTTAAGCGTTCAGATCAAATTTTTTTAGGATACTTGTGTAAAAAAAATCACTATCTTTGTACAAATTTTGTAAAATAAATTTTCTTTTTTATAGAAGGTGGCGCAAAATTTGTCACCCGATGTTGTTTGACTGTAATTTTTTTAATAAATGAAATACTTTAGTTTTGCTTTTGGATTGTGGTTATTTGATGTCAAATTTTTTTGCATTAAATAGTAAAAAATTATTTGGGATAAGTGGCATTTTCAATTACTCTTGCTGGAACTCTCTGTTAAAGGTTGCCGCATTCCTCTTTGAGGACTTTAATATTCTGAGGCTTCCGAAAATGTGATGACTTTTTCGCCACCTTATTTGATATTTTTACAAAATTATTTTTGTATTTATAGGAAATTTTGCTATAAATTTATTTTGCATAAAATTTATATCGCAAAAAAGTGTTTGAAATTAAAATCGAAATCTTTTAAACCTTCTCAAACTAATTATCAAGCCCACCACGTTACGGCAAGCAATAAAATTAAAGGACAGCAGCAAAAATTTAATTATACAAAGTCACAATCACAAGTAGAGTCAGACATTTAGAATGTGATGAGTTTTATCAGCCAATTGTTGAAATGAACAAATAAAAAACAACTTGTTGAGTCTTTTGAAGAGCGCTAATGTGTAGCAATTATCAGTTAGTGGAAGGAACTCTTTGCTAGCACACGGTTGTGGAAACGCAACTTAAACGCTCAAACAGCGGAAACGGAAAAACTACAATTAAACGGCTTATATGTCTGTCACAGAGTGTGTTTAAGTGTTAAATAAATAATTAAATAAAATATTTACATAACAAGTCTTTAAAAAAAGTATTTAGTGGTTTTTAATATCATTATTGAAAAATATATTAGCAAACATTCTCAACGTTTTAAATATATTTCAACTTACGCACACAAGTGTATTTAAATGGATGTGTGTGTCTTATTAAAGATTATTTTAAAAACTGCATTTGAAAATTTAAAAAAAAAATAATAATAACAGGCAAAGATGCTTTAAACATATTCCCAGGAGTCAAAAGTACTGTAAAATTGTGAGAAAAAATATAAAAAAGGGCAAAAGACAAGCAGCAGCAATTTGCAGACGCAGTTCTGTTTGACGTGTTTGAAATGTTTGTAATTTACAAAAGGTGTCAACAAGAGTCAACAAAATGTATGGAAACTTTTTTCTCTCTTAACTTAATTTTTAACTTCTTCTAAAATAAAACTTGAGCAGGTGACAAATAATTTAGCAAAAAAAAAAAAATAAAATAGAGCGTGACGAAGGAAAAATGGCTTTTGACATATTTCCTTAATATATTGCTGTTATTACATTTTGTTATTTATTAATTTTAAATAATATTGATGTAAAGAAACTAAATTTTAACTATTTTGGTTCTTAAAAAGCAAACACTTTATAACAATATTATTTTGTTACACACCATAACGAGTAACGGAAATTTAAAAAAAAAATTTAACGAAAAAAAAATATTTTTTTATAACATATGGTGCTTTAAAAATAAATTAATTAAGAAAAATAGATATTAGGTATGTAAAACATGTTTGCGCTACAATAAAAGAACCACAAAATGCGAAAACATGAAAATCAAATATCAATTCAACAAAACATTTGATGAACGTTTTTATCAAGAACATTAAAGTTCTTTAATCTTCTGTATGTAAAAGACGTTAAAAATAGCAAATGTCATTCACTTGCTTACTCATTGCTTTTATTTATTTAAGGAAACCCTAGAAAATCATAAAAATAAATAAAAGATCAAACATGTAATGTGTTTTTTTTTTTTCGTAAAATTCCTGGAATAAGGACGTTAACACAACGTCAAATGCGTTTTTAATGTGTTTTTTTTTCAAGAAATTTAAACTTTTTTGCTTTAAAACAGTGTTCGAAAATAAGTAGAACATTATTTAGCGTACGGTTCACGCACCCAGAAACGATATATATTTGTTAGTGGTTGTGTATTAATACACAACCCTTGATAAAGTTCACAACTATTTTCAAGAAAGTAGCGAATATTATATAGTGTACTGTTCTTCGTAATAAAACAGAACAATTTAAGTGGTTCTGTAGACAAACATTATTGGGGGATTCAAAAGGTGTGCTATCAAGTCATATCGTTATAATATTTTACAATTGAAGTACAGCCGCGAATAACGTTTTAAGTTACAAATTAATTATTTTTCAGGAGAGCAAAAAAACGTTTTTTTAACAAGTTTTTTTTTCGATTATTAAAAATACTGATAATAAAAATTGTTATGCAAAATATCAAGAAAGTTGAAATTTAAATAACATGCAAATTTACAGTCTATAATATTTTTTTATTGGAAAAACGTTTCATATCCACAATCGCGATGTCACTTAAAATGTTTTCCCACTACGCAAGCGGCTTTTAAATTGTTATTTAACGTTGCAAAATTTCGTTTAACTATTTCGTTTGCATCGTTTTGTTAGTTACTTACAATGTTCTTCCACTGGCTGACTCTTTGTATCGCATTTTGATGGTTTTAAGGTGCATAATTGTTGATGATTTGACGTTTAAACAGTGTGACGCAGGGCTGTGGAGTCGGAGTTGAGGTTTTTGTACCGGAGTCGCAGTCGGAGTCGCAGTACCCAAAAAAACGCGCGACTCCGACTCCAAAATTTTTCGGCATAAAAAATTTAAAAAAATTTCTAATATTTTCCAATATAAAAATTCTTCGAAATTGGCGATGCAATTTTTTGCAGATCAATATGAATAAGTAGATTTTAATTTATTTTATGAGAAATAGTTGATTCAAGTACTTTACTATTTGAGTATATTTAGGTATATTTTTTATACGTGCGGGAAAAAGTCTAAATTACATTAGCAAAACTTATACTCAGTTATTAATCTAGTTGAAAAAGATGTGTGATTTTTTAAATAATTTACTCATGCTAAAAAATGTTAATGACAGGAATTGCCAATAATTTTAATATCAGAATTTTTTAACCATCAACGCTGAAATATTTTCAACATTGTACAGAATAAGTGTTGCTATAGCGCATAAATACTAGTATGTATTAGAAAAATTGTGACGTAAAATTATTTCTCTTTTGTGTAGAAACATCTTTATCGGCCTGCCTTTAATTCCTACCATAACACTTATGTTTTTCTTATGCATATTACGCGGAGATTCCCATAATTCGTTTAATAAAGATGTTTTTATACAAAAGTGAAATAATTTTACGTCTCATTCATTTCGCATCACGGTTAGAGTAGGAGTCGGAGTCGGAGTCGCACTTAAAAAATTTCAGCGTTTGGAGTCGGAGTCGGAGTTAGTACTTTTTTCGGACGACTCCACAGCCCTGGTGTGACGTTAACAAAACAGTTTTTGCAAAAAGTGGCTTTTACAAGGTAATTCATTGCAGCACAGCCGCAATTATTTGAAAAAATATTGTGTTTCAAACAAATTAAGAATTTTTATTCTGTGTTTATTAATTTCTCAAAACTTCACAGTTGAAATCTAAATAATGAGCGCTTGCTCACAGCATTCGTATATTTTTATTATTATTATTTTAAGCTATATGACTTTATAACTGTATGACTACCATGTGAGTCCCCCAAATATTTTAATGTTCTATATTTTTATTTTTTACGTGGATAAAACAACGAGCAAACAAAAAATTTTAGCAACACCCACAGCACGAGTAGCTTGTGTGTATTGTGAAAATGTTTTGTTTGTGTAAGATTTTTTTTGTTGGTTTTTAGTTTTTTTTTCTCTTATATGTATTTTGTTTTTGTAAAAAAATTTTTTTTCTTTACCTGCACAAATGAAACGAACAAACATTAGTGAGCTTAGCCGAACTTAACGAAGTTTGTGGTTTAGAAAAGAAAAAACAGAACGCAAAACATTTTTTTTATCTTTTTGTTGAGTTGAAAGAGTATAGTATTATTTTTGTGTTCGAAGATCACAATGTTTTATTACATAAACAATATTAGTGCTTGTGTTTTCCACATATCTACCGAACCGAACACTAAATAACAGTATAACATGTTTATTTTCGAACACTGGTTTAACCTTCGCTTTACCAACACCCACCCGGTTCCTTAAATTAGTTTGAGTTAAAAGAAAATTTTACCTCACTGAACAAATGTTGAATTCTTTAAAATAACAAAAATTATTTTTTTTTTCATCGCCTATAAACATATTAACAGCACCACCCAGGTGGGTATTGGTAAACGATGTACATAACAATCTTTGGAAAAGCGAAGGTTAAAACAAAATTTCTAGAAGAAAATTAAACGAGAAAAAAATCATTGTGCGTATGACCTCATACTTTAACTAAACCAGGTTTTACATATTACGAACCCTTGAAAGTTTTTAGAAACGCACCTTGAAAGCTCGCTTATTCGCCCAATAAGCGTCTGTCTAGCCATTTCTGTACACTGTTCTGTAATGTAGAACAGTGACACAAAATGTCAATACTCAATTGAATCTATCTCCTCAGTATCCTCCAATATCCCACAGATCTAAGCTACTTTCTAAATATATTGACTCCTTTTACTCCTGCAAGGAGCATGTGGCCACAACAATTGGATTCTAATATTCTCCATCATTGGCTCGATGTTTTTTTTTATTCCAATTTAAATGTTTTTTGGACATTTCAATTATTAGTCTATAGCTTTTTTTATTATTTTATTTGAAAGATCGATACTTGAAACTCATAGTATTTGAAACTGATTTCGGGCATAAGACATTGCGACTGTCTCTGGCGAAGCGCATTCTGGACGTCCAACTTCTGGCCCCTTTTTTGAGCATTGCCCACAATGTTGGCCTTCAAGCCTTCAACAACTGCTGTTTTAGCAGCAAAAAATAATTTACGATGATGCTACCAGCGTTTAAACTGCAACGGAGCCTTCTTCTTGATCCGTTAAAATTCCAATTAATTTAAAATTGACTATTTTCGATTAACGATTAAGCCGGCTAACTTCAGTCGATTAACCGATATAAAAAAATTTTTCATTTGTATTAATCTTTTTAATTAAGCTTGAGGTCTTTTCTTTTTCTAAAGGTCGAATAAAAGTCAATTTATATTAAATTTTTTATATTTTGTAGTACTATAACATATTTTTTGTGCTTTTAATTACTTGTTTCGTCTAATATCCAAAAGGTAAGTGTTTAAAAAATAGTTGTTCATATAAACAAAGAAGTGATCTTCATTTTAAATAATTGTTTTCTGCAACAACTTTTTGTTCCACGTACTTTTTATATGTATGTGTTTAGTAATTTATTTCTTCTCATATTTTCTCATAATAATCTATTTAAATAACACTGTGCAAGAAATTGACACTTTTTTTCGTGACAAGCTGGGCACCTGGCGTTTTAACATAATTCGGGTACGCTGAATCCAGTGGTGCCCGCGGTTTTTTAAGATTGGCTCTGGTTTTCGGGAGGAGGTTGCACAACATATGTTCGCGTAACTCAAAAACGCTTTAGTTTATTGAAAAAACTTGAAAAAAATTCAGCAATAAAATTTCCTTTAAGAAAAGTAAAATTTCTTTCTAATATCCGCAGTCGTTTTAGAAACATAATTTTTTTTTTGGAAAAAAAGGACTTTTTTAACAAAATTTCGAAATTTTTTTTTTTTTAAATTCGTAAAAATTGGAAAATGCAGCTATGCTTCTAAAAAACGAAATTCCAAACCAAACATGCCATAAATGATTAAAATCTGTTTGCAACTTTTGATTGTATACACAAAAGACGACAGATTTTAATTAATTTAAGAATTTCATAAAACGCAATATTTGTGTGGGAGCCCCCCTAAGGGATCGTGATAAAGGGAAAGTATAATTTGAGAAAATGTTAAGAACAAAAAACCAATGGAGGTCAGTCATACATTTTATCCCCCTAGGGGCGACTCCTGGGCATTTATGGGACTTTTTCTTCAATATATTTATAGTCTGCGTTGAACATTTTGTATGGAAGCCCCCTTAAGGAATGGAGATAGCGGGTGGGTATGTTAGAAATAATTGATTGAGATAAAAAGTGGGGTTGGTCATACATTTGACCCATCTAGGGGCATCCTAGGGGCTGCAGGGGCCAAATTTAAGAATTTCATTAAACGGCCAGGTTCGTTTTTTATATGTCTGCAAAAAATTAGAAGCCTAGCTGCATTTTTTAATTTTTTATGAATTTTTAAAAAACAAAAATTTCGAAATTTGGATAAAAAAATTAATTTTTTTTTTTCAAAAAAAAAAATATATTTCAATAACGACTACTCATATTAAAAAATTACTGCCTATTTCACTAAATGCGAACGAACGATTTCGTTCGCACAAATACATGTAAAACAAAAACAAATTCTTACTTTTCTTAAATGAATTTTATTGCGGAATTTCGGTTTTTTTTAGTAATTTCAATAAACTAAACCGTTTTTGAGTTACGCGAATATATGTTGTGCAACCTCCTCCAATTTCGAAATAACGGTATATCTCGAAAACCAGAGCCAATCTTAAAAAACCGCGGGCACCACTGGATTCAGCGTACCCGAGTTATGTTAAAACGCCATGTGCCCGGCTTGTCTGTATTTTCAACTAGTGTAATTAATCGAAACAATTAAAAGAGTAAAAAATTTAAGAAAATTAAAACAGGACTCTAACGGCATAATGGAAAACGTTATACTTTTAGAGAAACCCAGAAAAAGGACTGAGAAAGTAGATATTATGCATTATGGGTTATTTTCGATTCATGTGAAATATATTTTTCCAGTTTTATCCAAACTAAAAAAAAATAATCGCTTAAAGCCTTAACATTCACACCAAATTATTTGTCTAAAGGATTATTTTAGAAGATATCCTTAAACTAATGAAATAACGAAAATTAACTCACATAATATGTATTACATATTTATGAATTATTTTTTGCTTGTTTTTTTTTTTTTTGGTTTATGATTTTTTTTGCTAATAAACTCCAAATAATCAATAAAGTTATGCATTTTTATTTATTGAAATTGCAAAATTATCCGATTAAACCATAACCTCGGTAAATAAATCGAAGGATAAGCCGACTACAGGAAAGGCCCGATTAAATGAACACCCTGATATAAATAAATATATAATCGCGTATCGTTTTAATAAATTAAAACGTTAATTTAATATTATGTGTAATTTTTTAAATCGGGTAGTTTTTGTCATCGCAAGTGTAATGTTTTACTTGAATGGAATGCATGTCTTTTGTTGCAGAATTCCCCGTCTCTCAACCATACAAGAAGGAATATTTTACGTTAGAATATGGTAGGCTTAGCTTCGTCCGTCGTGATATGTAACACGAGTTCCAGGCGGGATTTAGCTGACCGAATGATTGTCAAACTTTGCGGCTTGATTTATCTACCAAAGATCCACCATTCCTATCGAAAATACTCCCTAAGTAGCAAAAAGGTTCTACGTTTTCAGGCTGTTGATTTTAAATATAAATTCTATCGCTTAACAGAGAATAAGTGCGTTAGTAAGCAGCTATCATCAGCGTATTTCAGGTTATCTAATCAACCTTGCAAACCCCATGTGATGCCCTTTCTCTGACTTATTCTATGACAAGGTCAACAATAAAAAAGTAAGGAAGATGGCACACAACCTTGTCGCATTCCGATATTTACCGCTATTGTGTTGCTTAACAGTCCTTCATCGACTATACGGCGGGTGGAACTTACGTAAAAACTTTTTTAAAACCAACAACTATTTTATTTTACGTTGCTGTTAAATAAAAACATCAAATCGGTAAAGTTTGCTTAAAAGAACTAGAATCTTGTTAAGTTACTATGGCATTGCGATCTGCCAAAACGAACGAGTTTAAGAACATCATAAAAGAATCTGGCGTTTTGCGATTTCAGATCGTGCAAATGTCAGAACATGGCCGATTATCTTCAAAACATAATGTGAACATATTTCCAAACTATAATCTAAATTTGAATAAATGCTAACGTTAAATAAAATCAGAAAGAAAACAGTTATTCATTAAATAAATCATAACAACTCAAGACCAGATCGACCACATTGCCATCAGCAAAACCTGGCGCAACTGTCTACTAGACGTCCGAAGTATGAGAGGAGCGGACTGTTGCACCGACCACCATTTAATCTTTGGCTCAATAAGATTAAAAGTCTCTGCAATTAAGAAGAAAAATGTGGTACAAAATCTATTAGACATCCGAAAACTGCACAATTCCATACAGCCTACGTAAATGAGATTCGGTCATCGCTGGAGGAAGATCAGCACCGTAATGTTGACTAGCCAATCATAAGAAGCTGTCGTACAAACGCCGCAAAAGACAACATTGGATACAGTATATACAGGAACAAAAGGAGTGGATCTCAGATGAAACGTGGACTTAATAATAAACAGAAGAACCTGTAAATCGAATCTCAACAGTGCTAAGACTCGGAAAGAAAAAAGAAGAATGCAAGATTCGTATAAAGTAATCGACAAAGAGGTCAAGAAAAGCGCTCGCCGAGACAAACGCCGCACAGTGGCGACATTTGAGTTTTTTCGTTGCAAAAATCATATCTTTTGAACCGAATAAGATAATTGAACAGTTTAAACAGCACATGATAGATAACTGTGCAGCCTATGAAATGAGCGTTTGAAAATAATTTTTTTTTTAAAATTTTTTTTTTTTAATTTTCTGTAAAATATTCATCACAATTAGTAAGAGAAGGTATATCTAAAAAACTAACCATTTCTAAACTATAATTATTTTGTAACTCTATTCGTGACTTCACATGCCGCAGGGAAGAAATAAGTGGATCGGAAGATGCTGCCAACATGTTGAAGAGGTCCTCATTTTGCCTTACCCTTGATGCTTTGAATGTGTTCTGCAATCTATATTTTTTATAAAATTTGTTAAGAGACTCCTGTGCTTCTTCAGAAAGCTCTCCAATTGGCAAAGACTCGTACACAATTATATCTTTGCCATGCGCCAATATTTTATGGACGGTCGGGGTCAACTTCTTCTGTGGATACATTTCTGCTAAAAGAGATGCAGTTTTCGACGCATATTCTCCATATTTTGTAGAATTGACATTTTCTTTGCAGTTTAAAACATCCAAGATCATTCCCAATCTTTTGACGATTTGATTGTCAATTCCAGTGATTCTAGTTACTGCCTCATCATTTTCAAAAAATCTCCTAGAAGTGTTTCCATCGTTTGAGTTACCGTATCCGTGCTTGGGACAGTCTACTTTTAGTCTAACTTGTTTAAAAAAAGCATCCTGTATTTGCTTCTTTCTGAACTTTTCCTTATCCTTTATTGATGTATTTTCATCGAAGTTTATCTCCTCTTGTGGTAGGGTATACGCCAGTTTTAGCAAGAATTCCATACACCTTATCCTTGCGTGCAATGGATAACATTCCATATTCCATATTCGTAATTCTCCTCATTTGTAGAATCGTTTAAATTACCAAAGTTCTTCCGACTCTTTTTGCAAATCGGGCATGACATTGTTGAGGTTGTTCCTGTCAGTTCGTTTACGACTTTTCCGTCAACCAAGAAGTCGTAATTGCATTCAATATATTTTCCTTCTCCAATTTGCAGCTTTGTAGGCTTAATCTTGCTTATTTGTTCTTCAATGTCCATCACCGTGGTCCTTATGAGTTCTGCCGATTCCCTTGCAAACTGAAACATTATTGGTCGGCAATAATGCACTGATGACGTACGTGGATTTTTCCAGTGTAGGGAAACATCAGATTTTAGCCGCAAAGGAACAACAGATGCCATAAACATATTTCCGTCCGATATTGTAGCGTCATCGGAAGATATCCCTTGCTTATAAACGCTTTGTCCGGATGATCCATCGCAGCCCCAATTGCTAATCAATGTCAACTTCTCAGGAAGAATTTTCACCTCATTTTCAGGAAGACTCTCCAACAACCGTTTTGCTGTATGGCCCATGAGATCCTGCAGATTGGCTTTCGCAGAGACTTCCGTAAACTCCGTATGCAGTGGTCGTGAATTTATTTTGGCCTGCGTAATATGCTTGTATCCGGGTAAAACGTCAGCGCCGTGTCGCGTTAAAGATGCCCGCAGTTTCTCATATTTCTCTTTGGAAAGTTCTAAGTCCATATACAAGGCCAAGGCTTCTTCGGAACCATACTTTTTAATGTGTGCGTTTGTGTTCGTGGGAATGCTTTCCTTAATCCTTTTTAGTCGCAGTGGGCTTGCATCAGCAACAGAATTGGTTATCTGCGACCTAACTCTTTCACTATCCTTTGTATATTTAATAGACAGCGCGTCCGATAAATGCTTCGTGGTCAAGTCATTGGTGGCATCGGCAAGTTTCCTCTTTCTTGTGAAAATTGAACACTCCTCAATACTTTTTTTTGGCATTCCTTTTGCTCCTCTGGTTGATGTGGTGGGTTTATCTACTGCCAATATATATAGGATGGTGTCTTCATTAAGCCAGTCCTCGTATTTGGAGTTGAAGTTCTGAATGGTTCGATTAGATTTCACCCATTTTGCCTTAATATTTGCATATATCAGATAAAAATTATTTTTTATAATTTCGATTTTCTCAATATTTCCGTATAAGCTATCAAGTTCTTCTAAAGCAGCTTCCGTGAAAAACTTTGGTGTGGTTGACTTTCTTAACAGTTCAAATAATTTTAAATTGTTCAACGCCATGTTTTCAGTACTTAAATTGTTTAATGGTTTCAGTAATTCTTGCGCCAACTTTCAGTCGTAGACTAATCCAGGCATTATGCTTATTTTGCAATATATAGTCTTATGCTACCATTTCTAAAAATTTACCTGTTCCCTGCAAACATATGGATTTAGGCTGAATAATGCAATTTTGATATTATGCACGTGTCCAAATAGGATTTGTGCCTACCTGTAGGGACCATAAGTCAATATTGTTCTTGACCAATTGTACGCCAAAGTATTGTTTAAGTGATGTACGTACCTGCTAATTTCAATGAGTAGTTTTTTTCAAACTATTAGATCAAACTACTATCAGTCAAAACATATAAGGGATGGACGCCATACAATTTCTGCAACCATGTCTTTTTAACCTTTTTTACCTCTAGAAGCCAAACGGGCACGTACGGGCAGATAAAACCTTTTGAATTATGTAAAGAAATAATCAAAGAACAGGTTTTGCAAATATGGCAAATATAGAAAAATATAGATTTTTTTTATTTTCCGTCAAAGTTGAAAAATTGTGAAAAAACGGATAGTTTTTAAATAGTGATTTACCAGGAGAAACACAAAGCAAACAGTTAATTTTTTTTTATCATTATACATTTAATAAATACATCAATCAATACAAACAAAAAATAAGGCGATTCGTTACCTATTTTTCGTGATATTACACCTGAAATCGCAACAAATTGACTAAAAATTGTGTGTTTTTTTGAAAACCGAAAGTCGGTCAATTTGAACGGTTATATCTTCTAAACTAAAAATGTGATATTATTAAGAGTGGCACATTTGAAATCGTTGAAAAGTTTCCTATAACATGGGTTTATTCAAAACTTCGTCGGCGCTCATGAAAATTTTGATTTTTGCAACCTCGTTTGCTCTACGGGCGCCACTGTGCGCCGCTGGGCTGATGATCTCGCCAAAGAAGCCCAAGCAGCTTCCGAGTCCCACAGAAGTCACGATCTGTACAGAATAACAAAGCCAATTAGGACGCAAGAGCTTTTACTCAAGCAAGCCATTGAAAAACATCCAGGGGGAGATCATTATGTCGAAAACAGGAAAAATGGACATATGGGTTGAACACTATGAGAAAATTCTAAACACCACTCCAGCAACTAATGAACCAACATGCTTTTACCTCCAACATACTTAAAGGCATGACATACCGATCAATAAGCCCAACGTAATTGAAATTGAGTCAGCAATTAAGACTCTCAAGAACAGTAAATCGCCTGAACTACTAGATCCAGCTACATGCATGCAGAGAAAAAACATGTTTAAATATGGTCGCCTTCAACAAAACTATTTTTAAAGAACATTTTTAACATAATATGTTTAATTTAACCATATTATTGTCACCGACAACTATATTTTTGTTAAATTAGTCCTCCATCAAAAAGCTACAACCATATTATGGTTGCCTCTAAACATGTTATGGTTAAATATGACAACAATTTGTTTTTAAATTAACAATAGTATTTTCCTCTTTTTCAATAGGTGCATTCTATGGTTGAAAATCAACCATGCTATTATAAGTGCTAAACATATTTTAGTTATTATTAGCCAAAACATGTTCGGAGGCAATCATAATATGGTTGTGCCTTCTTGATGGAGGACTTATTTAACCATAATATGGTTGTCGATGACAATAATATGGTTAAAATAACCATAGTATGTTTACAATTTTATTTAAAATAGTTTTGTTGGAGGTGACCATATTTAAACATGGTTTTTCTCTGGGTGTGCGCCCAACTAAAACACCCCATTAACGACAAATTCTGGGAAACCAATCAACTTAGTGACGATCTAAAATAGGGTATGATAATTAAAGATCCAAAGAAAGAACCCTTACAGAATGCAAGAACTGGAGAGGCATAACTCTTCTTAGCATGGTAAACAAGGTCATAGCTAATATAATAAACAAACGTTTAACAGACGCATTTTCCAACGATATTCGTAATGAACAAGCCAGTTTCCGCCCCAGCAAATCGGGCGTTGACCAATTTAGTAGCCTCAGAATAATAATGGAACAATCAGTCGAATAGAGCTCTCCGTTATATCTAACAGTCATCGACTTCGAGAAGGCGTACGGTACAATACATCACGCTGCAATATGGAACGCACTTCGCTGCAAGGGAATTCCGAAAAAACTTATTGCGATATTCAAGGCACTGTACGAGAATTCTAAGTGCCGCATCTCACACGAGGACGCAATCAGCTGCCCAATAAGTGTCAAGTAGGTGCGCGGTAGGGTTGCCAATTATCCCCCTTGCTATTCAACGTTATCATCTACAGCAGCAAGCTTATGGCCAATTTCACCATGTGTGGAAGTCCCCCATATCTCCAAGCGCACCAAAATCAACATCTTTAACAGCTGCGTGAATTCAGTTGCGCTGTACGGCTGCAAATCTTGGAACTCCAATCAATGCGATATTAATGACACACATGTATTCAACTAAAAATTTTCTGGCCAAACACTATCACCAACGAACGTTTATGGACCGAGTGCAAACAAGCACCGGTTGAGCATCAAATCAGCAATCAGAAATGGCGGTGTATTGGGCATGCCCTGCGAAGACCTGCAGCCTACATCACCAGAAACGCATTAGACTGGAATCCCACAAAACGTGGAACGAGCTGAAGATTGTAGCAGCAGATAAACTCTCCTTATAGGGACAACAGAAATTTATATATATATCTTTGGTCAAAAGCAATAACTGCATGAGTCGAAATAGTTTTTGAGAAAAGGCACTTTAAATTTATACCTGCGTTTCTGAAAAAATTAATTGCACTAGAAAAAAAGTAATTCAGAATCAAAGATTATTATACCCACAATGCTGGGATAAAAAACTATAACGAAATTTGTGTTTATTTCAGAAATATTTAGTAAAAACAAAAACAAACTCAATTGCTTATTAAGTCGACTTAGGCGGTTATCGGTTGTGGCCACAGACTCGGCAGCAAAAGTCTGCGCACAAGCCATTGATATGTTTTTCAGAACTAAAAAAAGTAAAAACATTTTGTGTAAATCTATAAAAAAAAATGTAATTATATTTGTTTATTAGGATTAGTTATAAAAATATTTACACTTATTTTTAACAAAAATAAGAGCGATAGTTCATAACTACAAAGGAAGCTAACAGCCTATTCAAAAAGGCATATGCAAAACACTACGTACAAACAGTTTTGTAATGTTTTTTGTTTAAAATTTTTAATTCAAAATAAATTAATATCAAGTTAAAATTCCTTTTCGTTAGAGAACTTCCGCTAAATGTTTTGGCATATAATCGACTACCTTCGATGTCTCTTGAACGGAAATTTGGTTTCATTCTACAATTTTCGAGTTTTTAATGTTTGATTTGAATAAATTTTGTGCTGTCGAATACGAGGATCCAATAAATCCTTTAAATGTTCTATGGGACTTATGTACGGAGACTGCGGTGGGGTTTCAAGCTGTTGTGGGACATTGTAGAGTAGCCAAAGCTTTGCATTATGAGCCGTATGATTTGGACCGTTATATTGTTAAAACATGTAATCGTAGCCCAGGCTCAATTTAATATATCGAGATAAACTTTAGTATATATTTTAGAAGTAAACAGATCCAAACTTCCAATTCTTTGGCACGTAGAAAGCCTCTGGTGTCACTTGTAAATCGTCAGAATCGAATAGCTTTTGCATCTGACGTATATATTACTTATGCGCCACCCTGTCCTTCCCTTTATACTTTAATTACGTTCTTAAAATTTGAATTTCACAACAATTATAATAATTTGCACTTAATTACTAATTTTTATTTATTTAAGAATTTAATAATAATTTCATCACATTTTCGTATTCGAATTTAATTAAACTAATGTCGTTTTGCTCAAACAAAACATATTAATACAGTCTGTCAGTCACATGTATGACTAACACTATTTCATAAGTATATTAACCCTGGATGGCTTTAGTGTGTTAAAATTAGTTTGTGGTCGTTTGAATATGTATGAATAAATATATCGTCTTCACGAGCCGTGACTATTTTACAAACACAAAAAATAGTAAGTACACACAAAAATTTGGGTCCTGTAGACTGTTGATCTCAAATTTTTTAATTTTTTTGTTTTGTCCAAACAACGTGGTTTAGACATTTGTTTGCGAATCGATGTCTTATTTTAATGACATCATGCATCACCTAATTGTCAGCTTGATTGTTATTGTTGCACACGTGTTTTGCGCATCAAAGAACATTTGTTTATTCTGCCAACGTTTTGTTCTTGTGCACACACAACAATGGCTCGCCATGCTAAACAAAAATGTACACAAATTATTACTTCCCAAGTCATTCTCCCTATCATGATAAATGTATCAAGGTTTGCTTACTTTTTTATGATGTGCCGGTTATAAAAATGAAAAAGAAATACATATACAATTAATTTTGTTATTAGTAGTAATAATACTACAGTGCTGCCAATTTACATTAATCTTTTTTTACCCTCCACCACAACTAGTGGTGTATGAGGGTACAATAAATTTGTCATTCCGTGTGAAACTTTTTTATTATAAATCTAAGGCCCCATAAAATTGTAAATTCTGGCACCTTAAGTAATTCTCGATTTAGCTATGTCCGTCTGTTGAAAACAAGCTCACTCTCGAAAGACTTAAAAGAAAAGAACAAACTTGGTGTCAAATGGCTTGTAGTTACCCTTAGCAGTTGTTGATTGAAATCCAGCAAAATCAGTTCAGTAAGATCAGAGCTATGAATCAAAATCTGGAACCACCACCCTAAAAAATGGA
This sequence comes from Pollenia amentaria, assembly GCA_943735925.1. Taxonomy (NCBI): domain Eukaryota; kingdom Metazoa; phylum Arthropoda; class Insecta; order Diptera; family Polleniidae; genus Pollenia; species Pollenia amentaria. The sequence goes on along the minus strand of OX031009.1, from coordinate 205,319,432 downwards.
TAATTTTGTAACAAAAACTAACATAAATGGTGGAAAAATGCACGGAATGATATAAGATTTTGCACATATTCGTTTTATATGACTGTAAATTAAGTTTCGTAAAGATCGGTCCTTATTTTCCCCTGGGCGCCATATAAACCCTGCTCCTGGAAAACAGTTTAGTACTTAAGCTTTAAGCTGTAAAAAAATAATACTATCATAATAATGTTTAATACATCGCAGTTTTATAGGACAACGAATCTCACTGGTAAATTTCGTTAAGATCTGTCCATAATTTACCCTAGGCCCCATATAAACCCTGCTCCCGGAAAATTGTTTAGTAAGCGTAAAACCGTAATAAATAATACAATTGTAATTAAATTTGGTACATCACGGTTTCATATAACTAGATATCCCTCTGCCAAATTTTGTGAACATCCGTTCATAAATTACCATAGGCCCCATATAAAGCTTAATCTCGGAAAACAGTACGCCTAAAACCGTAATAAATAACGCTATCATAAAAAAAAAACTAAATACTTCACAGTTTTATGGTACTAGAAATCACACTAATAAACTTCGTGAAGATCGGCCCATAACTTCCCATATGCCCCGTATAAAGCCCACTCTGGGAAATGAACTTAATATGCCCAAAACCATAGCGTGTATAGATATTGCGGTAAAATTTGTTCCAAAACCAAATTCAGCAGACTTCTGAAATTCACTGTAAACGCTAAAAACTAATTTCACTGCGGTATTGAAAATTATTCTACTTTAACTTTTTTTAATACCAGAAATCACTCTACAGAATTTTGGGATGATTGATCCATAATTCTGTGGTTTTCATGGGTAACCCAATATTGCCTAATTTTAAACGCTCTTTACATAGGTCTTAAAATTTCTGAAAAAATATGGACCAATTCCGATTTTTTACGTAATGACCAATTTCAAAAAGTTCAATACCATAGATCGATCTAGAATGTTTTTTCTGCTCTCCTAAAAAATTGAACTTAAAGACATACGCGCGGTTACCCATGAAAACCACAGAATTAACCATGGGTCCAATATTAATTCCCCTCCTGAAAATCATTTTAGTTCGGCTGAAACTGTTACGAATCATGATATTTTACTCAAGTTCAGATTTCCAAAAAGAAAAGCAAAAAACTTTAACAATTTAATACATCAAACGTCCGTTCATTCCCAAAAAAAAGTCGAAGTGTAATCTGTGGTGTAATTAAACAAACTGGTGTTTAATTATACCAGTAGATCATTTGTGTGCAGTTCTTTTATCAAACACTTTAATAAAATTCACTAATCACAACACAAAATGTGGACTTTTTGTAAACATAAGCAAAACTTTGACGTAGGATTGGACAAACAATACAAGAGCAAAAAATCGAAATCTGGCGTAGTAATGCCACCTGTTTAATTTATCATGAGCTGAACGATGTTTAACATACAGTTTGCCAGAGAATGCGATCGTGAAATAAAATCTATTTTATTTTGAGAAGGTTTTCTCTAATGCTCTCACATAATGACACTAATGGGTAATAAATCAGTGAGTGTTTAACTTGAGGGTAACACGATCAAGTTTTGTCTATCAAGTTTTAATACACTCTCACTTTTTTACCAATACACTCATACTTTTAAAAATTGAAGCGAACTTGCCTTTAAAATTCTCTTACAAGTGAGTGTATCAATTTACGTTCAAGAAAACAGCTGATTACAAGTTTGGTGAGAAAATTTTTCGTTTGTCTTTATAAATTGTTCTCTTGATGACATCTTGAAAGTAAATTGCTTCAAAATTGCGTGCAGCCTACGTCACAGCTTCCAGTTTTTGGAAATTTTGACAAACTGTATATGTAAAAGACTATCAAGAACAACTTGATCGTGTGGCTGCAGTGTAAAGGCTGGTTTAGTTGAAAAGTTACATGTGGCAGCACTATGATAAATGTTGTCAAATTCATATCGTTTAGATGGGTAGTTTAAACGCCAAATTTAATGCGTTTTAATATGGTTTATTTGTTTACTGATTTATAGATTCGTTGGTTTAAACACATTTTAAACCAAAAAGAGAGTTTAACTTGCTCTGATTTATTAGCCCTAAGAATGGGTTTTTAACATCGATTTTAATCTTAGCAGCAAACTGCAATTAATTAATCTGAAAATAAATTTAATGAGGACTAATTGGGTTTTCCGTGTTTAAGTCGCAGCATTGCCATACTGAATAACAAAAAATGGCAACTTTTTATCAATGCACTTTGCATTTTATGCACAAGAAGGAGAAATTCCGCCCTTTTCATTCTTATAAATCTCGCTTCTTATAATCGTTTAATTTAGGTTGTCATACGTTACAGAATCACTAAAGTCTTCATCTTCACTAGAATAATCCAGTTTTCGTTTATGTATATGTATTCTTTCTTTGTATTTTAACAGCTGCTTTTGTTATACATGTATATGTGTTGACATTTGTTGATAAAGTTTAAAACACCAAGATTGGCCGCCTAAACTGGCAAATAAAAGTAAATAATCCTCATCTTAAAAATTGAAAACACAGATTAAAGATGACTTTATCTCTGATCTCCATGTTAAAACCAACCCTTATTCTCTTACCAATGCTACCATACTTTCATTTAATTTCATACATTTTGTAAACAAAGAAAAATAAAAACAAATTAAAAGAAAAAAAATGAGAGATAACTTGAAGTTACTGCCGATGTTTTAATTATGTGCTTTAGGATTTTTGCCTGAAGTTGAAAATTCAATTCTGTTTCGTCATTAAGATTGGAATTTATTATCGAGTACTATTTAAGTATTATCGCAATATAATTAAAAAATATAAGTTTTGTTATTTTTTTGTATGCAAATAGCTTTATTGGTGCAAAATAAGTCCCAGGATAACGGAAGCATCTCCAACTTCTCGTATATCCCCAACATCTTATATTATTGCCTTAAAAATGTATTTGCCATCAGAATTGAAACAAAACCTACCAGATTTCGAAAAGAAAACTCCGGAGTGAAAGTGATAAATATAGCCAGTTTTTGTTGTGAAGAGCTGGCAACACTGTTATACTAATTAATACGTACGCTCAAAAATATGATAATTAAAAATATAGACAAAGTGGCTGAACAAAGAAATAAATAGTCAAGAGCATATCGCTAAATAATTTTACGAATTGAATGGTAAGGGCCGACCCAGACAGCAAACACAAACTCACCCGAAAACACTTTTTTCATTTAGATGATTTTCGAGGAATAACATGACAGATAGTTCAATTAAAAGGTGTTGGTTTTTTTGATGACGGTCCTTTGGGAGTCATTTGAATTTATATGCCACATAAAAGGAGTGAATATTAAACAGGTAGAAGTACTTTATTCGGCCATGGCGAATCTTATATACCCTTCACAATTGATCCAAGTGTTCTCTCGCTCATATAGAGCCCGTACCTATTTCGTACGGGCTCTATTTTGCCAAAATAATATTTTTAGGAAGAATAAGAGGCAGTAGTGGTTTTTTGCTTACTTATCAGCCATATGTAGACCGATTTGGCTGAATTATAGTGGCATACTTTTTTATTTGGCAAATTATGTGATATAAAGATATATATCAGCCTAGTACTCATCATATCTGGGTCTTCGGGAAACACGTTTTAACCAATACACAGATAGAAGGTAAGCGGTCATCGTTAAATAAACTTCGCTATTCAAATAGACCCAGAATATACATATCGCACTTGATCAACAAGAGGGTATTAACTCAAAATTTAAAAATTTTCAGTAGAAACAAAATAATTTTTAATTTAATATTAATGGCATATGAAAAATAATTTTTAAAACAAACGTTTCATTACCAAAGAGTAGACAAAATAACCCGATATTTTTAGAGCGGGTAGAAATGAATATAACATGATGATTTTTTCTACAAAGTGAAAAAATAAAAATTTTGAGTTAATACCCTCTTGTTGATCAAGTGCGATATATTTAATATGTAGAAAGGCTGGTGCGATGTAAACTTCACACCCTCACCCAGAGACCAATGTGGCCCTATGTGACGAGATTATGTTAGGTAGGGAGGCTGGTCATATACATATTTATTATATTTTCTATATGCGATCTAAGATCCAAGTTGTAGAAATTACAAACTGAATGACAAATTTATATATATCAACACTTTCCACCTGTGGCGAAGGGTATAACAACTAAATTAATTTTGTTATAAATTGTAACTTTGCAATTAGTTATTGGGTGTATAACTTAAAAATGCGAGATATAATGGTGTATCATTACACATGGTTTGTGTCTTTAGTTACTTGTATGTACATTTTTTATTTTCCCGGTCTTTTTCATTACCAGAGAAAGCGGGTTAATTTTGGAATTTCTCGGAAAATCGCGGGATAGCCTGCCCAATAAAAAACGATGCAAACTATTTGCCTGATTCACAAGGTAGTCATAAACTTGTAAAGTCATATGTCTTATAATAATTACAAGAAGTATATATGACTGTTGTATGCAACCGCTTAAAATTTAGATTTCTACTGTGCAGTTAAAATACAGCAATATTTTTTTTTTTTTAACAATTGTAAAATCTTATGTAGGACATTATGACGATATGACTTGATAGCACACCTTGTGTATCACCCAATTATTTAATTTAATTTAATATACAAAATATTTCTTTGAAAATAGGATTGTAGAACAGAATAATCATTTATAGAATCGGTTAACAGCCTATTTCTTGTTTTATTTATAAAAAAAAATCCGATCAATGAGAAACACGCTGACTTTCTACAGATGTCGGCCTCATAATCTAGAGAGCATAGCATAATCTCTGAAACTTTCACTTTTTCACCACTTTCTTCAAAAACTTGTATTAATTCCATTTTGCTTTGAATTCAATCAGCGTTTTCTTTACTAATTGCTGCACTCCAAATTTCCTCAAATGTTAACTTTTCAACTTTTTCCAACATCTCTTACATAAATAGTATTTACTACATTTTCAGACTCTAATCCAAAAAGTTTTTTATGCCGCTGCTATGATTAAATAAAAAATCCCAAGAATTACCGCACAAATTTCCCGGAATTTTTTTTTTTTTTTATTTATTTTTGAAAAATGTGCGGGATACCGGAATATTTTTTTGGGGAAATCTCAAATGTAAAACAGTACAGTAATGGTATCTTGGAGATATATTTGGAGAGCAAATATATGAATTTTTTTCTTTCTTACGAACAAAATATATAGTTCAAAGCTGTTTAAAATATTTCGAATTTTGTGCCAACTAAGAAAATTAGTTCGGTTCAAAAGTGGACAAAAAAATTTTAAAGAAAAAAAAAATTGGAGGTAAATCTTCATAAAGTTTGCTGTCAAACTCAAAAAGAACTTGCAAAATCAATGAAAGCCAGCCGCTCAAGCAAAAATTTTAAAACATGTGCAGGCAGCAGGATTCAGTCAAAAGCACGTAAATTACGTATCATACAAAGTAACTGCCCGTTCGCCGATATCGAACGTTAACATTCGCACAGTAAATAACATTTAAAACAAAAAAAATTTCAAAAATTGTTTCAAAAATTGTTTTTGTTTTAAATGTAATTTTCTATGCGAACGTTAATGTTCGATATCGGCGAACGGGCAGTAAATCCGAGAAAAGTTAAAGGCCGTTAAAGAAGTAGTTTTTGCATCAAATCATTTCTTGCGATACAGAAGTTAACCAACTGAATCAACGCTAAAGCCGAATGTTCATGGTGCCAAAGTCATGCTATTTATAAATTTGGATCAGGTCGGTCTTATCTATTATAAGTTTCTAAAATCTGGCCAGATCCAAGGGGGCATGTACCGACCACAATTAATTATCTTGAAACGTGAATTGACCCTCAAATTTACGAAAAAAAAAATCATACCGTTTTTAAGTTATACACCTAATTCTAAAGCTCCAAATTTTCTAAGTATATTTACATATTTCAAATTTGTGTTGAAATATTCAAACATTTCGATGTTAAATACCAGAAAGTGTAACTGTTAACTGAGCATCGTTTTCAAGACAATTTTATATAGTTTTTTTCATTAAAGTAAAAACGTTAAAATTAAGTAAAAAAAATATTTGATGAAAAAAACACTGAAGACTTTTCCACATTTATTAGTGAAAGTGTATTGGTTTTTGATTTAATTTTTTTTTTTTGGGTGAATGGAGGGAGGGGGAACGGTTGGAATAAAGTAAAAGTTTGATAACAAATAGATAATTAATATAATTATTATTTGAAAGTACTAGTTCCTATTAAACAAACTATTTACAGAATAACTAGAACAGTTGTATATAAATAATTTGAAAAGATATAAATAAAGTGCAAGGTCAAGTTTATTATATTGAAAAAACTTATATAACACAAAAAAAAAATTCCTTAAAAATAACTAAAATATTTTCCAAAAAAATTTCAGAACTAACAATGTAAGTATATAATAGAACTTCCACACTAGGGCCAAAAGCTCTTTTTCGCGGATCAATTGAAATCTCCTCAGTTACAATAGGCACTGGCAGGACATAAAGTAAATATTAGGATAAGATTTGATTAATTATTGTTAGTTCATATTTAATATATGAAGATTCAATAAATAAATACTGAAGAAAAAAAAAAGAAAAGTTACAATAGTGAGGTACACTAAATTTAATGTGTGTTACTCTTGGAACAAACTACAGGTTCCAAAATGTATTGGGGAAATTATTAATTATGTGTTTTTGTCATAAAAGTAAACAAAAAATTTAAAAATTTTGTGAAAAATGTTTAATATTATAATTTAAAATTTTGTTATGTTTTTGTTGTTTTTATGTGTGTTTAATTCACACAGAATCTATATATGTGAGGGGTGAACTAAAAAATTGAGAACGCTCTCTCGAGTCGGCATACTAGTTGTATACTATAGTACTCCTTCTTTTGGATGTGCAAGGCCTGCTCGCTCCATTCCATATTCATATCTTTTTTACACACGTTGTCATTGCGGGGTAGGCCTACCGCTCTCGCTTCTTTGGCAGGTACATAAGAATGGCAACTGCTTAAAATAAATAATTTTTTACTTTTGCTTTGGCAAAAAACAAAACAAAAAATATTACTCCATCTCTTCTCCCTTCTCCTAGAAACGAGTGTGGAATGTGTATCTTATCTTTTATACGGAAGATCCGAGACCTTCTATGTGGTATTATTTAGCAGTTATCTAAGAATGGTAATTGAATCAAAAATATTTTTAAGCAGACCTTTAATAAGGCCTGAAGTAAGAAGGTATTCTCAGTTTTCCCGATGGGTATATAAAATATTCAGGTTAAAGTTACTTTTCAATACAGGGCTAGAAGCCTCTGTGTTTTTCAACATATTTTTACGTTTTCGTGTAAAATTTGCGAAATGCGAAATTTTAGGACGATAGTAAAAGCTTACATTCTTAGTTTTGACTTAATAACAGTTTAAAGTTTACACTTAATAGTCTAGTCGAGGAATAAGAAATAGTAAGAGCAAAAGATGTAGCAATGAAGTAGCAAGTGATGTAGCAAAAGGAGTATATTTAAGTTATCATATAATGTAGGATATGTAGCAATAAATGCCACTTTATAGAAATATAAAAGATAAAAATAAAAATTTAATTAAATCGCAAACGTATTAGAAAACACGTTTTTTTCCTATTTACTTTTACTTTTTAAAAATATAAGAAATATTTGTTATATCATGCAGTCAAATTTTGTAGTTTTTAATGATGGCTCACCAACACACTACAGTACGCATCAGTCTCTCACACACATAGATTTATCATTTGGTTCTCGCTACTTAAAAATACAATCTAATTGGAAAACAGAAGATGACCTTCATGGAAGTGATCATTTCCCCATAATTATTAAACTTTTCATTTCACCTCAAGCCAACTCTTCTAAACCAAGACCAAAATTTATCACAACTAAAGCAAATTGGGAAAAGTTCAATGAGCTCTCATTGAAATTTGACGAAAATCGTCCTATTAGCAATAACGTTAATCAAGAATCTGCAAATATTCAAAAAATCATACTTCAAAGCGCTAACAACTCCATTCCACAAATAAATCCTTCCATCAAAAAAACGGTTCCTTGGTGGAACAATCGTCTTAATGAACTAAAAAAAGAAAAAAAACAGTTTATGGCACATACTAAAACGAAATATTAACACAGTTAATATCGTTAACTTTAAAAGGGCAGTAGCCAAATTTAAAAGAGAATTAAAAATTGCTAAAAGCACGTCAATTTCAACCTTTACTGCAAAAATTAACCCAGAAACCCCAAGCAATAAAATATGGTCAAATATCAGAACCTTCTGTGGCATCAACCTACCTCAAACAATTCATACCCTTCACTCAGTTTCGAACCCAAATCAATCTCTATCTGACAAACAATCCATAGCTGAAGAATTCGGACAATACTGGTCCGCGGAATCAAATGGCCAGAATTTTTCAAAACGAATTCAGATCAAATAAATGTTCTGTATTAGATAACAGTACTGTACCTAACCTCACCGAAGAGGCTATTGCAATTGAAGGAAATATTACTATCACTGAGCTGGAATTTGCTCTAGGCAAATTCAGAGGTAAAATTCCCGGTGTTGATAGAATTTCATACCATATGATAAAAAACCTTAATGATAAAACAAAACACAGACTTATTCCCCATTTTTACAAGACCAGTACCATTACTCCCATTCCGAAACCTAACTTAGAAAAAACACAAATAAAATCTTACAGACCTATCTCTTTGAATCTATGTACCTCGAAACTTCTAGATAAAATGATAGCAAACCGCCTTTGGTGGTATGTTACCACTAACAATATGCTTTGCACACATCAGCTAGGGTTTAGGAAGGGTAAATCAGTAACGGATGCCCATCTATTCATTGATCACATAATTACTTATTCACTTTCACACAAAAATCAAGTCTCAATTGTATCATTAGACTTTTCAAAAGCTTTTGACAGGATAGGCAGGCATACCATTATACAACAATTAATCGAATGGGGATTAGGACCCAACATTATACGGTATATTGCTAACTTTCTTTCAAATAGGCAAATCAGAATAAAGATCGGCAATCAATATTCCAAATTATACCCATTACACAATGGGATCCCATAAGGGTCGCCACTCTCGGTAATATTATTCCTTATCTCCTACAACAAACTTAGTGAACATTTATTATCGCTTAAAGAATATAAATTTTGTGCTTACGCTGATGATTTTTATATTATAAAACCCCTTTCAAAAGAAAAAAATCAAACCATTAATATTGAATAGAGTTTTTTTATTCCCGCACTTTTTGGATTCCCGGGAAAGCGGGAAATAAAAATCGAATTCCCGGGATCCCGGGATTCCCGCCCAATTTTTTTTGTTTATTTATTAACTTATTTCTCTAATGAAATTAATATTACTTACTGGCTATTACGCTTAAAATAATTAAATCTAGTATCTTTTATATACCAAAAACGTAAATAATTCAAGATAAAAGTCATTTTAGGACACTTAAGGGGTAATTTTAATGCCAATAGCATTTGCATAATTGGAATGAAAGTTTTAAAGTCTTATGGCTAATAAATAAGTGAGTGTTTAAGCGCTGGTTTAGTTGAACTAAACTTAAATTTATATGTAGTTTAAACTTAACAGTTGTAAATCAGTGTCCCATGTATTATATGTAGTTTAAAAAGTAACATGTGGCAGCACTTCGATAAATGTTGACAAATTCATATGGTTCGTATTGGTAGTTTAAACGCCCAATTTTATGCGTTTAAAGATGGTTTATATGTTTTCTGATTTATAGATTTGTTGGCTTAAATACATTTTAAACCAAAAAAACAGTTTAACTTGCTCTGATTTATTAGCCCTTAGTGGTATACAGTTTTCGGAAGGGCGATTAGGAACTGAAACCACAACATTACGAAGTAGGAATTCTGAAATAATTTTACGGTTTAACAAATTCAGCAGAAAGGAGAAATTTTATTTACTACATATATTTAATAACATATTTTTTACAATTTTATAACCCTTAATCACCAGTGGTGTATGAAGGTATACTAAGTATGTCATTCGATGTGAATATTTTTTTAATATTCATCTAAGGTCCGATAAAGTATTGTGAGTTCTTCATTCGTTCTTAGCCGATTTAGCCATATGGGTGTCAAATTGTATCTAGATCTTCTAGGCTGTTTGGGATTGAATTCGTGCAGAATCGCTTCAGTAGGAAAAAAGTTATGCACCCAAATGTGGAACTAACTCCCAAAATATCAACAAAATCTAACATAAATTTGTGGCGAATGTACCTTTTGTCATTAAATTTCAACAAGTTCGTTTTATAAGGCACCAAATTTCGTGAATATCGTTCCATAATTTACCTACGGCTCGATGTTTAGATTAATCTCGTAAATCATGTAAGTATGCCTTTAAGCGTAACGAATAATGCTTTTGTGGTGCAATTTAGCATAATCTACTTTCATAAGACTCAAAATTACTTGAAATGCCGCATATAAAGCACAATCTTGGAAAACACTTATACATAGTATTATTGTAAAATTTACACTTCAGTTTGATAAGACAAGAAATAAAATTTCGTGAAAATAGGTCTATAATTTATCATTGGCCCTATATAAAGCCCATTCTCAAACGATTAATAAGTCTTTAACTGTAGCAAATGTAAATATTGTGGTGATATTGAGTTGGATTAATCTACTAAAGACAGTAGTCCGACATAGATTTACTAAAGTTTAAGAAAAAGATTTTCTTCAAAATTTCCCGGGAATTAATTGCGGGATTCCCGGGAAATTTTGCGGGAATAGAAAACAATTGAAAAATTGGGACGGGAAATCCCGGGAACAAACTCTAATATTGAACCACTGATAAACCATATAAAAAACTGGTGTAACTACTCAGGTGCGGAACTATCCTTATCTAAATGTAACCACTTGCATATCTGCAGAAAAAGATCCTGTCAACCGAACGTATCCTCCGGCACATTAACAATAAAAAATACTACCTCTTTAAAAATCTTAGGTCTGATATTCAATTCGAAATACAATTGGAACGACCACATTCTTCACATTACAAACGATTTAACCCGCAGACTTAACATAATAAAATGCCTATCAAACAAAAAATTTTTCTGCAACACTTTCACGGTAATATCTGCTATTATCGAAAATCCATTATGGTATTTATTTGTATGGTTGGACACCTAACTCGGCTCTGCAAAAGATCAAAACTGTTATTAATTCTTCCCTCAGAATATCTCTCAAAGCGTTTCGGACCACACCAGTCCACAATATGCTTTTCGAAGCGGGTTTCATACCACTTGAAACAAGTAGATTTATTTACACCTTTAAACTTTTACGTAATGTACTCAACAGTTCAGACTCACCTATTCACAAAATAACACTACAACTTGCTAAAAAAAAATAACCCAAACAAAATCCAATCTACTCTTAGCAGAATTTGTAACTTTGGAAGAGTTAATAACTTCCCATTAATGCATAACAACAGAATATTGCTTCATCTCGGCCAACATGGTATTTGCATTCGAACTGTTTCATAACCTGATTAAGCCAATACCCTATAAATACTTCTCCGCGAAATATTTATAGAAAATGCTTTCTGGAAATTATCAACGGGTATACAAACTACAAGTTGTTATATACAGATGGCTCGAAAAACGATCAAAACCTCTCATATAGCATAACGACTGTAACACTATTATTAAAGCTTCCATACTTCCTTCTTATTCCACAGTTTTTTCTGCGGAAATAATAGCAATATTTGAAGCAATAAAATATATAAAAAAGCTAACTAGTAACAATATTATCTGCACTGACTCACTCTCGGCCATCCATGCCATAAAGAACATCCACAACAATGACTTTTACGCCACTAACATAAGAAACGTGTTAATAAACAACTATCCCAGGATCTTATTAATATGGGTTCCTGGACACTGCTTAATTCCGGGCAATGAATTTGCGGATTCTGCCGCAAAAACGGCACTTCGATCCCCTCTTTACCTGACTAATAACATTAACACTAACGACATACTCGGCTATTTACGTAATTCACTGATCCAACAATAGAACTTATGGTTAAAAACATCGGATTGGTATAGAGAAATTAATAGAAGAAAAATAAATATTAGAGACTATCTTAACTTTAACACAAATAAGGTTATTAACACTCAAAATTATGCTAAATTCATCAGACTCAGGCAAGGTCATACTTCAATTACAAACAAACACCTAATGGAGCCTAACTCATCGGATCAATGTCCATATTGTAATACTAGTACCATTTCCATCATACATATTTTATCATATTGCACGAAATTTTCAGCTATGAGATACCACATCTTTCAATCAAGCCCAATACAATACCTTTCCGATCCCTCACCAACTAACATTAACATTATCCTAAAATTTTTAAAAAAAACTAAAATATACAGACATATAAAAAAATGTATAAATTTTTGTAAATATTACTTAGATTAATTATAGTTATAAATTATTCTGTAACATATCTAGCTAGATCATTCTGTCTGTCGCGGTCGTTGAAGATAGACGTGTTTTCTAAACTCGGCATACGGTTTATTTTTTTTTTTTTGAACAAATAAAGTATAAAAAAAGTAAATACAAGAAAAAGAAAAAAAAATTACATGTATGTACATACATACATAAACACACATTTTTTCATTCTCGGTGTTGATAAACAATAACAAATAAGAAGAGCACAACTGTAAACAGTAAAAGAAAAAAAAACTCTTATGAGTGCAAACAATAGAAATGCATATATCACAGTGAGTGTTAGCGAAACAAATACAGAAATAAAAAAAAGAATCGATGATAGCAAATACCTAACGGCTAAACCTATTACTCGTACGCGATCCCTCTCGCCGTCTGTATTTAATAACACGGTTGATACAATAACAAATACAAAACCTGCTAGCGTTGCCTCAACAGCAAAAACAATTTTAATAAGTGATGTAAATATTAACCCCCAATCAGGCATAATAGAAAACTCAGTATCACCTTCGGTGTCTAATAATACGGTTGATATTAATACAATAAAAAATATAAAACCTGCAAGCGGTGCCTCAGCGGCAAAAACGATTTTAATAAGTGATGAAAATATTACCCTCAAATCAAGCATGATGGAAAACTCAGCTCCACAAGTAAAAAGTGGTCAAAAGCCTCAAGTACAAGTTGGTATGGACAGGTACATAACAGTGCTTAAACGGGGTCGCAGTCCTACCTCTGCAGCAGTTGCTTCGGCCTCAAAAGTACCATCTTTTGATAAAATAAATTCTCAAAATCGATTTGCAATTCTGGAGGATGAATCCTCTGAAGCACCAAACGTCATAAAATCGTCCAAGCCTCCCCCGATATATCTTAGGGAGCAAAACTCAAATGAGCTCATAAAGAGTTTGATATCGGTGATAGGTGAAAATTCGTTTTACGTAGCTGCTATCAAGCGTGGTAGTATAAACGAGACAAAAATACAAGTCAATAATGAGAATGATTTTCGCAAAATTATAAACAAATTTGAAGTACTTAAAAAAAACTTTTATACATACCAACTGAAAAGCAGTAAAGGTCTCCAGGTAGTGATTAAGGGAATTGACTCATGTGTGGACCCAGAAGAGGTAAAAACATTCCTCGAAGAAAAAGGCTTCAAAATAAAACATGTAGTAAATATAAAAAATAGAGAAAAAAACCCCCAACCACTTTTTCGAGTGGAGCTTGAACCCGGCGACGTAAAGCTTAAAAAAAATGAAACGCACCCTATTTACAATTTGAAATATATTCTCTATAGAAGAGTAACTATAGAAGAGCCACACAAAAGAAATGGTCCCGTTCAGTGTTTAAACTGTCAAGAATATGGTCATACTAAGGCATATTGCTATTTACCCCCTGTTTGCGTAGTATGTGGTGAATTACATGGTACAGATCTTTGCGATAAGTCTAAAACCGACCCCAACGTAAAAAAATGTAGCAACTGTGGCGGTAATCACACTGCCAATTATAGAGGATGCCCTGTATATACCATCGTCAAGCAGTCAGTTGGACCGAAAACTAATCCCCCTCAAATGCAGGTAACAAATCAAATAAGCACTGGTGACATTCAGGCCCCGCAGCCTAGTAATAACAGAACCTCTTGTGCTAACGTCGTAAAATCAAACCATGCGCCAACGCAAGGTGCTGCGCCAAGTAATGATGAAACTCCAGTTTCAAATTTAAGTCGTCTAGAAAAAACCATGGAAACATTAGTGCAAACAGTAACTAATTTTACGAACACAATGGGTAATATGATGCAGGAAATTCTTAGAATGCAATCGATGTTATTGCAATCTGTACTTAACAAGCCATGAACTGTTTAAAAATCTGTTTTTGGAACGCGAACGGCATCCGCCAACATAAAAATGAATTAGAATACTTTCTTAAAAATAAACAAATTGATGTCATGATGGTTTCTGAAACTCATTTGACCTCAAGAAATACGTTTAACATCAATGGTTATATACTATATGATACCAAGGACCCTCGAGATAGAGCTTGTGGTGGTTCTGCCATTTTGATAAAAAATCGAGTCAAACACTACCTAATGTGTGATCATCGTGAGGATTATCTCCAAGCAACGAACATTTGTGTTGAAGAGCTGAATCGTAGCATTGTAATCTCATCTTTATACTCTCCACCTAGATTTTCAATATCAGAAAGCCAATATTGTGAATATTATAAATCACTAGGACCCTGTTTCCTGGCCGCTGGCGATTATAACGCTAAACATACCTTCTGGGGGTCACGACTAATAACACTAAAGGGTCGTGTTTTGTTTAATACAATCTCTAAAATGAATTTAAATGTTGTCGCGAGCGGCCAACCAACATATTGGCCTGCTGACCCGCAAAAAATTCCAGATGTCATCGATTTTGGCGTGGTTAAAAACATCCCCACAGAAACGATTCACGTTGAAGCTTCCCTAGAATTATCTTCCGACCACACACCTACAATTGTTACTATAATGAACCCCAATAGAATTGTATCTCCGACTGGTTACCTAGCGACGTCAGCCACACAAATAAATTGGTTAAAATATAAAAAATATCTCAGTGCCCATTGCACAGAAAATATTCCGCTCAGTACACCGGAGTATGTAGATCGCTCTATTGATAATTTTGACAGTTTTCTGAAACTAGCTGTTCAACATTCCAATATTGCCCCCAAAAAAACAAAAACTATTAAAATATATTCCACAGATGTCGAGCGTCTCTTGTCTGAAAAAAGGAGGGCACGAAGAGAGTGGCAATTGCACAGATCTCCTCAACTTAAGAACTTGCTAAAAGAGTGTACAAAAAGATTAAGAAAGTTATTGCAGACTCAGAAAACGGCTTCTCTGGAAAAATATCTTAAGGAACTTGATGCAACTCCACAATCGGACTACTCATTATGGCGTGCAGCTAGAAACCTCAAAAGGCCAGTTGTCTCTAAACCACCATTAAGAAACTTGAATGGAAGTTGGGCAAGAAATGATGTTGAAAAAAGAAATCTGTTTGTAAGTCACTTCAAAAACGTATTTACACCTAATATATCTCACAATATTGCGGTCGATTTACCACCTGTTGCTGCTAGAGCAGCTATTCCCCTAAGATTTGAGATGAGAGAAATCGAAAAGGTTATATGTGACTTAAACACTAAGAAGGCACCTGGCATTGATAAGATCAGCAATAAAATGCTATTAGAGCTACCTCGCGTAGCAAAGAAAATTATTCTTTTTATTTTTAATGCTATTTTACGCCTTGAATACTTTCCTCAAAAATGGAAGGTTTCCTTAGTTACCATGATACCAAAGCCAGGTAAAGATCATACGAAAGTTGAGTCTTATAGGCCTATTAGCTTATTATCAAATATGTCAAAGCTATTTGAGAAATTATTAGTTTCAAAATTAACACCGATTTTAAGTGAAAATAGATGTATTCCAAACCATCAATTCGGATTTAGAAGAAAACACAGCACAATTGAACAAACTCATCGAATAGTAAATGTCATAAGAAAAACATTTGAAGAAAAAAAATATTGCTCAGCACTCTTCATCGATGTTTCGCAAGCTTTTGACAAAGTCTGGCATGAAGGCTTATTACACAAATTGAAGCAAAATTTACCAGCAAACACACACAAACTGTTAGAAAGCTACTTAGTCGGTCGTCAATTTATTATTAAAGAAGGAAATTTCTTAAGTTCACCTCAGCTGATTGGCGCTGGAGTCCCACAGGGCAGCATCCTGGGCCCTCTATTATACTTAATTTATACTTCGGACATGCCAACAAACAACTACACCCAAACTTGAACATTTGCAGACGACACAGCTTTTCTAAGCGTTCACGAAAACCGTTATGAAGCATCTCGTTACCTACAGCATCATATATTTCAACTAGAAATATGGCTAAGACAATGGAGGATAATGGTCAATGAGCAAAAATGCGTACATATAACATTCACCCTGCGCCGGGAATCTTGCCCCCCTATTACAATCAATAATCAAATTATTCCTCAACATTCGCATGTAAAATATCTCGGTATACATTTGGATCGGCGATTAACGTGGAAATGCCATATAGAGGCAAAATTAACTCAAATGAAACTAAAAGCCATCCAAATTCATTGGCTTATTGGAAGAAATTCTGTTCTTAGACTCGATTGCAAGCTTCTACTTTACAACTCTATCTTAAAGCCTATCTGGTGCTACGGTATTCAACTATGGGGCACTGCCTCGGCCTCTAATATCGAAAAAATTCAAAGGCGCCAAAATAAACTTCTTCGTATAATCACAGCCGCCCCCTGGTATGTTAAAAACTCAAACATTCATAAGGATCTCAACGTGCCATTAGTAAAAACTATGATTACGAAATATGCAGTAAAATATTTAAAAAGACTTGAACAACACCCAAATCCTTTAGCTCGAAATATTTTAAATCATGGCGGCCACACTCGCTTAAGGAGAAGAGACACTGCAGCACTTACCCAACTAGATGAGAGATAAACACCTATATAAGTGAACAGAACCCGTGATGAAGAAAATTTTTGTCTGGCACTGGCAGGACATAAATAAAGTATTAGGTTAAGATTTGATAAATTATTGTTAGTTCATATTAAATATATGAAGATTCAATAAATAAATTACGAAAAAAAAAATATCTAGCTGAAGGCCACAGTAGCCATTGCTCTAATAATTTATCCTTATGTTATTTTTTTATAAGTTAGGATAACTAATAAATAAATAAATAAATAAATAAGAAATATTTGAGCGGAACCTTATCTCATATGTAGTAGTTTTTGTGTATAAATAAAGGCTATTTTACACGGTAATACAATTTATTATGACTTTGTAGAATCGAAATATTATGAAATTCTCTCCGTATTTAAAATAAAAAAAATAAAAATCTGTTGCAAGTATTTTTCATGTTTACACGGATGGCAAGGCGAATTCAACTACAGGTGGTGTCGATACTACAACAATCCAAAAACAACAGAAACAACACAGGGTTTTTTGCATTGCATTGTTATTGTTTACTGTCCAAAATGTCAACCATTCCTAACAAAACACTAACAAATCAAAACAAAGTAGCTCGAACTGTCAAAATCAGATGGCGTTTCGACACCACCTGTAGTTTAATTCGCCTTGCACGGATGGTATAAGTAAAATAAAAGCAAAGATACTAAACAGCTGAGTTAATAACAAACAAGCAGATGGTTACAGTTTTACAATATTTACCAAAACAACATGAAAATTGCCTATGTTGATTTTAGTTGTTTTTGTAATTGTATAAAAATGTTACCATCTTGAATATATGCAGTTAAAATACACCTCTGGTGTGATGAGAATACAAAAGTTTCTAAAATGGTTTAGAAAATGAACATTTACCGACCGCTTGTCAAATTTTGTATTAAACATCTGCATGAAACTTAATAATGATGTTCATGAAACTTTCATTATAATTTTGTATTTGCTTCGTTTGTATTCAATATAATGAATAACTACAAAATGAAAGCAACAAACACACGAAATTTAAGAGATGAATAAGATGCAGTGTTTTTGAAAAACATTAAGAAAAATTAAAAAGAACACAAAAATAACCATGAAGAGTAAAATCAACAAGATAAGGAAGTACATTAACATTAAAATAATAAAAATAATACAAATTTGACTTTATTTTCAATGTTAATTAATTGTTTTTAATATAAATTTTAAAACTTCAAAAAAATTTCATTTTATTTTCCAAAACATTTTTAGCAATGTGTTTTGCTTGGAAGTACATAAACAAGTTGTTAGGAAAACAATTTTAATTTAATTTAAAAAATGTTTTACAAATTATATATATTATTGTAAAGGTAACAAAAAAGAAGAAATTACATAACTTTACTAAGTGGCAACATTGCTATTGAGTATTTATATAAAAAAAATGAGAGGGAGTGAAAACTGTAAAACAAAAGTCGTTTCATTGAACAAAGTCTTTGTGTTTGCCATATGAAACGAAATGTGTTTGCTAGTAGCATGAATAAAACAACAGTTTGTTCAGTGGTCTTAGGTTTGTTTGAATACGAACTTCATTGAATAAACATTTCAGTATGTTCATGAATGAAGTTATTAATGCAGCCCTTTATTTTGTATCCGTATTCTCTCTTACTCAATGCATATTGCTTTTACGTGATTTTTCCCATTTTTCCACATGTCGTAATACATTGCATTATCGTGTAAACTAGACTTAAGTCATTAAAAAGCCCTTTTCACCACTGATATTTCACCCATTTCTGGACTGATTTGTCTGCATTTCAATAGCCAACTACTTCGGAATATAATATATACCTCGTCTCCATTATATCTGGGGTCTTTGGAAAACGTTTTTCAACATACAAACAGACAGACAAACCGTAGCAAAGTGGATCAGAATTTAATTTCATAAGCCAAAAATCCAATTTTTTTTTAATTGCCGATTTCCAAAATTTCAAAAGTTAACATATTAAAGCGGCTGTGGGAAAAATCGCCCAAAGAAAAATGGCCCAAAAAAAGAAATGAAAAATCGCCCAAAAAAATTCCATGTAAAATTGGGCCTAAATTCATATGAAAAGTGACCTAAAATTTTTGGGCTATTTTTCGTTATTGTTGGGTGATTTTTCGTTTTTTAAATGTTGTATGAAAAATGGCCCATTTTTTTTATTTTCTCCTCTATGGTATAACAAACACCGGCTTCGCTTACTAAAGCTTCTCTGCACAGACGGCCTTCGGCCGGGCGCAAGGATTTTCTCCTCTATGGTATAACAAATACCGGCTTCGC
Organism: Pollenia amentaria; assembly: GCA_943735925.1. Lineage (NCBI taxonomy): Eukaryota > Metazoa > Arthropoda > Insecta > Diptera > Polleniidae > Pollenia > Pollenia amentaria. The sequence goes on along the minus strand of OX031009.1, from coordinate 205,300,100 downwards.
TAACTAAAGCTTCTCTGCACAGCCGGCCTTTGGCCGGGCGCAAGGATTTTCTCCTCTATGGTATAACAAACACCGGCTTCGCTAAGTAAAGCTTCTAAAATCTGCCTTGTTTCCAAATGAAAGCCGACTATCAGAGAAGCTTTAGTTAGCGAAGCCGGTGTTTGTTATACCATAGAGGAGAAAATCCTTGCGCCCGGCCGAAGGCCGGCTGTGCAGAGAAGCTTTAGTTAGAGCAGTGTCCATGGACACTATGACACTTTTTGGAGTGTCATAACGTCCATGGACACTATGACACTGGACGTTATAACATGCCACCGGGAAAAAATTCGTTTTTGCTTTTTGGGTCATTTTTCATTTTTTTTTTTGGGCCCGTTTTCGTTTCTTTTGGGCAAAATTTCATATATAACTTTTTGGGTCATTTTTCATGTTCTGTTGGGCGATTCTTCATTTGGGCGATTTTTCATTTCTTTTTTTGGGCCATTTTTCTTTGGGCGATTTTTCCCACAGCCATTAAAGCTTAAAAATTTTGGCCAAAAAATTTGGTCAAACAATTGTAAATTGTGGGCGTGGTATGCTTTGCTGTTGAAAACAAAATATTTTATGTTTTTTTGAAAAATTTAATTATTGTAAAATTTATCACAAAGCAGCCTTTAAGAAATGGTATGCTGTACTGTTTATACCTGGTTTGATATTATATGTGTCCTCAGGTTCTATATTTTACTTTTTAGGGTCAAAAGGGGTTAAAGAGATTTTACTATCAGCAGAAAGCAGAATGTGTCTTCTTTAACCCCATATATAATTCTGTACTTATATGGACCCGCCTGTACAACACTTTTTCATTTGAATGAAATAACTAAAAAAATAAAATCTCCACAATCTTTACGCGTGTAACTTATACAAATATTGGTTCTAGGCCTACCTTTGAGTATACTGATCTACTCAGAATCACTTTCTGAGGCGACTTAACGATGCCCGTCCGTTTTGGCTGGCTGTACATGTAACTTTGTACGTAAAGTACAGATTACAATTTTAAAGATAATTTGATGAAATTTAATTGTCCAAAGGGCGAAGGCCATTAAAAGTAAAGCGAATCGGGCCATAATTACACATGGCCCTCCATAGAAACATCTTACCTTAATAGTCTTTGTATCTATAAACTATCTCATTATATTGCTATCGAGACACGTTTGGAGAGTGTATCCTATTCAGGATCCGTTGGCAATAATAGACCGGCATTGTAAAAGTATAATATGAGGTTAACATTAATTCTTTGTGCCGAATATTATCTAGTTATCAACATCTATGGGATATTTTTCGTCTTAAAAAGATTTTAGAGAGAGAGAGAAAGAGAGTTTATATGGGTCCTATGGTCAGTTTTGGGCCTACTAGGGGCCTATTTCACTAAACTTCAACTCTACAAGTTTACAAGTTATAATCACAAGTCTAATGCTTACAAATGGTAATGAGTTGTGTTTCAATAAAATTTTCAGAACACTTGTAGCTTTTTGCACTTGTAAACTACAATTTCTACAATTACAAGTTCTTGTATATATGTATTGTGATAACAATTTTACAATTCTCATGTGTTATTACTCAAAATGCTAAAATTTCCTATAAAAATGCAATATAACACAATTTAATAAAATTTCTTATTTTTTAGACGCAATCTATCGAAAAAGGTGCGGGGAGCGATGAAAATAAATACTTTTGCAATTATTGGTACTCTAATGTATATCGATAATTTGTTTTGATTGTTATCATTCCACTAATTAATCAAAACATATCGATGCCTTACTTTCTCAACCTCGTATCTTAAAAAAATACGGTTTTGACTTTTTCATATCAAACGATTGCTAGTTTTGTGTTCTATTACTGCAACAACTTATTATTCAATACTTTGTCTCAATTCTGTAAATATTAATACATTATTGAAATAATAAGTTGTTGCATTAATAGAACACAAAAATATCAATCGTTTGATATGAAAAAGTCAAAACCGTATTTTTTTAAGATACGAGGTTGAGAAAGTAAGGCATCGATATGTAGTTTGTGTTTAAAGTTTTTTTCACCCGTAAAACTGCTCTGAGTGGGGAAGCAGCTCGCGCTCGCTGTCATTATTTTTTAAGGACAATCAGGTCGTTCTTGTTCGTCTGCTTTTCGTCCGTTTTGCGTTGTCACCTCGCATTGGTTAATGGCTTGGCTTCGTATAACTGTACCGAGTTAAAGTTCTTGCGGTTGTCAGCATTGACTTGGTGCAATCGTTTTTAACCTTAAAATTGTTAACGTGTTTGTCTGGTGATGAACCATTTATAACTCGATATGACTGGTGGAGAACCATATAAAACTCAGATGTTTACTGGTGGAGACCAAAAAATACTCTGGAGTGGATTCTGAAAGCTCTCGCCTTCCTATACGAAGGTTTAGGTCGAACGAGTCCTTGATCCAATTTGAACCTATTTTATAATTTTCATCGTATTATCTCCAAAAGTGGGCACAATGTTTAAATAGACAGACAGCCAACCAGACGGACGGACAGACGGACATCGGTATATTAAATGGTGGATCTAGGACCAATTACCCTCATTCCATTTAGCGTCGTCGTCATCATCATCATCATTGTAATATCGACCTAAATTCTTATCGACGTCGTCATCAATTCGATAAAAAACTTGTATTCTATAACAACAACGTAACGATGTCGATTGTTTATCGTTTTTTTAAGCACATCTCTAATAATTTAGAAAGATGGCTGGTTTTGTTTTCAGTTTTTAATAAAAATAATGCTCTCTTGTGCTCCCAAAAAGGGTAGCTTACAATTTTCGCCCCGTATAAATGGACAGTGGCAATAGTGCCCTGTATGTTTCTTTATAACGGCAGCGATTGCCGAAAGAGCAACAAAGCTGCTTTATAGTTTTAGGAAATTTTAATCAATTTTATGGCTTGTTTGAAATATTAAAAATTTTCTCGATTTTTGCAATATTCGCGTAGCTTTGTTGCTCTTTTTCCATTTAATTAATTCAACATTATAAAACTGTTTCGGCACCATTTCGACTGACGACAAAATTAGAGTCAATTTATATCGATGAAGACGTTGACGTTGCGTATGGCATACCAAAAATACATCGACGCTTATCGATAAAACTTGATATTCATAATGGGCATACCGATTTACAAAAATTGACACGAAAGGACATCATTTCGTATTGATGACGCTAATTGGAATAAGGGTGAATATCTTTAGGTGTTTCAAACGAACAGTACCCCGCATTTTTATACTAAATGCTACAAAAATCAAAAGTTTAACGCTAAGCCGATTTTAATGAAATTATAACTGGAGAAAAATCCAAGAAATCGTCTCTACATACAAAAATTCTTAAATTTCTCTAGCGGTTTTAAAGTTATAGACTTGTGCCCCATAAAAAATGATTCTGAGCCACTGTGCAACTAACAGACATAGGTCTAACATACATAGCTAAATCAACTCCGCTGCTCATAAGGATCCAGAAAATGTATACTTTATGGGATCTATGTTCCAACTTAAGGTATATTCAATAAAATCAATATTTTAAAAATTATTACCCAGTTCGTAAAATAACAAATTTATATATGTATTTTTTTCCATGTTATATGTAACATTTTCTTGCAATAGGAAAGCGTGTAATTTGAATATATTACCTCGATAAAATTTCACAATTCCTATAAAACTCATGTGTGAAAAAACACACTTTTAAACATACGAACTTAATAATAATTTGAAATGAAAGATAAGAAGGAACCATTGCAACTATTGAAATATAATAACGCTTATTTAGGTAATAATATTAACTGTTATTAAATGCCACTTGATTACTTAATCAACAAATTAATATGTATATCGAAATAATTTATTTTTATTATTATACTCTTATGTAAGTAAATATTATAAATAATTTATCTAGTACTTTCTTTTCGCTCTTTAATTGCAGATTACAAAAGTTTGTTTTATTGAATTTGAAATTTACAAATGTCGTTTCAACTCAGCAGCTTTACAAAATCATTTAAAATGTCGAAATTATTAAACTCGTTCCACAATGGCAACGTGGCCATTTCTCCCGAACTTGTCGAGTCTCAACCGCAGGTGGTGAAAAATGTTTTGAAGTCAAGAAGACCGAGTAATAAAGTGAGTAAAAACTACTTTGAAAAAAATGTTTAAATTAATTTTCTAAGAAAAAAAATTTAACATTTTTTATTTTTCGAAATTATTCTATGAGCTAAATTTCAGTTATGTATTTAATAAAGCTTTTTATAATAGTTCTATTCCTTAAATATTTAGGAATGACTTTATAGAATAAATTCGAAAAATAAAAAATGTTGAATATAAAAAAGTAACTTATGAAAAAGAAATGATTCCCAGATTATATTTGTTTAGAATAAAAATTGTAATATGGAAAATACAGTGCATTTTTTCGACAATCCGGACACATATGGCTTTGGGCTTGATCGGATTATTGAGTAATGCTATAGTAGTGAATATTATTTAAATAATATCTAAGTGAATTCAAACATGAATTTACTCTTTTGGAAACATTGTTAACAACAATTTTAAGAAAACGAATACCATGCCTTCCCTTAAATTCTTACCCGCCTGACCTCGCTGAAAATTCATCCTTCCCTATCATCTTTGAATAAAAACATATGGTCTTTGCTTTTAAAATTTAAATCGGGATATGATTGTTTCTTTGTTGTAAAACTACATGTGTGTAAAGCATTTTCTCTAATTCTGGATTTTCTGCTTTTTTCATAACTTCTATATTTCATAAAAAAAGTCGTATATTATTAAAATGGATCAATACATTATTTTGGTTCAAATGTTACCGGGTAAATTAAAGGTATTCGAAATAAATTGTTAATTCTTGTCCTTATTTTTTTTAATGTCGCAAGTTGTTGACTTGGGAAATATAATTTTTCTGTAACCTGCCTAATAGTTTTTCCCTCATCAAATATTGCAAAATATATTAAAAAAAAATATAACGGTAAAACGACGGTATTTAATTTTTGTTCTTCCATAAAAAAATTTGTCCGGATTGAAGAGGTAAACATTTTAAATTGTCCACAATGTAGAAGCGTCCGAATTATTGGGATGACCCGACTGGCGCATGTCCGGACTATCGAAGTTGTACTGTATACTATTACGTATCAGATTTTTGACATTTGGAGATTTAAAATTTGTTTGAATTTGCTTTACAACTGAATAAAATTTAATTAAATTTAATAAAAATCAAATTTTCTTTGTTTTTTTTAGTTTTATATATTTTCCATGATAATTGAACGGAGTCGTCCCAAAGGAAATCATGAATTAGAAGACGGTGAAACGTCTTTAGAAACACCACTTCAACATGAACAGCAACCTCTGGAAGAACAAGTGTGTCTTTTGCGTGATAGTCCATTTAGAATATTACGGGTAAGTGAGGGCAATTATTACTGTCAAGTTCATTTGTTAAAAAAACTGATGTTATTAAGTATGTTTGCGGCTTGAAGTATAAAATTGCATACAGTGTGTCCAACTTAGCATAAAAAAGTAACAAAAAATTAAAGACCTTCTTGGATATACATAAGTATCTTTTTGAATAAAAGTACGTTTTTGAGTATGTCTTTTTTTGAATAAAAGTACGTATTTGAATAAAAGTATATTTTTGAATAAAAGTACGTATTAAAAGATTTTGTTTGTTGTGCTTAATTCCCTTTTTAAATAATTGATAAAAAAAATACTGAAATTTATAGTTGGAGGATAAGCTGTTCCTATGCGCATTTCACTGGTTGCTTAGGCCAGATCATCATTATTTAAAGCACAACAAACAAAATCTTTTAATAAATAATAGTATTCCCAAAAACAACTTTGATAATAATATTTTAGCAAGTGCACGTGCATAAAAAACTGAACTGGCAAATTGATTTTATTTTGATTTCTTGCGAAAACAATAAAAGCACTTTGTTTTTGTTTTTAATATGTTTTTTCTTTACCCACTTACAACTACAATAATTGTTGGGAGAATTCCAACTAATTGTAGCGGGAAATGTAAGAAAAGATAAAAACTCATCACTGATTTATTGTTTGGTATTTTGTTTAAGCTTTGATATCGTTGCAAAAAAGACTTTTTGAGTATTTGTAGGTAATTCTCATTCCCTCTGTAGTCTTGTTGGCTGATAGCTTTGGCTTTTCTAAAATTATTTAGGAGAACGTTTCCTGATGATCTGGCCTAAGCAACCAGTGAAATGCGCATAGGAACAGCTTATCCTCCAACAATAAATTTCAGTATTTTTTATCAATTATTTAAAAAGGGAATTAAGCACAACAAACAAAATCTTTTAATAAATAATAGTATTCCCAAAAACAACTTTGATAATAAAAGTACGTATTTAAATAAAAGTATATTTTTGAATAAAAGTACGTTTTAGAATAAAAGTACCTTTTAGAATAAAAGTACCTTTTAGAATAAAAGTACCTTTTAGAATAAAAGTACCTTTTAGAATAAAAGTACCTTTTAGAATAAAAGTACCTTTTAGAATAAAAGTACCTTTTAGAATAAAAGTACCTTTTAGAATAAAAGTACCTTTTAGAATAAAAGTACCTTTTAGAATAAAAGTACCTTTTAGAATAAAAGTACCTTTTAGAATAAAAGTACCTTTTAGAATATAAGTACCTTTTAGAATAAAAGTACCTTTTAGAATAAAAGTACCTTTTAGAATAAAAGTACCTTTTAGAATAAAAGTACCTTTTAGAATAAAAGTACCTTTTAGAATAAAAGTACCTTTTAGAATAAAAGTACCTTTTAGAATAAAAGTACCTTTTAGAATAAAAGTACCTTTTAGAATAAAAGTACCTTTTAGAATAAAAGTACCTTTTAGAATAAAAGTACCTTTTAGAATAAAAGTACCTTTTAGAATAAAAGTACCTTTTAGAATAAAAGTACCTTTTAGAATAAAAGTACCTTTTAGAATAAAAGTACCATTTAGAATAAAAATACCTTTTAGAATAAAAGTACCTTTTAGAATAAAAGTATCTTTTTCAAAAAAATAAGGACATATCTGCAAAAACATCTCCTTTTAAAGGTCATTTTTGTACACATGTATGTTTCTATGTACATACTTTTGTATTGCATTTAGAAAATTAAATACTTGAAAACATTTCACTTAATTTTATTTGGTTCAATGAACTCTTTAGAAATATCGTGCAAATAAAAAATTGCGTTTCGATTTAAATCTAATTATTTTATTGCAACTTTTTTAGTTCCATTTATTTCCCTGCCATAAACATTGTGCATTGAACTACAATGTTCATATACCCCATCTTACAGTTTGTCATCAATATCCTGAATTTGTTTTATACTCAGTGAAATGGTGATTTTATTGATGCAAATATAATATTCAAATTGATTAAAGTTTATTGTTCTTTGTTTGCCTGATGTTTATAAATTAGAAGCAGTAGGTATAATTTATTGTACATATAAAACAAATTTCAATTAAAAAGATATACATTAAAAAATTAAAACACGTGGAAATTTAAAGGACGTAACGATACGCCGTTTAGCATTACCATTGCAGCTCAGTAAAAGGTTTTTCGATGCGATTGAAGCGGATTGTCTTTCATTCAGAGCCAATGCTAAGTAAGTCGCCAATTTTTGGGCCTTGGAACTATTGTTTATCTCAGTTTATTAATTTATTATGTTTTCTTATAATTTTCGAAGACTTTTAACTAGCAGAATAACGTCAGACAATGTAGCAGTGGCCTTGCTTATGAATTTTGTAGCCTCTTCGAAGTAACCCAAAATTTTTAGAAAAATGATTTTTATTCTCACATACATCTCATTAAAAATAAGCATAAAAATCTTAAAATGTACAAAATACGTTAGATATTTAGCAGTGAAAGAATATATCACTACTATGGCGCAAAGCAATACGGGTGAAGCTGAAGGTCCACATTACTATGTTAAAGCATTCGGCAAAATCGTAGAGTTGGTGTAAAATTTTATTGACAAGTTACACAGCAAACGCGTATATTGCATATACGTATTGAACGTATTAAGTGGTATTACTACATTTGCATACGTCTTGAAAAAAAGGTTAAGAAAGTATCAAACGCATAGAATGCGTTGTGTGGACCTCCAGATAAAGAATCAAAAGCAACAATGTATTATTCTGCTTCGATTTTATATCCTGCTTTTAAATGTGTTATTTAATTAAGTTGTTATGCAAAAAATAAGCATTGAAAATTAAATTGTTTTTTTCAAAAAAACTTTTAAAAAAGTTTCGGCGTATCGACTGTAAAATATCACCGATACCGATATATCGGCAAACCTGAAGTTACGCGTATATTCGTTACGTCCCTAATTTAAAGCATATGTACATACATATTTATTTGATGCACAAGAAGGACATTGAATTTAAATTTTAGAGTTATTGCGGGCGAAAAAGTTATATTTTTTATTATCAAACCAAATAGAAATAAAATTGTTTGACATATTATTTGTATGCCCTTTACTACATGTGGAAGGGAATTATAAGTTTCTTATGCAGCTTGTTACTTCCAAATTATTGATCCTAGATATGAATCTGTATGTATGTATGTACATATCGTCACATAAAATGCAAAAAGGCGTAACAACACTTCTTGTTTTTTACAGGAGAAGCAAAAGACTTTACAAAATCAATAACAACAAGGTGTACTTGGCGTTTGAATTTCTTTCATAAAGTGCCCAATTTTGATCGCAGGGATCTAAGGGATTTTCTAGAAAGTTTTTGTGAACATGAAGTATAATAAAGCGAACCAATATCAATCAAAAACTTAATTTAAATTTTTTGTTGTTACGACCTTTTGCATTTTATTCTTTTTTTACTTTAACCTTTAGTAGTATTATGGTCGTTTTCGCCTGTTTTAAATCTCGACTAGATTTGTTAGACTGATAAACGGTCCGTTAACGATTTTGGTTTTCAATTGGCAATACCTCTCAAAAAATGTGCATGCAAAAGTTGGGATTCAGCTAATGACAGAATAGAAGCAAATGGGACAATGAAAAAACCAAATTTCTTTAATCTTCAGTTTTTCTTTGGGGAAAAAGATAATCGCCTAATTAGTATTCTACAGTAGACAAATTAGCGAAATCGGTTAATAAGTGATCGAGTTGTAGATAAAAAAAACTACCTCTTTCTTCCTAAGTAATGGTTTTGGTGCAATTGCACTTTACCATATGGACTAGGAGCATCGAATTTCTCGTTTAGATCTTTCTTATATGTATAAAATGAGTAGTAAACATAACAAATGAGCCCAAGGAATAATTACTTCAACTGTGCGCAATACAATTGTCCTTTCGTATTACAAAACTTGAAAAGGTGATGCAATTTAGCTCAATCATTCAAAAAATAATTACACGGGTACACTAAAAAGAAAAATCAATCCATCGGTACTTATATCAAGCCAAAGCGTTGTGAGTAGTTCTTGCTTGGTGTATAGGGAATGCTTGATTCAATTACGGATTATTCAAGGGCATTGTACTTAAAATAATCCGAAAACAGGATTGACTTTAATAAAATTAAGCTTAAAGTTTTCTTTAAGCTCTGCTTGATTTATGAATTTCTAACTTGGCTTAATCCCGAATTCGTACTTGAAGTCATCCGAAAGTAAAATTGATTCTAAACTTAACACCTACTACAGAGAACCAGAGATAGAGAGAATATTATTATTCCGCTCTTTGTTAACAGTAGAACTATCAATTGTAAGTAGGACCGTGGAGTCGGAGTTGAGGTTTTTGTACCGGAGTCGGAGTCGTAGTACCCACAAAAACTCGCGACTCCGACTCCAAAATTGTTCGGCATAAAAAATTAAAAAATTTTTCTAATATATTCCAAAATAAAAATTATTCGAAATTGGCGATGAAATATTTCAAACATCGATTTGAAATTTTTACATAATCGTTTTCTTGTTATATTTAACCATTTAAAAGATACTGCATTAAAAACAAGTTAGAGTGCTATAATCTGCTGTGCCGAATCTTTGATACCCTCCACCGAGAGTAAGAATATACGAGAGCTATTAATTATTAATTAATCTTTATAAACGTCAGTATAAAAATTGCTTCCGGTTTAAACCAATTGGACGGCAACCAGACAGTGTTATGCTTTTATTTCTAGCAATTTGGACTAACTCGAATAAAATATCACCTGGATTACATTATCCAAAAATCGTTTTCTTTACTTGCTTTTGTGAAAAGAAATATTAAAGAATTAAAAAACCCTGCAACGAGAAAAATTTTGTACTGCGCTTTCGTAAGATCAGTTCTTAAATATGCCTCTTTTATTTGGAATCCTTTTTTTACAGTTCATATAAACAGGTTAGAAAGAGTTAACAAAATTTGCTCTGTTGCTGAATTTTGACGATAACAACCCATTGTATTCCTATAGTAATCGATGTAATATTTTAGGAATAAAAACACTTGAGGAGGGAAGATTGATCCAATCTATTTTGTTTTTATTTGATATAATAAATTATTACATAAAATGTCCTAATTTATTGGCACTTGTAAATTTTAAAGTTCCTTGTAGATCTTTTAGGTATCATACATATTTTGATATTGGGTTGCATAAAACTAATTATTCTCTCAATGAGCCACTTGTCAGATCTCAACTATTGTTTAATAAATTAAGTGAAAATGTTATATAAGATTTTAGTTTTTCTAAAGAAAAGTTTAAAACTAATTTACTAAGTTTAATATAAGCGAGTAGTCTGTAAGGATAATTTGTAATTCTTAAGACTTTATAAATAAATTGAAATTGAAATATCATGATTTTGTATAAGAATTTGTATAAGACCCATGGTAAATTATGGACTAATCATGACGAAATCCTGTAGAGTGATTTATGTTATTATTAATATAAATGGAACAAATTTCATTACAGTAGTGAAATTTGCTTTAGCGTTTAAAGTGTTTTTCAGAAGGCTTCATAATATGGGATCTAAGGTAAATATGGACCGATAATCAGAAAATTGCATGATATTATTTCTGGCCATATGAACCAAAATTGGACCGAATTTTACCACAATATCTATATCTGCTACGGTTTTAGACGTATTTGAATAATTTCCCAGAGTGAGCATAATATTGGACATTATATGGTAAATTATGGACCGAGCTTCAGGAAATTTCATAGTGTTGCTTTTAGTCCTATAAATCTTTGAAGTACAAAATTGTATTGCAATAGCATTATTTCTTACGTTTTTTAACATCCCAGCAAAAACTTTACTTACCTGGTAAGTTAGCAGGTAATGTTGGAGAAATATAAACTTATTTTTCGGCAGAATAACTACTTATTTTTGTTCGAGTTGTCCACAGAAATCAGTAGTTACAAAACACTTACTAGAACTCACAAAATACTTAGTTAATATTTAACTACCAGTAAGTTGAATTGTAAGTACTTACAATATCCTTACTAGAGGCCAAAAAATAACTAGTTTTTATTTAATTGGCGCTAGTTAATAGTCCTAATAAGTAGTTATGGAGCTAGCTACCGGTATGTAAATAGCCAGTACTGAAAACTAGACAACTAATAAGTAGTTATTTAGTTGATTATTAGTAAGCAAATATTCATAACTGAAAATAAAAGTAGTGGCAAGTGCTTACTGAGGCCATTACTAGCAAGTACTTATTGAGGTTTTCAGAATAATGACAATTGTAATGACAACTACTTACCAGGTAACGTATGAAATAACTACGACCTATTACCAAAATTCAAAAAGTTTTTCCTGGGAGAGTATGCTATATATGCGGCCTAGGGTAAATTATGGGCCGATCTTCACGAAATTTTTAAGTAAACCGACACAAAACATCACATAATTAAAGCAAACTTATCATATTTGAAGGACAAAACATTATTCAAAACTACAAAACCAGAAATCCACAATGTTTTCACTTTCATTTTTACGTGGATTTTATAATTTTGCATTTTTTTTTTTTAGTATTAATTAATTGTTTAGAATGAGCATATCAAAACAGAAAAATACAAATTACTTTTACTGTAATATTAACTCTCTTTTATATCCTTCATGCGCTTCTTTCTCTTTCGACAACTCTCTGGTGAGAGAAGCCAACTGTGTCATATTTTGCAATAATGTATATTTTTAGTTTTTTGTTGTTTTTTTGGTGTTTTAGGAAATTCACCACACATTTTAATAGTAAATTGTAATGAAAATCAATGCCGAAAATTGTCTGTAATGCATCGAACAAAAAAAAAAACGAAAACTAAAACAAAAAATAAATGAAAACCAATTTTTGTCGATTAACTTTCTTTCATCTCGTTTGCCAGGTTGGCGACTATAAAAGGACTCCACATCCTTTGCCCAACTTTAGTCTAACGCAAGCAAACGTTCAAGTCAATTATAAATACGGATAACTAACGGAGAAAAACAAAAAGTGTATTTTGAGATAAGAAAACCGGCTAAAATTATTTAAATAAGAAATTTTAATAAACAAAACTAATACATTTTTTAAGAAATTTAAAAAACTAAAAAAATTATTAAAATTAAAAAAAATTATTAAAATTAAAAAAAATTATAAAATATCTATAAATTTAAAAAATTAAATATATATTTGTAATTAAAAACTAATTCAATTCCTCCTCGTATTAAATTTAATGTAGTAGTACAGTAAATAAAATTGTTGTTTATTCAAATAATTTTAATGTGAAAATTTTAAATTATAGAAATTTCAGTGTTTCATAAAAACAAAAAAGCTTTTATTTTAAAAGTAACTCCCTTTCGCAAAGCAATTCTGATATTTTGTGTTAAAAACGTTGTCTAATAAACTTAACTAATTTGAAACCTTGTTAATGAAAAGTTTAATTAAAAAAACTTTTGCTATATTTGTTCATTTGTTGAAATTGTAAGAGTTTAGGAATTAAAAAAAAAATTTTTTGTTTATTTCTTATTTTTTTTTTAATTGTAAACAAATAATTTAATAAAAATTTATATAATTACAAACCAATTCGGGTTCCTTGTTCCCTACTTACCGGAAAGGAATAAAGTTCGTATATCTGCCGAAAATTTTCTTTAGGAACAATGTAGAAAAGTACTAAATAAAATTCATGCTATTTTCGACAATGATTGAATAATCTTAATAATGAAAGATAAAATTATTTTTTATTGCATATTAGGAATCAACTTTAGATTAAGATTCTAACTAATTTATTCCAAAACTCATTTATGGACGTTACTCGCTTCACCCAACATTTATAGAAAAAATTATGATAGAAATTATAAAAGAAGACATTCAAGGTGAAGAGTTTTTCTTTTAGCGTGATAAAAATTGAAGTGGTCAAAAAAACACAAAAAAAAAATTTTTTTAAAAAAAAAAAATTCCTAACGAAAGCTCAACACTTTGCATTAGCATTCGAAAATTACTTGCTGCAACAACATCATAAATCAAAAATAGGTAAAACTGGTTTTTATTAAGCCATAATTATTTTATATGAAGATATTGTAAGTTTAGCTCATGAGAGGCGAATAAAATTTTCTTTTTCTATTATGTTGTGTGTATATTTATCATTTTAAAGTTGTTTTCTGCAAAACTATTATTTTTGAGTTATGATGATGTTGCAGCCAACAAGCGATATAAGCATTATAAAGGTCCAATTTATTGTTGCTGGTTTATCAGCATAAAACAGCAACTTCACGTAACCCCTATAGGAAATAATCGAGAAGATTTTTTTCTGCTTCTTGTATACATATTTTCTTATGCTAATTCCGCAAAGCTCTACGCTTGGCTGCATAAAATCGGATGATCTTGAAAGTCAATGGATAGGTCCATTTCTTAAAATTAGTTGATGGCCAAATTTTGATTTCATTAAATCGATGGTTGGGGTCGCCGTATGGCACGTAGCTCCATCCTTTTAAGACCACAACTCGCCCGGATCCAATGTCATCCCCATTTTCAAAGAAATAATTATTGATCGTGGTTCAGCAACAATCTCTTCATACCGCAACGTGAGCTCCGACTTAATTTTTAAATAAATCCGAGTTCCGAAGATGCCATTAGAGGGTAAGCCGCATCAAATGGTGCGTTTTTCTGGATGTATTGCAGTCTTGAAGCTCTGTTGTGGATTAGTTTCAATAAATATGTGGCAATTTTTAAGCCAAAAATAAGCCCCATTACTAAACAGAATTTTGCGAAGAAAAAAAAGCGATAAATTTGGATAATTTGGCAGCGTTGTTCAAGCGAGAATCTATTCATGATGTTTTGCCAGAGGTTACTGATCATACTCGTTTATGTAAAAAAAAGTAAAGAAAAAAATAAAAATTAATTTCAATTAAAAAATCTTTGATATTAATAAAAAAATTAATTAAATTTGCACCAGTAAACAAAGTAATTGTTTCAATTAAATTTTTTTTGATATTAACAACACTTTTTGCAATTTTGTTTAAGTTAAAACTGGTCCTATTTTTAATTAAAGGTTTAATGTGAAAAAAAAATTGTCGAGAATTTTTCTGTGTAAGCACAGCGTGACTTTACGTTGGGCAGCAAACCCTTTCGTAACCTCTATTGTGCTTAAAAACACCCTTTACATCTTTAAGTATTTTTTTATTTTCAATGAAGGTTTTGTATTCATCACTAAAATAGTGGCGTAGGCAGGGAATTCTTAATTCTTAAAATTGTACAGATAATTTTAAATATAGAATTCGAAAACCTGCATTTAAAAAAATGTAAATATAGTTTACCCTGTATGTTTTGAGTCAACATTATTTTCTGTACAATTTTTTTTTTTTAATTTCATCAAAAAAACTTTTTGATAGTGGTGAAATTTTTTGCACTCGAATCTTATTAGTTTTTTAAGAAATGGTCGAGAATTCTACACAGTCGCAATTTTTCACTTGCACACACACACATACACTTTTTGCATCAGCTATTTCTACGATTTTTCTTTAAAATTTCTGACAAAATTTTGTTCCAATCAAAAATCAACAGAAAATTAAAAATTAAGGTTTCTGTATAATTTTAACAAAACCAATTTTATCCTTCTTTCGAATACTTAAAATATTAATCAAATTAATCATTCCTTATTTGTTTTTTGTTGATAAAAACTTTACGTTCTCTAGGTAACCTGCAAAAAAAAATTTGTACAATTTTGGCTCTTATATCTTTAAAATTCTCGGAACTCAATTGTCATTCATAGCTACATAATAGGAAACTGAATATTTGGAATAGTATGAGGCAATGATTCCAACTGCTGAGATAAAATACGCAGCTTGGTTAAAATAAAAGCTCTCCTTGGATTGATTTGATTTGATTCTTTATTAGATAAGACAGTACAACAAGAATGGTGTCTTATATCACAGTACAGTAGTTGTAATAATTAGCCTTTCTTCGACTATATTCACGAGTGATGTGTAGTACTTTTATCTCCACAATTTCCTCGTTTTTACTTAAAAAATATAGAATTTACCGAGAAATCCAAGAAGAAATATTTATAAAATTTCTGTTATTTTGTAGAAATCACCAAAATGAGTCTTCTTAGATCACTTTTGATGATTAAAAACCGATTTATCACTTGAGCAATTGAAAAAGAATTCATATAAGATTTATTCATATGTTGAAATAGTGATTTCTAACTCCCTTATGCAAAAAAAAAGTTTAAGTAAACATTAGTTAACCAACACAGTAAGTCCATACACGTTTGTTGGGCTTAATGTGTTGGTGAACTTTAACTTTTTTTGCATAAAGGGGTAAATGTTTTGAATATAGAACGAATTTATCAATAGAGGGATTAAAAAATGATTCACATATGATTCATTTCTATGCTCAAAAAGGAATCAGAAATTTGTATCACAAATGATTCTTTGAGGTGATTCATCGGTTGGGTGCCATTTTCTCATAACGAGAGTATCATTTCTGATCGAGAAATGAGCCTATTAAACTAATTCTTTAAAAAATCGATTATGATACAAAATACTAGATGCGATATTGAACCACTTATTTTTCTAATTTTTACTAGAAAACAAAATCCCTTTGAATTGGGGAATAAAAATAATTGCAATTTTTTTTTAAATCAAAAAATTCTATCAAGAATCTTAAGATTAGCTAAAACTTCTATTCGAATTAAAGTTTTCTTTCGTTCATGCTTTTCTACTTCTGCAGCATCGAGTTCTTATGTTCTTCTTTATCTACACTGTTATTGGCTTCTCAGGCGATGTCACTACAGTTAAAATTTGCTAAATTCAGCTCATCGTCGATAGTTCTTTTTAAGGTCAAAGCGGGAACACCAGAACGCCGAAAACCTTATGGATTCCACCTGAATGCTGGTCGTGCTATATTCCGACATGGTCCTTGAAGTAAATGGCCAATCCGGCGTAATATTTGCTCTCTAATTTATATTTGATTAGTTCGAGTTCACAGGTCTACGTGCCTTATTCGCTTGGGCTACAATATACGCCCATGGTTTTTATGCCTTAGGCATTTGTGAATAAACGTTTGCATTTTTCTTATCGATTTTTTTTTAAAGCGTTTCCAAATTTTGCTTGCGTTGTATTATACAGACTTTATATTGAAATTTTGGAATTCACATTTTAAAATGTCTTTAACATTTATAGTTGCCGTATACGCAATATTAATTGTATTTCAATTGAATCAAGTATACGCCATCATGTGTAAGCAAAAAAAACTAGACATTTTATGTTGGGGTTAAATGAATTACACAGTACAACATTTTTCAGTCAATTGATTGCCAACTCAATTCTGTGAACTGTATGTGAAATTAGACCCAAAAAGAAGAATTTCTGCATCATTCGTTTTGTCTTCTTACCTGCGATTTGAAGTTAGTATCGATTTGAAGTTAGTACTATCGTATAGGGGAATTTATCACGTTTTAGGCCCTGTTGTTTGACATAGCTCGACAACCACTAGCCCAATTTAGTTGAAATAAATTTTAAAAAATTAAGAATTACAATTCCCTTAATCTGTTCATATATTGTTTTCCTATACAAGTAACACTTTCGAAGTTAAAAATGAATGTATGAAGGGAAAAAATTATTTTTTGCCTAAAAATTTAAATTTTTTTTTTTAAAAATACATAAAAAATGCAAAAGTCACATAACCTATGAGCAAAATGAGACAAAGATCATAAAAATCGATGCACGCGTTTCGCTTTTATTCGCAATTGAGTAAATGTATGAATTTCAAAAATTTGCTCGAGATATGCACAACATTATTTGGAGAAAACATTGACACCTTTTTCATGATTCTGAGAATTAAAAAAAAAGGAATAAACAAAAGGTTATTTGATTTTTATGATTGCGGTAATAAATGTACGTGGACAATTAAACGGAAAGTGGACCTTTTTATTATTTGGGTTCTTCCGGTGGCTACCTATATGATTTTTTTACAGAAATTGCACCCACATTTAAGGGTGGTCATTATTTGGAAAGTTTTGCACAGTTTGAAACGTACAAGTGCTGAATCAGGTATATAGCCAGCCGCCCTTAAAATATGCGCCCATTTATAAGTACCTGGCAGTAAAATATTCAAAAATACGTAGTATTTATAGGTGTGCATTGATCGATTTTTGGCATTCAGCCAGTGCCGACGAACGCGAACAGTAAAAGTGATTTTTCTCCAGTTTTTTAAAAGTGAATAACAACAAAACATAAAATATATCAATATGGAAAACAACAAGTGCCCATATTTGGATGAATATTGTTACGTTTGTGGTCATATCGTCCGAAAAATACAGAAAAAAGATCGAAAAAATTTGTTTACTGAGCAATTCAAAACCGCGTATTGTAATTATTTCGATGAAGCAGATTTAAGTGGTGCAAATTTTACGCCGAACACAGTGTGCAACAGTTGTTATACTACCCTTCTAAAATGGATTCACGGAAAAAGTAGAAAGTTATCTTTTATGAAGCCAGTAATTTGGGTGGAAGACACAACTGGACATGATGAATCCAGGTGCTATGCATGCATAAATTTTCGTCCTGGATTAAACAGACAACAATTGAAAACAAAAGTATACACTGCTGCATTTACTGCCACACTTCCAGTGCAACGCCCTGCTGATACCGATGCACCTAAACCTCCGAGTGCGGATACTGTGTCCCTGCTAGCCGAAACCGTTTTCACCAATCCGACAGATTTGGATGATGCTGATTGGATACCCGATATTGAAAATAGTGCACCACAACCGCTACCACAAATCGAAATGGATTACATTGTGGCCAAGCTGGGACTATCACAACACGACTCCGAATGGCTGACATCATTTTTGAAGAGAAGAAAACTCACACAGCAAAATGTCAGCGCAACATCATACCGACAACGCCAAGCTGATTTTCAGAAATTTTATTCCGTTGACGAAGCAAATAATTGAAAAAATGTTCTAAATTTTGTTTTTATGCATATTATAATTGCGTATTAATTGCATATTATTTTATTTTCATTAAGTTTTTATAAATAAAGTTTTTTTTTGCATGATAATTTTTTAATTTATATTTTTATTTTTATTTTAAGGGTGGTGGCTATAACTGATTTTTGAAATTCATACCTTTACTCAATTGCGAATAAAAGCGAAACGCGTGCATCGATTTTTATGATCTTTGTCTCATTTTGCTCATAGGTTATGTGACTTTGCGAAAAAATAACTAGACTTGAAAAATTTTTCCATTTTGCATTTTTTATGTATTTTTAAAAAAAAAAATTTAAATTTTTAGGCAAAAAATAATTTTTTCCCTTCATACATTCATTTTTAACTTCGAAAGTGTTACTTGTATAGGAAAACAATATATGAACAGATTAAGGGAATTGTAATTCTTAATTTTTTAAAATTTATTTCAACTAAATTGGGCTAGTGGTTGTCGAGCTATGTCAAACAACAGGGCCTAAAACGTGATAAATTCCCCTATACGATAGTACTAACTTCAAATCGATACTAACTTCAAATCGCAGGTAAGAAGACAAAACGAATGATGCAGAAATTCTTCTTTTTGGGTCTAATTTCACATACAGTTCACAGAATTGAGTTGGCAAATCATGTGTTGTACTGTGTTATAAAACGATTTATTTTATATAAATCTCCATCTTCTTGATACAGCTGCTTACATAATGGAAAGAAAAATATATGGAGCTTTTTTATAATAAGTTGCCATTTGGAAATCATTCAATCGAATTATATTTAAAACATACTTACGTTCTAAACTCTTCTTTCTAGCAATCATTTATTACTGCCAACTTCAATTTTTTTAAAGGAAATTTTTAAAAAAAAAACATTTAATTGAATAAGATTTGGCTACGAGTAAAGCTTTAAGAATGCTGCACATGACTACAATAAAAATTATTTTATTCAATTTAAATTATTTGCTAAATTTTTGCCCAAACTGGCCGCAAAATGTATCTGTAAATATAATTAAATCAACTGTATCGATGATGTTTTTTGTCATTGGTTGCTTGAAAAAAAAGTTTTGTGTGGTTTTATAAAAATGACAACAATAAAAATTTTATACGTTTTTTGTGTTGCCAACAAAATTTAATCAATTAGTTTAAATTTTATCTCATGGCTGTCTGAGTTTTGTCGATATTAATAAATATTTTTATAACTTTAACTACAAAAAAAAAAAAAAATTTTGGACTTCGTTATTAAAGTAATGTATTAAAAAATAATTCACAGTGAGTGTGCGAAATTTAAAGAAGAGATACTCAATATAAAGGGTAGTTTTTCTAATCGAAAGTGTTAGTTATCAAACGAACTGTCGTCATACTGCGCTCACTTGTTGACATTGATGGTCATGAAAAGATTGACCGTTGAACAAATGGTACTAAATTGTCCAAATTTACTTTGAAAATCATTCATCGATGCGTGCAGCTTACAGACGACTTCGTGATTTTTATGGTATACGGCTAATTTTTGGCTTAACGAATTTTTTACCAACAAAAATGGCCGCATATGGAGTGAGACTTTTCCACAACAGACCCCACAGAATCAATTGCATCCATAAAATGCCTTGTTTGGGGCGGTTAACACGAATCATCAGACCTTTTTTCTTCAAAAATAAGGCGGTGCTCACGTTAGGGATATCGTAACCGCAACATGATCAATAAATTGTTGTTTATATATATGGATGACAATAATCCGGGCGAGATGTGATTTCAGCAGGATAACGTACCATACAGATGCATATTTCTAAAAGCAGGAAAGGTTAGATAGTTCAAGCTCCTAAACAAGGGGAGAGTGTATAATCTTGCCACATTATGCACTCAAATTGTTTACTGTGTATGTTGCTCTTACATTCAGGGGCGGTTGGTTAACGCATTGTTTTTCGCCCAGTGGCTAAGATGCAGCTTGAGATAAGACCATAAAGCAGGTGCTCATGCAAGTCTTTTCTACATCTGATCGATCGATTATTTCGATTATTTCCTGTGGGATTATGTGAAGTTTTTGCTGATTAACCAGCAACAATTGCTGCCCTGGAAGCAACCACTGTTTAGGTTTTTCCTGACATACGGCCCCAAATTGGACGCTTAGAATGCGCTTAGTCAAGAATAGCCCATATGCTCCAAAAATATTTTCAAATGTTAATGTTAATGCCATTATTGAATTTTCGAATAAATAATTTTTGTTAATTAATATTAATTATATTTCTATTATTTCGACCTTTTTTCAATTAAATATTATATTTGAATATATTTTTATTAAGCTTTAGCTCACTTTTTTATAAAAAACAATTTAACTATTATTTAATTTTTTTTTTTAATATTAAATTTTTTGTATTATTTTTTACAATTTTAAGTTCAATCGGGCGTAAAAAACACCCTTTAGAACTTTGCTTATACTTGAATTTTATTACGATTCTTTCAATAAATGACATGATATAAAATTAAATAGGCGATGGTTGTAAAAAGCATTATCTACCCAACATGACTTTCTGCAATGTTTGCCTTTATTTATAATATTTTTTAACGCCAGAGACCCTGGTCTAAAACGGACATCCGGTCTATGTTACTATTGTAGTTGTAACATATAGTAAATAAAAAATAATAATTTATAATATAATGCTTATACTTGAAGCAGCATTGTCAATGTGCCAAGTCGGCATTTCATGTTAATCGGATTTGGTTCATATCGATGGCCACCTCGTTACTAATTCTTTAACACGTTTTAGAATCAACAATTAGCAAGTCGTCGGTTGATAATTTAAATGTCGTATGTGGATTTTTGCGGTTTTGAGTTAAGATCGATTCCTTAGGTTTTCCGACCTGATCTTTCATTTGGCGTAATCAGTTGTGTGTTTGGCGTAATCAGGAGTGTTGAGTTTGTCGTATGTGGTATTTGCTGAAGCAATTTTCAAACTAAATATGTTCAAACGCAATTTACTAGAAACTATCGGAATCCACATACGACAATAAAATTATCAGCCGACGAAGTGTCAACGCATGTACGTTAGACCAACTCAAAAAAAAAGTTGTTAATGTACCCCCTCAAAACTAAATGTTATATATTTTTATGAAGATTACCAAAACATTTTTGCAATTGTGATTAACTCCACAGAAAAAAGTGTTTTATCAATTAAAAATTGGTTTAAAGAGTATTTAAATTTAATTAATGTGATAATTGAATCAATTAGTTTTTTTGTTAAAAGAACTTTAACTTTGATTTAATTAACATTTTAGTTGTTTTGAAATAAATTTTCAATTAAAATTTTAATTAAATAACAAAAAATCTTATTGGACTTTTTCGTTTAAAATAAAATAATTTAAACATGTAGAATTATTGTTGGGAATTGTAAATATTTATTTAAATAAATTAATACATTGTTTGAAATGGCAAAGTTTTTTGATCACTTTTTTAATTAAAATTAAAAATATCATTTATTGAAAATATTGTTTCAAAATTTTAAAATTTTTAGTAATCAATATAATCATTTTGGTAATAGGTGCAAAATCAACAACTTGTTTGCTTGATATTATGAATTTGGAATAAATTTGGTGATTGAAGAAATTTAATAATTTTTTCTGTGTCCCGTGAGCTAAACCCCATCAAAAAGGGTCCAAAAATGGTATTTTTCATGAATAAGAAATTCGGTAAATTTTTTGGCCAATAAATGACCAAATATAATAGATATTCGCTGAAAATATTGCTGAAAAATACCTTCAAAAAAATGTTGGCCATAAAAGGGTTAAATTTTGTCACTATTTGATTTCAAAAGAAAGTATTTCCTAAACGAGATAAACTTTTTGAAGATAAACAAATGGTTTTGAATGTACCCTGATAGCAATTATATTTTTTCCACAATTTTTTTTTTAATGTCCTCTTAAAAATGTTGGTCAGGAAAGGGTTAATTAAGCTACATTTATTAATAAAACGTGTTTTCTGTACAAAAATATGCCGTTTGTGGTTATAAAATGGATGTTAAATAATGTCTAAAGGAATGTTATAAAAAAGTAATATTGTGCAGTAAAGGGTTATATTTTGACTTAAATCTCCAGTGGTGGTTAACACCTTTCAAACGACGAATAGGAAATGAAAATCGGAAAAAAATTGTTAAGTTATTTAAATTTTAATAAAAATTAAATTGACATAAACATCTCGCTATCTGGAGTCTGTGGTTAGATTTTTTAAATATTTATAATATGCAGAATCAAAGAATTCCCAAATATCGACTATATTTGGTCATTTATTGGCCAAAAAAAAAATTACCGAATTTTATATTCAAGAAAAAAATACAATTTTTGGAACTTTTTTTGACGGGTTTTAGCTCACGGGAGATAAACGCTAGAGGCAAAATATTTTGTGAATCTTCATAAAACATGTCAAAGTTAATTTTCAGGAGGGTGAACCTTTAACTTTTTTTTGCCCATATAACGTAACTCGATCGCACAGGAATTCCAATATTTTTAAACTTAAGGAAATGCTGCGTAGTGTAATTCTCAATGAACTTGCAAGAGTTGAAAACATCAAAAACCCCTAAAAAAAATTGACACGTTTTTGTTTATTGTTGTTTGTTGATGTTGTTATTAAACATTCCCTAGAGCTTTTTTTTGTACTTTTAATAAAAGACATCGGTTTTTAAATTGGCGAGTGCACAGTGGGTAGCAAATACACAAAAAAATTGGTAAAAAAAATTAAAACAATTTTAATTTAAGAATGCTTATGATTTGAGCGGTTTCTTTTTAATTTTTGCATATTGTTTTGTCAAATTAAATTTCTTTCTGATCTAACCAACTTTGCCAATTTTTTTTTTTACTTTATTTAATACATTTTTTTATTTAACCTTTGTTTTAGAAAATACTTTTCACGTTTCAAAAATTTCCAGTTCTTTTTTTTTCTTTTTGTTGTTTTTCTTTTTAAGAAAATATTTTTTGGTTTTGCTGGAGAGATTTTGTTCAATGTAAGCGATTTTTAAACGCCTTTCAGTATAAACGATTGTTTTTGTGATTTCATCAGCTTTTTAAAGCAATCAATTAAATTTAAAAATATATCCCAAAATCAAATTGAAATTTATATTTCTCAAAAAAAATTTAATAATCAAACATTTAACTTCTTTCCCACAAATCACATCTTAATCTCATTATGTAAATTGTGTAAACAAAATGCTGGATAAATAATAAAATTATCTGAAATATTTAAACGATTTAAAAGATTAGTTAATTAAAAAAAATGGAATTAAAATATAAAGTTATCAATTGTAATTACATATGAGGGCCTTAAAGTTTAAATTCATTTTTTTTAAATTGATATATGGATTTAGTAGGTGAAGTTCAGAACACACGAGGTGAGTGTGGAATTCTCATCCGGTAGCGAGATATGGCGACCAATCCTAGCAGTTGTCATTAAAATGACTGTTTCGCTTGGAGCACACGGGGTCTACGAACACTTAATCTCAATTTTTTAAAAAAATCACTTAAAAGTACGTTTCCACTTACATGTTTTGGGCCACAAAACCAATTTTGCTGTAAAACAAGTGTTTTGCTACTTGTTTTCCCATACATTTTTCATGTTCGAAAAACCCAAACAAAAACTAGTTTTGCTCCAAAACATATCGAAAATTTTTGAAAATCATGAATACAACTCTGGGTTATCCATTTTTGATGATTGACAAATTCGAAAAAGTGACATATTTACCAAAATAACCAGGCTTTTTAAAAAGGTTAATGCAACTTTTAAGCTGATTTTTTATATTGCAACGTAAAATAATGAAATAATATAATAAAAAGGTAGTAAATGATGTGCTTTTATATACGTACAATGTACGTACAATTTCGTACATATGTATATGTATATCTGTGTATTAAAAACAAACAAGGAAATTCTATGATAAAAAAAAATTTTTTTGTTCAACACATATTTTGTTTGGCTTTCATGTTTGTTTACAACATAAATGTCACATTAATTTCGAAAATTCGAAAACCAAAACGACTTTAACATAATGGAAACACTTTGACAAGTTTTGCTGAAAACCAGTTGTTTTGCTCATAGCGGAAACATAGTATAAGCCCCTTGTGCTTTAAGCCCTTCATATGAAACAAAAAAAACGTTTATTTTTAAAAAACCAAGTAAGAGTGCTATATTCGGCAATGCCGAATCCCTTCGAAATGGTGCGATAAGAACAGAAAGTTTTAGAAAAAACCTTATTAATATAAATAAATAAATCTAATTTGTACCACGCCCACTTCTCCAATGCAGCCCGAATTTTAGCAAATATTGTGTATTGATAACCTCCAGATGTACAGAAATCTGTAATGTCTTTGTATGGAATGTTTCACGCCCAGTTCTCCTATGCCTCTCATATTTTTAGAGAGGTTGTACATTGCAAACCCAGTGATGTGCAGCGTTACCGTTGGTGCTACTAAAGTAGCAATTTGCCACTTTTTTGACTGCTTGGATACTATTTTGCTACTTTTACAAAAAGCACCCAAATATGATACTTTTTGTAATTCTTGCCACTTTTTTGGTGCTTTTTACTAAATGATGAGATACTTTTTGAACATTCTGTTTTATTACAACTCCCGGCTTAAATATAAACTGTAATTGTTTTAATATATATGTAAGCAAGCTTATCTGAAATAATTTTTTGTCTATCGTAATAAGCGTATGCATTTATTGCGAATATATTATGTAACATGTGAACATATTAATTATTCGCAAGTAAGTGCTCTTGGGAAGTACCACTTGCTTTTGTGCGTATGCAGCATACCATGAAGAAATAAATACTTATAACATGGCGTGTACTTATGCCTGTATAAATCAGGGCTATCAGATTTTTTTCACCTCCGTGACCAATTATACACCGAAAATCGCCAAAATTCGACAAATTTAATTTTCTAAAGATTTTTGTTATGAAAAATTCGCCAAAAATTTGCCATATGTGATTTTTGCTTTTATAATTTATTTATGAAAATTTTTGAAAACGTTTTTTTGTCTTCATAACTGTTGTATGAGTTTTTGAAAACAAAAATACTACTCATTTTGCAAAAAATATATTGCCACTAATTTCTGAAAAACTTGTTGAAAATATAAAAAAAAATTATGTGGATGACTCAACGGCTTTTAAAAAACTAGACCTGATAGAACCAATCATTGAACAGATTTGGATTCAGCAATTCAATTAAAATCACATAAAAAAGTATTTACATAAAAATCCCCTTTTTTGGTACTTTTTGAAAATATCCAACGGTAACGCTGGTTATGTGTACCAAATTTTTTTGTGGCACGCCCACTTCTTCAATACAGCCCACATTTTGCTAAATGTTATGCATTGATAACCAAGATGCTTGTGTCTAATTTCGAAACTTTGGCTTCATTCGCAACAGTCGGTCGTGCTCGATGAGAAAAGACGTGTTTCTTTTAACTCCGCATACGGTTCTTTTTTTTTAACATAAATTAATTAATAATATCAGTGTAACAAGCGAATTTGGACGCTCAATATAAAAGTGAACAAAAGAATAATTATAAAAAAATTTAGAAAAAAAAATACAAGTAAAAAAAAAATATACTTACATATGTATGTATGTACGTACGCACATACATACTTGCAAATAATCTGTGCAAAAAAATATTTATTCTTTTTTTCTTTTATTTTCTCGGTGTAACAACATTATACATAATAAAAAGAGCACAGTCAACAAAAAAAATAAAAACAAAAAAATAAAAAAAATAAAAAAACGGTGAAAAAAACAAAAACAACTCTATATGAGTAATAACAATGAAACAACAACAAAAGTAAATGATATTCATGCTAGTGAAAGCAATGTGGAAATAAACACAACAACAGAAAACAATACAAGCGTTACCGCTGTTACCATAATCCCAAACATAGACGCAATGTTAAACAAACAAGAAAAAAGTTGTCAAAAACCACAAGTGCAAGTTGGTATGGATAGGTATATAACAGTGCTTAAACGTGGTCGCAGCCCTGCCTCTTCAGCTGTTGCCTCTGCCTCGAAAGTTCCATCTTTTGATAGAATAAACTCGCAAAATCGTTTTGCAATTCTGGAGGATGAATCTTCTGAAACACCCAACGTCATAAAATCGTCGAAGCCACCCCCGATATATCTTAGAGAGCAAAACTCAAGTGAGCTAATAAAAAGTTTAATATCGGTGATAGGTGAAAATTCGTTTTACGTAGCTGCAATCAAGCGTGGTAATATTAACGAAACAAAAATACAGATTAATAATGAGAATGATTTTCGTAAATTAATTAATAAGTTTGAAGCACTTAAAAAAAGCTTCTATACTTACCAGCTGAAAAGCAGCAAAGGTCTGCAGGTTGTGATAAAGGGCATTGACTCATGCGTGGACCCAGACGAAATAAAAACATTTTTAGAAGAAAAGGGTTTCAAAATTAAAAATGTTACAAATATTAAAAATAGGGAAAAAAATCCCCAACCACTATTTCGAGTGGAGTTAGAGCCCGGCGACGTTAAGCTAAAAAAAAATGAAACGCATCCCATTTACAGCTTAAAATACATCCTGTACAGGAAAATAACGATAGAAGAGCCGCACAAAAGAAATGGGCCTGTTCAGTGTTTAAACTGCCAAGAATTTGGTCATACTAGGGCATACTGCTATTTACCCCCTGTTTGTGTCGTATGTGGAGAACTACATGGTACCGTTCAGTGTGATAAGTCAAAAAATGACCCTAATGTAAAAAAATGTAGCAACTGTGGTGGTAATCACACTGCCAACTATAGAGGATGTCCGGTATATTCTATTGTCAAGCGTTCTGTTGGACAGAAACTTAATCCCCCTCAAACGCAGGCAACTTATCAAGAAAACACTAACGGCGTTCAAATACCGCAGCCAAATAATAACAGAACCTCGTACGCTAATGTCTTAAAATCTAATCATATGCCATTGCAAGGTGATTTACCAAATAATGACGAAATTCCCACTTCTAATTTAACTCGGCTAGAAAAAACCATGGAAACATTAGTGCAAACCGTTAACAATTTTACCAACACAAAGGGTAACATGATGCAAGAAATGTTAAGAATGCAATCGATGTTATTGCAAGCTGTACTAAATAAGCCATGAACTGTCTAAAAATTAGCTTTTGGAACGCAAACGGCATCCGCCAACATAAAAATGAACTAGAATACTTCCTTAAAAATAAACAAATCGATGTTATGATGGTTTCTGAAACTCATCTGACCTCGAGAAATACGTTTAAAATCAATGGTTATATATTATATGATACCAAGGACCCTCGAGGTAGAGCTTGTGGAGGTTCTGCCATTTTGATAAAAAACCGAGTAAAACACTACTTAATGTGTGATCATCGTGAAGATTATCTCCAAGCAACGACCATTTGCGTCGAGGAATTAAATCGAAACCTAGTTATTTCATCAATATATTCACCACCTAGATTTTCAATATCAGAAAGCCAATATAATAAATACTTCAAAGCATTAGGACCCTGCTTCCTGGCTGCTGGCGATTATAACGCTAAACATACTTTCTGGGGGTCACGACTTATTACGCCTAAGGGTCGTGTTTTGTTTAACACAATTCGTAAAATGGATCTAAATGTGATCGCGAGCGGTGAACCAACATATTGGCCTACTGATCAGCAAAAAGTTCCAGATGTCATAGATTTTGGAGTGGTTAAAAACATCCCCGCAGAAACGATTTATGTTGAGGCTTCCTTAGAATTATCTTCCGACCACACACCTACAATTGTTACTATAATGATTCCAAATAGAATCGTATCGCCGTCTGGGTACTTATCCAAATCACCCTCACAAATAAATTGGTTAAAATATAAAAAATATCTTAGTGCCCATTGCACAGAAAATATTCCGCTTAGCACACCGGAGAGCGTGGATCTCGCTATTGTTAATTTTGACAGTTATCTCAAACTAGCTGTTCAACATTCCAGCACAACCCTCAAAAAAACCAAAAACAATATCATATATTCTGTAGATGTCGAGCGTCTATTGACTGAAAAAAGGAGAGTTCGAAGAGAGTGGCAATTGCACAGATCCCCCCAACTTAAGACTTTATTAAAAGACTGCACAAAAAGGCTAAGAAAGTTACTGCAGTCCCAAAAAACTGCATCCTTTGAAAAATATCTTAAGGAACTTGATGCAACTCCACAATCAGACTACTCATTATGGCGTGCAGCTAGAAATCTTAAAAGGCCAGTTATCACTAAACCACCATTAAGAAACTTAAACGGAAGTTGGGCAAGAAATGATATAGAAAAAGGAAATCTTTTTGTTAATCATTTGAAAACCGTATTTACCGCTCACACATCTCTCGATATGGCGGTCGAGTTACCACCTGTTGCTGTTAGAGCAGCTGTTCCACTAAGATTTGAGATAAGAGAAATCGAAAAGGCTACTCATGATTTAAACCCGAAGAAAGCCCCTGGTTTTGATAAGATCAGTAACAAAATGCTTTTGGAGCTACCCAGCATAGCAAAGAAAATTATTCTCTTTATTTTTAATGCTATTTTACGCCTTGAATACTACCCTCAGGAATG
Organism: Pollenia amentaria; assembly: GCA_943735925.1. NCBI lineage: Eukaryota > Metazoa > Arthropoda > Insecta > Diptera > Polleniidae > Pollenia > Pollenia amentaria. The sequence goes on along the minus strand of OX031009.1, from coordinate 205,271,110 downwards.
GAAAGTATCATTAGTTACCATGATACCTAAATCAGGAAAGGATCCTACAAAAGTTGAGTCATATAGACCTATAAGCTTATTGTCTAATATATCAAAGCTGTTTGAGAAGCTGTTAGTGTCAAAATTAACCCCAATTTTAAATGTAAATAGATGTATTCCAAACCATCAATTCGGCTTTAGAAGAGAACATAGCACAATTGAACAAACCCATCGTATAGTAAACGCCATAAGAAAAACCTTTGAAGAAAAAAAATATTGTTCCGCCCTCTTCATCGATGTTTCTCAAGCTTTTGATAAAGTCTGGCATGAAGGCTTATTACATAAATTGAAGCTAAATTTACCAGTAAACACACACAAGCTGTTAGAAAGCTACTTAGTCGGTCGAAAGTTTATTATTAAAGAAGGTGCTTTTATAAGTTCTCCTCAGCCAATTGACGCTGGAGTCCCTCAGGGAAGCATCATGGGCCCACTGTTATACCTAATATATACCTCAGACATGCCAACAAACAACCACACCCTAACTTCAACATTTGCTGATGATACAGCTTTTTTAAGCGTGCACGAAAACTGTCATGAAGCTTCTCGCTACTTGCAGGATCATATATTTGAACTGGAAAAGTGGTTAAAACAATGGAGAATAAAGGTCAATGAGCAAAAATGCGTACATATAACATTCACCTTGCGTCGGGAGTCATGTTCCCCTATTAAAATCAATAATCAATTAGTGCCCCAACAATCGCATGTAAAATATCTCGGAATTCATCTAGATCGGCGTTTAACATGGAAATGCCATATAGAAGCAAAACTAACACAAATGAAACTAAAAGCAATTCAACTTAATTGGCTTATTGGAAGAAACTCTGTTCTTAGTCTCGATTGTAAACTTCTACTTTACAACTCTATCTTAAAACCAATTTGGTGCTACGGTATTCAGTTATGGGGCACTGCCTCGGCTTCTAATATCGAAAAAATTCAAAGGCGACAAAATAAACTTCTTCGAATAATCACAGCCGCTCCCTGGTATGTTAAAAACTCAAATATTCACAAGGATCTCAATGTGCCGTTAGTAAAAACTATTATTACGAACTATGCAGTAAAATATTTAAAAAGACTTGAGTCGCACCCAAATCCACTAGCTCGAAATATTTTAAATTACAGCGGCCACTCTAGATTAAGGAGAAGAGATACAGCAGGACTCATCAGACAAGAAGAGCGCTAAACATCTACATATGTGAACAGAAACCGTGAAGAGAAAAATTTTCGTCTAGCATTGGCAGGACAAAAATAAAGTATTAGTATAAGATTTGATTAATTATTGTTAGTTCATATTTAATATATGAAGATTCAATAAATAAATAATGAAAAAAAAAAAAAAAAAAAAAAATTCGCAACAGAAATTTCCAAATCACATACAAATATTTATTTTTTTAAGTTGTTTCACTCAAACTCTAAACACTTAAGCAGCAGTAATATTAATAAAAGTAAAAACTGAAACAAATAAAGAATTTCTGGAATGTTACAAAATAAAATTTAAAAGGAAAAGCAATTTTAATTTATAAAACAAACAGGCAAAAATACTCATGAACGACAAAGAATATGTAAATGAAATACATAATAACAAAATATATTTAATCGTGCTGAAAGTAAACAAAAATCTAAAATAATACAAAAATTAAATAAAAATTTAAAAATATACTAGACACATGTAAAAGAAGAAAAAAAATTTATTTAAATTTCAATTTATTCTAAAAGTTTTTTTCTAAACCAACAAAACTAATGAATTGACTTCAAAAAATAAAGCGAAAGTGAACAAAATTGAACAAAATTTCTTTAAAAATAAAAGCCAGATATCAAGTTAAATAAATTGGAAATAACAACGTATGTTCACGTCAAATTCGAATATGAAAAATTCCTCCAAACGTGATGTTTTTGTAAGACCAATACATTGTTTAATAAACGGTTGCGCTCGTGGTGCTGAACTAACGGTCACAGCTCCCTTAAAATTACCAACACAGTGGACAAGAATTTTACGCATGACGCCAGTACCGAAAATAATCATTGATGACTTTATCCAGGTAATGTAACCACTCTAATAGCACTTACATTTTTAACCATTTTTTGCGTTTAAAATTCATTGTTATTTAAATTTTTTTGTTTTTTTTTTTTTTTTTTTTTTTTTTGAATAAATTAAATGCAGAATAGCATGACTAGAAATGTCAACTGGAAAAGTTTTATTTATTAATGCGTGTGTAGAATTTAGGAAAGTTTATTTTAAAACATTTTTCTGTAACTGAAAATTTCGTTCAGCTTGCAGAATTATCATGTACTAGAAGTGCTCTACTATCGAAAAGCGGTGGCCCCAATGGACACTTTACTTAAAATAGCTATTGTAGAATTTTGCAACACTACAAATGAATTATAAACCGTCAATTAATATAACAGCTAATTACACTGTGCTAGAATTTGAAAATTTATTTATTTAAGGCAAACGGGGACCTGGCGTTTTGACCTAATTCGGGTACGCTGAATCGAGTGGTGCTTACCGTTTTTTAGTAAGCTCGTGTTTTCGAGATATGCCGTTATTTCGAAAATGAAGGAGGTTGCACAACATAATTAAGAATTTCAACCCCAAAAATATGGCGGCTTAATGAAATTCTTAAGTTCGGCCCCTGCAGCGAGCATAATGATCCTAGACGGGTCAAATGTATGACCAACCCCACCTTATTTTTCATTTTCATCCTTTATTTCTAACATACCTACCCGCTATCTCCATTCCTTAAGGGGCTCCTTTTCAATACAGACAAGAAATATATTGAAGAAAAAGTCCCATAACTGCCCACGAGTCGCCCCTAGGGGAATAAAATGTATGACCGACCTCAATTAGTTTTGTGTCCTTAACATTTTCCCAAAACATACTTGTCTTTTATCTCCACTTCTATGGAATACTTAATTTAATTTAAATTTTTCGTCTTTTGGGAATAAAATCAAAAGTTGTAACCAGATTTTAATCATTTATGGCTTGTTTTGCAACTTCGTTTTAAATATGTCTCGAAAAAAATAGAAGCATAGCTGCATTTTCCATTTTTTATGAATTTTTAACAAGCAAAAATTTCAAAATTTTGCTAAAAAAAAAAATTTTTTTTTTGCCAAAAAAAATATGGCCCTAATCATGTAAAACGCAGCGCAACGCCAAAGAATAACATTGAAAGCACAAACAATGTCAAAAATTTTGTTGTTGCTTTCCACAGAAATTCATGTACCGTTTTAAAATTTTGAACGCCATAAGCAATGGAGCGTTTGAAATTTTAATACGCAATGTGAATTTCTGTAGGAAGCAACAACAAAATTACAAAATATTTATGACATTGTTTGTGCTTTCAATGTTATTCTTTGACGATGCGTTGTGTTTTACATGATTAGGGCCTATGTTTCTAAAACGACTGTGCATATTAGAAAAAGAGTTTAACTTTGCTTAAAGGAATTTTATTGGGGAGTTTCGTTTTGTTTAGTTGGTTCAATAAATTAAACCGTTTTGAGTTACGGGAATATATGTTGTAAAACCTCCTCCATTTTCGAAATAACGGTATATCTCGAGCTAACCTAAAAAAAAAACGATTAGCACCAATGGATTCAGCATACCCGAATTAGGTTGAAACGCCATGCGCCCAGCTTGTCTATTTTTTCAACTAGCACAGTGTTATTACCACAACTCGATAATAAAAAAAATAAGATGCATAACACTTCTTGTACCACAAGAATATAAATAATTTATAATTTGGCACAAAATAGTGTAATTTAACTGTCAGACCACTCCTTGCAATACAAGTTGATAGTTAGTGCTGCTTCACACTCTTCAAGTTTTAACCGCTAAGTATTGAACTTATAGGAAAGAATCGAAAAAATTTCCCTCTTTCTCCTTAAAACTCAAAACTTGTCGGCTAAAACTAAAAAGAGTGTGAACCAGCACTAAAGTGTCGGTAAATGCTAGGGTAGTCATTGAATCGGGCTTTTGCTTTAATCGGTTAATCGCTCGATTAATTAACCGGGGTTTTGGTTTAATCGGTTAATAACCGGTTAATTTTGTAATTGATCGTTTAACCGATTAATAATTTTTTTTTATAAATTAAGTCAATTCAATAAATAAAAATTCATAAATTATTTATTATTTAGAGTTTATTAGTAAAAAAACAACATAACAATTCTTCAACTAAAACGAGCAAACAAAAGAATAATTCGTAAATATTTAATACATAGTTTTTAATTAATATATATTATGTATTATTTAAAAAATAATCTTTAAGATTATTTTATTAGTTATTTCAATAGTTTAAGGAGACCTTAAAAACAAGTTTTAAAAAAATTATTTGGTTTAAATGTATAGGATTTAAGCGATTATTTTCTTTAGTTTTGATAAAACTTGACTTGGAAAAAATTCTTTCACATATCGTTGATGTTAGAGAAATCGATCGTAACCAAATATCGAATATCGAATTTCTCAGTCCTTTTCCTGGATTCCTCTAAACGTATAGAGTCCTGTTTTATTTTTTATAATTTTAACTCTTAATTGTTTCGACTAATTCTCGTATAATTCTACAAAAAAAATAAAAATTTTGTTATGTCGGTTAATCGACGGAAATTAACCGGTTTAATCGTTAATCGAAAATAGCCCATTTTTAATTGACCGATCAGTTAATCGGGTAGTAATTAATCGGTTAACCGTTAATCGGTGAATTCCCTAGTAAATATAAATCGATGAGTTATTTGAATTCTAAGATAACCTAAGATTTTTAATCGCTTTTTATAGGAAATCAAAAATGTGTACATAGGCCAATGTTGCCACCAGCATTTGAGATGAAATAATACCCAATATCAAATTAACAAAAAAGAAAAATAGAAAAAATTGCTTAAAAAGAGTTCAGGTTTATGCATTTAACACATTCAGGTTCGGCTGAGTAGACAACATAGTCATAGAGGTCTTTTCCCCCAGATTTAGGGGGTTTAATTTCATTTAGGGGCAAAATAAGGGTGTACAAATTCTTAGGGGGAAATTGGGGGGTATACATTTATAATTACGGGGTTTTAGGTGGCTTCACTATTTGCTTGTCTGTATAAAACATTACAATTTAGATATATTTTACAGCTTGTTTTTGGTTGATCAAAAATCGCCAGACTCACGCTATATGTATCGGCAAATCGCTAGATTTCACGGAAAAATAGCTAAAACATTAAATACAATAATTGAAAGTACCATATTTTGCACTTTCTGGAGTTTATCGTTGTTGTAGGTAATTTGATATTAATATTTTTATATTTTTCCTGCTTATTCAAGTTCCAGGATTTCTTTGTTTCGTGGAATATAAAAAAAGTTAAACCTACAAGGTAAAGCCTTTTGAAAAGATAATAAAAGAAAGCGTTTTAAGGGTGAAATATTTATTAAATAATTCGTGTCACAACTTTAATCCAATACCGGAAAGGCTCAAACTTTTAAATTTCGATAATAAGTACAAAGTTAGCGAAAACCCTCGATATTTTTGAAGAAACTTGATTCCAATATTTAAAAAAAGCAGATTTCTACTAACTATATTTTGATCAGATACATATATAATTTATGTATGTATGTACATATCTCACAGTCTATCAGAATTGTTTGTACAATTTACTTCATTGCTAGCCAAAGGATAGCTAAGGCAAGCCTCGTAACAGACATATTCAAAAAACAAAATTTCTGATAGTGCATAGAAAATATTCCTGGATAATATTGAAGGTAAAAGACTAATAAAGTATGAAAGTATTAGAAAATTGTAATTTGACTTAAAATACACATTCGAATTAATATGAAAATTTCTAATAAAAATTTTACTCAACATGAGAATTAAAATTCCCAGATTCTATTTGTTAATATTCAAGAAACTTTAAAAAAATATATTTTTGAGGGAATCTCAGTAAAATGTTAAAGATTTTGCGATTTTTGGCTTTATTTAGATATTGATATCATAACGTTAATTAAAACTGAGTCAAGTTAAATTAATCGAAATGAAATTCAAGTCTTAATTTAGGGAGATTTTTTTTAATATACGTTAAATTTTGGTGTCTTTTCAAATTTTTTTGGGGGGAAGAAAAAAATTAAGTGGCAACACTGGTTGACAGTCCTTGGTCGGTGTTTGTTGAACTCCGAGTCATTTCGGAGCGTAGAACCGATTGTCGTGGAAACGACATGGCTGCAGGTTGTTGCCTTTACTTTTTTTTTCGTTGTAGTCAAATTAAACTAATTTCTATATTTTGGTCAACTACAAAACAGAACAAGTTAGAGTGCTATATTCGGCTGTGCCGAGTTTTTGATACCCTCCACCGACAGGAGTGGGCTCTATATGATAAATACATATATATTATTAACTAAACTTCACAAAAACGAACGTCAGCATTAAAATTGGTTGCGGTTTAGACCTGAATTAAATTATTGACCAACAATAAGAAATTTTATGCGTTTCTTGTTAGAACTTTAAACTGGCTTGAGTAAAATATCATGATTCGTAACTGTTTTAGCCGAACTAAAATGATTTTTAGGAGGGTCATTTGTTTTGAACCTATGGTAAATTATGGACTAATCATTTAAAATTTGTGAACAATGATTTCTGGTATTACAAAAAATAATTTAGAATAAATTTCAATACAGCAGTGTTATTAGTTTTGGCGTTAACAGTGAATTTCACAAAATTGCATGATATTTTTTCTAGCCATATGAATCTGAGTTGGAAGAAATTTTACCACAATATCTATATCTGTTATGGCTTAAGGCGAATTTAATTATTTACCCAAAGTGGGCTTTATATGGTTTTAGGCGCAATAAACTGTTTTCCGAGAGTAGGGTTTATATGGGGCCTAGTGTAAATTTTGGACCGACCTTCAAAAAATTGTACAGTGTGATTTCTCGTCCTATAAAACTGTGACGTACCGAAGTTCATATTAATATCATTATTTATTACGGTTTTAGGCGTAGTAAACTGTTTGCCGGGAGTTGGGTATTTATGGGGCCTAGGTTAAATTATGGACCGATCTTTACGAAATTTAGCAGTGTTATTTCTAGTCCTACAAAACTGTACCGTGCCAAATTTTATTATGATAGCATAACGTATCAAGGTCTTAGGCGTACTAAACTGTTTTCCGGGAGAAGGGTTTATATGGGGCCTATGGTCATTATGCTTCTGATCTTTTTATTATTTTCTTTTCTCTTTTGTGTACGAAAAAAAAACAAGCACAAACGATAAACTGCAGGCTAAAAAAACTTTAAGAAATGAAATTTGTTTTTTTTTATTTTTTGCTTTGTTCTTTTCAGATTAATTTGATTTGTTTTGAGTGTTGCTGATATGTAAATTTTCCAACATATGACAATAAAAAAATTTGTTTTCTTGTAAAAGTTTTTGTTAAGAATTTTTAAATATTTGTAAAATAAAGCGCTAAAACTTATTTAAAATTTGCTTCTTTTGAAAAATAAATAAAGAAAACATATTTTTTTATTCATAGAAAGTATATTTTGATAGTTATTTGTCCTTTAAGATAGAGAAAACACAGATTCCGTTAATAAAAATAAAAGTGGTTTCAAACCAAAATACGGAATGAATTTCGTTTTCGAACGGAATTGTACTGTGTGACATGGCTAATATACCGCCATGGGCGTCTTATTTCATATGAAATAAGCCCCCCAATTATTAGGGTATAATTTAATTTCTGTTTGGGGGCGTTATTTAATTTCGTTGGGGGCTTATTTCATTTTCAAAATTGGAGTTTTATTGCATATGAAATAAGGCCCCACACTTTGGCGGATTATTTCATTACTTATTTGGGGGTTATATTTTGGGGGGTTATTTCATGCCGCCCAATTTAAATGCAAATTTTAATCGATAGCGATGCCGTTATTTGCCCCAGTCTAAGCAAAAAAAAACAGCAAACAAAGTTTTCTCTTATATGCTTGAAATTGGAGAGCTGTAGAATATAAAAAGAGCAATAAAGTACATTCAGCCAAGTCTGACAACATTATACCCTACACAACATTATTAACAAACACATTTTCGAAGTTTTACCATATCTAGGACCCATGGACAAACATGGGTCAAAAATATGCATTGAGATTACGTTTCATATAAGATGTCTTTGTCCCGAATATTGTCTATATAAGATTTTTGCGTCTTAATGTGGTTTTAGTGAATGAGTTTAAATGGGGTCTATGGCTAAATCTTAAATGGTTAAAAATGTTATAATGTTAGGAATTAAAATATTCATTTCCGTTAAAAAATCTTCGAATAAACCTAGATCTAAACCTTGGTTTAATTAGACGCGCAAATCAGCAGTCAGATCCAGAGAAAAAGCATTCAGAAATTGGCGTGACAATAAAACACTGAATTTCTTCGCAAAATGGCAAGGTCTCTATGTGCCAAGGTACTAAGACGGGGAAAAAAACTCCTAATAAGCAATGTCTTCATACTGAAGATAATACTGCTCCTCGAGGCAGCAAAAGTTTCCGGCCATTCGTTAAAAGAGTAAGGGTTGATGTTAGTTCTTCAATACCAACTTTCACAACATTCACGAACCTGGTAGATAAGGCTAATTTATTCGCCAAATTAATTGCAAATAATTCTCACTTACCCGCTAGCAATCAACCACTACCCGAACTCGAAAAAGTATCGGTAACTATGCCAAAAATATTTTTCAGGGGTACCGCAAGGCTCCGTTCAGTCTCCTACTCTGTTTCTTTTTTTTTTTTCTAAAATTACCTATGTCAAACTTCCAACTCTTTCTTCTCTTTTGTAAACGACAGCATTGTCATTCGTATTCATTTGATTATAGACCAAGCGTATACGATGTTGGTGCTATAAGGCATACCGTGAATGATACGCTTGGCCGACCCCGTGACATAATCTCGGAATAGGGTCGTGGGAATTAGGTCGACTTTTATGCCCGAAAGACCATATGTTGCGTGCACGCAGAGAAAAACTATTTTTCAATATGATCACCTCCAACAAGACTATGATTACCAAAGATTTTTAAACATATTATGGTTAATTTAACTATATTATATTCACCGGCAACCATATTTTGGTTAAATTATTCATCCATCAAGAGGCCACAATCATATTATGGTTGCCTCCAGACATGTTATGGTTAATTATAATAAAAATATGTTTAACACTTAGAAGAGCATGTTGTTTTTAAACCATAGTATGTTGCTCTTAGAAAAGAGGAAAATACAATAGTTAATTTAAAACAAATTATTTTCATATGTAACCATAACATGTTTAGAGGTAATCATAATATGGTTGCGGCTTCGTGATCGAGGACTAATTTGACCATCTTATGGTTGCCGGTGAATATAATATGGTTAAATTAACCATAATATTTTTAAAATATGTTTCGGTAATAATATAGTCTTGTTGTAGGTGATCATATTGAAAAATGGTTTTTCTCTGCGTGTGCTGACGCATAAATGCGCGACGGATCAAGGTGCCTCATCTTTAGGTGGTATAATTATTGAGGAAGCAGAATCTCTTGATGTTCTGGGCATGAAGATGCAATGTGTTGTCCGATGGACAGAACATATATTCAAGGTGTCGAAAGAAGCATTAAAGTTCCCCGGTTTTTTAAAATGGTGTAAGATATACTTCACTCCATCTGTGCTCTTTACTATTTATACCACCTATATCCGAACGTGTATGGAATACAACTCTGATGTGTGGGCCGGTGCTTTAAAGTATATTTTAGAGCTTCTCGACCGCGTGCAGGAGATGGTGAAGGTTCTCATTGGTGACAGGAGGGTATCCAATTTATCCAAATTTACCAGTTTTATCGTTACTACAATGGAATGTGCTCTGATTAGAGTTTTTTCCCGGGATTTCCCGTCCCAGAAACTCTCAGTATTTTCAATTGTTTTTAATTCCCGTTTTGTGAAAAAAACTTTTTTTTTAAACTTTAGTAAATCTATGTGGGACTCGTGTCTTTAGTTGTTTTATCCAACTAAATGTTAACACAATATTAAAATTTTCTGCAGTTAAAGGCTTTTTATTATTAAGCTGATTTTTGCGAATGGGCTTCAAATAGGGCCCGTGATAAATTATAGACATATCTTCACGAAATTTTATTTTTGCCTTAGCAAACTGTTGGTTGGTTAACGTGGTAGCACGCACAGAACTAGGCGTGCTGCAAGTAGCGTTGACAGTGACTCCGTTTTGACAAGCAAACTGTAGTGGGCTAAATTTGACAACAATGTCATTAAGGTTTGCAGTTAATGTCGTAGTAAAGTATTTTCCGAGATTGTATATTATATGGGGCATTTCGAGTCTTGTGAAATTAGATTATTCTAAATTGCACCACAAATGCATTATTCGCCATACTTATATGTCTGCCTAAAGTGGACTTAACATGGGGCCGTAGGTAAATTATGGACCGACCTTCACGAAATTTGGCGAAATATAAAAAGAATTTGTTGAAATTTAAGGACAATCGGTGCTTTCTGCCACATATTATTTAAATTTTTGTCAAGTTTTTAGGGAGGTAGTGCCCCATTTGGGTACATAATTTTATTCTTACTTATAATTTTATTCTTACTGCGATTCTGCTGAAATTCAATCCCAAACATCCTTGAAGAACTAGAAACAATTTGAAACCCAAATGGCTAAATCGACTTTGAATTACTGAAAGACCCAAAATGTATATACTTAATAGAATCTTAGATGAATATTGAGAAAATATTCACATGGAATAACAAACTTAGTATACCTTTATACACCACTGCTGATTAAGGGTATAAAACTGTAAAAAAAATTATGTTATTAAATATGGTTAATTTAATTTCACCTTAATTCTCAATTTGTTAAACGGTGAAAATGTTTCAGAATTCCTACTTCGTAATGTTGAGCTTTCTGTTGCTATTCGCCCTCCCAGAAATTACATCTTTCTAAACTTTAATATTCTCATTCTAATTATGCAAATGAGCTCTGAATTTGACAATGTGTATACGTATATTGATTTCTATGATCCTACTAACTTCATAATAGATAAAAAAAATTATTTTTCAGTAGTTTTTTATCAATTAAGAAAATTGTTTAAAAAGTAAATATTTCAATTTAATTAATGTGATAATTTTTTTAGTTTAAAGAAAATTAAAAAATTTAATTTTGATTTAATTAACATTTTAGTTGTTTTGAAATAAATTTTTAATTAAAATATTAATTTAATAACAAAAAATCTTAATTGTTTTTTTTTCGTTTAAAATAAAATAATTTAAATTTGTAGAATTGTTGTTGGGAATTGTCAATACCTGAATTAAATCAATTAACACATTGTTTGAAATGACAAAGTGTTTTGATCATTATTTTAATTAAACGCAGAAAAAAATGTGCACCAATTAAAGCATTAAGCCTAGTACTCTGTTCCAATTTGTGAAAAATGTTCAGCAACATCTATTATTTCATGCGAAAAATTTGACATGTATCAATGTTACCTATCTCGAGAGTTTGTACAATTTGACGTTTTTAATCTTTCAAAGTATGCGACATTGTTTTGCATATGTAAACAAAACCCACATGTATTTTACTGAAAAGTATTTTAAAATTAGGTAAAAATAAAATTAAATATTGATGAAAACCTGTTACCGGTTGTGTTATTTATGTTTTGCAGTTCTCATTTTAATATTAAGTTTAAACTTTTTTTATTTGCTTAAAATTCCAAGTGAAATAAGTGCAGCTTATATTATTTCGCAGTTGTAAAAAAAAATGTTGCTAGAAACATTTAGCTACTTTTTCACAAATTAAACAGAGTACAACTCTATCAACATTTTTTCATAGAAATTCCGCACAAGTTTTTTTCATATGAGTTTTGACAGCATTTCACGTGAAATGTTGAACAGAGTACTAGGCTTTAATCAGAAATAAATTCAGTTTTATTTAAAAATGTAATCAAGGGAATAAAACGTTTATTCAAGTGAATTAAATGTTTAATTAACTTAATTTAACGTTCAGTTCACTTGATTAAATGTTTAATTCTCTTGATTAAATTTTTAATTAAAACTAAATTAATGCTTTAATTTGTGAAAAATGTTGTCATGTGAAATTAAAAATATGATTTATTAAAAAAAAAAATTAAATTTTTGCAATTTTTAGTAATCAATATAATCATTTTGGTAATAGGTGCAAAATCAACAAATGGTTTGCTTGATTCTATGAATTTGGTGATAAGAGAAAATTTTTAATTTTTTCTATGTTTCTTGTGGTCTATTGGCCGGTGCAACGTGCAATGAATTCGTTTTTGGCCGGAATGTTCTTATGTGGAATAACATTCCTGCTGTAGTCTTCCCTCTCACTTTCAACATGAATAAGTTTAAGTCGCAGGTTTATAAACACTAATCCCTCTATCCTCCATCCCATAACCAATTTTCCATGTTCCAACACAATGCAATGCATTAGTAGGGATCATCCCCTGAGTTCTGCTCCTAACAAAAAAAACAAAAACATGATGTCATTCTTAAAAAAAATTTAATAGCACTCCAATTGGAAAACAGGTAATATCGAGCCATAACCGCAAAAAAAGCTTAAGCCACAAAACTTTTAACACTTGCATCATTTCCTAAAATCTCATAGTCAGAGAAGGTACCGTTACGATTTTATAGCAAAAACAATTTCAGTTTAAGCGACAATTTCAATACAAAATTTTTATGAAATAGAATCTGAGAATTATTTCGTTTTCATACAAAAAGCTTTATGAAAAAGAAGGCTTTATAAAATACATAACTGAAATTTAGCTCATAGAATAAATTCGAAAAATAAAAAATTTTTAATATTTTTATGAAATATTATAAAAAAAAAAGTTTCTCCTGTAAAATTTTGTTTTTGTCGCTTGAGCTTTTTTTTGCGGATATGGCTCGATATGTTGATTTGTTTTATCTTATTTATTCAAATGAACGTAATCAAAAAGCCTTTATATGCCAAAAACTGATTACAAGATAAATTTTAATTAAAGCACATTTTAAATTTTTAACAAATATATAATAAATTATAATTTAGTATGCAAACATAATTGTTCCTTTTTTCACGAATATGGGTATGATTTTTTTTTTTTATTTTTTTTACTTAACAATTATAATGCCCCTATTGCGGTTCTCCGCTCAACTCAGTTTGGTCGTGTGAGAGTTAACCAGTGTTGCCAAATGTGCAGATTTACCTGCATTTTGCAGTTTTTCCAAACATTGAACAGTTTTGAAGTTTTTTTATTAAAAAAATAAGTTTTTTTGTAAATTGTGCAGATTTTGCAGTTTTTGCATTAAAATATATTTATTTTCAATTCTGTTATACAATTTTTTTTTATTTCTTAAGCCATAATCTTACCTAATTTGCTTAGCACATACTCGTATAACAGTGGCAAGATTTTAGAGCCAAACAAAAAAAACTAACGGTTTGGGAAATACGCACTCTCCGTTAACAAATAAACCACACAAATCTTATTAATAATAATTGCAATAAATTTAATCAAAAACTTTTATTCTTTATAATTTTTAATGCTTCGTCGATTCCTTCTTGACTCTGCAAAATTTTCACTTAAATTAATAAATTTAGCAATAGGTAGCGCAACAAGTTTGGAAAATATGCAAGATTTCGATTTTTCTACAAAAATGTATTAATCGTTTGTCAAAAACCCCAATTACCAACGCAAAAGGATTGTACTACAAACGTACAATTTTGACATGTTTGCCAAGCCGTTTGAGTAGTTTATTTCGCTTTTTCTTTTGAAATTTTAATTATGTCCCTGCTTTCATTTTGTGATTTTTGTTGTTTCTTTATCAAAGTTGCATTTGAGTTCTCATTGTAAAATTTCTATTCCACTCTCTTTCATCTAGCTAACAAAGTAACGATATTCGTTAATAATATAATGTAATATAAGATAATAATTAAGTTCATTATATATATTTCTTTGAGCTATTTTTATGTGCAGTTTTTTTACGTTAATATCAGTTTTTTTTTTCTTAAGATGCAGTTATTTTCAAAAAAATTATGGCAACGCTGGAGTTAACCCAACTTATGCACAACCAAACTCATTTTAGGTATTGTGATACCCAACGGTTTTTAGTTGAGTTTGCTATAAAGTTGCCAACTTAAAATATCGATTTACCAACTTTAAATATAACGTTTGACAAGTGAAAATTTTATAAAATTGAATAATTTTTTAAACTAAAAGTATTTTTAATTGTGTATTGCATAAAAAGTATTTACAATGGATATTAGTGTCGATTTATTTTATGATGATGAAAATGAAAACTCTTGTACAGATGTGCTACGTATAAGAAGAAAAATTCCTGATGATTCCAACCCTCTTGAACTACCTAATGCCAAGTTAGAACTTATAATTAGTAACGTAACTAAATAATAGATATTGGAAATTATTTCTTTTTCATAAGCAACTTTATTATATTCAACATTTTTTTATTTTTCGAATTTATTCTATGAGTTAAATTTCAGTTATGTATTTTATAAAGCTTTTTGTAATAGCTATATTCCTTAAATTTTTTTAGGAATGACTTTATACACTACCAGACTATTATATTGTATTTTCTTGTTACATTTTACCTTAGCTTTCCGTTGGATAGCATTGAAGTATATTTATGTACAGAACAATTTACAATTATTTAAATTTAACTCATAGAATAAATTCGAAAAATAAAAAAATGTAATTTTAAATTTGTAGATTTAAAAGTTATTTCCGACTAAACAAGGAAGCGTTTTGTTATTTGCTTGATGAAATCAAAGATCATTTAAAAACCACCTGTTCACGTAGTGGCTATTCCTCCTATATTAAAGTAATTTGTTAAAGTCCCATATATCTTTACACTGGTTTTTGGTCATACCGAATTTTGGTTTTCCACGTGCAATCTCTGGGTTTTTTTCCATTAGATCAGAGCTCGGCAAAAGTACTACACCGTGCTTTTTTTCTCACAATAACATTCGCTCTCACTTTGTAAAAAACAAACAAAATCATTTATTTTCGTACGAACATTCAAACGAGAAGGTTCTGTTGACGCTTGCTTAAGAATAACACTGCGAGAAATGTTCAAGACAGAATGGGAATTTGATTTCATGTTTGCCGAAAATTTTTTTTATTATATTATATTTTTTTATATTATATTATATAAATTATTATCTGATCACTAATTCCACTATAGTAATAAAAAAGATTACCCAGTTTTGGTGTTTAAAAATATTAATGTGTTCTTATAAAAAGAATTAAAAACTCTGCTAATTTTTTTCTTGAGCTTGATTATACATTATGCTGTTAAAAAAAATTATATATTTATTTGATGATACGTCATTTTTAATTTTGTAAAATTATATAAAAATACATACATATGTAACGTGAATCCTAATCAACAAAAATTTTAAATTTTCAAATAATATCTACATTGTTTTGCGATATGTGTTTTGTTTGTGAGAAAAATTCTTTGGGGCCTGAAAAGGGTCCCTTTTTCTTTCGTTAAAAAGACGTACCTAAATGCAGAAATTATTAAGAAAAAAATTGCCACAAGAATTTGTTGGTATTTTGTGCTTGTAAAAACATTTTTGTTTCTGTACCAATCGCGTACCAATCGTGTTTTCTTTGAAACACTTTTCTTAAGTAAGTAAAAATATTTAAAAAACAAGTTAAAAAGTCTTGTTTTCCTACAATTTATGTGTAAACCTATATACATAAAAGCAAATGTGACAGCAGGTAAAATTTTTGTGTAAGAAGATGTGTTTTATTGATGTATTAATGAAACTTTATTGTTTAGCACTATTATTATTGCTTACTTTTTTATGCTACAATTATATGACCGAGTCCAAAGAGTTAAACTTACTAATTTAAAAAAAAAAAATTTAAAGCGTTTATGGATGAAATGAATAAACTTAGAAATAGTTTAACAGATGAACATTTAGGGGATGAAGTTTTTGCAAATGTTATTACAAATAATGAAAATTAGTTTTTAACGAAATAAATTAAATTAAATGGTTGTTTCCCATTAAATTTTTCCTGAAGAATCGTTTAAGTTTTATGAAAGTAATTAATTTCTGAATTTATTTTTGCTTTAATATATTAACACGTTTTTATGATGTTATAGTTTTTTTTATTTTTCTTGAAGAATATGATTTATTTAATTTTAATGATTTTTTTGTTTTCTATTTTAAATAAAACATACGCTTATGTTTTCAGTTTTTACATTAACAGCCAGATTGATTTTAACAATAACAAAATAACACAAAAATTTCTTGAAGTGCATCTGAGAGGGAGAGTTATTATTCTCTCACAAAAAACAAAAAGTCTGCATGTATGTGTTGCCGGGCTCTGCATTAGATTAACAAGCCTCTCAAATTGTGCTTTAGTTGTAAATTTCAAAGACCTACGAATGTATTTAATGCTGTGAAATTCTAATATACAGTATAACAAATCTTTCTACTTACGGTTTTTCCATTGTTATTTTTATTTTGCTTTTAAAAATGAAAGTCAACTGAAACTGAAAACAACTCAACTACTAATAAACAATTAGTCAATTCACAAGGTATCCTAACATGTCATATTGTCAAAATGTCCTAAAATTTCACAATGGTTTAAAAATATTGTTGTACGGCTCAGCCGCTCAGCGCTGGACTTTTCTGATTAATTACGACAGCACAATAAACACAGCAAGCAACGTTCTATTTATTTAAGACACTTTTTGTTAACAAACCAACAACAATATTTTTAAACCATTGTGAAATATTAGGACATTTTGACAATATGACATGTTAGGATACCTTGTGAATTTACTAAATATTTTTAAACCATTGTGAAATATTAGGACATTTTGACAATTGGGGGATTCACAAGGTGTCATAAAGTCATATGTCTTAAAATAATAACATGAAAAAATACGACTGTTGTGAGCAACCCCTCATAATTTAATGTGCTATTAATCACGACAGCACAATAAACATAGCAAGCAACGTTCTATTTATTTAAGACACTTTTTGTTTACAAACCAACAACAATATTTTTAAACCATTGTGAAATATTAGGACATTTTGACAATATGACATGTTAGGATACCTTGTGAATTGACTAATTGTGTATTTATAACAGGGATGTCAGCGTCATACACAATTGTGTCAGCAAAACTCACATGTACGCTTACGCTCTTTTATTTTGCGAGCGTAAAATATTATTGTTTACTGCAAAACACTCTCTTTCAGCGGGAAATATCGCACGATTGCACGGCCTGTTTTGTTTTATTTATGTTTTTAACATTGTACAATGATTTTAAAAAAACAAATTGCTTGTGGTTTTTGTACGAGGTGTAATGTACTTGTTGTAGTATCAAGAATAACTGTGATGAATTCGCCTTGATGTGTTTATTGAGCTTCTGTAAACTTCAAATTTGAATTTTATTAAGTAGTCTTGTAGACAGCGATAACGAGCATGCAAGCGGATGAGTTTATTAAAAAAAAGTTAAATGATGCCATATAAAAAATATTTTATGATAAAAAATGCATTTAATGATTTTCAATGTCTCTTATGTCTTATATTAGTATATTTTTATAGGCTAGTAAAATCTTCTCTTTTATAATGGTGGTTAATAATTATAGAATATTTTTAAATTTAATGGGGTTATTATTTGCATTAGTATGTGAAAATGAATTTTCATTATTGGCATTCGCAAAGGTATGTTGAGCACAAAATTAAAAATATTGGAAAGAATTGTATAAGGTTGTAAAAAGACTTCGAATATTGTCAAGTGCTCAATTTTTCCAAAAAATAAGCAAAGTTTCTGCGAAATGCAGGTTCCAAATTAAATTTATTTAAATAATAACTAATTGTGTCTGTCCATTACTCAACATTTTTCGATAATTGTATTATTATTAATTGCTCTAAAGCCTTCATAGCAAAATATGTATGTTAATTAGGCCTCGTAATAGGCCTCGCAACCGCAGATTTCTCCCGCTGGGAATGAAAGAGACAAGAGTAATCGCACCAACACAATCATAATTGACACCACTGATTTATAACGTTTCTGTCGACCAAACTTTTACAAAGTTGAAAACGGCAATACCACGAAAAAAACAGATACACAACTGAAAAGCCAACTGCCAGTCGAGTTGAGAATGGCAATGCAAATTTACCAAAGACAACCAAACTGTTACAAAAGTGGAGAACCGCAATAGGGGCGAATTTGATAGTCGTAAATTAATATCGATATATCGACATGCCGGTGTTTTGAATATCGGTGATATACCTACATCGCCTATTTTTTTTCAAATTTATATCGATATTTAAATATATTGATACTTATTGCCCATCCCAAAATTTATTCTTAAAATTCAAAAAAAAACACGATGGTAGCCTCATACACTAGTATCGTTCCGTCTGTTGTATAATTACGAAGCCAATTTATATAGGATTCGGGTATAACCACGGAATATCTATGAAGTCCAACGGTCAAAACTTCAATACGAGCTCCCAGTCTAATAAATATTTTGACTACTCAGCCCACGACAGGAAAACACTAGATGGGTTATAACTCTTAACTTATCCCTCCGAAAACTTTACTTATTTGACGAGAGTAACACTCAAACTCAACTAAATAATGTCTTACCTCATCGCCGGCAACTAGCTAAGTAACATTTGGAAAACGTTATTATAAAATTATATCGGGTGATTCATCTTGAGGTTTGACTTATAATGCAAAATAAAAGACTTAAATTTGAAAGTAAACTTACAATTTTTATTATCGGTTAAAAGAACAATTTATGGCAGTTATTGTTTAAAAATGATATCATGTAAATGTTGGCCGTGACGACGTTTGAGGTGGTTCATGCGGAAGTTCCGATTTTGGACGACTCTGGTATCACGCAAATAACACCAGTAATTTTGGCTTCCAATCGTAGCTGGCATATTGCTAAAGACCTCAGACTTTATATTTCCCCAGAGAAAATAGTCCAAAGGTGTGACATCGCACGATCTAGGTGGCCAATTTACCGTAGCAAAACGTAAAATTAAGTGCACACCAAAATTATTTCTCAACAAGGTCATTGTTTTACGCGCTGTATGGCTTGTAACGCCGTCTTGTTGAAACCTGAGCTCACCGAGACCTTGCACTTGAATTACAGCAAGCTCATAGTCCGTTGACATGGTGCTATAACGGTCACCATTGACGGTAACATTCTGATTTAATAACACCAAACCGTTGTTTTTAATGAATGTAATGGTAGCTCCTGGAACTCTTCGGGTTACTCATCACACCCAATACGGAAATTTGGTTTATTAACGTATCCATTGAGCCAGAAATGTGTGCTTCATCACTGAACAAAATTTCACGATAAAGCACCGTATTTTCTTTTCTTACAGAATGCTGATTTTCGTAATTCAAGAATTTACGATTTAAATTTCTTCAAAAAAATTAAATGTTTAAAATCACATAAATATTTGCCCAACTTTAAAGGTTGTTAAAATGATTTGGCATTTACAAAAGGACCCAAATATCTTGAATCTCATTTCGAATTTGTAAAATTTGAAAAAAAAAATTATTTTTAATGCTACATATGTGCATACATATTTGTATATGCATAGGTAAGTAATGGCAATTTAATGCTCTTTACCCGTTTCGATTGAAATCTATTTGTTTTTGTTTTCAGTTTACTAATTTATATAGGAAACTAATGTGTAGTATTATTGCTTATCTGTTTTGCAGGCCGCAGAAGCCGGAAATTTGGACGATTTTAAACGACTGTATCAGGCCGACAATACACGTTTGTCTCTGCAAGATGGTAAAGGACGAACGGCTGCTCATCAGGCAGCAGCCCGTAATAGAGTTAATATTTTACGTTACATACGAGATCAAAATGGAGGTAATTTATAATTTTAGCAATTATTGAAAGCGTTTCACAAATCAAATTTTCAATATTTTTTTAATTTTTTTCTTTTTTTTCTTAGATTTTAATATCAGGGATAATGCTGGCAATACCCCTTTACACATGGCCGTTGAATTTGATTCATACGATGCCTTGGACTTTTTGCTTTCAATGTAAGTGTAAATTTGTATTAAACTTTTCTTTTTTTGTTTCCGGTTTGGTTTTGCACCTGTGAGTTGATGAGTTTGTAGTCACTTTCATTAGTTGGATAGTCATTTAAATCCACAGTTTGTGGTATCATTCGTTACCAGTTGTGAAATGTCACTGTCTTTATTAAATGGCCTTTATATTTTTTATTGTGACCGCAAATTAAATTGCCAATTACTGGCGTTCTTTTCCACAACTGCTTCTTTCTTCGCCTTTGTTTTACTTCATTTTAAAATATATGCATTTAAATAACAATGATAAGCTATATGAATGAATAAACAGATCAAATAAAGGAAGTGATTCTTGTTATTTTTATTTGTGCTGGGTTTAAGAAATATTTATTTGGTGGCCAGGTTTTACACGTGTGTACATATATTTATTTTAAGATATTAAACACTACTTACTTTACAGGCACATTAAGCCTGATACTCTGTTCAAAATTTCACGTGAAATGCTGTCAAAACTCATATGAAAAAAACTTGTACGGAATATCTATGAAATAATGTTTAGTGAAAAAGTTGCGAAATGTTTCTGGCAACATTTCCTTACAACTGTGAAATAAAGCAAATGCTGTTTGTTTCATACGGAATTTTGAAAGCTGTAAATAAAGTTTTTAAAAATATTATCAGCAACCAGCAATGTATTTTGAAAATTATTTTCTATTTTATATAATTTTTTATTAAAAAAACACTTTTTAGTAAAATACATGTAGGTTTTGTTTATATATGCAAAACAATGTCGCATAGTCATCATTTAAGCCTAGTACTCTGTTCAACATTTCACGTGAAATCAAAAAGTCATATGAAAAAAACTTGTGCGGAATTTCTATGAAAAAATTTTGATAGAGTTGTACTCTTTTTAATTTGTGAAAAAGTTGCTAAATGTTTCTAGCAACCTTTTTTTTCACGTGGAATTTTAAGTAAATAAAAAAAGTTTAAACTTAATATTAAAATGAGAACTGCAAAACATAAATAACACAACCGGTAACAGGTTTTCATCAATATTTAATTTGATTTTTACTTAAAAAATACTTTTTAGTAAAATACATGTGGGTTTTGTTTACATATGCAAAACAATGTCGCATACTTTGAAAGATTAAAAACGTCAAATTGTGCAAACTCTCGAGATAGGTAACATTGATACATGTCAAATTTTTCGCATGAAATAATAGATGTTGCTGAACATCTTTCACAAATTGGAACAGTGTACTAGGCTTTAGACAGGGAAACATTTGGAAGAAAAACATCTGGAATTCTCTTTTGTTTTTTCATTCTCGGTCACACAGGCGAACATGTTGCCGGCAACGTTCTATTAATATTGTTGCTTTTTTTTTTTTGTCAAAAAGCAAAGCAAATGTCAACAACGAAAATGAGAACAAAGCGTGTTGCCGAGTACCGAACACAAAAACCATTCTCTCTTCCCCACCTGTAACTTGCTACCAAACAAAATGTTTCCCTTCCAAATGTTTCCCTGTCTAAATGGGCACATACTTTGAAAGATTAAAAACTTCCAATTGTGCAAAATCTCGGGATAGGTAACATTGATACATGTCAAATTTTTCGTATGAAATAATAGATGTTGCCCCACATTTTTCACAGATTTGAACAGAGTACTAGGCTTAAGAGAAAAAACATATTATGGTCCCTCGCAATGGCAACAAACAAACTGCTGTTATGTTTAACATTACTACAATTAATTTTAGTTTGTTTATATTTAAAAAACTACAAATATGGTTGAATTTAACAAGATTGTGTTTTAATAAATTAAAGCTACAACCATACACTTAAACAGATTATGGTTTTTTTTACCATATTAGTGTCACCGGCAACCATATAATGGTTATTTTATCCATCAAGAAGCCATAACCATATTATGGTTGTCTCCAAATATGTTATGGTTAAACATGAATAATATGTTTAATTTTTAATTTAAAATAACATATTTTAATCAGGCTAAAGTTCATTAAATTTAATTTTCCTTAAATTATTTTTATGAAGAAAGGAATTTCACAATTTCGCCTGATTAAAATATGAAAATTTGGATTAAAACCCATAAACAGTTCAATAAATTAACCACAATACTAATTATTTAAAATTACAGATTTGTAAATGATGGTTGTTTTGATCTGTACAATAGTTGAATGCTTTTCAATTACATACTTGCTTGGTTTGCTTAAAATTCTCAATCATTTTATTTTAATTATTGATTAAAATACATGAATTAACGTTGTAGTATAAACCAATAACACAGATAGAATGCTAATGAAGGTCGTCACAGGCTGGAAACAAATTAAAGGGGATTGTTTATAAAAGTGGAACATAACACGTAATAGGAATAAAAACGAAATAAAAATACAACTTGACACTTAATAAACAAATTGAAAAAATAGCTGAAATAAATAACATTGGTCAGAACTAACAATAATATGGATACTTTTGTCCAAATTCCGTAAAATGTTGACAAAGTAATGATAAATTTTGCAATATTATGGTTTGTTTTAAGCAAATTATTCCTTATTTTAACCATATTGTGGTTATGTTTAACCATATATGGTTACCTACACACATTAACATTATAAAAATCCAACCATAGTATCCCAGCGGGAAAACTCAGAAGACCTTCTTACTTCAGGCCTTTTTAAAGGCCTTCTAAAAATTTTTTTTGATTAAACTACTATTATTATCTAACTGCTAAAGAATGTCTCATAGAAGGCCTTTCACACTCACTTCTATGAGAAGCGAGAAGAGAAGGAGTACAATTTTTTGTTTTGTTTTTTGCACAAGCAAAAGCAAAAGAATTCAGATCCCTTTACAAAAACAACGTTACATACATACATACATAGATGTTAAATAACAATGAAAACAATAATGTAAATCATTTTAGTTGAAGTTGAAAAGAGAAAGAGTATCATTTTTTGTTTTGTTTTTTCGCCAAAGCAAAACCGAAAGAATTCAGATCCCGTTATAAAAACTAAGTTACATACATACCCAAGAATGATAAAATAAAGATTACGCCAAAAGCTTAAAATTTTAAAATGTTCTGCGCATGTTGGCCCTGTGACGTCACACATTCTGTGTTTCTATTGGCTAATAATTTGCAGCTGTCGAACTGTAATGTTTATGAGTAAACACAACAGTGGGACAATTTATAATTTTTCTCTTCAAATTATTTTGTAGTTAAAAATTAATTTTTCTTTTTATTTATATTTTTTATTTAGGTATATTTTTAATTTATATTTATTCCATTTAATAAAAATTATCTATGTAACAATAAAAGACCATTTTTCTTTATGTTGTTATTTTATTCATTTTCCTTTTTCTTTTGGTAATATTTTGGGCAATTTCGACATTAAGTAATCTCATTCTAAAATACATTCTGCATCTAAAAAAAAGTTTTTTCACCAGATCATTGGCTTCAATGTCCTTTGCTTCCAATAAATGTTTTTGCAAATATTCGGTTGCAAGCAACAATTTTTCACCATTTAGTTTTAAAAATATTGCATCACATGATTTTAGTGTTTTCATTAAAGCAGTTGATGGCTTACTTAGCCCACCTTCACTTAGATGGTTAACCCAGGAGTAGTTCGATTCCTCTAGAGGATTAACTGCAAGATTAGGGGTTTCGTTTTTTAATCTATTGCAAATATATCCGGCCAAATTCTCCAATCCGTCATACTGCAGGTTTTCTAAGTCGGTTTCATTATTTTCGGTTTCAACTACATCTTCGTGGATACTATTATTAACACGCTTAAGTATAGATAGCACCTGAGAAAACCACAAGAAAAACTAAACAATGTGTTATTTAAAATTGTATGTTGAGGTTTACCTGTTAAAGAATTAGTTTTATCTAAATCAGGCGTATTGTCGACTTCGACATTTGCTTCAGTACTTAAAATGCCTTCGTTGTAGCCTAGAATATATGACCGTAGTCTATATTTAAATTCCTGACGATCGGGATGATCGTGAAGTCCGCCTTTAGATCTAATTATTCCAAAAAAATTTTCCAGAACATCCTGATTTAAGCGATACGTTAATATGTAGTCAATATTATATCGATTTTTTAGTTCGATATGTAACATTTGTAAAGCGTTATTTGATTGAATGATGCCTGTGAAATAAGTGTTTTAGATTTTAGGCAAAGATTTTTAAACATGTTATATAATATTATACCTTTTTGAAATGGTAACAGTGTATTTCTGCCGATCACACGAATTTCTGACATCATTTTCGTCATATTATTTAAGATACCATTTTGTATTTCTGGTGCCAAACCATATGCGTGGAATCGCTCTCTTTTATCTTGTCTCGGCACCCTTGAATTCATGACATCAAACCAGTCGTTGGTCTAGTAAAAGAAAATCACAAAAATAATTTTGCTATTATTAAAAAAAAAGTAATTACTAGTTTGAACAATTGATGACATTCGCTCCAATTTTGATTTGTCAAATGTCCTAAACTTGCAGCTCGCGTTATAGATTGTGCAATTGTGTGTGAGAAAAGTTTGGTAGCCAGTTTAACCTTTTGCCTATCAGCACCAACCACACTTAAATTTTGTGCTGATATTTTATGTGTGATCTTTAAATCATTTGATTGGAGAGACAGAAGATTCAAAATGATATCCTTTTTAACTTCTTTGTTATCAATGATGAATCCACTATCGATAAAATGATTTCTCAACAGTTTGATTAGATGTGGAACATCATTGAAAACAAATATTTTTATGTCGTCAAACAAAAACCTGGAAATTTAAAAATACAATAGTAAAAAGCAGATAGATGCGTATTTTTACTAAACGTACCAAGGCTTATTAAAATCAACTTCAAGTTCATTGTAAAGTTTTCTATTCCCACCACCTAAATCGCATACAATTGCCACAATTGTAAAGCCACTCTGCTTCATTGTCTTCAATATATTAAATAAAAGTGTTTTTGACATTTGGCAGTCATAATCATAATATATTGGTTGCTTCCAATTTCCAATCAAACCTATTATCAAATAGACAAACAATTAACAAAAAAAAAAGTTTTTGTAAATAACTCACCTCTCAATAAAGCTACCTGGATATAATTGGCTGGTGCAAGCATAGAATCTGTTTGCTTGTCGTAACAGTACTTTTTTTTGCTTTCATTTCGTCAAAACTTAATACACACAGTTTTTCAGTTTCAGACATTTGGTTAGCCGCAGATAAAATTTTTACAACAGGGTCCAAAATACCTGTTGACATATCTAATTTTTGTGACCATCTTTGTAATGTTCTCACTGAAGGAAGTGGGAAATGTTTTTTCCTTAAAAACTTATAAGCCTTGGCACTTGTGGAATATAAAGTGATTGATTGAGCAATATCTGCTTCAGTAAAGTTTTGTTTTTTATCGCCGTTTTTAAGTTTTTTTATTTGGCCTTTAGTAAATAAACTTCTCAATGCTTTTTCGTAATTTAAGTTTGCAAAATTTAAGCTCTGAACTTTACGAGACAAATTTTTTATTGTAATCGCAGATTGACTTTGTGCAGTTTTAAGGATACCATTCTCCTGGCGCAATGCATCGCTAGAAAAGATTTTAAATAAGTATTTCTTCACTTTTTTTAAAACATACATACATTTTACTTTTCAAAGTATGTACTGTTCTCGACTATCTTCCTTAATGTCAGTCGTCTTGGGAGTGTTTAAAACTTTATTTGGAATTTCAATTTCATTTGAAATTTCAATTTCATTTACAATTTCATTTTGAATTTCAAATTGAGTTGGAATTTAATTTTCAATACTGCTGTCAATGGTCGGAACTGCTCCCGGTTTCAACTTTGGTGCACGCCGATTGCTAAATCCTATTCATAATTATGAAGCAGTGAACTGCAACAATTAAATATATTGACTTACCCATTTCAAATATCAAATTTCTTTCAAAATCCTCCTCTTTGAAATGTAAGGCACAAATTCTATCATTTTTAACATCTATGGGTTTGCATCAATTGCAAAACATAACCCAAAGCTTTCTTTGTCCTGCATCTTTGGGAAATTTGTAAAACGATACATCTATAGCAAAAAATATATTAGTTCCATTAAAAATATCCAAAATTTAATTTTTTTTCTCACTTGTTTTTTTACTGCTGCTTTGCTTACATTTGCCCACTGCACACTTCATGTTTATATTTGTTGTTGTTTTTTTTTGTTCGTTTTTCTTTTTTCAACAGCTTTTATTTATACTTTTTAAGACGACAATGAACGTTATTAATTAATTAAATATTATTTATCACCAAATACAATATCAAATATATTTATTTTATCAAAACCCGATGTAATATTTTTTTAGAACTGTCAATGTGATTTCAATTACAAGGTTACCACCTATCACATAAAACATACATTTTTTCGCAAGAAATTTTAAATCTAACACATGAAATATTCTTGGTAACCCTTAGAATGGCCCTTCTACGTCACATAACAGGAAATCATGCGCATGTCGTAATCTTTGTTTTATCATTCTTGATACATACCAAAATACCAAATGAAAACAATAATGTAAATCATTTTAGTTGAGTTTTGTTCATTAAAGAAGGTAGGTACTTGTGCTAAATAATAAAAATGTTATGTAGTATGTATTAATTATGTATATACTTATTATTTTTTTATTTAATTTTATATTTTTTGTTTATATAGTAACTATAGTAAACTTATAAAACACTTAACTTTTAAAACACTAAACTTATATTTATTAAAACCCCTTCAATATGACCTTTAATCAAAGGCGTTTTTACAAGATTGGTCCGAAAGATCTTTAAAGAGCCATTAATTTAAAGGCCTTTTGACATAGCTTTCTTAGAAACCCTTCAAGATAACCTTTATTCTAAGGCCTTTTGACAGCCATTCTCTGGAAAGCCTTCTAAAAGCCATTTATTTGAATGCCTTTCAAAAGGCCTGTGAAAGAAAGGAAAGCGGAAGGCCTTCCCCGCAATGACAACGTGTGTTAAAAAGATATGAGTATCAGAGAGCTGCAAGGAGTATGATCGAGCCTGCTCAATCAATACAGCTAAAAATTCAGTATAAATCAACAAGGTATTCCACACTTTTGTTCTAGTTTAAACTTCAGCACGAACCAAAAAATTCAGTAAGAAGTATGAATCGGTCGCAAAATTATACTTGTATTTGTTTATTTAAAAGTGATGCATCTGTTTATGAACGACAGCTAACTTGTACTCGGCTTTCGGCTCGGTGATTCGAACATTATTTTATTGTGATCAGTTGCAACGAACACTCGAATTTTATGATTCAATCGGTTTTATCAAACATCAAGAAATGATTTTGATCTAAAGAGCTCATTTCAAACATTCAGTTTGAATTTTTGTACTCGCAACGAACATGAATGTTAATATTTCTTTTGTACGATAGTAGCAAAATTCATGTTATAGGCTCAAGCCACTTGTTTTTTGTGTATTATTAATGTATGTAGGTATATAAGCAATAAAAAGTTCATGCTATTTTATTCGTTATCTCTTCTAAACAATTTGATATTTTTTAACAGTTAGAAATCAAAAAATCCCAAAAATTTGTGTTTTTAATAATATTTAACATATCAAAGTCGGAGCAAAAAATGTAGAGTAAATTGTAATATATTTTGCGGGTTAGAGAAATTATCGGTTAAAGTTAAAATTTTCATACAAAAAAGTCGAATTCAGCAGACATTGGTCTTATATAAATATCTCATAAAATTTCTTCGAATTTATTTTTATGTCTAAGCAATAATATGTAGGTATGTAAGTACATAAACATTTTTCGCAAATTTTATTTTCAAATAAATTTTTGGTTCGATTTCTTAACAGTTTTTTTTTCTATATCCATATTGCCTAACAATGCATGCATACAATGTAAAAAAAACAGTCAGATCTAACATACACTCAAACATTTGTATTTTGTTAACCATTCATGTAGCGACTGATGCTTTCAAATGTATGACGCTCGAACGAGAACAAAGTTGTAGAATACATGACTGGCTTGTACTTTATTTTTAGCGTTAATGATTGAGTTGACTCGTTCATACATGCTGCACCTGAATGAAATTATATCGCATTTGAAAACGAATATTACAAGAGTGATGCGAACACCGCGTCGTTTCCTTGCGATGAATGTACCTAGTCATACCAGAAAAAACAATTACAAACATTCATGTTCGTTGCGAGTACAATAATTCAAACTGATTGTTTGAAATGAGCTCTTTAGATGAAAATCTTTTCTTATTGTTGAACAAAAACGGTTTGAATCATAACAATTCAGAGTAAATGATTGGATATACTCCAAATTTTAGTATTCGTTGCAGTTCTCTGATGAGTATGGAATGGAGCGAGCAGGCCTTGTGCATCCAAAAGAAGGGGTACAGAGGCCTTCTAGAAGGCCTCCGTATTCCTTCTTTTTCCCGCTGGGATGTTGCTCCTACACAGAAAAAATTAAATAAACTGGAAGCAACATTCAGAAAAACTCGAACGGAACGCTATTGTCATATTAACTACGTTCCTTTGAAGTAGCATTCAGAAATCTAATCTTTGAACTCGTATTTTGTTATTTACTACGCGACGTTCAACCCGAAATACTCCAAGCTATCGATTGACTGAACGAAACATTGTGAAAAATAGAGTTTTCTTATGAGAAACTGAACGTTTTGTTCAGCTAAATAATAGTTAATTAAAAAATTAATTGAAATAATTAATTTTTTACTGAACTCCGGTTTAGAAAAACTGCATGCAAAATTCAGTAAAATTCCTTTTAAATATCATAAAGCATTAAGTTTAGCAGCAAAGTGCATGGTTAAAAAAAACTTCGGATAACTGAACGCTCCGTTCAGTTGTGAACGAAACGTATTAAAAATTTTTTTGGCAAACTTTTTGAAACTCTAGTACTATTTCACCAGCTTTCTGAAGAATTAACGGTATTCTAAAGTTAGGCCAGAAACATTTTCGAAGTTGGGCTTCAAAATAAAAGTCATTTATTTGAAACAAATTAACAATAATCTTTAGATTACACTATGCAACAAATGGGAAGTTTTTTTTTCCTTGAATAACCACTATATTTTTTTGAGATTTTTGAAAAGGCTGTTCCTTACATCTTATCGTCACTTTGGAACGACGTACCCGATTTTGTTATCCGTAAAAAAATATTTTAAATTACGCCAGATTTAAGTTTCTCTAATATTATTTTTAAATTTAGCCATTATTTAAAATTTAAATCAACAAATACTTACCAGTTTTAGTACTTAAGCTCAAAGCTGCATGTATTAGAAGTAAAATAAATTTTATTTATTATGAAAATCCGTGGTTAAATTACTGTTTTATTCCCGATAAAGTGAAAGTACCTACTTTGACATTTGTTATCGCAAATTTGTGTAGAGCTAAAAATGTTGTGATTTTTTAACGGTTTAACCATATTTATTACACAATGGGGGGATTCACAAGGTGTGCTATCAAGTCATATCGTCATAATGTCCTAAATAATATTTTACAATTGTTTAAAAAAAATATATTTTTTTATGTTGTTTGAAACACAACCATATTTTTTTTTTCAACAATTGTAAAATATTATTTAGGACATTATGACGATATGACTTGATAGCACACCTTGTGAATCCCCCCAATATATATACATATAGTGGTTATTCAAGGAATTTTTGCTTGTTGCTTAGTGATAATTATCTTGGTGCATATTGATAATTATCAAAGGGCGAGTAGATATTTTTGTTCATACATATATCTTTTACGTTTATTTTAGATATTTTCCTTATTTAATTAAAAAATAAAAAAAAAGAAATAATGCAGTGGGCCAATACTTCATTGTTCAACATTTCAGTTGTCTTTGCTTTAAAAAATGCTCATTAGGTAATTCTTCGTCCGTACGAAAAAACAACAACAACTGCCGTATTTATAAGCAAAATTTTGCCACTGCTTACACAGGGTCTCCACCTGAGAT
This sequence comes from Pollenia amentaria, assembly GCA_943735925.1. Taxonomy (NCBI): domain Eukaryota; kingdom Metazoa; phylum Arthropoda; class Insecta; order Diptera; family Polleniidae; genus Pollenia; species Pollenia amentaria. The sequence continues at coordinate 205,241,066 of OX031009.1, read as the reverse complement.
AATATCTTATATAATATGTGAGAGAACGTCGGCAGAATGAGAGAGCACATTTTTTCATGTTAATCTTAATCTTAAACAAGGGGAACATGTATCTTATAAGGTTTTATAATTTACTTATTTTCGTACTGTAAACTTGTGTCGTTTTTTATTATATTTTAGTTTTTTTCTTTGTTTTTAGTATTTAATATTGTTTTCTAAGCACTTTTTACAAGATTTACACTATTTGCAGTAAAAAAAATTAAACATTTTAATGATAGCGTCTTAATATTAATTTTTATGTGTGTATGTATGTGTATTTTTGACAGCTCATCTTATAAGATAGTTGTTATAAGATTTCTCATAACAACTGTCTCATAACATTTATTGTAATATTAATACTAACACTATTTGAGAGTCCACACGTAAGATAATACTCTCTGCGATTGAATTTGACGTTTACTGATATAAAAATCTTATATCTTATCTCAGGTGGAGACCCTGTGTTATACATAAAGCAAAACGATCTGCTTACTAGCAGGCCGATTAGGCTCAGCAGAGAGTTATCAAAGAGTTTATTTAACATGAATTTTTTGCTGCCAAAATAGTTTAAATATTAACTCTGAAAAGTGTATGTATAGCCAACTATTTATTTAAAAACAAGTTCCGGCATTACTTCTGCGATTCGAAAGCTATCTTATTTCTTATTATTTCAGTAGATACTGAATGAATCGAAAATATTTTTCAGTAGTGAAAACTCAAATAAATGCTTTACAGCACTGAAAAAATATGTACATATTTGTTTACATTTCTGTTAAGGTTGTTCCCCTCGGACTTCAAGTTTGTTTACCAAATTACTTTAATGCAAAACAGCTGTTTTTCAAATACTTAGCAAGTGTTTGATTTTTAATTAACATAAGTCCAGCAAATCAATAAAGGGGTCTGTACACAGCCACGCTTTTCTCATCAAGCGATATGGTAGTATTAGTGAAAATGTGGGGTTATGTGTGACATCGACGATGCTGGATATAAAATCAAAAAATTTAGATATGACGGCGAATATTACGTCCAGCACACGTGCACGAGTGAATTCGATGCTAAAATTAACCCATAGTATAAAAAACTGTACTCACGTTCAGCGTTGTAAAAACTTAACGAACGTAGTAAGAAACTGAACGCATGTATAATTTGGTAGAAGCTAAACTCTGAACAGTAAAAAGATGAACTCACATTCAACGTAAAACTGAACGTTTTGTTTGGTTTTTTATGGGCATTCAAGGTACAAAAAACATAATAATTATTCAGTAGAAGTCTTATATTCGGCTATGCCGAACCTTATACATTTATATTGGGTTAAAACCTTATTGTGGAAATAACAATGAAGTTATTTGGCTATGACTCGGTCATTTATAAACCGATTTTGATTACTTTCACTACCAGTATTCTACAAGGGTTCCTTAAGGTGAAAATGAAAACAAAGTTCAAAGAACATAAGGAGACTGCACAAAGTAAATGTTAATGGGTAAAAATTTTAGGCAATCGTGCTTTTCTTTCTCATGTCCCAGACATTTGTGGACCGACCTGATTTAATTTAAATAGCAAACTAACTCAGACTATATGTGTTAGAAATATAAGCCCATCTAGTGCCCATCATATCTGGGGTCTAAAAACCAAGTTCAACCAACACACAGGCAGGCGGACAGGCGATCATCGTCAAATCAATTTTGCTACTAATAAGGCGATATTCACATTAGATGGCGTAAATATAGTTTGAGCCTTTAATACTGAATATGTTTTATCGGTCTCAACTTGATCCAGTAAGTGCAGTTCAGAAGTAGCGTTTTGCACACGGAAGACAAAAGAGCACGAAAATTGTGAGCTTGCAGAATCGTTGGGAACCACTCAAGCAACAATTTTAAAACGTTTGCAAGCAGCAAGATTCATCCAATTGCCAGGAAGTTGTTTACCACACGAGTTTAAGCCAAAACACGTAAGGCCGAAATGCCGCTTGAATGCCATTAAAATAATTCATTTTTGCACCGAAGCGTTACCGGTGTTGAAAATGGATCCATGAGCATACGAAATTATTTAGATTAAAGGTTAAAGAAGACAGTGGCGCAAACGAAATTTCGTTGGTACTACAGATTTGATTTTGATAAATTGTCAGTTGTGCCTGCCTACTTGATTTGTTTTTACTCTTAATATAATGAGCAGTTATTTACCGCGAAATATAAATAAATATATTTTTTAAGAATGTTTTACAATAAACACTCAAAAAACGTATATACATACACTCAAACGAAAAATCAATCCATCCATACTCAAATCAATCTGAAGCGGTATCAATAGCACGATGAGTACGGATTTTCTTGAATCAAGTACATAAAGATTGATTCAAGTACGGGTCATTCAATCGCGAAATACTCAAGTTATCCATATTCAATCTTGAATTCGCACTTGAAATAATCCGAAAATGAGGTTGATTTAAGAAAAACTGAGATTGAATCAATCTCAAAATGAGGTTGATTAACGAATTAAAAACTTGATTTAATCCCGAATTCGTACTTGAAATAAACCAAAAGGAAAATTAGAAGGAGATTATTGTTATGATTGATTTACTTACCTATTTCACACCTTACAGAGTTTCAATTACAAAACGCCCGTTTTCATAAATCATATCATGCCCGATATGATTTTTACTTTAAAAACTTAATGTACATATTAAATTAAAATTATAAACTAAATGAGAACTCTTGCTTTAAATTTGACTTTTTAAACGTGGAAATAATGATTTTTCTTTTTTTTTTTTTTTTTTTTTTTTTTTTTTTTGTTTCTACACACACTAGCAAATCGTTTTTTAACTACTTGTGTGGTTTTATTGCAGTCGCTACAACAAATTTTGATAAGTTATATAAAATTAAAATGCTCACTTTGTTATTTTACTCTCAGAGTGGCACTACCAACGAAAAGTTCCATCTTTTTTTACTTGTTTTAAGAATTTTATACCTATTTTAAGAAATTCCGGGATTTATTTTCGAAAGTTATCCTATTTAAAATTATTTTGAGTACGTTTTATTGTTATTCGTACTTTTTGAGTACGACTCGTACTTAAAGTAAGTCTAAAAAGCTTAATTTATCCCGAGTGTTTTTCTTTCTGTGTACATATTTATTAACAATTTCTTAATTTGATATTCTCTTTTCTTACCCCTTTCTAGACCCGTCGACACCGGCATACTAAATGAAAAGAAACAGGCTCCTGTACACTTAGCAACCGAATTAAATAAAGTCAAGTCCTTGAGAGTGATGGGTAAATATCGTAACAACATTGATATACAGCAAGGGGGAGAACATGGAAGGACCGCTTTACACTTGGCAGCTATTTACGATCACGAAGAATGTGCAAGAATCTTGGTATGCAATACGGTATTTTAAAAAGTTTTCTAACTTAAATATTTATTTGCAAAGCACTTATTTTATTTTAAAACATTACTAAAGTAGACACGTAAAAAATAATTACAATTTTTTTTATATGTTTTTGTGTCTATCAAAATGACGATGGTGATATGGATAAGAAAAAAAAATGAATGAACACGCCCATAGTAAAAAAGAAGAAAAAATTGGATGTTGTTTTCGTATAAGGATAAGTGTTATGAAAATTTCGCACACATACATTAAATATTTGTCATTATGTATTAACATTAACACATACCCAAGAATATTTATAAAGATATTAAGGATTTAAGAATTTTACGTTTTTATTTCGAACCAAAATATGTATGATCACAGATTACGACCCGTATTCCAAGAGGATATTAGCGATTTACCAACTTCAAAAGTTTTCTTTGTTCTTTTTTGACAAATGTATTAACTATTCCTTATCAAAACAAAAGTTGAACGGAACAAGAACTGAACTAGAACTAAGCTACAAGTGAAATAGAACTGAACTAGAACTAAACTCGAACTGAACTAGATCTGAACTAGAACTGAACTAGAACTGAGCTAGAACTGAACTAGAACTGAACTAGAACTGAACTAGAACTGAACTAGAACTGAACTAGAACTGAACTAGAACTGAACTAGAACTGAACTAGAACTGAACTAGAACTGAACTAGAACTGAACTAGAACTGAACTAGAACTGAACTAGAACTGAACTAGAACTGAACTAGAACTGAACTAGAACTGAACTAGAACTGAACTAGAACTGAGCTTGAACTGAACTGGAACTAAACTAGAACTGAACTAGAATTGAACTAGAACTGAACTAGAACTGAACAAGAACTGAACTAGAAATGAACTAGAACTGAACAAGAACTAAACTAGAGCTGAACTTGAACTGAACTAGAACTGAACTAGAATTGAACTAGAACTGAACTAGAACTGAACAAGAACTGAACAAGAACTGAACTAGAACTGAACTAGAAATAAACTAGAACTGAACAAGAACTAAACTAGAGCTGAACTTGAACTGAACTAGAACTGAACTAGAACTGAACTAGAACTGAACTAGAACTGAACTAGAACTGAACTAGAACTGAACTAGAACTGAACTAGAACTAAACTAGAGCTGAACTAGAACTGAACTAGAACTGAACTAGAATTGAACTAGAACTGAACTAGAACTGAACTAGAACTGAACTAGAACTGATCTAGAACTAAACTCGAACTGAACTAGAACTAAACTAGAACTGAACTAGAACTGAACTAGAACTGAACTAGAACTGAACTAGAACTGAACAAGAACTGAATAAGAACTGAACAAGAACTGAACTAGAACTAGGGCTGAAGTAAAACTGAACTAGACCTAAACTAAAAATGAACTAGATCTAACCAAAAACTGAACTAGTACTCAATTAGATCTAAGCAAAAATTGAACTAGATCTGAATTATAATTAAAGCGGAATTGAAATAAATTTGAACCAGAACTTGAACCGAGCTAGAACTAAACTGAAACGAAACTGGATTAAAAATTTATTAAATATTCATGATTAAAGATTATCTTTCGTTTATTTCATTAAAACGTTAATTTTTGAGTTGCTCCTGGTGCTCCTGGTTAAACATAAACCTACAGGGATTTAAATAAGATTCTAAAAAAATTCAATTTTAGTCCAGAACTTTAATGATCATTTAAAAGGGGTTTACCTAGATAAATTTGAGGTCATTATTCTGTTTTAATACTGGGTAATCGCCCATTTTTTTAAAGTTCGTCATTAGAGGGCAATCAAGTTCTCATATTTGACTGACGAAGGTATACTAAAACAACTTCAAAAATGTTTTAAACTTTTGCCAAAAAATTTTATTTGCTACCTTTAATGCAGAACAGATAATTTTGGAAATACTATCAAAATGACACTAAAAAAAGTGTTACAACACTATTACCCAAAAAAACATCTAGAAAGAAAAGTTTGAGTTAGATATAATTCTTAAAACTTTGGCAAAAAGGTCTCAAGTCAGAAAATGTAGTTTTTCGTAATCTTAAATTCAAAATAATTTAATTGACTTATTATCTAAAGATCAAATGATAACGATTGGAAGCAATTGTCCTAGACTTAAATTATTGATTGCAAACGAAAGAGGGAAAGAAATAAAAAATCAAAAACTGAAAATGGAAGACCCGTTTTGCCCAACGTCAAAGAATTCAGCTAAGCAAAATCAATTTCTTTTCACTTGTTAAAAAAAACTGTAGACATTTTTAAGTTGATCTCGTTTTATGCAAATATTTTTACAACTTTACTTTCGCTCTCTTACAATCCCTCTCTCTCTCTCTCTTCTAGTTGTTTTTATATAACAAAACAATTTAAATTTTTTATTCTTTAAAAACATTTAACACCCCTTTTTCAGCAGTTATTTATTTTTGCTTGTTTGTATTTTTCGTTTTTTTTTTTAATATTTATTAATTTCTAACTGAAAACTTTTAACTCAAACAAAAACTATGTACATTAGGGTGGGTCATATAGCAGAAACATAATCGGAAAATTCTACATAATCGGAAAATTCTAAAGCGATGAGAAAATTTGTATAAAAGTTTAAACCTGCCTGTTTTTGTTTTATTCATGATAAAATAATAGTGGTGGCAGCACTTACTCAGAAGAATAGTTGCCTTCAAGAAAGTACGTTAAAAATCATTTTAAGCAAACATCAAATTGTGGCGCTAAGCGTGATGAATTAAATAAATTTTTAACCAATTATGTTTTCATTATGGTCAATATTTCCTTATTTTATGATCACAAGCAGCAATCAGTTTCAACTTTTTTCAGTTATAAATGCTTCAAAAGAACAAAAATTTTATACACAGCGAATCAAGAGAAAAAAATGTTCATCCATCTTTGTGCATGTATCTACAAAACACAAGGCGTGCTGACGAGTACAAGCATCTCCTTACCAACCCGCTTTCTTCACTCTCCAAAAAACTCAAAAGTTGAGAATCGGTCTATAATATCACATAGTCCAAATTCTTGCTTCCGAAATAAACTCTTTCTATCTAAAAACGATCTAAATTATTTCTTATTTCAAATTTAGTTCTTTTGCGGACCGTTTCACCTTCGACTGTGGCTTTAACTTCCTTTTAAATGTTTATATAGGGTGATTCATCGTGAGGTTTGATTTGTAATGTAAAATAAAACACATAAATTTGAAAGTGAACTTAAAATTTTTATTATCGGGTAGAAGAACAATTTTTGGCATTTACTCTTTGAAAATTATATCATGTAAATGTTGGCCATTCAGAAGGTCCAATTTTGGGCGACTCGTTTGAGCATATCGACTGGTGTCTCGCGAATAACACGAGTAATGTTGGCTTCCAAAGCGTCAATTGTAGCTGGCTTATTGCTGAATACCTCAGTCTTTACATATCTCCAGAGAAAATAGTCTAAAGGTATGATATCGCACGATCAAGGCGGACAATTTACCTTAGCAAAACATGAAATTAAGTGCTCACCAAAATTATTTCTCAACAAGGCCATTGTTTCACGCGTTGTACGGCTTGTAGCGCCGTCTTGTTGCAACCAGAGCTCGTCGAGACCATGCGCTTGAGTTTCAGGAAGCACAAGGTCCGTTAACATGGTGCGATAACGGTTACTATTGACGGTAACATTCTGATTTTCCTCATTTATTGAAGAAATATGGACCAATGCTTCAACCAGTCCAGCATTAACCACACCATACCGTTGTTTTTAATGGATGTTATGGTAGCTCTTGGTACTCTTCGGGTTGTTCATCAGCCCAAATAGGGAAATTTTTCTTATTAACGCATCTATTTGGCCAGAAGTGTGCTTCATCACAGAACAAAATTTCACGACAAAACGCCCGATTTTTTATGAGTTTTTCCAGAGCCAATTTGGAGACGCTGTTGTGGTGTGAGTCTTTCCATGACGACTTGCCAAACGATACTGAAAAAAAAACGACAAAAAAAATTTGATTTTCCTCATGCTTGATTTGTAAAAAAGAGCATATTGAAAATCAAACCTCAAAATGAATCACCCTTATTTGTATAAAATTTAGCAACCGTTCCAAAAGTCCCTTTAAGATAATGAATCTCATATAGATGGTGTGCCTTAATAATTTTCAGCAAAAATTATTCGTATACGAATTTTAACCTTATAACATAAATTAGTTTTGGTGAGCCCATGACTGGTCATCGGTCCCAAATAGGTGACAGTTTCGAAAAAAAAAGTCTGTATGGGCTTTACCAATTAAAATTTTTGACTTGTTTTTTTATTGAAAATATTCAGCCTTATTACGAGAGTCGATGTCTTGATCGAATTCCTAGTCGTTTGAAATTTTTTCGATATTATTTTAAATTTACGACAACGACAATTTACATCACATAGAAAGTTTGTCATATTTATGTCGATTACGACAAACCCGACCAATATTAAAAACGACTGGTTTTCGACTATGAAGACGACACTCAAAATACGCCATTTTTAGTAATTTTTTTATTTGTTTTATTGTATATTTTTCACAATTTTTAATGTAAGCTTAAAAATCCTTTTACGGCATATTTAATGCGCATAAAATACTTTCTTGGAGCATATTTCTGGTTTCCCTGGTTATTTTTATTCAATTTAAAAGCATGGTGCGCACTGATTTTGAATTGATTATTGTCTACTTTAGTTAAAATTTTTTTTTTTAATATTTTGACCAAAATTACCAATTTTATTAACAAAAACAAACTGCCCTATCTACAAAAGCGATTAAATGATAAACTTTATAAGGCCTACTAACTAGCCGATTACATAATATGGGCCATTTTTAATTTATTTATCGAAGAAATTAATTATAAACTTTTATAGGCAATTTATCATTTTAAATAGGTTTCTGCTTCTTCTGTAAAATTTTCTAAACGTTACATATGGCCTTCTACGTCTAAACTAACGATATATTTTAAAAAAAATCCACCCCTATCGTAAATAAATTTTCCCTCGAAATTTGTTTCCTTTCCCTAAAAAATGTTTTGAGGCAAAGCAACATTTCGAGGAAAATGTCACTTTTTATTCACAATAGGGGTGA